>OZ012741.1:505307189-506057189 GCA_963859935.3 Lathyrus sativus | reverse complement strand
GTTTGTTGTGTATTGTGATGCTTCTTTGATGGGTTTGGGAGGTGTGTTAATGCAAGATAAACAAGTTGTAGCTTATGCTTCGAGGTAACTCAAAGTGCATGAGAAAAATTATCTGATGCATGACTTAGAGTTGGTCGCCGTTGTATTGTATTGAAACTTTGGAAGCATTATTTGTTTGGTTCGAGATTTGAGGTATTTAGTGACCATAAGAGTTTGAAGTATCTCTTCGATCAGAAAGAATTGAATGCAAGGCAGAGGATATGGTTAGAACTTCTGAAAGATTATGATTTTGGTTTGAATTACCATCCGGGTAAAGCGAATGTGGTAGCAGATGCGTTGAGTAGGAAATCGTTGCATATGTCGATGATGATGGTAAAAGAGTTGGAATTGGTTGAACAATTTCGTGATTTGAGTTTGGTGTGTGAGGAGACTTCTTATGGAGTTAAGCTTGGTATGTTGAAGCTTACGAGTGGTATTTTGGACGAGATTCGAGAAGGACAGAAATCTGATTTGAGTTTAGTTGATCGGTTGACTTTGATGCATCAAGGCAAAGGTGGTGATTTTCAGATTGATGAAAACGGTATTATCAGATGTCGTGATAGAGTTTGTGTTCCTAATGTTGTCGAGATGAAGAAGATTATTCTTGAGGAAGGGCATCGTAGTGGATTGAGTATTCATCCGGGTGCTACTAAGATGTATCAAGATTTGAGAAAAGTATTTTGGTGGCCTTGTATGAAGAAGGATATTGCCGAGTTTGTGTATTCTTGTTTGACTTGTCAGAAGTCAAAGATTGAGCATCAGAAACCGTCAGGTTTGATGAACCCGTTGTTTATTCCTGAGTGGAAATGGGATAGCATTTATGGATTTCGTATCTGGTCTACCGAGGACACCGAGTAATTTTGAAGATATTTGGGTTATTGTGGATAGATTGACTAAATCTGCTCACTTTATTCCTATGCGAATGGGTTACCCGTTGGAGAGATTGGCAAAGCTGTACATCGAGAGGATTGTCAGTTTCCATGGTATTCCGTCTAGTATTGTGTCGGATAGAGATCTGAGGTTTACTTCGAGATTTTGGGAGATTTTGCAAGGTGCTTTGGGTACAAAGTTGCGTTTGAGTTTAACTTATCATCTGCAGACCGATGGTCAGACTGAGAGGACGATTCAGTCACTTGAGGATCTTTTAAGAGCTTGTGTGTTAGAGAAGGGAGGAGCTTGGGATAGCTACTTACCTTTGATTGAATTTACTTACAACAAAAGTTTTCATTCGAGTATTGGTATGGCACTGATCGAGGCTTTGTATGGTAGACGGTGTAGGACGCTATTGTGTTGGTATGAGTCGGGAGAGAGTCTTGTAGTTGGACCGGAGATAGTCCACCAGACTACAGATAAGATTGAGATGATTCAAGAGAAGATGAGGATTTCTCAGAGTCGTCAGAAGAGTTATCATGACAAGAGGAGGAAAGCATTTGAATTTCAAGAGGGAGATCATGTATTTCTTCGAGTCACTCCGATGACTAATGTTGGTAGGGCATTGAAGTCGCGCAAGTTGATGCCGCATTTCATTGGTCCTTATCAGATTTTGCAGAGGATAAGAGAGGTAGCCTATCGGGTTGCTTTACCACCGTCGCTTTCTAATCTCCATGATATGTTCCATGTATCTCAGTTGAGGAAATACATTGCGGATCCGTCTCATGTAGTCCAAGTAGATGATGTGTAGGTGAGAGATAACCTGACTGTGGAAACATCACCTATGTGGATAGAGGATCGGGAGTTGAAGCAACTTCGAGGTAAAGAGATTGCTTTGGTGAAGGTCGCTTGGGGAGGACCGGCTGGTGGAGATGTGACTTGGGAACTTGAGAGGAAGATGAGAGAATCTTATCCAGAGTTGTTTGAACCAGGTAACATTTTCGAGGACGAAAATTCCTAAGTGGGGGAGGGTTGTAACAGCCCAATTTTCATTAATTAATGATTCGTATTAAATAATTGATTTATTTGAGTTATTTAATTATTGGATGATTATTTAATGACTTGTTAGATATTTGAGAAAATATGATGGAAGGAAATTAGATGGAAAACATATAAGGAAAAGTGGAAAGAAAAGAAAAGATAGAAACATAAGAGGAAAGAAGAGAAAGAAAGTGGAAGAGGAGAAAAAGAGAAGAAAAGGGGAAAAGCTTGGATTCATCAAGAACAACTCTTGGCTATCGATTTCATCAAGGTAAGGGTGTGAAATATCATCATCTTGTTAATGTATATGATTGTGTATGGATTGTATGAGTTGTTTGGATGTTTTCTCCATTTTTCCATTTTAGGTCGAAAAAAGTTTAATCGGTAGAAACTGAGTTTTATCGGTTAGAATTTGGAAAGGATGATGTAGATTAGTCGAGATACGTTAGGCTAAGTCTACTGGAACGAGTTTGGTTAGAATAGGGTGAATCGGGAGCTCCAGATGAATTCTGGACAGTTTGGAGTTTGGTGTTCTCAGACACTCGCTAGCTTGTTCGCTAGGCGAGCAAGTCGCGAACGTTTGCTAGGTCCTCGCCTAGCGAGCCTATGGCAAACGGTCCCAGACTTGGGACATAATGGATTTGGACCTCCTCGCTGGTAGCGAGCGAGGTAGCGAGTTGCTCGCTAGGGTCTCGCTTTGGCGAACTAGTAGCGAAGCCTTCCAGCAGCTTCTGTTTGTGTTTGCTAGCTTGTTCGCTAGGCGAACAGGTAGCGAATGTTCGCTAGGTGCTCACTAGGCGAGCCAATAGCGAACGTGACATCATTTGGTTTTCCTTGTGGTTTCATCCAATGTTGATTGTGTGGTTCGGTTGTATTCAATCCTTGTTGGAATTGAATAGTTATGCTGTTGTGATGTGATGTGGGTAGCCGTAGGGCGTGAATCTTAGATGGTGAGATGAATTATGAATTATGGTCGTTTGGCGATTATGTTGCATTATTTGAATTGATTAAATGCATGAGGAATATGATTGAATTTGTTGCCATTGGCGCGATATTGAGAATGCATGGGAACATATTGCGAATATGTGTGCATTGTGTGATAGATGTGAGGTCGGTGAGGTACGCATTAGGGTAGAATGATGAGATATCATTCCTAGTAGCGAGATCATTAGGGTAGAATGACCAGATGTTGTTCCTAATGAGGCGTAAGTATTGGTGCACTAGGGTAGAATGACTTGATGTCATTCCTAGTGTGGAACTCACTGGGGTAGAATGATGTAATATCGTTCCTAGTGAGAAGCTCATTGGGGTAGAATGACTTGATGTCGTTCCTAATGATATATGAGTGCTTGGATGCATTGGGTTAGAATGACTTGATGTTGTTCCTAATACAGTACAAGTGTTGGTGCACACTGGGGTAGAATGACTTGATGTCGTTCCTAATGTGAGACTCATTGGGGTAGAATGACTTGATGTCATTCCTAATGAGGTATGAATGTAAAACTCACTGGGGTAGAATGATTTGATATCGTTCCTAGTGGAGTAGTTATTGGGGTAGAATGACTACGTGTGGTTCCTAGTAACGTAAACACCGGGTAGAATAACCGAGAGGTTGTTCCTGGTGGGGTACGAGCGATGGACCATAGTCTCGAATAGAGAATTATGAGAGTGACGAGTTGTATAAACCACA
This sequence comes from Lathyrus sativus, assembly GCA_963859935.3. Lineage (NCBI taxonomy): Eukaryota > Viridiplantae > Streptophyta > Magnoliopsida > Fabales > Fabaceae > Lathyrus > Lathyrus sativus. The sequence goes on along the minus strand of OZ012741.1, from coordinate 506,053,549 downwards.
TGGTGTGGAAGTGATTCGTGATAGGAGAGAACGATTGTGTATGAATGATTGAGTCGAGAATTATGGATGCTTACATTGATGAAACATGTTTGGTGGTTATCCATTACTGGTTTATGTATATATTGTGATGCATATGATAATTGGGATGAAGTGTGGTGAGAAATATGAAATATATATATTATTATGTTTATCTGTATATATGATTTTATGCATTGATTACTATGATAATATTTCTCACCCTTCTGCTGTTTTTAATGCTCTATGAGGCATTGCAGATTAGGACTGCTGGAGGTCCTTTTTGTGAAGTAGAGCTTAATTATTTTGGTCAGGTCGCTCTGATATGTAGCACCGGGAAGTTAGGCATGTATAGCATTCTTTTGGGATGCAGTTTGTATATGTATCTGTGGGCAGATGTTTTGTAAACATGAATGATATTGTGAATCAAACCTGATGATATGTATATATATGATTATATGTTTAAAGTGATTCAATGTTTAGATTTTCCGCTTTAATTCTAAATATTGAGATGTGGGAGTAAGGACGAAGTTCCTCTGTTGAAAACTACCCCAGTGTTACATGTCTTTTATTGAGCAGGTATTGTACGTCTTGGTGTATGATGTGACATATCTCTTTTATACCATGAATTAAATATTACTCTGATGAAATTTTGAATACGTGCTTAATTGTTTTATTGTTTATTTGGGGGTATAGAAGGGGGTGTTACAATAATCATCTCCTTTCCACTTGCCTTTGCAAGTTCCCCTTGCCTTTTGCATGGGATTCAACTTACCTTTTGTAAGTACCCTCTGCCTTTTATAGAGGAAATCCTTTTTATTTCATACTTGCCTTTTGTAAGAGTCTTCTCACTTATAAAGTGTTTAACATCCGCTATTTCAACTGTTGCAGCCAAACTCGTTGACCACAACATCAACTAAATACTAAAGGAAATCCTCAATAGATTTGTCTTCATTGTGAGGTACGTCAGTCAACTGTTTTAGACATCTCTATTCCCATAATGGGTGCAACAAAAAGAGATCCCTGAGGGCATGAGATTGCTGAAGTTTTTAAATTCATTATATGCCTGAGTTTATTTTTAAAATTTACAAAATATAGACCAAATTAATACTACTATTTCACAAGAACTATAAATTGAAAAAGATGAATTTATATACTCGAGTCAAGAATAAACTTGTACATGTGATTAATTCAAAGTTTAGTTAAGTAAAGATTTCAGCAAATAAGTTGAGCATTTTCTCTTAGGAATATAATTGCTTAGGCTCACGGGATCAATGATTCATCACAATTTTTGAATAAGAAAAAGAAAATTAACAATGAATATGCCTAAGGTAAGAAAAGAATAAACGAAAACATATTCATATTTATTGTGAATTTGCACATTAATTTATGCTTAAGTAATTTCTTAACTCTCTTCTTCACATCTTCACTCACACTCAAACTGCTCAACCGGAGCAAAATATTATTCAAGTAAAAATAAAGAAGAAAACATGGAGAACTAGCTAGCCTAAGCTCAAGTAATACAATGCAAATCAAAATGATTCGCCAACTGCCTTATTAAAAACATTATCAAGGAAAACCCAGTGGGATAAAACCTTGAAAAAGGGAAAACGGATACGGTTTGAATACAAAAAATAAGCATTGCTTAATACATGATCCTATAAATTATTTAAACATCACCATCCCACAACTCTTCCAATGATTTGTAAGGTCCATTTTCAAATATGAACATTTCTGCTTTTAGGGTTCTCATTTGAGAAATCTGATTGATTTTGTCGGACTCTTCTTGACTCAATTCCCAATCAAATATTTCAAGGTTTTGTTTCATCCTCTCCTTATTGAAACTTTTCACAATTGCAGTTACTCCATGCTGATATATCCATCTTAGTACAACCTGCATAATATGTATTCACATTAAAAATATGTTAAACCTTATTAAAATTTTAATTATCTAAACATATTTCAAAGTCGTCACTGGAGATAGTTTGCAATAAAATAATGATTTGCACCTGGGGTACACTCTTGTTTTTAGCCTCAGCAATTTTGTGCAGAATTGGATTATCCATCACTGCAGCTGAACCCCAAGGATCTTTGTATGCTCCTAGTGGCGACCATGCACCAACATGAATTCCTTTCTGCTTGCAGAATTCTCTGAGTTTTCCTTGATTCCACGATGGATTCATTTCCACCTAAATACAAATAAGAATGTGTAACATGAAGATTTGCCATGTCTATGATTAGTAGTATGTATCATATCTAGATATATCCTACGTGTAACAGTATTTGATACGTGTCTGTAAATTTTCCATTTTGAAGTAAATACGAAATTTTTTTTAGTGTATTTCATGTTTATGTGAGAATGAATCAAATCAAATAGTGTTAAATTCTTATACCTGGTTAACTGCTGGAGTGATTTTGGCATTTTCTAAAAGTATGGAGAGCTTTTTGGCACCAAAGTTGCTAACACCAATAGACTTTGCTAAGCCCAATCTATGAACCTCTTCCATAGCTTCCCATACTCCTTTTATGTCAATGGGAATCATATCCTCACCTGTAAAGTTTAAGCCTACAACATCTTGTTTGAACCTTACTGGCCAGTGAATCAAATAGAGATCCACATACTCTAAACCCAGATTTCTAGACAATTTAACCAAAAATTAAATTAGTCAAGTAATAAAAAGAAAAAGCTTAGAAGAAGGATAAAAAAAGATAAGAGAAATATGCTTACTTGAGGGTGGTTTTGAGAGCTGGGAGAACAAGGTCATGGTGAGCATCAGTACACCATAACTTGGAAGTAATGAACAGTTCGTCGCGACTTTTAACGAGGCCTTCCTCTAAAGCCTTGGACACAGCTTGGCCTAGAAGTTGTTCAGTATTATAGAAAGCAGCCGTATCAAAATGTCTGTAGCCAATTTTAATGGCATCAATCAAAGCTTCTGGAGGAGGAGGAGTTCCTGTTCCATATCCTATCGCCGGCATCTTTTCTCCTGAATTTAGAACCACATCTGGAACACTATTTGCTGCCATCTTCTTTTGTTTTTGTGTTGGTTTATTGCACAAGTTTCGCAAAACTCACAATTTTCTGTTATGAATGTTAACTTTGAGACTTGAGTTTTGGCTATAAATAATAGTTGAAGACATAAAGAAAGTATTATATTATTGACTATTGATTGTTGAATATTGTTGAATATTGAATATTGACTTATTATGAAGTTTAAAAAACGTTGATAGAGATATATATGCAACTGTCATCAAGTTTGGAATATTCAGAGATACAATACGTATCCACATTAGAGATAAGTTTGAATTTTTCAAACTGATATGTTTGAATTTGTCAAGTTTGAAAGACTCGGTTCATTGACACAGGGTTGTATTACAACTTAAATGACAAAAAAAGTCTAATGTTTGACCATTGAAATAAATGAGTCTTGATAGACTTCAGACTTTTTAAGACTAGGTCAAAAAAAGCTCTAATGTAATTACCCGAACTCGACTCTAGATGAGTTTCCGACTATCCGACTCTAAACGGGTTTTTTTAAATAAAAATTAAATAAAACTCTATAATATTTATTATCAATGAAATTCAAAATTATATTATTTTAAACATAATATATTTTAAAGTATTATATTATCTTTTATAAGTACTATAATGTATTTTTAAATACAACACATGTTTAAGTTGTATAAAATATACTCGAATATTTAACATAAAAGAAACTAATAGAATACGATAAAAGAGTGTTGATTATATTAATGTATAAGATTTAAAAGAGAATGACCGACTATAATAAAGATAAAATATAGTGAGGCGAAAAAAATTAATATGTTATTTTGGAGTAAGAATATATATATATATATATATATATATATATATATATATATATATATATATATATATATATATATATATATATATATATATATATATATATATATATATATATATATATATATATATATATATATATATATATATATATATATATATATATATATATATATATATATATTAAATTTATATCTATGCGAGTGTAATGAGCTACCCACTACTCATATGGGCTAACCCTAATGGGTAGCGGACGTTTTAGGGATGGGCTAAAAAAGCCCGGAAAAATATGAACTCTAATTTTAAGACTCAAACCCTATAAAATTTCAGACCGGACGAGCAGACTCATATGGAGTAGTTCATTTTGACAGTTTTACATATAGTTAATTCTAAAAGAGTTAGCACCAAAATTTTAAAGAAAATACTTACTTCTAAAAGACCAATCCTTATATTTATACGTCGAACAATATTTTTTATTTATTTTAAAAAATATATATTATTTATAAAAAAAATAATTATTTTTAAAAAATTATTATATAAATCAAATATAATATTGTATCATTAAACAAAATTTCACCATTGTATTAACCATAAAAATACATGTTATCAACCACTTATTTAATTTATAATTCATTAACCACTTCACAACTATAAAAATGCATAATGTTAATTATTTTCTAACACTTGATTATAAAATGTTTAACCATTGTATACACTCTATTAATCAACTTTATTTTACTATTTAAAATTTTTTATATCAAAGAATTCATTAGCCAAATTATAAACCGTATTAACCAACTTTATACATATTATTAACCAAAGTTTATTCAATACATAAGAATATTTTTTGGTGTCAGGAGACTCAATAACAAAGATATAAATTATATTTACCAAATTTTCACGCTCAATTAAACAAATTTATTTTACTGCTTAGTACTTTTTGATGATTGAATATATATTATTAAAAATATGAATTATATTAACCAAGTTTTTATATACTATTAACCAAAATTATTTTAGAAAAAATGTTATAAAAATTTAAAAAAATAAAAGAAGTTATTATTTATTCTATTTGTCAATAGTAAATACAGCATAGGTGTAAAATTGGGTGTTAAAATAACATTTACTCATTCTAAAATGGTGAAGCATTTGTACCGGTGACTAGGACATATCTTTAGGGTTGGACAAAATTCTTAAAATCGGCCCAACCCGACCAAATCAAGCTGACCGTGATGCATCGATTCGGTTTAGCCGGTTTAGCGGTTTAGCGGTTCAATGAAGGGTGGGTTCAGTTGGGTATAGGCGATCGATTTAGGATAACAATTATGAGTCCATAATAATTCACATCCGACCTGCCCAGAATGCATTAATTGAATTGAGTAGAGAATAGAGATGGATATGGCCAAATATCAGCTTAGTGTAGCCCAACCCAAATTTCATTCACTATGTCTCACACTCACACGAATTACATCTACTAGGGTTTCATTTGTTTCATTTCATTTTGGCATCTCTTGTTGTGATGCAATAGGTTTTTAGTATTCATGCACGAACACGATGTTGGAGTAAGCCCTAATAGGCATTCAATATTAGTTGTATATGCTTTTGTATCATGACCTTGATATATATTATTTTTTATATATACTTATTAGGCATTATATTTATCATGTTACTGGTATATGACATAATAGAGTCCTTAGAATAATGAGTTTGTTTAATGATACATTAAGTGTGACTTTATCGTGAGACTTCATTAAACATAAGTACGTTATTCTTAAAGTATATGTAGTTAAGTCTTACTGTCAAATAGGACAACAGTAATGCATGGAGACTATTATGTGAGTAGACTGATGATTGTATCTCACAAGTCATAGATATGAGATATCAAGTCTTCACGTAGGTATAAATATGATGAGTAATATTTATACCGGATTGGTCCACCATGAGAATACTACGTAGTTTATTATGTAACCGTCATAAGTTATTCTTATAGTGATAATGGTGTATACAACCCTTCCACCTGAAACCACTATGGACACTAGATGTGGAGATGAGTAATTTATTTTCAATCAAACATTGTCCGTAACAGGATGACCATAAAGATAGTTTATGGGTACTTTACAAATCATGCCGAGGGACATGAGTGACCTAGATGGGATTTTCTCCTCCTACATATATGGGAGTAATATTTGTGGCCCTCTTGATAGAGTATGACTGTAAAATGCATGGTCGTGCTCAAATAAGTCGTATGAGATATTGGACTTATTTATTGTTATCAAGTATTGTTGCGGTGGAAATAGGATACCTGTAACACCCCCCTTAATCCTATCCCAAAATAATTCAATTAATCATTTAGGCATAATTCAAATTTTTTATCAGAGTACATATAAGTCATGGCATAAAAGGGGGTATGTCACATTATCACAAAAGAATTCAACGCATACAACACCTGCTCAGTCAGATATGCAACAACGGGTCAACACCCACAAGAAAATATTTAGAACAAGGCGGAAACATCTAAATATTCCATATTTCCAAGTCATGTATTCACATATACAATTGTCATCCAACATGTTAACAAAACATAACATCAGCAGATACATACACAGATGTATCACAAAAGAATCAAAATAACTCCTATCTACCCGGTGCTACATATCAGAGCCGACCGACCAAAAAGAATGAAGTCACGCTTCACAAAAATGTCTCCAGCCATCTAATCTGCAATGCCTCATAGAGCATTATCAAACAGCAGAAGGGTGAGAAACAATATCATAATAAATAATGCATAAAGACATATATAAATATCTCATATCAGCAATTATGCATTCTACGCATTCTCACCATAACTCACCTTGTACAATATAATATATCTATATACAACTATAACACCAAGCATACTCAATATGCATCATCAATGTTTATATCTTTTCATAAACATGCAACCACATATATATATATATATATCTATATATATATATATCCTCCAGTATCTACATTATGCCAAAACATACATTTCACGTTAATTCAATAAACATACACAACATGTTTATTTCACTATACATCATATATAGATGACAAATGCAAATCATAGAGGGCAACTCGCTACTCTATGTAAATGCAACACAACATCGATCTAGTCGATCGTCAGATCCTCCTAAGGATCAATCTACTCTCACCCCTCATGGGTATTCTATCACTTGTCAGATTCTCCTAGGAATCACAACACTCATCAGACTCTCCTAGGAATCACACCATTCATCAGATTCTCCAAGGAATCACGCCACTCGTCAGATTCTCCGAGGAATCACACTGTTCATCAGATTCTCCAAGGAATCAGGTTAATCAGCAGACTCTCCAAGGAATCGCATATCTCGTCAGATTCTCCGAGGAATCAATTCATTCAGCAGATTCTCCGAGGAATCACACCATCCATCAGATTCTCCGTGGAATCAGGTCATACAGCAGACTCTCCAAGGAATCACACCTCTCATTAGACTCTCCTAAGAGTCATGTCTCTCCTCAGGCTCTCCTACGAGTCCTATCACTCATCAGATTCTCCTAGGAATCAACAACACAAGAATGTATTCTATACAATTCTTGAAATGCACACACATACACATAATATGTTCATGCATCTTCACCTCATTCAATTTCATACAATCATCATACATCGCAATGTATATTACACGACACATTAGTCATTCACCTCATTATCATGCATTTTAAATCAATTTAAACAATGCACACATTTGCCCAAACGGCCACAACTCACAATCGAGGATTTACGCACGAAGGCTACCCACAGCACATGTTATCACAATAGATCACATACTTATTCATATCATAGAGGTATTAACCTATGTGAATCAACCAAACAATCACCACATGAGCAACACAGCACAAGAAAAATGTTGTCACGTTCGCCTTTATTCGCCTGGCGAACCCCCGCAGCGAACCTTCGCTAGGCTTCGCCTGGCGAACTCGCCAGCGAGCCCAAGTCGGTAGCTACTGACTTCATTCGCCACCATTCGCCAGCACCTTCGCTGGGCGAACCTTCGCTATCCACCTTCGCCTGGCGAACTCGCCAGCGAAGTCCACTGGGACTTAAATATAATTACTCGCCAGCATTCGCCGGGCTTCGCCTGGCGAAGCTTCGCCTTCGCTCGCCTGGCGAGAGCCAGCGAACCTGCGCAGAACAGCATTCTGTTCTGTCTCTCCTTCACCAATCCATCATCAACCATCTCTTAAACATCTAAATCAGTACAAATAGCATCAATACATGTTACCCGACTATTCTACGGCGTTATTACTCAGTTTCAACCGATTAAATCTTCAATCTACCGATTGTTCCAACTTTTGCCCTAGAAATGGATAGTGTAGAAAAACTACCAACAAGCCCAAACTAATACATATATGATGCTATACATTATTAAGATGATAAAACTTCTCACCCTTACCTGATTAATCGCAAGCTTTGATCGATTCTTGATGATTCTAGGTTTTCCTCTTTCTCTTCTCTTTCTCCTCCTCTTCTTTCCTTCTCCTTTCTTTCCCTTCTTCTCACTATCCTTTCTTTCCCTTCTATTTCCTCCTTAATATCTTTTCCATTATTTTTCCAAAACATCTATTAATTCAATATCTCACAAATATCTCACTTAATATTAAATAGGAAATGTCCAAAATACCCTTCCAAACTATTTCCTCCGAAACCTCCCAATACCGGTTAAAAATATGATAATATGTAAATATAACATATTTCCACACAAATTCTACATCCAAATATTATTCACCCAATTTAATTAAATTGGGGCCTAATAAAAGTGAAAATCGAAATCGGGGCGTTACAACTCTCCCCCACTTTAGAAATTTTCGTCCTCGAAAATATCACTTGATTCAAAACACACCGGACACGATTTCTGCGTCCTTTCCTGAATTCCCAAGTTACACACAATCGTCCACATGCATACTTCCTTATCACAATCACAGCCATGCCACGTGGCTCATAAAAGACTGTCACCCTCATCAACTCCCATTGGAGATTACGGGTACATCACTCGTACTTCACCAGGAACAACATCTAGGTCATTCTACCCCGGTGATTCTTTCCACTAGGAACGACACATAGCCATTCTACCCTAGCGAATACAACCATGATACTTATACCTCATCAGGAATAACATACTAGTCATTCTACCCCAATGAGCTCAAATCTCTAACACGTACGTTGTCCAACGTCACCATCTTAAAGTCTTCACTCTCAATTACCATCGCATCAACGGAAAATCAAAACCAAACACTAAGCGTACTCAAAAGAAACGAACAAATGAGTCGCTCCGATATCAAACATAACAACTAAAGGTGCAACATAATTAAAGCACATACCTCAAATCAAACGATCCGCATTGGTAGTGTCTGACCCTGCCAATGCAAACACTTTCCCACTTACTGAAGCTTGCTTCGGTTTAGGACACTTCGCACTGATGTGACCCACTTCTCCACAATTGTAGCACTTCACTGCACCCATTCTACAATCCTTAACATCATGTCCAAGAATTCCACAATTAGAGCATTTGATCTTGGGCTTTCCACACATAAAAGACTTATGACCCATCTCGCCACACTTGTAGCATTTAATGGATCCAGAACTCCCTCCTCCAGGTCCCTTAACAAAGTTTCCCTTATGCTTGCCCTTATCAGCTGGCGTCTCATAAGGTTCACTCCTTACTTGTCGCTTTTCTTTCTCCTCCTTCAAACTCTTGTAGTGAGTAGAACGAGCTTTGCGATCTTCTTCAAAAATTCGACAACATTCGGTCAAGTCCGAAAATCTCCTTATCCTCTGATAGCCCACCGCTTGTTTGATCTCGGGACGCAAGCCGTTCTCATACTTAACACACTTAGAGAATTCTGCCGTCACCGCATCATAGTGAGGATGAAATTTTACTAACTCCATAAACTTAGCCGTGTAATCCACCACAGACATATTGCCTTGTTTCAACTCAAGAAATTCCATTTCCTTCCTTCCTTTCACACTCTCAGGATAATACTTCCTCAAGAATTCAGCACGAAATAAATCCCAAGTTATTTCCTCGTCATCTACTTCAAGCACTTGCCTCATGCCGATCCACCAGTCATCGGCTTCTTCCCGCAACATGTGAGATCCAAGCCTCACCTTATTGCCCTCAGCACAGTTCATAACTCTGAAGATCCTCTCGATCTCTTTCAACCAATTCTGGGCACCGTCCGGATTAAACCTTCCTTTGAACACTGGTGGCTTATTCTTTCTAAACTCATCATTTGCGTTCACATTCGGCGCACCCTGCACCGCCCTAGCCATCGCCTCCAATGCCGCAGCCATAGCACTGTCATTACGACCTGCCATAATCTTCTTAATCGCAAAAACGGCAACAAGGTTAAACAACCGCTCAACCAACAAAACAATAAGACAAACACAACTGACTCAACACTGGCTCTGATACCACTTGTAACACCCCCCTTAATCCTATCCCAAAATAATTCAATTAATCATTTAGGCATAATTCAAATTTTTTATCAGAGTACATATAAGTCATGGCATAAAAGGGGGTATGTCACATTATCACAAAAGAATTCAACGCATACAACACCTGCTCAGTCAGATATGCAACAACGGGTCAACACCCACAAGAAAATATTTAGAACAAGGCGGAAACATCTAAATATTCCATATTTCCAAGTCATGTATTCACATATACAATTGTCATCCAACATGTTAACAAAACATAACATCAGCAGATACATACACAGATGTATCACAAAAGAATCAAAATAACTCCTATCTACCCGGTGCTACATATCAGAGCCGACCGACCAAAAAGAATGAAGTCACGCTTCACAAAAATGTCTCCAGCCATCTAATCTGCAATGCCTCATAGAGCATTATCAAACAGCAGAAGGGTGAGAAACAATATCATAATAAATAATGCATAAAGACATATATAAATATCTCATATCAGCAATTATGCATTCTACGCATTCTCACCATAACTCACCTTGTACAATATAATATATCTATATACAACTATAACACCAAGCATACTCAATATGCATCATCAATGTTTATATCTTTTCATAAACATGCAACCACATATATATATATATATATATATATATATATATATATATATATATATATATATATATATATATATATCTATATATATATATATCCTCCAGTATCTACATTATGCCAAAACATACATTTCACGTTAATTCAATAAACATACACAACATGTTTATTTCACTATACATCATATATAGATGACAAATGCAAATCATAGAGGGCAACTCGCTACTCTATGTAAATGCAACACAACATCGATCTAGTCGATCGTCAGATCCTCCTAAGGATCAATCTACTCTCACCCCTCATGGGTATTCTATCACTTGTCAGATTCTCCTAGGAATCACAACACTCATCAGACTCTCCTAGGAATCACACCATTCATCAGATTCTCCAAGGAATCACGCCACTCGTCAGATTCTCCGAGGAATCACACTGTTCATCAGATTCTCCAAGGAATCAGGTTAATCAGCAGACTCTCCAAGGAATCGCATATCTCGTCAGATTCTCCGAGGAATCAATTCATTCAGCAGATTCTCCGAGGAATCACACCATCCATCAGATTCTCCGTGGAATCAGGTCATACAGCAGACTCTCCAAGGAATCACACCTCTCATCAGACTCTCCTAAGAGTCATGTCTCTCCTCAGGCTCTCCTACGAGTCCTATCACTCATCAGATTCTCCTAGGAATCAACAACACAAGAATGTATTCTATACAATTCTTGAAATGCACACACATACACATAATATGTTCATGCATCTTCACCTCATTCAATTTCATACAATCATCATACATCGCAATGTATATTACACGACACATTAGTCATTCACCTCATTATCATGCATTTTAAATCAATTTAAACAATGCACACATTTGCCCAAACGGCCACAACTCACAATCGAGGATTTACGCACGAAGGCTACCCACAGCACATGTTATCACAATAGATCACATACTTATTCATATCATAGAGGTATTAACCTATGTGAATCAACCAAACAATCACCACATGAGCAACACAGCACAAGAAAAATGCTGTCACGTTCGCCTTTATTCGCCTGGCGAACCCCCGCAGCGAACCTTCGCTAGGCTTCGCCTGGCGAACTCGCCAGCGAGCCCAAGTCGGTAGCTACTGACTTCATTCGCCACCATTCGCCAGCACCTTCGCTGGGCGAACCTTCGCTATCCACCTTCGCCTGGCGAACTCGCCAGCGAAGTCCACTTGGACTTAAATATAATTACTCGCCAGCATTCGCCGGGCTTCGCCTGGCGAAGCTTCGCCTTCGCTCGCCTGGCGAGAGCCAGCGAACCTGCGCAGAACAGCATTCTGTTCTGTCTCTCCTTCACCAATCCATCATCAACCATCTCTTAAACATCTAAATCAGTACAAATAGCATCAATACATGTTACCCGACTATTCTACGGCGTTATTACTCAGTTTCAACCGATTAAATCTTCAATCTACCGATTGTTCCAACTTTTGCCCTAGAAATGGATAGTGTAGAAAAACTACCAACAAGCCCAAACTAATACATATATGATGCTATACATTATTAAGATGATAAAACTTCTCACCCTTACCTGATTAATCGCAAGCTTTGATCGATTCTTGATGATTCTAGGTTTTCCTCTTTCTCTTCTCTTTCTCCTCCTCTTCTTTCCTTCTCCTTTCTTTCCCTTCTTCTCACTATCCTTTCTTTCCCTTCTATTTCCTCCTTAATATCTTTTCCATTATTTTTCCAAAACATCTATTAATTCAATATCTCACAAATATCTCACTTAATATTAAATAGGAAATGTCCAAAATACCCTTCCAAACTATTTCCTCCGAAACCTCCCAATACCGGTTAAAAATATGATAATATGTAAATATAACATATTTCCACACAAATTCTACATCCAAATATTATTCACCCAATTTAATTAAATTGGGGCCTAATAAAAGTGAAAATCGAAATCGGGGCGTTACAATACCAAACTATTAATTAGTTTGAATCATAATTCTTAATTCACAACCGACTTTGATTTATCCGAAGGAAAAGATCAAAAGAAGGAAAACCTATTTTTGCATCGTAAACACAATGCGAGGGAGAGACCTAGGTAAGGGGTTGGTTAAGCTTAGGGAAGGTACTAGCACCCTAAACTTCGGTAGTACTCTACAGGAACCTTTTGTTTATTTTTTCTATTTTTGCTTTATTATATGCTTTAAGTATATATTGAGCTAAGGGATAGAGTGACCTAAAATACCTAAGGGTTAGTCCTAAGTTTACTCGGCAAGATTCACATCTTGTGCCTACGTATCCTGGATAGGGAATGGAATCAGAGTAATCGTAGTTCCCCTCGAGAGGGAGGTTAGAAACTTCTTGACTATGGTCAAGGTTTCAAAGGGAATAAGCGTTTCTTAAGGAAACGCTTACTTGGAGTCTTGAGACTCCTATTTCTACGTTGAAAATTATTGAATTAGAGAATTAGTGTTAACTAAATGTTCCACGACGGGAAACCCTAAAACAGAGTACGACGACTCTTTGACCTAATGCTAGGGTAAAGGGCGTTTTCGTCCACGGCGGGACACCTAGGCTATTAGGATTTTGAAACGGTCAAGGGTTAGGGCTATTGACTCGGCGGTCAAACGGTTTAGACCTAATCCTTCGGAAGGGTTAGGGCTATTGACTTGGAAATATTATATGGAAATTATTGCAATTGCTGGAAATAATGAAAACAGAAAATAAATATGACGATAGCCTCGCCAAATTACAACTGAAAATTGACAATATGAACAAACGGAACCTTAACAAGCTGAAACCAACAAACTAGCAAGAGTTAGACAAAGGTGAAACGACTATATCAAAGACTTTATATTTGAATTTTGGATTTAAAAGGAAGGCTAATCGAAGGAGAAGTTTTCTTTTAATTTTTAGATTTTTTACTCAAAACTTGTTTTATTTAAAGAAACGATGTTTAAAATTAAAGGGCTGTTTTAATTACTTTTTTATATTTTTTTATATTTTTCTTAAGAAAATCTCTTTTATTTTATTTTTTTGTGAAATGTCTTACATAAATGTTAAACAAACATTCTAATTTTAATCTTAACTTCAATTAGCCTTGAACTTTTCTGCTCCTTGCTTGCATGTCTGTATTTCTTCTTCTTTTAGCACCGCGACCTCCATTGATGATTTCATGGAGCTTTTTCCGATGCATGTCGCCTTGCGCCTCCCTCTTTGTGCCTGAAACGAAAGACAAATAAATCATGGGGTTATTGCTTACCTTCTTAGGAAGGTTAGAAGCGATGACTTTGTGATTCAGATTCGATGATGTTGAAAAAAGCAGAGGACGATGGCGATTTGAAACTTCTTCACTCTTCTTCTTTCTTTGTGGCGCCGCCGCCGATGATGAAGCCCCGATTCTGAATTCCCATTTTTATTGAGTCCTTATTTGATTTATTTAAGTGATTATTTTATTTATGTGGAATTTGCGTGATAATATGTTATGTTTACATATGGAGCTATTTTTGCCGACTTTGAGAGTTTCGGGTAAAAATAGGTTGGGGGGGTATTTTGGGCATTAGTGATAATATTAAGTGGATATTTTGTGAGAATTAATTGATGAGTGTGTGGAAAGAATTTGGGAGGAAAGAAATAGAATATGTGATATAGAGAGAATAGAGAAAGATAGAAACATAAAGAAGAAAAACAAGAGAAAGAAAGGAGGAGGAGAGAAAAGAAGAGAAAGTGGAGCAAAACCTAGAATCATCAAGAATCAACCTTAGCTTGCGATTAATCAGGTAAGGGTGAGAAGTTTTATCATCTTTATAATGTGTATGATCATGTATGTGCTAGATTGGATTTGTTGGATTGTTTTCTATGTTTCCATTTCTAGGTCGGAAGTTGATTTAATCGGTAGAAACTGAGTTTTATCGGTTAGAATTTGGAATATATGGGTTAGTATAGTCGGGTGATGAGTGGGTTGTACTACTGGAACTGATTTGGATTAAATCGGTTGGTTTGTGAGGTTTGGGCTTTTGGACAGCCATGGGAGTTCTGAGTTTGCAGGTTCGCCAAGCGAAGCCTAGCGAGCAGCAGCGAACCAAGTCAGTAGCATCCACCTTGTCTTCGCTGGCAAGTTCGCCAGGCGAATGAGAGTGGCGAAGGTTCGCCAGGCGAGTATGCTAGCGAGTGCTAGCGGGTAATTCCAGAATAAATCCCAGTGGTCTTTGCTGGCAAGTTCGCCAGGAGAACGGAGTAGCGATGGTTTGCCAGAGGCTTCGCCAGGTGAAGGTTAGCGAACACAGCAACATATTTTCTTTTCTTGTGTTTTCCATTCGTGGATCAGTCGTGTGGTTTGGTTGAGATCACTCCTTGTCTGAGATGACTAATTATATGTTGTTATATGTGTTGTGGGTAGCCGTATGGTGTGAATCCTAGTTGGTGAATTGTGAAGTGTGAAATGTGGCCGTTTGGCAATTTTGTGCATTATTTGAATTAAATAGAGATGCATGGCGAGATTGATTGTGAATGTGAACCATGTATGAAAATTGGTGTGAATGGATGATGCATATATATATATATATATATATATATATATATATATATATATATATATATATATATATATATATATATATATATATATATATATATATATATATATATATATATATATATATATATATATATATATATATATATATATATATATATATATATATATATATATATATATATATATATATATATATATATGCTTTGTGATACATATATTTGAATGCATAATGAATATATGCGACGAATGTGATGATTGCATGAGTATGTTGGTAAACATATATGCATTCCAAGAGTGTCATGAGTCATGTTGCATGTGAAGCATCATGGTATGCATTCTTGTGTCGATTGATCCCTCGGTGGATTTGCAGAACCTCGTGTGCCCTTGTGGGGTGTGAGCGATGGTTATTCATTGATCCCTCGGTGGATTTGCAGAACCTCGTGTGCCCTTGTGGGGTGTGAGCGATGGTTATTTATTGATCCCTCGGTGGATTTGCAGAGCCTCGTGTTCCCTTGTGGAGTGTGAGCGATTGTTATTTATTGATTCCTCGATGAATCTGCAGAACCTCGTATGTTGCGATGGTTATTTATTGATTCCTCGGTGAATCTGCAGAACCTCGTGTGCCCATGTGGGGTGTGAGCGATGGTTATTTTGGTTCTTCAATTGAACCTGCTGAAATGAGTCGGTACCGCATTTGCATCTGCATAGAGTCGTGTGTCGGTCTCTGTGAGTTGCATGTAGACATCTGTGCATGATGTATGGTGAATAAACATGAATGTAGATGTTTATGTAGATTGTTGATAATTGGCATGAATGGACGGCTTGAATATACATGTATGTGTGAATATATGTGTATATGTATGCATGTTTATGAATTGATATAAACATTGTTGATGCACATCATATATGCTTGTTGCTCTATTTGTAAATAGTTAAGCGTGAATACATTGGAATGTACGGTGTAGTGAGATGAGTTGCGGTGAGAATGCGGAAGACGTTTTCGGACGTTATGTGTGTGTGTGTGTGTGTGTCTATATATATATATATATATATATATATATATATATATATATATATATATATATATATATATATATATATATATATACACACACACACATATATATATGTTTATGTGCATTATGTATTATGATATTGTTTCTCACCCTTCTGCTGTTTTATAATGCTCTATGAGGCATTGCAGATTAGATCGCTGGAGTCTTTGTGAAGCGAGTCTTCATTTCTTTTGGTCAGATGGCTCTGATATGTAACACTGGGTAGTTAGGAATTATTTTGATTCTTTTGTGATACATCTGTGCATGTATCTGCTGATGAAAGTTTTGTAAACTCAACCAATGAATTGAATTAATTTGAACGATGTATATGATGCTTATGTTAATGAAGTGATTTCAATGTTTAGATGTTTCCGCTTTATTCTAAATGTTGATGTGTGGGTTTTAATCGCTATGCTTTGTTTTTAGTTGAGATTTACCCCTTTTGTTACATATCTTCGTGAGCTGGTATTATTTATGTTTCGTTTCGATGATAATGTGATGCGCCTCTTTTATGCCATGTTATAATTATACTCTGATAGAATTTTTTTCATTAAGTGTCTAAATGATTTAATTATTTATTCGGGGATATAGAAAGGGGGTGTTACACCCTTTGGTTGCGCCGTCTGGGTTCGCCTTTCTTTTTTTCCGATCCGGATGATGATGAAACCGTGAGGTTTCTGAATCTGCGGATGGTGATGATAAAATCCGCTTGGATTTTCTCTGAATTCCAGCTTGTTGCGCCGTTTTTACTTTAGGTTTTTTTCGAATCCCCCTTTCGAAAACTGATGATTATGTTTTTATATCTTGATTGATTTATTTGTGGGTTGGATTCAACAATTTTGCTGCGATATTTACGGACCCGTGGTTGCAATTTGTTGAATGGAATTTTGGTTTGACGTGGTTAGCTGTTTGTTGATTGTTGTTGTTTTTCAGGTCGTGGCTTTGATCCATGGTTTACAAAAATCTTGTTTGATCCACTCAACTGAGAATCTCCTGGAAAAGTGCGTTAAGGCCACGTTTGGAAAAATCGCTTTCCTGGAAAATCACTTTTCAAATAAACTGCTTTTCAAAAGTGCTTTTTTTCCAACCAGCTTTTTCGTCAAAAATGATTTTTTATTATCTCTCTTTCTCGGTGACCTCGGAACATAAGAACAGATGCTGCCGGTTATGGACGATGTTGGGAAAGAAATCGGGAGCCGACTTCAGAGTAATCCGTTGCCCTCCCGCCGCATCTGATGATGACACTGTTCTAAGGGTGTCAGGACAAAACTAACCGATTAAAATTGTTCTTGTTTTGCTTATTTTGCAGGAGCGAAAGAAAAGTCGGAAAATTCGGAATCGAGACAAGGAAATCGGAAATAGCTTAGGAAATTAGGCATTTAGGAATTTTTTTATAGAAAAATGTAATTTTAAAATTATTTGTTCTTTTTAATGAAAATGTAAACAGATTTTGGTTAATGGAAATTTATTATTCATAATGCATGCTTTTTATTATTTCTTTTTTTAAAATGAAATGAAACAAACAAATAAATAAATAAACTAGAAAACTGAAGTAAGATCAATTTAAATTTAAAATTAAAATAAAGTTATTTAAAAATAAAGAATGAAAACAATGAAATAAAGTAAAAAAATGAAGTTATTTTAAAAATAAAATGAAATGAAAGAAATAAAAATGAGATGAAATGAATTGTTTTAAATGAAATGAAAATGAAATTGAGAAATGAAGTAAAAATGATTTATAAGGACATGAAAAATAAAAATTAAAAATGAAATGAAATTTTTTTATTTTTCCCATAAAAGTGAGATACAAACACTAATACAAATTTATTTTTCTTATTAACTCAAAATTCGCCCAAAATTATCCGATTAACCTTGTCTTCGACACAATTTTCGATTGAACCTCCGACAATCCTATCAGAATAAAATTCAACCCGTCTGATGACCACGCTCTTCCAAACAAGTTAAATTCCCGATTTAAACCAAATCGAAGCAAACCCTCCGACCAAACTCTTCCAATTAACGACCTTAGCCTCAGTTCTCACCAACGGACTTAAACGGCTCAAATTCCCCAACGACAACTCATATTCATAAATTGACCCTGGCTGTCAACAAAATGACCATTTTACCCTTCATGAACTAAATAGCGCGCCACATGATATTTTCCTGCAGAAATCAAACAACTACACAAATTTGTTAGTGACTGGTTAAATGCAATGCAAGATGAAACGACAAATCTGAGGGCAAAATTTGGGGTATTACAGTTGCCCCTATTTAAATAGCTTCACCGGATGATTTGAGCGACGTAAGATCGAGAAATCATGGTGAAAGGGATTTAAATATAGTTAACCGAAATTTTTTCCCTTAGATGCAGCGACACATGATAATGATAACAATGTTATGAATCTACTATGATGCGTATGCTGGAAATGATAGATGCAATGCCGCATAAGACACGACGACATAGGGGATTGACGTGACAAATAACCACCCTGGGGAATGTGACGCACTGGGTGACAGCACGACACTGGGGAATTCTAAAGTGATGGTCAACTACTGCGAACACGACCAATTGTCACATTCAGAAAGGGAACAGTAAGAACGAGATCCTCAATGGAGATGGCACCGGTAAGACGACCTCCACTGGGGAATATCTAAAAGTAAATGTTCAACAGGTTCAGGCGTGACCAACTGATACTCTATGATAAAAAGTAAAATTGGATCTGCATGACTGTAGGATCGATTTAACAAAATGTTGGAGCATTGAGCAAAGAATAACATCCGAGCTTTTGGAAACTTTCCGTCGTGACAGGATCAAACGGAATTTTCAGGAATTCGTAGAAAATATACAAGGTAAAACCGGTTGTATGCTAAAATAAATGGACTTTAATGGGAAATGCCCTAATAAGCTTTCCCAAGAGAGAATCGCCACTTATCGTCAGAGGGGACTTATATGCCAAATTGGATAAGCTCTCAAATAAAGAGACTGCTGCTTATCTGTGGATAATAGATTGATTGATAATATAAACTTCTTCACGTCTCAAGTCTGTGCTCCCTGGACCTGATTCGGTTTCTTCATTTGCTAAAGGATAAAATAAACTTCTTCATACTTTAAGATTTGTGTTCTCCTGAATATGATTCAGCTCCTTCTTTTACTAAAGGATAAAATGAACTTCTTCATACTTCGAGATTTGTACTCTCCTGAATATGATTCAGCTTCTTCTTTTACTAAAGGATAAAATGAACTTCTTCATAATTAAAGATCGTGCTCTCCTGAATATGATTCAGCTCCTTCTTTTACTAAAGGATAAAATGATTTTCTTCATAATTCAAGATCGTGCTCTCCTTAATATGATTCGGCTCTTTCTTTTACTAAAGGATAAAATGAACTTCTTCATAATTCAAGATCGTGCTCTCCTGAATATGATTCAGTTCAAACCTCCCCGCACTTCAAGATAAAGGGAAATGGAAACAGAGCTGCTCGATGGAGATGGCCATTTGCCGTAAGTCAGAACGAAGATAGGATAAGCTTCTCAGGCGAGAAATACTGCTTATTTGCAAGAGTGGCAATGATAATCTTCTCGGGTGAGGACTGCTTGTAGAGGTGGTAACGTGTAATGTAAATTGTAATGAAGGTTGTAATGAAAGAATGAGCTTCTTGTACGAGAAGATCAATTGTAGAGTGTAATGTAAAGTGTAATGTAGGTGATGATAGGCTTCTTGTACGAGAACTATCGCATATCTACTGCGTGTAATGATAAGCTTCTTGTACGAGAACTGTCGCATACCGTTGTTGTAATGATGGGCTTCTCAGGTGAGAATTGTCGCATATCGGTGTTGAAAAATGTAATAATATCAAGATCATAGGGTGAAATGATGATAATAAGCTTCTCGGCTGAGAACTGTTGCTTGTCTGCTGCGCAATGTAGTGATAAGCTTCTCAGGCGCGAACTATCGCATATCTGCAAAGGATTTTAAAGGCTTTTCTTGAAAGATATTGCAAAATGAATGCACGTCCAGGTATGTTCGGCGACCGGCGGGACCGAAGTTCGATCTAGAATTGGGCTAGAAAGAACTGTCAAACAAGACTCCATCGAGGAAACGAACTTAAATGGGGACTACCTTATCCTAGCGCGGAAAGGTAACAGAAATAACCATCGTCCACGAGGGTTGAACTCTGTGGGGAAACTTGGAACAAACAAGTATTTTATGCTTAGGGTTGACGATCTACTTGGAGAGAGCGGACAAACCCCGTTACTCGTTGGTAATGGCAAAGGATGACACGAATAGCAAAACAATGTAGATGATAATGCGTATGTCGATGTGTATGAAATGAAAATGTAATGAGCATGCAATGATTAGGTTTATGCACATGTTGACAAAACAGACGGGGGGAGGAAATATGAGATGAAATAAACATCTCGACGGGAATACCCGGTGACCTCTGCAACAGTACATCAATCAGAGGATAGGAAGAGTTAATTGTAGAACCAAATCTTGCTTCAAAGTTCTAACTTCCCTGGGGAGAAAATAATCCACTTGGGGATACGATACGACTTCATCGGAGAGTATGATGTCCTGACTTCAACTGGGGATCCATGACCTCTGCATGTGGATACGATGTCATGACTTCACGGGAGGGATTGCTATCATGAACCATAATCAGCCAACGAAAACCCTAGGATCAAAGAGTTTCGAGGATAAAATAAATATCCGCTTTGTGGGGAACTGTGAGGAGTTAGGCTGCTTTATGGAGAAACACGTAGTAACTTCCTGGAATAATACCTCAACTTCTTGGGACAAGGTACATCCAACTGGAGATAAAAGATATCAAAAATTTCCCTGAGGAGAGTTCGTCGGACTTACTGAGGAGAAATCAATAGACATTCCTGAGGACAATATCTTGACTTCTTGGGGAAAACATGGCAATCTCCTGTGGAATATTCCTGAGGAAGGTAAGGCAACTTCACTGAGGAATAGATAATTCCGCTGAGAATGGGGTTCAAGACATATATCACTTGGAGGATACCGGGGATATCTCTGCAGTCTTGAGAATTACTGGGGATTTATCGGATGGTTCCCAAAAGTATGGTCGGCTTAAATTCTCACTGGGAAATGTCATTGGGAAGATGCTGTAAACTCTCTGTTGTCTTGGAAATTACCGGCTCGGTCCAAAGGGTTGTCAGCTTATAGTCTTGCTGGGGACTGTGTCGGCTTAAAGTCTCTCTGGGGATTGTGTCAGCTTAAAGTCTCTCTAGGGACTGTGTCAGCTTAAAGTCTCTCTGGGGACTGTGTTGAGGCAATGGTTAAGACGTAGATTCTGCAACGATGAGATTTACTGGGGAATGAAGACCTCCGGGAGTAAAATCTATCGGGTGCATGAAGAAAGTTATGAAACGAAGCTAATATTGCTCTCAATGGACTTTGTAGTAGTTACCGTTTTGAAAATAACCTGCCCCAAAGTACCTGCTTTGTGGAAAAGTCATCTTGAGAGGATTTTACAGAGAACATAGGGTTCGATTGCCCCACTGTTTTCAAACTCTTGGAGATATTTGTCAGATCTCGACGTAACTGGCACGGATCAACTGTGTTACGACTGAGTTTACAAGAACAGTTCTTAAGTACGTCAGGCTCGCATCGGTATACGATTTGGAAACCACCTGCCCCTGTTTAGCAGGATCTTCAAGCTCCATTGATTATGTCTACATGTAAGTTTCTAAAATGTTAGGCAAAATCGACACGTGTGAAATGCTATCCTGAAACTATCAATGCAACAATATATTTGTCTTGAAAATTTTTGTTTTTGAAAAAGATATCGCTATAACTCGTGACCGAAATCACTAGCTAGGATATGAATTTAACTTGTAATGCCAACGGTAAATTGAGCATAACTCTTAGGAGTCAGGAAACGTTATCTCGTCGAGTATGCTTTCAAAAGAATTCCTACTTCAATTAGGTCTTTTACTGGTTGTATCGTGACTTGGTTCACGGTTTAAGAAACAAAGGATAAAGGCTCGAAGTTATTTGTACCCACCCATTCTTCGTGATGTTCTCCAATCCTATTCAGTTAACGGGATACGAGTACTCATATCTCAATCGGATTTGATATGGTCGAGAACTCATCAAGGCTTTGGACATGGCAGTCACTCACCTATCGTCTTTTGGTTTTTTTGAATCTCACGACTCTGTTCTTTATTGGGGATTCTTTATTGTAATCCCTTGTTTTTATTTTTTTTTCATTCCCTAACGTTTGCCTGGACGACGTCTTTTGGATTCGACTTTGGAGTCCAGCGGGATTCCCTGGTTTTGCCTAAGTCTCCTTTATAGGTTTTGACTTAGCGGGCTATATTTTTTATTTTTATTAACTAAGTCGTGTGACTCTTTTGAAAGGTTTGTGACTGCCCCACTCTTTTAGGTAGTAGAGGGATAGTCATTGACTTCTAACTTCCTAAGAGGTTAAGGATAGATTCTTGAAGGTTCGCTCCTCCTTTTTTAAGAGTCTGAGCGTTCAATCCATCTAACTGAAAAACTACCCTGCCCCAGGTTAAAGTAAGGGTTTTAATTTGGAACGAAAAAAAAAACTCCTACTTCCAGGCTAAAAAGGGGTAAAGAGGGATTATCGTCCTTATGTCTCATGTGTTTAGGATTTGAAACAATGCCTTACATCATCAGCAGGTTTCAATCGAAAGCGTGCGACAAGAAATTTGATGTTTTGGTTCATCATCCTCCTCCCAATTCTCTATCAAAGCAAGAGATCAGGCAAAATCAGCATTATAAATTATGGAAAAAATATTTTTGACGAGTGAAACGAATGAATTTATTTAAGACAATCATGCATTTCATTAATTATTCAAAATAACAAGTTCGTACATGGTAATTATGCTTAATCAAAGAGACAAAATATAAATAAACAAAATGAATAGCATGACAAGTCCTTATAAATGTTTATGAAGTCTCTGTATTTACGGCTGGCACCGTAGTAGCGGTTTCCTCTAACGGAGCCTCACTGGAACGACTTGTCTTGCCTGCCCCAACTATATCTGTCCCGACTTCATTATCAGTCTGCAAATCTTCACTCATAATAACTTTCCCAGATTCTTTGTTGATCGTGGTCACATTATCTTGAGGAATGCTGAAATGACACGGCCTAGGCTTCTGAATAACTACCGGCTTCGGAAGATTCACAGGAGAAGTAACTGGATGAGGCATGTTGAAAACTAGGAGAGGAGTCTTGATCTCTGGTTGAGGATCACCGAAAGACAATATCTTCTGTTCCAACAAATTTATGACAATGTTATTGAGCGCATGACAACCTTCTAAATCGTGACCAGGCGCACCCTTATGAAATAAACAATGAGCGGCGACGTTGTAGTTGGCAGGAAAAGGATTAGGAGGTAGACCTAAAGCTTGGGTAATAATTAGACCTCGTTGCACTAAGAAAGGATACAAGTCGGTGAAAGTCATCAGAATCGGAGGACAAGGTTTGTATTGTCTCCTCAGACCACTATGACGAGGTGTTTGCTTCTTAGGCTGTGGATTGGTAGAAGCATTGGGCGCTCGTTGATAGTTGACATGAGTTTGTGCGGGCTGATAAACAGGAGGCTGTTGATAAACCAGATGCTGATAGACCGGAGCCGGTTGCACAGGCTGATAGGTAGGAAATTGAGGACTGAAGGGAGGTGCAACAGTAGCTATATAGGGTTGTTGAGCATACTGAACGGGATAACCTTGAACACAAATCTTCTGATGTTGAAGAGCATCCATCAAGCAATTCCTCGGACGTGTAGCTCTTTTATGGTGGTCAAAGCTTGGAGTTTTGCACTTCGGAGGAGTAAGTCGTCGAACTGGTTGGGCGATGGTAGGATGCACCAAACTGGATTGAAGACCATGAGGAGGTACTTTCTCAACAGTAACAGCTGGTTACGGATCCACAACATTATGGGTTATCTCATAAACAACAATGGGTTGAGAATCCATCTTTGCATTAAGAGCTTGTAGGATCTCCATAATCTGGCCCACACTTCCTCCAAGATCTTCGAGTTCATGGCTGACACGGTCGATCTCTTGATTTTGTTCTTCCATCCTTTTTCGAGATTGAGCTCTAGTGTTGTACTGATGTGGAGGACCCAGGGTGACGAAACTGGAAGGCGAGAGAACCGAGGATAAGACATCGGGAGACACGTGCAATGCAAAATATGATGCTAAAACGTAGAATGCAAATGAAATGATCTCATGGAATTCAAATATTTACGAATATTGCGGGATAATGAAATAATTTTATGTATTTATTTGAAAATGGATTACAAATAATATTCTTGAAAAAAAGTCTTTACAAAAATAGTTAAATAAAAGCTAAGAAAGTCCTAAGGAAGCATTGCCCACAACTTCAAGGCGTAGGCGGAGAGTAGGAGGAAAATAAATCCTCGTAGAGTCTTCTCTTTTTGTAGTAAAGTACCTCTTCATTATTCGATTGATGCTACTTTTGATGTTCAGCATTCTCACCTTTATTAGTCATATTATCCTTAATGTCAGATACAGTCGAGCATATGGCTCTAAAAAGGTCCCGCTCTTTAGGATTTACCTCTAAGAAAAGGAAGGGAGATCCATCCAAGATAGGTAATCCCACCAACTGAGAGTACTCTTCCAAGGTAGGTGATAGCTGATAATTCAGGAATGTAAAGCAAAGATAATCCAGATCCTAGAACTGTATCAAAGTAGAAAGAAGTCCTTCGTCTACTTGAAGTTTCAACAAAAATAGCAACCTTCCATATTGGTTTCAAAATACTTCTTGATCTTGGACTAAAGCTCCTAACTTCCTTAGGTTATCTAGCTTAAGACTTTTAAAAGTATATTTTAAAGTTTTCCTTCTATTGTAATCCATAGTATCCTGCAATATCCATAAATAAAGTTTGAATTCCATGAAATGCGATGAAATGTGATGCTTTATGGATGCAATGCACATGTACAAAGTCCTAGGTTAAAGGTATGTGCAAGGCGTTAGGGTCTACGCAATCCCATAAGGTATGTGCTAAGGTTAGTTGTACCTGCAGAACAAGGTTTCTAAAGCGGTGTCCAAAGTTATCAGTCTATCCTTCAGATATTATCAACTTTCCGATCGACTCGGGGGTCGATAATATTCTCAGGAGAACCTCTTTTGAGTGTAGTATCGCGTAGCAACTATTTTGGGACTACTCCCTCATAGTTCCCGCACTACGTCCTAGATAAGGCCAAGGTGGTGTTAGGTAACTACGGTCCCCAGTATCATAGGCTCCCATCGAAGATAGTAAGTGTTTTCACAATTACTCATTCAACAGAACTACCTTTCAAAAGGGCCTCAACTGAACGGTGATTCTCGAGTCAGCTTGGTCGAGACTCACTCCCGACAAGCCTCGTCGAATATATTACCTCCTATAATAAGTTCACTCAAGTCGGGGTGTAGGACTTAGCTCACAACAAAGATACCCCCCAAGCAGAGTACAATAGATATATATACAAGAAAATAAATAACGAAGCAAATAGCAAAATAAAACAAAATAGGGGTAACCCTTAAAAATTATGGCAGTCCCCAGTGAAGTCGCCATTTTCTGTTGCGGTGGAAATAAGATACCAAACTATTAATTAGTTTGAATCACAATTCTTAATTCAAAACCGACTTTGATTTATCCGAAGGAAAATGTCAAAAGAAGGAAAACCTATTTTTGCATCGTAAACACAATGCGGGGGAGAGACCTAGGTAAGGGGTTGGTTAAGCTTCGGGAAGGTACTAGCACCCTAAACTTCGGTAGTACTCTAAAGGAACCTTTTGTTTATTTTTGCTATGTTTGATTTATTATCTTCTTTAAGTATATATTGAGCTAAGGGATAGAGTGACCTAAAAGACCTAAGGGTTAGTCCTAAGTTTACTCGACAAGATTCGCATCTTGTGCCTACGTATCCTGGATAGGGAATGGAATCAGAGTAATCGTAGTTTCCCTCGAGAGGGAGGTTAGAAACTTCTTGACTGCGGTAATGGTTTCAAGGGGAATAAGCGTTTCTTAAGGAAATGCTTACGCGGAGTATTGGAACTCATATTTCTACGTTGAAAATTGTTGAATTAGAGAATTAGGGTTAACTAAATGTTTCACAGCGGGAAACCCTAAAACAGAGTACGACGACTCTTTGACCTAATGCTAGGGTAAAGGGCGTTTTCGTCCACGGTGGGACACCTAAGCTATTAGGGTTTTGAAACGGTCAAGGGTTAGGGCTATTGCCTTGGCGGTCAAATGGTTTAGACCTAATCCTTCGGAAGGTGATTAACGATAAAAGTTATGCAAAAAGACAAAATATTATATGGCAGTTATTGCAATTGCTGGAAATAATGAAAATAGTAAATAATAAAAATGCGTTGCGACATTCACTCGCGTAAATTACAAATCCTAAAAATACAGAAATAAATAAATGCGACGATAGCCTCGCCAAATTACAACTGAAAATTGATAACATGAACAAACGAAACCTTAATAAGCTGAAACCAACAAACTAGCAAGAGTTAGACGAAGGTGAAACAGCTATATCAAAGACTTTATTTTTGAATTTTTGATTTAAAAGGAAGGCTAATCGAAGGAGAAGTTTTCTTTTAATTTTTAGATTGTTTACTCAAAACTTGTTTTATTTAAAGAAATGACGTTTAAAATTAAAGGGCTATTTTAATTACTTTTTTTTATATATTTTCTTATTTTTCTTAAGAAAATCTCTTTTATTTTATTTTTTTTGTGAAACATCTTACATAAATGTTACACAAACATTCTAATTTTAATCTTAATTTTAATTAGCCCCTTTTAAAATAAGATACTCTAATTTTTGTGTTAATAATTTAATCACATTTGGAATTAGAATAACTAATTATAAAGAAAAGAAAATAAATAAGCACAAATTGAAGTACAAAAGGAAGTAAAGCCCGCTCATTAGGCCCGTTAGGGTTTGCTTAATCCCTTGTGCATTCCTCCCCTCATACCGCCGACGGCGGAAGCCATTGATGGCTATCGAAGCCTTGAACTTTCCTGCTCCTTGCTTGCATGTCAGTATTTCTTCTTCTTTTAGCACCGCGACCTCCATTGATGGTTTCATGGAGGTTTTTCCGATGCATGTCTCCTTGCAGCTCCCTCTTTGTGCCTGATACGAAAGACAAATAAATCATGAGGTTATTGCTCACCTTCTTAGGAAGGTTGAAAGCGATGACTTTGTGATTCAGATCCGATGATGTTGAAAAAAGCAGAGGATGATGGCGATTTGAAACTTCTTCACTCGTCTTCTTTCTTTGTGACGCCGCCGCCGATGATGGTGATGAAGCCTTGAGGGTTTCTGAATCCTCCTTTTGGTTGCGCCGTCTGGGTTCACCTTTTTTTTCTCTCGATCCAGATGATGATGAAACCGTGAGGTTTCTGAATCCACGAATGGTAATGATGAAATCCGCTTGGATTTTCTCTAAATCCCAACTTGTTGCGCCGTTTTTACTTTAGGTTTTTTCGGATCCCCCTTTCGAAAACTGATGATGATGTTTTTATATCTTGATTGATTTATTTGTGGGCTGGATTCAACAATTTTGCTGCGATATTTATGGACCCGTGTTTGCAATTTGTTGAATGGAATTTTGGTTTGAGTTGGTTAGCTATTTGTTGATTGTTGCTGCTTTTCAGGCCGTGGCTTTGATCCATGGTTTACAGAAATCTTGTTTGATCCACTCAGATGGGAATCTCCTGGAAGAGTGCGTTAAGGCCATGTTTGGCAAAACCTCTTTTCTTGGAAAATCACTTTTCAAATAAGATACTTTTCAAAAGTGCTTTTTTTCCAACCAGTTTTTTCCTCAAAAATGCTTTTTTATTATCTCTCTTTCTCGGTGACCTCGGAACATAAAAATAGATGCTGCCGGTTGTGGCCGAGGTTGGGAAAGAAATCGGGAGCCGGCTTCAGAGTAATTTGTTGCCCTCCCGCCGCATCCGATGATGACATTGTTCTGAGGGTGTCGGGACGAAACTAACCGAATAAAATTGTTCTTGTTTTGCTTATTTTGCAGGATTGAAAGAAAAGTCGAAAACGTCGGAATCGGGACGAGGAAATCGGAAATAGCTTAGGAAATTAGGCATTTAGGAATTTTTTTTTAGAAAAATGTAATTTTAAAATTATTTGTTCTTTTTAATGAAAATGTAAATTGATTTTGGTTAATGAAAATTTATTATTCATAATGCGTGCTTTTTATTATTTTTTTTTTAAAATGAAATGAAACAAACAAATAAATAAATAAACTAGAAAACTGAAGTAAGATCAATTTAAATTTAAAATTAAAATAAAGTTATTTAAAAATAAAGAATGAAAACAATGAAATAAAGTAAAAAAATGAAGTTATTTTAAAAATAAAATGAAATGAAAGAAATAAAAATGAGATGAAATGAATTGTTTTAAATGAAATGAAAATGAAATTGAGAAATGAAGTAAAAATTATTTATAAAGACATGAAAAATAAAATTTAAACATGAAATGAAGTTTTTTTATTTTTCCCTTAAAAGTGAGATACAAACACTAATACAAATTTATTTTCCTTATTAACTCATAATTCGCCCAAAATTATCCGATTAACCTCGTCTCCGACAATTTCCGATTAAACCTCGACAATTCAAGTGAACAACCCTATTAGAATAAAATTCAACCCGTCCGATGACCACGCTCTTCCAAACAAGTTAAATTCCCGATTTAAACCAAATCGAAGCAAACCCTTCGACCAAACACTTCCAATTAATGACCTTAGCCTAAGTTCTCACCAACGGATTTAAACGGCTCAAATTCCCCAACGACAACTCATATTCATAAATTAACCCTGGCTGCCAACAAAATGACCATTTTACCCTTCATGAGCTAAAGAGCGCGCCACATGATATTTTCCTGCAGAAATCGAACAACTACACAAACTTATTAGTGACTGGATAAATGCAATGCAAGATGAAATGACAAATCTGAGGGCAAAATTTAGGGTATTACAAGTATACTCAGGGATCAATAAATAAAATGTTGAACTATACAAGGGTGACAAATTATATGCTTTATGTTCAATATAGATATAAGGGTAAACGGGTAATTATACATATAATCATTATCACATAAAGGTTATGTCAGATCACATGACATTCTCGTCACTTGGTTAGCAGTGATGTGTTGCTAGACACCGCTCACTGTGTATAATATTAAATAGGTAATTTAATATTATTGCCAACGTTACGAGAACCTATAGGGTCACACGCATAGAGTATTGATAAAGAAATTGACGATTAAATTAAATAATATTTAATTTAATTATGTATTAATATTATTTAAATTGTTTAATACATTAGGACATATATAATTTATTTTATTAAATTTGATTTAATTAAATAAATGAGAATTGACAGTTGATTAAATTAAATATGATTAAATTTAATTAATATTTTATTTTATTAAAAGAGTTTTATTAAATATAAATAATATCTATTTAATTAAAATATTTTTAATTAAATAAGGTTGGGCTTATCTTGGAAAAATCCAAAATAAGAGCATTAGTGTTTTAGTAGCTTTGTATAAATAGAGGAGTTATTTTTCCTACCAATCATAATTGTCAATTTTTTAGAACAATAGATGGTTAGCACCGCGTTCCACTTTGTACTCGTGTGGACTTCATAGAGACGATGGTATTTTTCATGCTCGTGTCAAAGTTAAAACATGCTTCAAGAGGTAATTTGAAATCCTTTTGTTGTGCTTTATTTGTGGTTAATGGTTTAATAAAGATCTGTTCATTGGGGTTGTTCCGCTAAGAGGTTAAAAATTTTGAAAAGCCCCTCTCAAATCCCAACAGTGGTATCAGAGTTTGATTCTGATTTAATCATTAATTCAAATTTGCTTGATTTTTATGATGTTTATATATTGATATATTCATCTTTTTACGAAGTTCTTTTTAAAATTATTTTGAAATATGTGTCATATTTGTGATATGATGTTCTGCAATATTTTGTGAATAAGCTATTCATTGTGAATAAGCTATTCATTATTATTCTGCAATAATAATAATAATAATAATAATAATAATAATAATAATAATAATAATAATAATAGTTTATTATTATAAATAATAATTGAAATAATAAAGTGATTATTATTTAATAAAGAATATTAATATTTTGTATAATTTGAATGTTCGTTGTTGACTATGCTTCGGAATCCGGCATTAGTATGGTGAATGAGCGATACTTCGATGATTCATAAGTGATACAAATATAATTGATAAATTTATATACGATATAAATATTTCTAATGCAAATTAGTGTATTTGATACACTATTTTGTTTCGTCCATTAAATTAGTATAATGATTATTATACATTTGAATGATCAATGTGCTTTTTGCTTCGGAATCCGACATTAGTATGGTGAAAAAATGATATTTCGATCAACTATATTGAATAATCAATCATTGCATTTTGATGGTGTGAACGCTTATGCATTAGGGTTTGTGTCGACACAAGAGTTGTGCCTTTAGGGTTTGCAAAAGACACCAAGTGTTGATGCATCAATATTTATAAATTAATAACCTATTATTTATTATTTAATTAATTATTATTAAATAAATTGGTATTCAGTTATGACCTTAGATTTTGGCGTTTGTTTATTCTAAATACGACATGCGTGCCATGATTTATTTTATTTAAATACGGCTTGCGTGTTGTGGTTTATTCTAATTAAATACAACCTGTGTGTCGTGCCATTTAATTATTATTTTATTTATTAAATATTATAAATTGTTCGAGTTCAAGAGTTAACGAGAAGACAACGCTAAATGATGACGTCGGTGGAGAGACTTGAGAAGCTTGCTCGTGGGTCAAAGAATTATAATAAAGTAGTTTATTTAATTCTTGCATTTTAGGTGGTCATAATCATATTACCAACTTTTATTTTATGTATGTGATGCGTGAAATGTATGTTTATATGCGTGTGTGTAAGATACACAATTACGTGAGTGTATGAAATACACAAACATGTGAGATTAAATTTAATTAAAATCTCTTCAATTAAATATTAAGTTAATTGCTTTCCAAAATTTAGCACTCATCAATACTAGTATTGAATAATATAGGTTTCGCCTAATACGAGGTACATGTTTTATATTAGTAAGGTGCGATGGGATAAATGTAATATCCAACTGCTAAATTTTTGGGTTTGACTTAACTAAACTAATTATAATATGATTATATATGTTTAGAAGCAAGAGTTGAGAATAATCCATAAGATGGATTAGAATAAGAAGTTATTCACTCAACTGATAAAATTCGAGAGTTATATTATATAAAATTAAAAAGCGTTCCTACATAAATAACAGAGTTTTGTGTAATCTGCCTACGCGGACTTAAAACAAAATGAAATATGGATCTCGACCCGCTAGAAAATCTTCCAACGGGATTTTCTGAATCGATGAGTAAAAATAGTGGAAACATTTTAATAAAAGTCCTTATAAAAATTATTTTGATACAATCTTTTTTACACGTTTTATATTGGAAAATACTTTTTTGTCCCTTAACTATACCCTTAAGTTCAAATTGTTCTCTTAATTATTTTTTATGTCATATTGGTCCTTTTTGTCTAATTAGCAACAAATTTAGCGACATATTTTTGAATTTTTTTCGTCGCTAATTTGACGAAAATGACAAATATGACACGTTTTAAAGAGTCAAAGGACCAATCTGACACAAAAAAAAATAATTAAGGGACCAATCTGAACCTTAAGGTATAGTTAAGGGACCAAAAAGGGTATTTAGTCTTTTATATTTATATTTTCTTTTGCATCTTATTTTTAATTTACCGTGAAATGTCCTTATGAAGGATGTAAGGATCAGAAAGGAATTTCTGAATTGGTACATAAATTGAGAATTGTTCTCAAGTAAGAGAAAATTGTATGTTCTCAAGCAACCAATTCCTAACAACTAAACATGACTAGATTCGAAGAATGATACTTATGAGAAGGATCAAATCGAATGTCTAGATATAACATATCTCATCATTGTAGTCATCACGGAAAATGATATGATCATTAACCTCGAGGATTTTCTTTTAAATAAGAAATACGAGATATGAGAAATGTTAAACTTTCCAAAATCTTTTTTATATACAAGTTAGGAATCCAAATGGATCTAAAATAGTTTTGAGATTTGAAATTTGGATTTCCTTATAGACAAAGTAGTTGGTCATAAGTTTTATTTGAGATTGTCTCGAATAGGTATATTAGATTCATTATGAACGAATTTTAAATATATCCAGCACTTCTTATTGAAAATAAAAGAAAGTAGTTTGTGATGCTAAATAGACGAATTATAAAAGAAATGAGATTCATTTTATATTCATTTGAATTTTGGCAGAAAAACACAGTTCTAAAGGAAGACAGTAATTTCATGTGTTGAAAGAAGAAAATTGTTAATGGTTATAAAAGGAGTCAAAGTAGAAGAAAAAAGTAAGACTTGTTCTTTATATGATTTGTTATAGAAAATCAAATTGTCTACTTCTACATCTTGGGTATGTGATACTAGATGTTGATCTCACATTAATAAGAATGTGAGGAGTCTTTTAAGAAGTAGGGTAGGAGTGTTTTAAGAAGTAGGGTATTGATTATAATTTGAGTCAGCTTATGTCTAGAATGGAACAATGTGTTTCATTGACTATAAGAGCTTATGATTAGACTTAAATTAGAGCTTGGAATGAAACCAAATAATTGTTATTAAGTTTCATTTAGTAATGAACACTAATTCTAAATCTCGTATTGACAAGATGAGGAGTGCATGTTTTTATAATGGACAAGTGTTGTTATGATGATCTAAAACAGTGGTTTTAATACTAAATCATGTAGTGTATTTGAGTTATATAATCTTGATAAGCTCATCTATAAAAATGTAGGATGGATCAAATAAGATTTGAATCTTATGTATATCAATACATTAATGTTTAGTCCAATAAGTGAGATATGCATTTTCAAAATCTATGAGAATAGATTGTTGGATTCATTTAATTGGTGTTTTATTGTTTGATATATGCAAGTATTGATTTTGGAAGACATATCTAATGTCTCAAATCATCGAATAAGTAAAAGGACATATGATATATCTTAATTATATACATGTGTGATGTATATGGACCTCTAAACATATTTGCTAGATGGATTTTGTTTCTCTTACTTCATTTATATTACTAATAAACTCAGTGATTATGTATTTGTTTATGTGACACGAGGTAGAACTATTTTGAGAAGAGTTCAAGAATGAAGTAGAAGGAAACAACTAGAAAAGTTATTAAGACCATACGAATTGTTTGTTGTGGTAAATACTTATAAAAGAAATATAAAGACCATTTAAATTATATCATGTTTGACATTGTTCGATCTAATATAGTTCAATTATATCTTTGTGACTCTTCTTTATAAATTATTTTACATACAATTATTCCTTTCCATAACCAATTCTATTTAAAGTAGTCGTAGAGACACCATATTTGATATGGA
Source organism: Lathyrus sativus (assembly GCA_963859935.3). Taxonomy (NCBI): domain Eukaryota; kingdom Viridiplantae; phylum Streptophyta; class Magnoliopsida; order Fabales; family Fabaceae; genus Lathyrus; species Lathyrus sativus. The sequence goes on along the minus strand of OZ012741.1, from coordinate 506,019,475 downwards.
GGCAAGAGTGCCTAGTTTATCTTTATGATTATTTGGGTTGTAAGGTTTATTAGGGAAACTTGATCACAATCTAAATGAATATGTATTTATGGATGTATCCCAATAGAAATAAGGGACACATATTCTATAACACGTTATGGGACAAAATTGTTTTGTCAATGGAACTGAAGTCTTCCTTTTGAGATATTATGTATCTAAAGGAACCAGTGAGAGTAATATAGAACTTGAAGAAATTCAAGCTCTAGAAAATACATATATTTATGAGAATGGAATATGAACTGATTCAACAAGGCAGTTGTTGTTGGACCATTGGTTCTTGTAGCACAATATCTAGAGAAGATCATAAACGATCTTAATTCTTAAAGAAGCACTACGCCAGAAATGAGATTTAGCAGCGCACTAAAAGACAGTGCTTTCTTAAAAAGCGCTGCTAAAGAGTCATAAAAAAAAAGAAAAAAATAGCATACCTAAGACAACGCTTATAAAAAAAGCGCTGCTAAAAGGGGGGTCCTAAGAAAGCGCTTTAAAAAAGCGCTGCTAAAGGGGGGGAGGGGAGGGGAGAAAAGGCAGCGCTTTCAAAAGCGCTGCTAAAGGGGGCTCAAAGAAAGCGCTTCAAAAAAGCGCTGCTAAGGGGGGGGGGGGGGGGTCCTTAGGTAGACCTATAGCAGCGCTTTCAAAAGCGCTGCTAAAGGGGTACAAAAAGCGCTGCTAAAGGGGGGTCAAAGAAAGCGCTTCAAAAAAGCGCTGCTAAAGGGGGGTCCTTAGGCAGACCTAGAGCAGCGCTTTTAGAAGCTCTGCTAAAGGGGTACAAAAGCACTGCTAAAGAGGGGTCCTTAGGCAGACCTATAGCAGCGCTTTCAAAAGCACTGCTAAATGCCATTCAAAAGCGCTGTTATAGGTTTAAGTAGCGTAAATTTAAAATGTCCCAGTATTTTCGCAGAATCAGAACAGTCTTCTTCTTTCTTCTTTCCACTCACGAACGCATTCCTCTATGCCCTATTCATTCCGTCGACGCATTCCTCCGTGCCTCCGTCCGACAGCCTCCGTCTGTCGCCTTTCCAACGGTCATTCAATCGTCTCCTCATTCCGCCGTCGTCCTTCCATTTTTGCCGGTCATCTCCGTCATCCACCAGCGCATTTTCACCATTTTTAGGTATTTGAAGTTTTTCATTTTCCACTTTCATTGTTCTCATAGTTGAATGCATTATTGGATGCAACTATTTCATCAATACACTTATCTCTGAAAAAAGAACCCAAAAACACTATTACCATGTAGTTCTTGTCTCTGTCACTTATAAACAAAGTGTTGTGTTTTTCATTTCATGGTTAGTGTTACTCTGTTAGTACTAAGAAAGAGGTCATCAAGATTGAACCAACAAACACAACTTTTTCTGTCAGTACTAAGAAAGTGTTGTGTTTTTGGACTTTCTTTGAACTTTTTTTTAAAGATTATAAATTCTTAAAACAATCATATTACTATTGAACTTTTTTTTAAAGATTATAAATTCTTAAAACAATCATATTACTATTGTTATTATTTTTCTATAGGTGCTGATTGGTGAACTCAACAATTTGGAAAGTCTTTGTCTTTTTTGAACCGGTGCCTTTTATTGCGGGTAAGAATATGTCTTTATATTTGTGAAAATGTCATATCTATATAATATGTATGAGTACCTTAGATGTTCATGTAGGGTTGTTTCTTGATTTGGTTAGATTTTTTGATCTCTTTCCATATTTGATTAGGATTTGAACTCTAGTGCAATAATCACCTCATAATATATCATAACAATGTAATGTCCTATTTTTTTAGCATATAATATTCTTTCATTTTTTCCTTCCTTACCTAAAATCTATAGTTCTCAATGTTTAGTTTTTGGTGAATACGATATGTTATTATGGGTTTATATGTTGAAGACTTGAGAGATGAAGTGAACATGATTTGTAGTTTTGTTTTGGTGTATATGCTTGGCAAGGTTGAGGGTGGATAGTCACAAAGAGAGTTATTGGCTAGCACATCACGCCAAAAAAAAGATATTAAAACACCATAAGGAATTGAATTTAATCAATAAAGACATTAAGAATTTAAGTGGATTATCTAGTAGTAAGGGTGTCATTTTAAGTTTAAGGATATAATTCAATTTTTATTGCTTTTGTAAAATTACATATTGTCTCATTGAATAAAATTACATATTTCTATCATGCAATACAATTACATATTATGTCATTCAATAAAATTATGTATATGTTTCTCTTATTTATACATTTCTTATGTATATATTTCTTATTTACAATATTGCATGTCATTCATTTAATACTTTGGTTTTCTGAATTACAGGTATTATGGCCAATAATGAGGAAACACTACATAATGGAAATGAAACAACAAAAGACATTGAAGGCGATATCAAAAGAGGAATAACGATTATGAAAAAAATCATCCGTGCGAGAGATAAGGGTGTTATGTATGATGTGCATTGGAATGAAAGAGATTAATTAGTTGAGCCTAACAGTGCGATGCTGACAAGTTACATTGGAGCACTTGTACGTTCGCAAATTCCGATTACTTGCGATAATTGGAGAATTGAGTCGCTAAAACCGGCTAAAGACAAAATTTGGAGCGAGATATAGGTATGATACTTGATTATTTTTAATTATGTTGACGGTTACATCTTTAAATTAATTATACTAACATGTTATATGTATGTGTATTTGTTTGCAGCGATCTTTTAATATTGATGATTGCAGAAGAAAATAGTCTTCAATTGGTCGGTAAACGACTGAGGGGATTCAGAGCATTTTTAACGAACAAGTTTCTCAAAGATTTTGATGGAAACTTTGTTGACTTGGAGCGTCCAAAGAAGTACGCTGATCTGATTTCGGAAGAAGAATGGGAGACATTTGTTGCAAAGCGAAAAACCAAAGAATTTTTAGTAAGTACAACTTATCATGAATAATGTATAGTCTATATACTTCTTCCACAAGAGTTCTGATATGACTTAAACTTGTTTTTTCAGGTTGTGAGTGGCGTTAATCGGCAACGGGCATCAAAACCCGTGTATCCATACAAAAAAGGGCGTTTGGGATATGCACGCTTAGAACAAAAAATAGTAAGTATATATAAATGCTTTAATATGATATAGTTACCAAAATTAGTAAGTATATATAATAGCATATGAATGGTTTATTATCCGTCTTAATGTGTAGATAGAAGAGGAGAAAAGTGACGCGACATCTCTTCCGGACCATGTTGTGCGGAAGGCTGCCCGTGTGGGAAGAGATAGAGTCGTTCAGGAAATATGTAATTTACATTTACATTTAGTTTTGTTAGTAACTGATCAAAAGTGTATAATATATTTATATATGCTTTTATCTATATTTCAGGAGACTCTATCCCAGAGTATAACTCCAGCTGAGGACGAGGATTGCAGGAGCATACTGAGTCGGGTGTTAAATATCCCTGAGTATTCTGGGCGTGTGAGGGGTAAGGGATTTGGCATCACTCCATCACAGCTGTATAAGAAGCCAACAAAAAAATCCTACCAATAAATAAGTGATGGATACGTTGGAGGAATTGAAAGCCCAGATTCAGGAATTACAGAAGGACAAAGAAAGATACATGGCGGAAAGGCACAGTCCAGAGGGTAAAGATGCTAGTGAAAAAGATAGTATCGGTTGTCCGCAGAAGCTTCCAGAGGTAATTGTATATATTACATTGAAATTAATTAATTTAGCACAATTTTCTTAATTAACACATTAATCAACATCATTATTTGTTTAGGGCATTTCACCTTGTTGGTTATATTTATCGTCACCGACTTATAGCTTGGTTGGCAAGGGAAAGGTGCATAACAATGTGGGAGAATTACTTCACCAAAAACCGCTCACTCCTGGATATTTAAAATTATCGATTGATATTGCGTTAGAGGAGGGTGCGTTGTTGCCTATACCAGATGAAGTTTCAGACCCAACAGTGGTGGGAGACGCAATAGGAGCGTATGTTGCATGGCCAACAAATCTCATTTACATAGATGATGAGGTATGTTGAATACCATTATGAACCTAACTAATCTCATATTCAAATGTTCCTTGATTTTCTTATTTTCTTATTTACATTTACATTTTCTTATTTTCTTATTTACATGATGATCTTAGACTCCTACAAAATCCAAATCAAAAGATGATAGAATTATTGTGCGGGATACCGATTCAGCTGCATCAAAGAAACAAGTACTAATACAGTTACATGGTTATCTTATTATACATTAATTACTGAACTTATATATGACTTTTAGGTTCATGATCAGTAGTTGCAACAAGTCAGCAAGGGTAAGATGCCTGAAGCTTCCAAGGTGCCCAACAAAAAAAAGACCGAGTCAAAAAAAGCATTTGTTCCTCGATTTAGGATGTGCCTTGAAACATATATAGGAACAATAGATGTGGTTGAGGGTGGCATCCGTCAAATACCTATGGAGGAAGGTATTTTCGGTTTTGAATATCCCGAAACACTTGCTAAGGATGATTTTGACCAGGTTTTCCAACATTCTGAATTGGGCGTCGGTGTTATGCATTCCTACATCCGGTACTCCGATCCATTTTAATTAAATAATTGAACATTTTAAAATTTGCTCATTTAACTGAATATTCTAATATTGATTATGTTTTTCTTTTAGGCTCATGTATGACAAGTTGTTGGTCCCGCATGATTTGACTTCCATATTCACATTCTTATCTGCTAGCTGTATCAACGCACGGGCAATAGAGCACACACTAGATACTGTCAAAGATTACATGGTCCAAAGATTTATGGCCGCGACTACAGAGAAGTTGTTCTTGTTGCCATATAATATTGTCCATGGGTTAGATTTTATTCTAAATTCATTTATTATCATTATTCTATTTTTGCCATTAATCTATATAACATTTTCGTCTAAACTGTTGTCTTATTTTATAGTGGACACTGGTTGTTGCTCGCGATTAATCCGATGAAAGAAATAGTATATTATATAGATTCATTGGATGGCGATACAACAAAATATCCTGATCTGAAGAACACGGTTGATACGTAAGTGATGAGATATACTGTTCTGAATAGTTATATATCTTTATTTATTATGTGACATTGTTCTAAATATGCGTTTATATTATGTTAGAGTTATACAAATATTCAGAGCACAAAGAGATGCAACATTGCCAAAAAGGAAGGCTAACAACATCAGTTGGAGCAGAGTGGAGGTATATTTTCCCATGTTTGACTGTTATAGTGGTTCTACTTGATAAAACTATTTAAACTATATATACTAATAAATGTTCGTTTGTTTTTTCCATTTACAGTGTCCTCGTCAGTGCAATGGGATTGACTGCGGATATTTTGTATTGCGCTTTATGAAGGAAATTATTCTTTCAGGTCAAATAGAGATTCCAATCCTGGTATGGATCAATTCATAAGTTATATGATTCATTTTGATAATTAACCGATATTTCATCTGAGTAATTAGTTTTAAAATTAAATCGTGCATGTTTTGTTATATTATGTAGTACTTTGATGAATACAAGTGCGGTACTTACTCGAAAGCAAGATTGGAAGAAATTAAGGAGGACTGGTGTCAATTTATTCTTGAGTTGAGAATTGTATAACGTATCTATTTGTAAAGTTATCGGATTTGTAATTATATGTAAATTGAATGTATTTGTGATAATTGGAGGATTGAATGTATTTTGTGATGTTGTAATATATTTAAGCAGGTTTATGTGTATTAAAATGGTTATGGGCAAAGTGATGAATACACATAAATAAGGCCAAAGTAATTGTTATATATAAGGCCAAACTGTTGAATTAAAGGCCTGAATTATAAGTAGGGAATGTAATTGTTATAAGCAGGTTTATCGAAAAATATATAAAAAATGTGATTATTTAAAAAAAAAAAATTTAAAAATCATGAAGAATAGACAGCGCTTTTAAAAAAAGCGCTGCTAAAGGGTGCAAAGAGAGGCCAAAAAAGCGCTGTTATAGGTTGGAAAACGGGGGGGGGGGGGGGGGGGGGTCTATGAAAGTGCTTTAAAAAGCGCTGCTAAAGGGGTCTAAGACAACGCTTTTAAAAGCGCTGCTAAATGGGGGAGGGAAAAGCGTTGCTGAAGGGAGTGGATGGGGGAATAGGCAACGCTTTTAAAGCGCTGGTAAAGGGGGGGAGGGAAAAGCGCTGCTATAGGGTTGAAAAAGCGCTGCTAAAAGCGTTGCTGAAGGGAGGGGAAGGGGGAATAAGTAGCGCTTTTAAAGTGCTGCTATAGGGTGAAAAAAGCGCTGCTAAAACTGTTGTTGAAGGGATCCTTTAGCAGCGCTTTTTCTTTAAAAAAAGCGCTGCTTTTACCTTTAGCAGCGCCACTTTTGGCAGCGCTTTTAAGCGCTGCTAAAGGCCAAAAAAAGCGCTGCTAAAGTTCTTTTTTGGCATAGTGAAGTATAAGTTGTTTAAATGTAATTATGGATTAGAGAAAACTTCTTGGAGTTGAATCCTTTTATTTATGAAGTTTTTTTGTAAACTTGGATTAATAAATGTCAAGATTAAATCTTGTGCACACAAGAAGGTTAGTGGGAGTATTTGCATTAATCTAGTATAGTATGTAGGCAACATACTGATCATAAAAAAAATTCACTATAACACCAATGTTGAACATAGTTAATGAAATAGTTTTGATAAAATGCTTAGGTGAGATTTCCTAAAAGGTTAGGAATCAAAATCTATAGAGATAGATGGTTGATGAATCTCAATCCTAGCATGAGTACATATTCCAACGAAGTGTTGAGACGCCTAATATGCATAATATCACATTGGATGAGAAAAGAGACACCATGATACGTACTGCACTAGATACACCATATGCATTGAGCATAAACAATAAGTACCAAAATGATTAAAGTATTCATCATTAGATCACTATCAAGAAGGTCTATGAATATCTTAAAAGGGTCTGGTGTTCCTTTTCTTGAGAGTAAATGGAAATAATAATTGTAAAGGAGTTACAAAAGATGTTATTCCAAAATTTATGAACTATATATTCATATCACAGTATAATTGGATGATAATTGTGTAAGTTAAAAAAGGCTTCAGACAATTGTTGTTTCTAGTACAAAGGTCAAATATGTGATTTGGATTGCTTTTGTAATTCTTGGGAAGAAATTTGCGTTTCTTATATTGTAGATCCTATTCACGATGATAATGGGTTAATCTTGCAAATTCAGAAAAATGGATCTCACTAGCAATCCATGTATATATATTTTGACACTTCAATTTATTTCGATGGAAGATCGAAAGTTGAAATTGGAAGAGGTGTATATTACCAATATAGGAAAAAGCTCCTTATACCCTAACAAATTATCATGCTTAAATAATGCTTAACGCACACAATAGGCAGATAGATGTTAAGTTAATATATAATTGGCTCTAGTTCTAGTGGGAGACTGTTGGAGTAAGCCCTAATAGTCAATCAATATTAGTTGTATATGCTTTTGTATCATGACCTTGATATATATTATTTATTATATATACTTATTAGGCATTGTATTTATTGTGTTACTTGTATATGACATAATAAAGTCCTTAGAATAATTAGTCTATTTAATGATACATTAAGTGTGACTTTACTGTGAGACTTCATTAAACATAAGGACGTTATTCTTAAAGTATATGTAGTTAAGCTTTACTGTCAAATAGGACAACAATAATGCATAGAAACTATTATGTGAGTAGACTGATGATTGTATCTCACAAGTCATGGATATGAGATATCAAGTCTTCACGTAGGTATAAATATTAGGAGTAATATTTATACTGGATTGACCCACCATGAGAATACTACATAGTTTATTATTTAAGTGTCATAAGTTATTCCCATAGTGAGAATGGTGTATATCATCCTTCGACCTGAAACCAGTATGGACCCTAGATATGGAGTCGAGTACTTTATTGCCAATCAAACATTGTCGATAATAGTATGACCATAAAGATGGTTTATGGGTACTTTACAAATCATGCTGAGGGACATGAGTGACATAGATGAGATTTTCCCCTCCTGCATATACGATACTAATATCTGTGGGGCCTTTGATAGAGTACGACTATAAAATGCATGGTCGTACTCAAATAAGTCGATATGAGATATTGAACTTATTTGTTGTTATCAAGTATACTAAGGGATCAAGGAATAAAATATTGGACTATACATGAGTGGCACATTCTATGCCTTGTGTTCAATATAGATATAAGGGCAAAAGGATAATTATACTTTAATTCAACATTGAATTAGGGATAGGCTAAAAAAGCCCTGAAAAATATGAACTCTAATTTTAAGGCTCAAACCCTATAAAATTTCAGACCGGGCGAGTCGGCTCATATGGACTAGCTCATTTTGACAGTTTTACATATAGGTAATTCTAAAAGAGTTAGTACCAAAATGTTAAAGAAAATACTTAATTCTAAAAGACCAATCCTCATATTTATACGTCGAACAATATTTTTTATTTATTTTAAAATATATATATTATTTATAAAAAAAATATTTTAAAAAAATTATTATATAACTGAAATATAATATTGTGTCATTAAACAAAATTTCACTATTGTATTAACCATAAAAATACATGTTATCAACCACTTCTTTAATTTGTAATTCATTTGTGTTCACTCATATTTTACTCATCAAAATCAAACTCCTATTTAAGCAAAAATCAAAAGGAGAATTATGAAATCAAAATACACGAAACTACTGGCTGTATGCATTTGAGTAAAACTTTGTTGACAATGTAAGACATTGTTTCAAATCTATAAACACCGAAGATATAAGAAAGATAATCCCTAGTCAACCCCTTTGAGCCTAGAGTTAAAAGTTTGTTTCTGTATGAAAAATTCCTCAATCTTAACCAGGGCAGGATAATCTTCAGTTAATTTAATCATGCGTTCAAATTTCAAGCGGAGAAAAAAAGGAGTATCCCGTCTGAGGATCAACCACATCTTATCCCTCATGTGAGGTCGAAAAACACAAATGGTTGTCCCTCACTGACAAATGGAACGAGGCACTCTCATCCCTTCATAAAATCAAATGAACAAATGTTACATGATTTGTTACCTAAAAAAACTGATGAGAAATGCAAAAAAAATAAGAGGGAGAAAAGCCTGCTAAGTCAAAAATCTAAAAACAAATGACTTAGGAAAAAAATTAAAGCATCCTGGTAGACTACAAACTTGGAAAATTAGTCTACACAAAAAATTATGGAAAGCAAAAAGAAAAATAAAAAGAAAGGATCAAAATAAAAAATATCCCTAACAAGAACAAACTCGTGTGACTACAATAAGTGGGTGATCGATGGTTTTTACACGTTATTTTACAGTTTATTTCAGTTAATCATTTGTTTTGTCTTGTTGCATTTTAGTTGTTTTTATCACATTTTACGCGTCGATTTGGTATTTTTACTGTTTCTAGGTTCAGGTATACAATAAAGGAGAAGCAGAGCGAAAACTGGGAAAAAATGGCAAGATTTCGGAAGAGTTTTGTTGTGAAATCTTTAGCAGTCTGCACGAAAACGATCATAACTGGAGTTCCGGGAATCCGTTTGAGGCGTTCTAAAAACCTCCGGAAAGCTAAGAGAGAGAGCTACAACTTTCGTGTTGGAGCCGAAGTCAGATACGAAACAGAGGTGCAACACGGGTGCCCGTGTTGTGTGACACGACCCGTGTTGCAGGATTTGCTCAAAAAAGGCGATTTTTGGAGAAAAAACAGTGGCACAACACGGGTGCCCGTGTTGTGTGACACGTCCTGTGTTGTGACACCTGGGACTTGCAAATTTCATGCGAAAAATCTTTCAGGAAGCCAACACGGGCGCCCGTGTTGCATGACACAGCCCGTGTTGCAGGAAGCGCTTTTTTCCCTATTTTTCTTGTATTTTTGACTCTTGTGATCCCCGAGGGTATTGTGGGTATTTCCCTAGTGATTAGTTTGAATTGAGACTATTTGATACGTGTTTGGAGAAAGAATAAGGATTGGACTTTTGAACGGAAAAGAGATTTTGACGATAAAGATTGAAGCGATCAAGGATTTGGGAACGGAAGATCCTCATGAGTCGAAGCGATTGAAGATCAAAGCAACCAATTCTCTTGTAATGTTAAATTTTATTGTTGATTTTATCTTTATTATTATGAGTAGCTAAACTCCCCCAATGCTAGGGGGTGTCCCTGAATTGACTCTGTAATAACCTTGTTTCCTTTGAATAATGGATTTCACTACTTTCTAATCATCGTTGTTATTGTATAATTTTCTTATGGCTTTTCTTATTTGACAAATAAGGATTTGTTTTACGGTTAACCTTAGGTTTGGAAAAACGATCGTTAACGCGTTTATACGATAATACTATAGTAGATATTGCCTAGGAATGGGGATACCCTATAGTAACCGTAATGTTTTAGATAAAATATGTTGCTTGGGATTGTTTCTATACCGCCAAGGAATTGGGGCATAGGAAGAATACCAAAGGGTTTTCTACTAAGGAATTAGAGTCAACTAATCTTTAAAACCGGTAATGATTGAATTGAGCAGTGATTTCTAAAAAATAAGGATTAAGGTTATTACAAGGTTTTTTCATACACCATACTCTAGCATGCTTCTTATAACTGTCTACACCTTTATTTTACTGCTTTTGCCTTTTGGCCTTTAAAATTGTAAAAAACAAACCAAAACCCCTATGACTTTTTGTTCAATTGTATTATTTTAGAACTTGTGTTCATTAGCAGTCCGCAAGATCGATATTCGGGGAATTTCCCCTTATTACTACATCGGTACAATCAGTACACTTGCTAATTTACCGGTCAGTGGGTGACTGTCACTCTGAAAACCTCGTTGGTTCTTTCGTCGTCGCTTCTACCATTGGAAATCCTTTTAGGAAATAAACACTTGTGTCGAATTAGCTGAATGTAGGACTAGAGAACACCAAGGAGAATGGTTGGGTTAAAATAAAATTTTGAGCCATAAATCCTTTTTTTATGAAGCCGTGGACCAGACCACGTCACAACCCTCAAAAGACGTAATTGAGGTCGGGTTTATTTTGAAAGCATACTATGGTAAGATTGCGTCAAAGATGACTTCTGAAGATTTCCTCATCATTTGTATTGATATCGATATGACATTTTGACTAGTGAACACTGAATCTCACTTGGATTTTAAATTTGGCATAAGCATATCATTAGAATTTTCATTCTTAAAATAAACAGTTTTACTCGCGAGTAAGAACCTGACATCAAGAAAGTTTCCATAATGGGAAGGTTGATCAAACTAAGGGGAAAAACTCCTGAGGACTCTATTGAGCAAGGGCCTGCCATTCAAATTAATCACACAAATGGGAAAAAAGTTTGAAAACTGCGTGAGCAGAAGAAGAAGCCTCTTCAAAATTCAGTCAATCTTGGGAAATCATGTAGAGATTCGACAAATCTCTCCAAGAGATGATTAATCAAGAGAATACAACTTTAAAACACTAGGGTAGGTCAGATCAAGATCATCCATGATAAGGTTGCTTCAAAGCTTATGACTGGGACAGTCTATGCAGATACCCTATAGACTGGGGCAAGACTGACTATAGAGAGAAGTCTCTTCTCCATACTTTCGAAGCTACTCAAGAAAGTTTTGTCATACAACCGCTAAGTTCTAGAAGAATATCAAGAAATCATGCTAAGCACATCCTATAACCTTTCAACAATAAGTCTTGTAGCAAAGTATGACACTTCCCAATTTCAACCATACTTGACCCGCCTCCGAGATACTTGTTAGGTCGTCAAAATTATTACATATATTATCACCATGCATTAATCATGTAGACTCGCTCATGCATATCATTCATATGGCATAAAATGAAGCTATACAACCCAAATAAGAAAAGCCAAAGCCCAACCTTTCTTGGTACCAATTTAAAGCCCAACCTTGCTTGGCCTTTAAAAAAAGCACAACTTGCTTTCCATCTCTTAAAGAAATTTTTTATTAGAACCTTCAAAACCCAACCTTTATTGACATCTTCAACCTCGGTTGACACCCTATAAGGCCTAATCATGGTTGGCATACTAAAAAACACGCTTTGCCGATAACCTAAAACCCTGATTTTGATTGATAAAAACAATGGTCATTAGTACTTTAAATTCACAACCTTCATCCCTTTTGACAATAATCTTCGGGCCGGACATAACCCATACATACCACAAAGTCGATCATTACATCGACATCTTACATAAAATAATCATCATTACATAGCATATCATCACTAAAGCGCGTAGAATATCAATCAAGATGGAGCATTACACAATGCAAAATAGAATATGCATACCTAACATAAAGTCAGAGTCGAGCTTTTCTCGAAAGCATAAGCAAATCCTTAATTGAGGCAATATTCCTCCAAAGAGAACGTTATCCCCCCAAAACTCCTCATTTATATCCCCAACAGAGTTCCCTTAGAGTATTCCCTCATACTTCCTAGTGACTTCTTGCCTTTTGCATGTTCACATTGCCTTTTTGTATGGGAAATGTCTCCTTACTTAACTTTTCTATGTCCTCATTGCCTAGCGCACGAGAAATTTACCCTTGTTAAAACCTTGCATCCTGAGTACAAAATAAGGAACTAGACTTAATTCTTACTCCCTTCTCGGTTATTTGGACACCTGACGTAGGTTTGGCAAGTCCAGGTGATTCTCATATTTTGATAAATTCATCTCCGTCGTTGTACCTGTGAGGTATAATGATGCTCTCTCACCTTTTGCAAGTTCCCTCTGCCTTTTGCATGAGGATAATTGTAACAGCCCAATTTTCATTAATTAATTATTCGTATTAAACAATTGATTTATTTGAGTTATTTAATTATTGGATGATTATTTAATGACTTATTAGATATTTGAGAAAATATGATGGAAGGAAATTGGATGGAAAACATATAAGAAAAAGTAGAAAGAAAAGATAGAAACATAAGAGGAAATAAGAGAAATAAAGTGGAAGAGGAGAAAAAAAGAAGAAAAGAGGAAAAGCTTGGATTCATCAAGAACAACTCTTGGCTATCGATTTCATCAAGGTAAGGGTGTGAAATATCATCATCGTGTTAATGTATATGATTGTGTATGGATTGTATGAGTTGTTCGGATGTTTTCTCCATTTTTCCATTTTAGGTCGAAAAGAGTTTAATCAGTAGAAACTGAGTTTTATCGGTTAGAATCTGGAAGGGATGATGTAGATTAGTTGAGATATGTTAGGCTAAGTCTACTGGAATGAGTTTGGTTAGAATCGGGTGAATTGGGAGCTCCAGATGAATTCTGTACAGTTTGGAGTTTGGTGTTCTCAAACACTCGCTAGCTTGTTCGCTAGGCGAGGAAGTCGCGAACATTCACTAGGTCCTCGCCTAGCGAGCCTGTGGCGAACGGTCCCAGACTTGGGACAGAATGGATTTGGACCTCCTCGCTGGTAGCGAGCGAGGTAGCGAGTTGCTCGCTAGGGTCTCGCTGTGGCGAACTGGTAGCAAAGCCTTCTAGTGGCTTCTGTTTGTGTTTGCTAGCTTGTTCGCTAGGCGAACAGGTAGCGAATGTTCTCTAGGTGCTCGCTAGGCGAGCTAGTAGCAAACGTGACAGCATTTGGTTTTCCTTGTGGTTCCATCCAATGTTAATTGTGTGGTTCGGTTGTATTCAATCCTTGTTGGAATTGAATAGTTATGCTGTTGTGATGTGATGTGGGTAGCCGTAGGGCGTGAATCTTAGATGGTGAGATGAATTATGAATTATGGTCGTTTGGCGATTATGTTGCATTATTTGAATTGATTAAATGCATGAGGAATATGATTGAATTCGTTGCCATTGGCGCGATATTGAGAATGCATGGGAACATATTGCGAATATGTGTGCATTGTGTGATAGATGTGAGGTCGGTGAGGTACGCATTAGGGTAGAATGATGAGATATCATTCCTAGTAGCGAGATCATTAGGGTAGAATGACTAGATGTTGTTCCTAATGAGGCGTAAGTATTGGTGCACTAGGGTAGAATGACTTGATGTCATTCCTAGTGTGGAACTCACTAGGGTAAAATGATGTAATATTGTTCCTAGTGAGAAGCTCATTGGGGTAGAATGACTTGATGTCGTTCCTAATGAGATATGAGTGCTTGGATGCATTAGGGTAGAATGACTTGATGTTGTTCCTAATGCAGTACAAGTGTTGGTGCGCACTGGGATAGAATGACTTGATGTCGTTCCTAGTGTGAGACTCATTGGGGTAGAATGACTTGATGTCGTTCCTAATGAGGTATGAATGTGAAACTCACTGGGGTAGAATAATTTGATATCGTTCATAGTGGAGTAGTTACTGGGGTTGAATGACTATGTGTCGTTCCTAGTAACGTAAACACCGGGGTAGAATAACCAAGAGGTTATTCCTGGTGGGGTACGAGCGATGTACAATAGTCTCAAATAGAGAATTATGAGAGTGACGAGTTGTATAAACCACATGGTGTGGAAGTGATTCGTGATAGGAGAGAACGGTTGTGTATGAATGATTGAGTCGAGAATTATGGATACGTACATTAATGAAACATGTTTGGTGGTTATCCATTACTGGTTTATGTATATATTGTGATGCATATGATAATTGTGATGAAGTGTGGTGAGAAATATGAAATATATATATATATATATATATATATATATATATATATATATATATATATATATATATATATATATATATATATATATATATATATATATATATATATATATATATATATATATATATATATATATATATATATATATATATATATATATATATATATATATATATATATATATATATATATATATATATATATATATATATATATATATATATATATATATATATATATATATATATATATATATATATATTGTTATATTTATATGTATATATGATTATATGCATTGATTATTATGATAATATTTCTCACCCTTCTGCTATTTTTAATGCTCTATGAGGCATTGAAAACTACCCCACTGTTACATGTCTTTTATTGAGCAGGTATTGTACGTCTTGGTGTATGATGTGACATATCTCTTTTATACCATCAATTAAATATTACTCTGATGAAATTTTGAATACGTACTTAATTGTTTTATTGTTTATTTGAGGGTATAGAAGGGGGTGTTACATTAGTGGTATCAGAGCATGTCGGTCCATCCGGCCAAGTTGTCTAATGTTATTTGTTCCCTTGTATGCGACATGTGTGCGAAAACACTGTTGGTACACGTTTGTTGTTTTAAACCTTGTTTGGAGGATTGGGAATGAATCTAAGTGGGGGAGAAAAATTGTGCCTCCCCAGGATGCTGCAGGCGTGGAGTTGTAGCTCAGTGTGTGGTTGAACGCTCTTATAGTTTGGTAAGGATGGTTTATGCCCCGTCATGATTTCGGCTGCCTATTGACAACTTGAGGAACTGATCACCCTTAATCTCTTGTTGATAGTATTTGGGATTGTGTTGGATGGGATAGACGTGTCTTGCGAGCTTTGATGGCGTGAGCAGTGAATTGTTTGGAGTGAAGCCAAGTGCTTAAGAATCATTTTGTTAAGTTAGCGCAGGACAGTGTTGAGATGTCTAATTTTTATGGAAATTTTGAGTGTTAACGAAAGTGGAAAATTGGCGGTTTACCGATCAGTCGTGATTGTCTAGAAGTTGTCCTGACAAAGTAGTGATACATAGCCAGGACGTGGAGTGAAGTTGTGATCGACTTAGTTACGGAAACTAGTCTGATATCGATGGCTCCATATCGTATGTCCGCATCGGAATTGAAAGAGTTGAAGAGTCTACTTGAAGATCTGCTTGAGAAGAGGTTTATTCATCCGAGTGTATCGCCGTGGGGTGCACCAGTGTTGTTGGTTGGGAAGAAAGAAGGTTTTATGAGGCTCTGTGTAGACTACAGACAATTGAACAAGGTAACTATCAAGAATAAGTATCCACTTCCGAGGATTGATGATCTGATGGATCAGTTGGTTGGTGTAAGTGTGTTTAGTAAGATAGATTTGAGGTCCAGGTATCATCAGATTCATGTGAAGGCTGAGGATATTCAGAAGACTGCTTTTAGAACGAGGTATGGACACTATGAGTATTTTGTGATGCCATTTGGTGTGACTAATGCACCAGGTGTATTTATGGAATACATGAATAGGATCTTCCATCCTTATTTGGACAAGTTTGTGGTTGTGTTTATTGATGACATTCTGATTTATTCGAAGAGTGAAGAAGAGCATGTCGAGCATCTGAGGATTGTGTTATCTGTGTTGAAAGAGAAGCAGTTGTATGCGAAACTTTCTAAGTGTGAATTTTGGTTGAAGGAGGTGAGTTTCCTTGGTCATGTGATTTCGAGTAGAGGTATTGCGGTTGATCCGTCGAAGGTTGAAGCGGTGTCACAATGGGAGACTCCGAAATCAGTTTTTGAGATTAGAAATTTTCTTGGGTTAGCCGGTTATTATCGAAAATTTATTGAAGGATTTGCTAAGTTATCTTTGCCGTTGACGCAGTTGACTAGGAAAGGTCAAGCTTTTGTTTAGGATGCAAAATATGAAGAAAGTTTTCAAGAACTTAAGAGGAGGTTGACGACAGCCCCTCTTTTGATTTTGCCGAATCTGTCAGAACCGTTTGTTGTGTATTGTGATGCTTCTTTGATGGGTTTGGGAGGTGTGTTAATGCAAGATAAACAAGTTGTAGCTTATGCTTCGAGGTAACTCAAAGTGCATGAGAAAAATTATCTGATGCATGACTTAGAGTTGGTCGCCGTTGTATTGTATTGAAACTTTGGAAGCATTATTTGTTTGGTTCGAGATTTGAGGTATTTAGTGACCATAAGAGTTTGAAGTATCTCTTCGATCAGAAAGAATTGAATGCAAGGCAGAGGATATGGTTAGAACTTCTGAAAGATTATGATTTTGGTTTGAATTACCATCCGGGTAAAGCGAATGTGGTAGCAGATGCGTTGAGTAGGAAATCGTTGCATATGTCGATGATGATGGTAAAAGAGTTGGAATTGGTTGAACAATTTCGTGATTTGAGTTTGGTGTGTGAGGAGACTTCTTATGGAGTTAAGCTTGGTATGTTGAAGCTTACGAGTGGTATTTTGGACGAGATTCGAGAAGGACAGAAATCTGATTTGAGTTTAGTTGATCGGTTGACTTTGATGCATCAAGGCAAAGGTGGTGATTTTCAGATTGATGAAAACGGTATTATCAGATGTCGTGATAGAGTTTGTGTTCCTAATGTTGTCGAGATGAAGAAGAGTATTCTTGAGGAAGGGCATCGTAGTGGATTGAGTATTCATCCGGGTGCTACTAAGATGTATCAAGATTTGAGAAAAGTATTTTGGTGGCCTTGTATGAAGAAGGATATTGCCGAGTTTGTGTATTCTTGTTTGACTTGTCAGAAGTCAAAGATTGAGCATCAGAAACCGTCAGGTTTGATGAACCCGTTGTTTATTCCTGAGTGGAAATGGGATAGCATTTATGGATTTCGTATCTGGTCTACCGAGGACACCGAGTAATTTTGAAGATATTTGGGTTATTGTGGATAGATTGACTAAATCTGCTCACTTTATTCCTATGCGAATGGGTTACCCGTTGGAGAGATTGGCAAAGCTGTACATCGAGAGGATTGTCAGTTTCCATGGTATTCCGTCTAGTATTGTGTCGGATAGAGATCTGAGGTTTACTTCGAGATTTTGGGAGATTTTGCAAGGTGCTTTGGGTACAAAGTTGCGTTTGAGTTTAACTTATCATCTGCAGACCGATGGTCAGACTGAGAGGACGATTCAGTCACTTGAGGATCTTTTAAGAGCTTGTGTGTTAGAGAAGGGAGGAGCTTGGGATAGCTACTTACCTTTGATTGAATTTACTTACAACAAAAGTTTTCATTCGAGTATTGGTATGGCACTGATCGAGGCTTTGTATGGTAGACGGTGTAGGACGCTATTGTGTTGGTATGAGTCGGGAGAGAGTCTTGTAGTTGGACCGGAGATAGTCCACCAGACTACAGATAAGATTGAGATGATTCAAGAGAAGATGAGGATTTCTCAGAGTCGTCAGAAGAGTTATCATGACAAGAGGAGGAAAGCATTTGAATTTCAAGAGGGAGATCATGTATTTCTTCGAGTCACTCCGATGACTAATGTTGGTAGGGCATTGAAGTCGCGCAAGTTGATGCCGCATTTCATTGGTCCTTATCAGATTTTGCAGAGGATAAGAGAGGTAGCCTATCGGGTTGCTTTACCACCGTCGCTTTCTAATCTCCATGATATGTTCCATGTATCTCAGTTGAGGAAATACATTGCGGATCCGTCTCATGTAGTCCAAGTAGATGATGTGTAGGTGAGAGATAACCTGACTGTGGAAACATCACCTATGTGGATAGAGGATCGGGAGTTGAAGCAACTTCGAGGTAAAGAGATTGCTTTGGTGAAGGTCGCTTGGGGAGGACCGGCTGGTGGAGATGTGACTTGGGAACTTGAGAGGAAGATGAGAGAATCTTATCCAGAGTTGTTTGAACCAGGTAACATTTTCGAGGACGAAAATTCCTAAGTGGGGGAGGGTTGTAACAGCCCAATTTTCATTAATTAATGATTCGTATTAAATAATTGATTTATTTGAGTTATTTAATTATTGGATGATTATTTAATGACTTGTTAGATATTTGAGAAAATATGATGGAAGGAAATTGGATGGAAAACATATAAGGAAAAGTGGAAAGAAAAGAAAAGATAGAAACATAAGAGGAAAGAAGAGAAAGAAAGTGGAAGAGGAGAAAAAGAGAAGAAAAGGGGAAAAGCTTGGATTCATCAAGAACAACTCTTGGCTATCGATTTCATCAAGGTAAGGGTGTGAAATATCATCATCTTGTTAATGTATATGATTGTGTATGGATTGTATGAGTTGTTTGGATGTTTTCTCCATTTTTCCATTTTAGGTCGAAAAAAGTTTAATCGGTAGAAACTGAGTTTTATCGGTTAGAATTTGGAAAGGATGATGTAGATTAGTCGAGATACGTTAGGCTAAGTCTACTGGAACGAGTTTGGTTAGAATAGGGTGAATCGGGAGCTCCAGATGAATTCTGGACAGTTTGGAGTTTGGTGTTCTCAGACACTCGCTAGCTTGTTCGCTAGGCGAGCAAGTCGCGAACGTTTGCTAGGTCCTCGCCTAGCGAGCCTATGGCAAACGGTCCCAGACTTGGGACATAATGGATTTGGACCTCCTCGCTGGTAGCGAGCGAGGTAGCGAGTTGCTCGCTAGGGTCTCGCTTTGGCGAACTAGTAGCGAAGCCTTCCAGCAGCTTCTGTTTGTGTTTGCTAGCTTGTTCGCTAGGCGAACAGGTAGCGAATGTTCGCTAGGTGCTCGCTAGGCGAGCCAATAGCGAACGTGACATCATTTGGTTTTCCTTGTGGTTTCATCCAATGTTGATTGTGTGGTTCGGTTGTATTCAATCCTTGTTGGAATTGAATAGTTATGCTGTTGTGATGTGATGTGGGTAGCCGTAGGGCGTGAATCTTAGATGGTGAGATGAATTATGAATTATGGTCGTTTGGCGATTATGTTGCATTATTTGAATTGATTAAATGCATGAGGAATATGATTGAATTTGTTGCCATTGGCGCGATATTGAGAATGCATGGGAACATATTGCGAATATGTGTGCATTGTGTGATAGATGTGAGGTCGGTGAGGTACGCATTAGGGTAGAATGATGAGATATCATTCCTAGTAGCGAGATCATTAGGGTAGAATGACCAGATGTTGTTCCTAATGAGGCGTAAGTATTGGTGCACTAGGGTAGAATGACTTGATGTCATTCCTAGTGTGGAACTCACTGGGGTAGAATGATGTAATATCGTTCCTAGTGAGAAGCTCATTGGGGTAGAATGACTTGATGTCGTTCCTAATGATATATGAGTGCTTGGATGCATTGGGTTAGAATGACTTGATGTTGTTCCTAATACAGTACAAGTGTTGGTGCACACTGGGGTAGAATGACTTGATGTCGTTCCTAATGTGAGACTCATTGGGGTAGAATGACTTGATGTCATTCCTAATGAGGTATGAATGTAAAACTCACTGGGGTAGAATGATTTGATATCGTTCCTAGTGGAGTAGTTATTGGGGTAGAATGACTACGTGTGGTTCCTAGTAACGTAAACACCGGGTAGAATAACCGAGAGGTTGTTCCTGGTGGGGTACGAGCGATGGACCATAGTCTCGAATAGAGAATTATGAGAGTGACGAGTTGTATAAACCACATGGTGTGGAAGTGATTCGTGATAGGAGAGAACGATTGTGTATGAATGATTGAGTCGAGAATTATGGATGCTTACATTGATGAAACATGTTTGGTGGTTATCCATTACTGGTTTATGTATATATTGTGATGCATATGATAATTGGGATGAAGTGTGGTGAGAAATATGAAATATATATATTATTATGTTTATCTGTATATATGATTTTATGCATTGATTACTATGATAATATTTCTCACCCTTCTGCTGTTTTTAATGCTCTATGAGGCATTGCAGATTAGGACTGCTGGAGGTCCTTTTTGTGAAGTAGAGCTTAATTATTTTGGTCAGGTCGCTCTGATATGTAGCACCGGGAAGTTAGGCATGTATAGCATTCTTTTGGGATGCAGTTTGTATATGTATCTGTGGGCAGATGTTTTGTAAACATGAATGATATTGTGAATCAAACCTGATGATATGTATATATATGATTATATGTTTAAAGTGATTCAATGTTTAGATTTTCCGCTTTAATTCTAAATATTGAGATGTGGGAGTAAGGACGAATTTCCTCTGTTGAAAACTACCCCAGTGTTACATGTCTTTTATTGAGCAGGTATTGTACGTCTTGGTGTATGATGTGACATATCTCTTTTATACCATGAATTAAATATTACTCTGATGAAATTTTGAATACGTGCTTAATTGTTTTATTGTTTATTTGGGGGTATAGAAGGGGGTGTTACAATAATCATCTCCTTTCCACTTGCCTTTGCAAGTTCCCCTTGCCTTTTGCATGGGATTCAACTTACCTTTTGTAAGTACCCTCTGCCTTTTGTTGAGGAAATCCTTTTTATTTCATACTTGCCTTTTGTAAGAGTCTTCTCACTTATAAAGTGTTTAACATCCGCTATTTCAACTGTTGCAGCCAAACTCGTTGACCACAACATCAACTAAATACTAAAGGAAATCCTCAATAGATTTGTCTTCATTGTGAGGTACGTCAGTCAACTGTTTTAGACATCTCTATTCCCATAATGGGTGCAACAAAAAGAGATCCCTGAGGGCATGAGATTGCTGAAGTTTTTAAATTCATTATATGCCTGAGTTTATTTTTAAAATTTACAAAATATAGACCAAATTAATACTACTATTTCACAAGAACCATAAATTGAAAAAGATGAATTTATATACTCGAGTCAAGAATAAACTTGTACATGTGATTAATTCAAAGTTTAGTTAAGTAAAGATTTCAGCAAATAAGTTGAGCATTTTCTCTTAGGAATATAATTGCTTAGGCTCACGGGATCAATGATTCATCACAATTTTTGAATAAGAAAAAGAAAATTAACAATGAATATGCCTAAGGTAAGAAAAGAATAAACGAAAACATATTCATATTTATTGTGAATTTGCACATTAATTTATGCTTAAGTAATTTCTTAACTCTCTTCTTCACATCTTCACTCACACTCAAACTGCTCAACCGGAGCAAAATATTATTCAAGTAAAAATAAAGAAGAAAACATGGAGAACTAGCTAGCCTAAGCTCAAGTAATACAATGCAAATCAAAATGATTCGCCAACTGCCTTATTAAAAACATTATCAAGGAAAACCCAGTGGGATAAAACCTTGAAAAAGGGAAAACGGATACGGTTTGAATACAAAAAATAAGCATTGCTTAATACATGATCCTATAAATTATTTAAACATCACCATCCCACAACTCTTCCAATGATTTGTAAGGTCCATTTTCAAATATGAACATTTCTGCTTTTAGGGTTCTCATTTGAGAAATCTGATTGATTTTGTCGGACTCTTCTTGACTCAATTCCCAATCAAATATTTCAAGGTTTTGTTTCATCCTCTCCTTATTGAAACTTTTCACAATTGCAGTTACTCCATGCTGATATATCCATCTTAGTACAACCTGCATAATATGTATTCACATTAAAAATATGTTAAACCTTATTAAAATTTTAATTATCTAAACATATTTCAAAGTCGTCACTGGAGATAGTTTGCAATAAAATAATGATTTGCACCTGGGGTACACTCTTGTTTTTAGCCTCAGCAATTTTGTGCAGAATTGGATTATCCATCACTGCAGCTGAACCCCAAGGATCTTTGTATGCTCCTAGTGGCGACCATGCACCAACATGAATTCCTTTCTGCTTGCAGAATTCTCTGAGTTTTCCTTGATTCCACGATGGATTCATTTCCACCTAAATACAAATAAGAATGTGTAACATGAAGATTTGCCATGTCTATAATTAGTAGTATGTATCATATCTAGATATATCCTACTAGTAACAGTATTTGATACGTGTCTGTAAATTTTCCATTTTGAAGTAAATACGAAATTTTTTTTAGTGTATTTCATGTTTATGTGAGAATGAATCAAATCAAATAGTGTTAAATTCTTATACCTGGTTAACTGCTGGAGTGATTTTGGCATTTTCTAAAAGTATGGAGAGCTTTTTGGCACCAAAGTTGCTAACACCAATAGACTTTGCTAAGCCCAATCTATGAACCTCTTCCATAGCTTCCCATACTCCTTTTATGTCAATGGGAATCATATCCTCACCTGTAAAGTTTAAGCCTACAACATCTTGTTTGAACCTTACTGGCCAGTGAATCAAATAGAGATCCACATACTCTAAACCCAGATTTCTAGACAATTTAACCAAAAATTAAATTAGTCAAGTAATAAAAAGAAAAAGCTTAGAAGAAGGATAAAAAAAGATAAGAGAAATATGCTTACTTGAGGGTGGTTTTGAGAGCTGGGAGAACAAGGTCATGGTGAGCATCAGTACACCATAACTTGGAAGTAATGAACAGTTCGTCGCGACTTTTAACGAGGCCTTCCTCTAAAGCCTTGGACACAGCTTGGCCTAGAAGTTGTTCAGTATTATAGAAAGCAGCCGTATCAAAATGTCTGTAGCCAATTTTAATGGCATCAATCAAAGCTTCTGGAGGAGGAGGAGTTCCTGTTCCATATCCTATCGCCGGCATCTTTTCTCCTGAATTTAGAACCACATCTGGAACACTATTTGCTGCCATCTTCTTTTGTTTTTGTGTTGGTTTATTGCACAAGTTTCGCAAAACTCACAATTTTCTGTTATGAATGTTAACTTTGAGACTTGAGTTTTGGCTATAAATAATAGTTGAAGACATAAAGAAAGTATTATATTATTGACTATTGATTGTTGAATATTGTTGAATATTGAATATTGACTATTCGTTCCCCTTCTCGAAGTGATATCTGCATAATATGTATTCACATTCAAGATTTGTATACTATCATGTCAAATCAATATATGTATGACTTTATGAAGTTTGAAATGTTCAAAGAGATACCATAGATATGTAACCGTCACCTCAATATACTAGTATTCAAAGTCATCAAGTTTGGAATATCCAAAAGAGATATATTTGTAAAATTGAAATGGTTAATTTTTTATATTATACCTTTTTTATTTGGATCTTTAAAAAATGTCGCTGAAACATTCTCTTACAATATAAAAATCTCATTAAAATCTTAGTTGACTAAAATAAAAATCCCATTAGTTGGATAAATATATTTCATAGTTCTCATTGAAAATAATTTGAAACTAGAATAGATCCCGCATGATGCACGGATCGTAAAGAAGATTGTTCGGGTAATAAATAAAAGTTACTGAAATAAAATAAGATTTCATTTATGGTAGATATTATTTATTATAAAAATCTTATAATATAGATAATAAAATTAACATAACAAAAAAAATAGTTTAATTTTAATTGAAAAGTAATACATTTATAAATAATTGAAATGTAAGATGAGACATAAAATTAAATGTTAAAACGTAAAAGAAGTTTTCAAAATTGAAATCAATTCTTATGGTTTTTGGTTATCTTTTTTCTTAGGTGAGGCTTTGTTGTTCCTTTGTTTTTCTTTAATGGGCTTTCGAGTCTTTAATTTGTGTATCAGAAGTGACTTGTCGTCATAGGATAATATCTGAAGTTCATTGTTGCTACTTTTATTTTTTGAATTCCCTTTGATATATATTTCATTGATGTTATGATTAGCCTATGTTTAACACTCGAGTTTTTATTTTTATTTTCTTGTATGGTTTATCATTATTGTTGTCATCATCATTTCTTCTTCTTCTTCTTCTTTATTTTGAATCATTTGTGGTGATATGGACTACTATATGTAATAAATATATTGTTTGTATTCACAAAGTTAGTAATATATATTTGTATGATTGTAGTACAAATTTAATTACCTGTTTAATAGGAGTTTTCATAATTGGTTCTTGTAGAATAGCGGTTGGTACAAAAGTTCATGATACTGTGTAGATTTACGACCCTTCTTTTAAGTGTTTTGCAGACAACTTTATTTCAAAAATAATAAAGAATTATTTGTGGTGATATGGACTACTATATGTAATAAATATATTGTTTGTATTCACAAAGTTAGTAGTATATTTGTATGATTGTAGTACAAATTTAATTACCTGTCAAATAGGAGTTTTCATAATTGGTTCTTGTAGAATAGTGGTTGGTACAAAAGTTCATGATACTGTGTAGATTTGCGACCCTTCTTGTAAGTGTTTTGCAGACAACTTTATTTCAAAAATAAGAATACGATGACAGAAGTTTTGTAATATTGATGGTATAGACGTGTTAGCTTGTTGTTGCAAGAGCATTTGAGCTAATGTATTGAGTAGCTTTTGTGTCTCTTGATCAAACAATGTCAAAGTTGTTTTGACGGTTTCATCAAACACTTTCAGCATTACCTTGAACCTGTGATTACATTTTTTTTATATTTATATTACAAACAATTTTTTGATATGATGGTTTATGATTGCAAATGTCTAACCTTGGTTTTGGATACTTTGAAGGTGTTTGACACGAAGGACATTTCAAATCATGGACTTCTTGTTTAAGTTTCTTCATACACTTTTCACATCTAATGTAATTCCATCCAAATGTATCATCAATTTCATATATTTTTCACATTTTTTAAAATATTTCAATTCTACCCTTTTCACTTATCAAATAATTTTATTATTTAATATTTATTATTTTTCGATATATATTTTTTCTTCACCAAATAACTCACAATCAAGTTTTTCGGTATGTATTTTTTCTTCACCAAATAACTTGCAATCAAGTTTTCCAGTATGTGTTTTTTCTTCACAAAATAACTTGCATTCAAGTTTTTCTATATGTATTTTTTATTTCACCGGTTAAATTACATACCGAAAAACATGATTGTAAGTTATTTGGTGAAAAAATACATATCGGAAAACATGATTGCAAGTTATTTGCTGAAGAAAAAATACATATTGGAAAGTTTGATTGCAAGTTATTTGGTGAAGAAAAAATACATCCCGAAAAACTTGACTGCAAGTTATTTGGTGAAGAAAAAATACATACCGAAAAACTTGATTGATAGTTATTTGGTGAAGAAAAAATACATCCTGAAAAAAAATAAATATTAGATAACAAAACTATTTGATAAGTGAAAATGGTAGAATTGGAATATTTTATAACATGTAGGGGTAGAGTGATAATGGTAGGGGTGTGAGGTAAAATTTCCGTTAAAAAAAACTTTGTTGTAATATGGGCCCGAAAATTACTATCTGAACCTGACCCTAGCTAGGTAGGTTTCAGGCTACCCAGCCCTAAACAGATTTTTTTTCCAATAAAAATTAAAATAAACACCGCATAATATTTATTATCAATAAAATTAAAAATTATACTATTTTAAATATAATACATTTTTAAGTACTATATTATCTTTTATAAATACTATAATTTATTTTTAAATACAACACATGTCTAAATTGTATTAAATATACTTGAATATTTAACATAAGAGAAACTGATAGAATACGATGAAAGAGTGTTGATTATATTAATGTATAAGATTTAAAAAAGACTGACGGACTATAATAGAGATAAATTATAGTGAGATGAGAAAAGTCAATATGTTATTTTGAGGTAAGACAATATAAATATTAATATATATTTTTTAATTTATAGCTAGGTGGGTCTAATGGGCTATCCATGAGTAGCGGACGTTTTAAAGCTGGACTAAAAAATCCTGAAAAATATGAACTATAATTTTAAAGCACAAGCCATATGAAATTTCAGGCCAAACAGACCAGTCCATATAGACTATGAAATTTTAATAGCTCTACATATAGGTAATTCTAAAAGAGCTGACACAATAATGTTATTTAATATACTTACTTCTAAAAGACTGATTACTGTGTGTTTATACGTTGAACAATATTTTTCATTTGTTTTTAAAACAAACTTATTTATTTTTTAAAAATTATTATATAACACAGATATAATATTGTGTCATTAAACAAAATTTCACCATTGTATTAATCATAAAAATACATGTTATCAACCACTTATTTAATTTATAATTCATTAACCACTTCACAAATATATTAACTAATAAAATGCATAATGTTAATCCTTTTTAACGCTAAGTTATAAAATGTATTAACCGTTGTTTATACTCTATTAATCAACTTTATTTTACTATTTAAGGGTTTTTATGTCTGAGAACTAAATAACTAAATTATAAACTGTATTAACCAACTTTATAAATATTATTAACCAAAATTGATTTAATGTAAGATTAATTTTTGAGATTGTTCTTGATTAGGATTGCACTAAAGACTATGGTTAGAGGTGGATATTTTGAACTACTAAGCCAAGCGTCTTGCGTCCAAAATACTCAAAGTGAGTGTAGGAAAGCTCCATTCTCACTCTCTTCCCACCATGTAAGGCTCGTGGCGCGCAATCCTAATCGTGTCTTGTTGTGTTTTTGAATTTGTTGAGAAAATGCGACTTGACGTTGGATCAAGGGTTTATTAACGAAAATGTCGTTTGACGTTGGATCAAAGGCTTTAGAGAAATTGTGTAAGGGAAATGTTGATGGCGATACACATGGAGATTGAAATACAAGGGTTAAGAGGGAGGAGGTGAGGTCGATGCTACTTTCTAAGGGTAACTAGCAAAAAACAACACAATTAAGAGAAAACGAGAAAGTAAAGAAAATACACCAAAATGGGGAGAGGGATACATGAAAAATAAAAACGAATTACTGCAAGAAATAAATGGTCTCGTTATCCAGTAGCTCAAGAGAAAGTCGTGTGTTTAAGGTGTCCTAAGCTAAGACAATGAAATAAGCAATCCAAGTCCAAGTCTCCTTTGATAGGGTTGAGTACAAGGTCCAAAACTCTATGTAAGGGATAGTAAATATAGTGCAGAATTAATGTACTTTTGATCATTTTATCATGTTTTTTTTATTTTTTAATAAGATGAAGAATAAAAAAGAAGAAAGAAGATGGCATAAAATAAGTGAATGAATGATAAATGAACCAAAAGTAAATGGTGGAAAGTAAATGACGAGAAATAAATTATGGAAAAATAAAGAGTAAGAAAGTAAAGTTAGTTCTTAATGATTATTGATCGAATGATCGTTTTCTTGAATAGGGACCACTTTAACGCTATGTTAAGTAATGGTAAGTGGAATTATGTAGAAGTGACACCTATCTGAAGTCGGTCAATAACAATGTTTGTGTTAAATAATGATAGTGAAATGATACAAGAATCTTTCTCCTAAAGCCATGCCACAAAAAAAAGAAAAATTGAATGGTCTCGTCTTTAATCAAGAATTTTCATGATTAATTAAAGACAGCGTATCACTATCTCAAAGTGTAGAAAATGATCCAAAATTCATCAGCATATCTGAAGATTCAATCTTCTTGAAAATCAATTTCCATAAATATTAAGATTTTCATCAAATAAAAATAAAAAAGAAAACAAAAATGAAACAAAATATTAATTAAAAGAAATCACACAATTCAAAATGAAATGACAAAACAAATTAAGAAAAAAGAGAGCCAAAAATTCTAAAGAAAAAGATAACAAAAAATTTATATAAAACAAATAAAAGGAAAAAAAAATTAAAAGAAATAAACACGGGGGAAGTATAGCGCATAACATATATAGGGTATGGAATGAAACATGAAAGGGATTAGAGCCTAAGGTCCATGAAGGAAGCCTCAAAACATGAGAAGGAAAAAAAATAGGTCACGACCAACACAATTCAAGTACTATTCTCCTTCTTCTTCTCTACACTATGTGTCGCTGTAAATCACGCGCCTTCGCCGCGTCGAAATTCATCATTGGCAGCGGAGGAGTTCAATCTGAGCACCAAATTAGCTCACGTCCTTTGTTTTCTGTCAAACTCCAATTCTACGTTTCAAACACGAAATCGAACATCAACGAAATTCTAGTCACAAATGCAAAACGATTTCAATGGAATCAATGTTCTACCTTCCAGTAAGTTGCTCGTTCTCTCTCTTCTTCCTTGTTCGTTTACGTTGCAATTTATTGTTGCAAGTTCCTCTATGAGATTGGTGTACATGTTGTAGTTGTCGTTGTTACAATTGTTGATGCATGGTTTATAAATCGATGAAGTGTGATGTTGTTGAGTTGTTGTGAAATTGAATAAATGAAGATGTTAATGGTTTGAATTGTTGAATTTGCAGGTTGTTTTGAACTGATGAATATTAGGAAATTGAAACGTTGAAGAGTTTTGAAGCTTTGGGTTGAATTGAATTTTAGCAGGGATTTATTGGCTATCCAAGCTTGAAAGAATGTGAAGAGGAATGCTTTTATTTATAGAGCGATTGGAGAGGAATTTTGGCTGCAATTTGAAATGAAATTGATGTGAATTTATTGCTTCCGTTTATCTTTCACGACCTGCGTTTGTTTTTGTAGTTACGTTTCACTCTTCTTCATGTCGCGTTTTGGTTCAAGCCCTTCACGTTACAGCTTGTTGCGTTTTGGAAGTGTTTAAGTATCCTTGGCTTGCGTTTCATTTTTCCTTTTCTAACGATTATTTCTTCTTTAATCTTGCAGCTTGTGCGAGTAATAGCTCATGTGATGTAGTAGCTAGCTTGCTTGGTTTTCGTTTGTAACGTTGTGTATTAACTCGGCCATGTATTGTAGTAGCAGTTTATGTGCTTGGAAGGCTTGTGGCTTGGTCAGCTTCATGTGAAGTAGCTTGTGAAGTGAAGTTGCATTTTGTGTTGGCTTGGCGTGAAGCTCATGGGCTGATTTTCTTTTCTTAATTTTTGCTTGTCTAAATTTTTGTAATGCAAAATGTGATGGGCCTTTCTCCTTTTTGTTTTTGCAATTTGTTTTAATGTTTATAGATGTAACTTGGCCTTATTTGTGTTATTCACACCTTTCATATTTGGACACTGGTGGCCTTGTAATATAATTTTGAATTCTCTTATAATTCTTAATCTTTGATTAAAAAACATGACAATTAACTTGAATCTTCAATGTTTTATCCAAAATCTCTTAAACCACATTCCACCCTTTTTGAATTCTCATTTCAAACAAATAAGATCTTGAGTTAATCTCGAGAAATAAAATTGACCATGAATCAATCTTGAACTTTGAATGGATTAAAACCTTGAATCACAAATCAATCTTGAACTTGTAGCCATTTTAATCTTGATGAGCCAAAACCTTCACTGTGAAACCTCTTGAGCAAGAACATGCCTTGAAATAAGAGAATCAGGACTTGAAATATGAACTTCAATGCACAAAACCCTAACTCGAAAATGATCTTGATCATTGATGATCTTCAACCATGAAGCACATGACTTTGACAAAGTCTGATAACTTGATAATGAAACACTCTTCTTTTTTGACCAAGATTAGATCAAACTCATCTTGAATATCGTCCATCACCACACACACATACACACACGCACACACACACACACACACACACACACACACACACACACACTTGACCTAACAACCTTTCAAGAACCTTGATTCAACCTTGCAACTCCTGAGCTTTGACAACAAGAAAAATGAAAACAACAAGCACATATTTTTGGATTTTTTTACAGGGATAGTGAACATAAACAAGCATAAAGCAAAAAGAAATAAAATAAGTGCTTGGTGACCTCCTACACAGAGGAAAAACCCTAGAAATTAGAGTTAGGAGAAACCATGTATGTGATTGCAATGAAATGAAAATGAATATGATATGTGGAATCTTAGGGGCAAAAATTAGGGTATGACAATGTAGAATCCTTTTTGCATACATTCATGCATCGTTTTGCATTTCATAAAACAGAAACATAATAAGAAGCCTCATACCACCTTCTGTTTCCAACCAGCTAGCTGATCACCCGACATACGCTCAGAACTGGAAGCATGTCTCAAATCACTATGGAAGAGCTTCAACGAGGCCCAGATAAATTGAGGGATGAGGTCAACCAACTGAGGACTCAGATGAGTTAGGTTATGGAAATATTGCAAACATTAATGAGAAAGGAAGGAAATCTCGTACTAATTTCTATGACATGGATGGTCATTCCACTACATCTTCCTGGTTCCACCTCATATCATGGGATGCCTCTTAGGTATCATCCACAACAGAATTATGCAATTCCCGTCGAACAACAACCAATGCAGTATCAACAGCCATATGTCCCCAATGCAGTATCAACAGCCGTATGTGTAACACCCCCTTTCTATACCCCCAAATAATACAATTAATCATTTAGGCACAAATTCAAAATTTCATCAGAGTAAGTTTATAAAACGGTATAAAAGGGACATGCCATATTATCCGAAAATCACACATATAAAACACCTGCTCATATATAATGATATGCAACAACGGGGTAACACCCACGAGAAAAATATCTAGAACAAAGGCGGAACATCCAAATATTTCATAATTCTCTAACACATGTATTCATATATACAAATCATCAACCAACATGGTTACATAACTTTCATCAGCAGATACATATACACATGCATCACAAAAGAAACAAAACAACTCCTAGCTACCCGGCGCTACATATCAGAGCCGACCAACTAAAGGATGAAGCCACGCCTCACAAAAGATCTCCAGCAATCTAATCTGTAATGCCTCATAGAGCATTATAAAACAGCAGAAGGGTGAGAAACAATATCATAACAAATAATGCATAAAGGCATCTTACACTTTCTCACCACGACTCACATCGTACATCGCAATGTATCCACTAAAGTCTATTTACAAATAGAACATCAAGCATAAACAATATGCATCATTAAGGTTTATATCCATTCAGGAACATTCATACATGTTACACACATATACATATATACATATATTCATTCATACATATATATACATATATATATCTTCAAGCATTTCATTATGTCATTCACACCTTTCACATTATTCTAATAAACATACACAACATGCTTATTTCGCCATACATCATGCACATATGTCAACACGCAAACCATATAGGCCAACTCGCTACTCTACGCAAATGCAACACATTCTCGACTTAATCGTCCGTCAGATTCTCCTAAGAATCAATTCACTCCCACCCCTCATGGGTATCCTATAACTCATCAAATCTTCCTAGAAATCACATCACTCATCAGACTCTCCTATGAATCACACCATTCATCAGATTCTCCGAGGAATCACACCACTCATCAGATTCTCCGAGGAATCACACCATTCATCAGATTCTCCGAGGAATCACACCATTCATCAGATTCTCCGAGGAATCACATCATTCATCAGATTCTCCAAGGAATCACACCGTTCATCAGATTCTCCGAGGAATCACACCGTTCATCAGATTCTCCGAGGAATCACACCGTTCATCAGATTCTTCGAGGAATCAAGTCATTTAGCAGATTCTCCGAGGAATCACATCTTTCATCAGATTCTCCGAGGAATCAATTCGTTCATCAGATTCTCCTAGGAATCACTTCATTCATCAGACTCTCCTAAGAGTCACACCACTCATCAGACTCTCCTAAGAGTCAACAGCACAAGAATGTACTTCATACACTTCTTGAAATGCAACCACGTTTGCGAACATGCTCATGCATTCTTCACATTCATTGCATATATTCATTATGCATCCACTATATATACATATCACAATACATACATACATTCATCATATAATCTCATCATGCATTTCTATTACATTCAAGTAATGCACCAAAATGCCAAACGGCCACATTCCACACTTCACAATTCATAAACTAGGATTCACGCCATACGGATACCCACAACACATCATAACTAGCATACAAGCTACTCATATCAAGAAGAGGTCGATCTCAACCGAAACCCCAAGCCAAAACAGCACGAAGCAACATGGAAGGCTCATCTTGCTACGTTCGCTACCTGCTCGCCTAGCGAGCTGCTAGCGAGCGTTCGCTACCTGCTCGCCTAGCGAACTGCTAGCGAGCACAAACAGAATCTCCAGACTTCGTTCGCTACCTCGTTCGCCACAGCGAACCATCAGCGAGTCATTCGCCACTCCCTTCGCCTCCAGCGAAGAATTCCAAAACCTTACTGTCCCAAGTCTGGGACCATTCGCTACGCACTCGCCTAGCGAGCTGCTAGCGAGTCGCCTGCGAACAGCAACATTCAGTTCTGTCCTAGCACTTCCAAACTCACCAAAATCACCCGATTAAATCCAATTTCGTTCCAGTAGCCTTAGTCTAACATATATCGACTAATCTACATCATCTAAACACGATTCTAACCGTTAAACAACGATTTCTATCGATTAATCCAATTTCGACCTAAAAATGGAAAGTGTAGAAACTACCAAACAAATCCAAATCTAGTACATATGTGATCTTATACATTATTAAGATGATAGAACTTCTCACCCTTACCTGATTAATCGCAAGCTCTGGTTGATCTTGAAGAATCTAGGTTTTCTCTTCTTTCTCTTCTCTTTCTCCTCTTCTTCTTTCTTTTTCCTTTTCTTTCCTTTCTATTTCCTCTTTTATATCTTTCTCATTATTTTCCAAAACATCAACTAATTCTATATCTCATAAAATATCTCACTTAACATTAAATAGGAAATGTCCAAAATACCCTCCAAACTATTTTCTCCGAAAACTCCCAAAATCGGTTAAAATAGAATAATATGCAAACTTAACATATTTCCACACAAATTCCACATTCAAATAATATTCGCCCAATTAAACCAAAAAGGACTCAATGAAAAAGGAATAGTCGAAATCGGGGCGTTACAGTATGTCCCCTAGTGGTGAGACCCTCATGCTCAACAAGGCCAAAAAAGACCATGAAGGACAGAGAGACAATTTAACCTAGTTCCTATGCCATACGGTCGACTTCTCCCTCATTTTCTCAATAGCTCATTAGTTCATCTAATTGAGGTTGGACTTCCTCCAACACCTCTTCCTCTTGGCTATGACGCAAATGTAACGCCCCGATTCTGATTTTCCATTTTTGTTTAGTCTTTTGAATTATTTGATTGATTATTCTTTTATTTGTGGAATTTGAATATTAATATGTTATGTGTGCATATTGTGATGTTTTATTATTCGGAGAGTTTTGGGAATTAATTAGAGGGTGTTTTAGATAATCCTTAATTAGTTGTTATTTGGGATAGATAGAATAGAATAGAAAGAGTATAAGTGGAAATAGAGAGAAAAGAAAAGAGATAGAAAAAAATAGAAAGGAAAGAAGAGAAAAGAGGAGGAAGAGGAGAAAACCTAGAATCATCAAGAATCAACTTCTAAGCTTTCGATTAATCGGGTAAGGGTGTGAAACTTTATTGTTCTTTCGATGTGTATGATTATGTATGTTCTGTTGGTTTGATTTTGGATTGGGGAGAGTTTTGCTCATTTTCCATTTTTAGGTCGAATTTGATTTAATCGGTAGAAACCGAGTTTTAACGGTTAAAAATGAGAATAAGTGGTAAAGTTTAGTCGAGGAATGTTTGGTTAAGGCTACTGGAACGAGATGGAATTGAATCGGGTGGATTTTGAGGAGTTTTCGGAGTTTTGGACAGTGGGAAATTCTGAGTTCGCAGACCCTCGCTAGCAAGTTCGCTAGGCGAGCAAGTCGCGAGCATTCACTGTGGCGAGCCAGTAGCGAACGGTCCCAGACTTGGACATAATGGTTTTGGTGTTCTTCGCTGGTAGCGAAGGGGGTGGCGAGCATTCGCTGAGCGAGTGAGGTAGCTAATCAAGTCAGTGGCTTCTGTTTGCCTTTGCGAGCTTGTTCGCTAGGCGAACAGGTAGCGAGCACTCGCTAGGAGCTCGCTAGGCGAGCAAGGTATCGAGCGTGTCAGCATGCTGTTTTCTTGTGTTTTCACTCCAATGTCGATTCTTTGATTTAAGTAAGATTAATCCTTTCTTATTATGCATAGTTGTATGTTGTGATATGAGATGTTGTGGGTAGCTGTATGGCGTGAATCCTAGATTGTGAATCGTGGAGTGTGAAATGTGGCCATTTGGCAATTTTGTGCATTTGTTTGAATTGAATAAAAATGCATGATGAGATTGATGTGAATGTGTATAATTGTATGTACTTGTATGATGTCGAGAATGCATGAGTAGGTTTGTGAACGTGTATGTATTTCAAGAGTGCATGGAGTCGTTTGGCATGTGAAGTATCATGATTGCATTCTTGTGTGTCTGATCCCGCGTAGGATCTGCAGAAACCTCGTGTGCCCTTGTGGGGTGTGAGCGATGGTTTATTTTTGATTCCATGGAGAATCTGCAGAAACGATCGAGTGCCCTTGTGGGGTGTGAGCGATGGTTTATATTTGATTCCGTGGAGAATATGCAGAACGATTGTGTGCCCTTGTGGGGTGTGAGCAATCGGATTGTGTGCCCGTGTGGGGTGTGAGCAATCCAGAAACATCGTGTGCCCATGTGGGGTGTGAGCGATGGTTGAACATCGTAGGCCCGACGAGGAGTTACTTTGGTAACGAGCGATGGTTCCATTTGGTTCTTCAATTAAACCTGCTGAATGTGTCGGTACCGCATTTGCATCTGCATAGAGTCGTGAGTCGGTCTCTATGAGTTGCATTATCATCTTCATATGATGTATTGGTGAGATGAACATAATTGTGTATGTTTGTGTGAATTGTTGAAGTAAACATAAGTGTAAATGTTTATGTGGAAATGTTGTGAATTGTGAAGCATGATTGGTTGCTTAGTTGTGTAGATATACATTGTGAGGTATGTGATGAATTGTGATGAGTTGCGGTGAGAAATATGTTATGTGTATTCTATGTTGGTGTATATAGATATATAATTATATGCATTGTTTGTTATGATAATGTTTCTCACCCTTCTGCTGTTTTATGATGCTCTATGAGGCATTGCAGAGTAGGTTTGCTGGAGGTCTTTTGTGAAGCGTGACTTCATTCTTTTTGGTCGGTTAGCTCTGATATGTAGCACCGGGTAGTTAGGAATTGTTTTGATTCTTTTGTGATACATCGGTGTATGTATCTGCTGGTGAATGTTTTGTAAACATGACTTATGACTTGAATTAAACTGTTGATGTATATAATGTTTATATGAATGAAGTGATTCAATGTTTATATGTTTCCGCTTTTATTCTAAATATTGATACGTGGGTTTTAAGGACTAAGTTCCTTTGTTGTGAGTTGCCCATTGTTGCATATCTTTATGAGCAGGTGTTGTATGTTTTCAATTTCAAGGATAATGTGACGTGCCTCTTTTATACCATGTGTTAAATTATACTCTGATGAAATTTTTATTAAGTGCCTAAATGAGTTGTTTAATTATTTGGGGGTATAGAAAGGGGGTGTTACATTAAGAGGTATCAGAGGCAGTGTTGAGTCAGTTGTGTCTGTCTTGTTGTTGTGTTGGTTGAACGGTTGTTTAACCTTGTTGTTATTTTTGGGAATCATCAGAATATGGCTGGTCGTAATGACAATGCTATGGCTGCGACGTTGGAGGCTATGGCTAGGGCGGTGCAAGGTGCACCGAATGCGAACGCTAATGATGAGTTTAGAAAGAATCAGCCGTCGGTATTCAAAGGGAGGTTTGATCCGGACGGTGCTCAGATCTGGTTGAAGGAGATTGAGAGAATCTTTAGAGTTATGGGATATGCTGAAGGAAACAAGGTGAGACTTAGAACTCACATGTTGAGAGAAGAGGTCGACGACTAGTGGGTCGGTATGAGGTAAGTTCTTGAGGTGGATGACGAGGAAATCACTTGGGATTTATTTCGCACCAAATTATTAAGGAAGTACTATCCTGAGAGTGTGAAGGGGAAAAAGGAAATGGAATTTTTTGAGCTGAAGCAAGACAATATGTCTGTGGTGGACTACACAGCTAAGTTTGTGGAATTAGTTCAGTTTCATCCTCATTATGCGGCGGTTACGGCGGAGTTCTCTAAGTGCATTAAGTATGAGAATGGCTTGCGTCCTGAGATAAAGCAAGCGGTGGGATACCAAAGAATACAGAGATTTTCGGACTTGACCGAATGTTGTAGGATTTTTGAAGAGGACAGCAGGGCTCGATCTACTCATTATAAGAGTTTGAGTGAGAAGAAAGGCAAGCAACAAGTAAGGAGTGGAACTTATGTGACCCCTGTTGATAAGGGCAAGTATAAGGGAAACTTTGATAGGAGACCCGGAGGAGGAAGTTCTGGTGCGGTCAAATGTTACAAGTGTGGCGTGATGGGCCACAAGTCTTTTGAGTGTGGGAAGACTGCGGAGAAGTGTGCTAATTGTGGAAGTTTTAGACATATCACTTCTGAGTGTAGAAAGAATGTGGTAAAGTGTTTTAATTGTGGGGAAGTTGGTCATATTAGTACCAAGTGTACTAAACCAAAGCAAGCTCAGTCGGGTGGAAAAGTATTTGCATTAGCAGGTTCAGACACTACTAATGCGGATCGCTTGATTAAAGGTACATGCTTTATTAATAATATGCCTTTAGTTGCTATTATTGATACTGGATCGACTCATTCGTTCATTTCTCTTGAGTGTGCTAAGCGTTTAGGTTTGTGCATGGTTTCTTTGAGTGGTGACATGGTTATTGAGACTCCCGCTTCGGGGTCGGTAGCTACTTCTTTGGTGTGCGTAAGTTGTTCTTTGACCATGTATGGTAAAGACTTCATTATGGAGTTAGTGTATTTGCCGTTGGAAGGTTTGGACGTGATCTTGGGTATGAACTGGTTGCAATTTAATAGAGTTCATTTAGATTGCTATCACAAGTTAATAAGGTTTCCTTCTTTGGAAGTTGATGAATGTAAGAGTTTTCTATCCACTAAAGAGTTGAAGAAAATTTTAGCGGACGAAGCTCAGTTGTTCGGCTTGTTTGCATCGTTGTCTATGGAGAGCAAAATTGAGCTTGATGTGTTTCCGGTGGTGTGTGATTTTCCAGAAGTGTTTCCGGAGGAGATTGTGGATGTGCCACCGGAAAGGGAAGTTGAGTTTTCTATTGATCTAGTTCCCGGTACTAGACCAATTTCGATGGTATCGTATCGTATGTCAGCATCGGAATTGGTAGAACTGAAGGGGCAGTTGAATGATTTGTTGGATAAGAGGTTTGTAAGACCAAGTATTTCTCCTTGGGGTGCGCCGGTATTGTTGGTAAAGAAGAAGGATGGAAGTATGCGGTTATGAATTGATTATCGGCAGTTGAACAAGGTGATAATTAAGAACAAATATCCACTTCCAAGAATTGATGATTTGATGGACCAATTGGTTGGAGCGCGTGTTTTTAGCAAGATCGATATGAGATCGGGTTATCACCAGATTCATGTGAAAGAGGAGGATATTCCAATGACGGCTTTTAGGACACGGTATGGTCATTATAAATATTCTATGATGTCATTCGGAGTTTCTAATGCGCCGGGTGTGTTTATGGAATACATGATTCGTATTTTTCATGAGCAGTTGGATCGTTTTGTGGTTGTGTTCATCGACGACATTTTGATTTACTCTAAGTCTCAAGAGGAGCATGAAGAGCATTTAAGGGTTGTGTTACAGATTTTGAAAGAGAAGCAAGTGTATGCTAAGTTGTCGAAGTGTGAATTTTGGTTGTCGGAAGTGAGTTTTGTTGTGCATGTTATTTCCGGTAATGGTATTAGTGTTGATCCATCCAAGATTGATGCGATAATGCAATGGAAGACTCCTAGATCGGTTACGGAGATTCAAAGCTTTTTGGGCTTGGCGGGTTATTATCGGAGGTTTATTGAGGTATTTTCGAAGTCAGCACTTCCGTTAACGCAATTGACTTGTAAAGGAAAGGCTTTCATTTGGGATGCTGGTTGTGAGAAGAGTTTCATTGAGTTAAAGAGAAGATTGACTACAACACCAGTCTTGATTTTGCCGAATCCTACGGAACCTTTTGTGGTTTATTGTGATGCTTCTTTGATTGGTTTAGGTGGTGTTTTGATGCAATATGGAAAAGTTATGGCTTATGCTTTGAGACAATTGAGAGTGCATGAAAAGAATTACCCTACGCATGGTTTGGAATTAGCGGCCGTGGTGTTTGTTTTGAAAATTTGGAGGAATTATCTTTATGGTGCAAGATTTGAAGTGTTTAGTGATCACAAGAGTTTGAAGTATTTATTTGATCAAAAAGAATTGAATATGAGGCAAAGGAGGTGGTTAGAGCTTTTGAAGGACTATGATTTTGGTTTGAATTATCATCCAGGTAAGGCAAATGTGGTGGCCGATGCCTTGAGTCGGAAGTCGTTACATATGTCTACATTGATGATGAAAGAATTGGAACTTTTGGAGAACTTTAGAGACTTGAGTTTGGTTTGTGAAATGACTCCGAGAAGTGTAAGACTTGGTATGCTTCATATTACGAATGATTTTCTTGCTACCGTATGTGAAAGGAAAAAGTTGGACTTGAAGTTCGTTGACTTGATGACGAGTGAGAATGAGGATTTCAAGGTTGATGGTTTTGAAGTTTTAAGATTTCGTGGTCGTATTTGTATTCCCGATGATACGGAGTTGAAAAAGATGATATTGGAGGAAGGACACCAAAGTAACTTAAGTATTCATCCAGGAGCGAATAAGATGTATCAAGATTTGAAGAAAATCTTTTGGTGGTCCGGATTGAAGAGAGATGTAGCTCAGTTTGTGTATGCATGTTTGACTTGTCAGAAGTCTAAGGTGGAACATCAGAAGCACAGTGGATTGATGCAACCGTTGGATATTCAAGAGTGGAAATGGGATAGTATATCGATGGATTTTGTTACGGGGTTGCCGAATACGCAAAGAGGTCATAATGCTATTTGGGTGATTGTAGATATGCTTACTAAATCTGCTCACTTTGTTCTGATTGATATTGGTTATCCTTTGGAGAAGATAGCCGAGATTTATGTTCGTGTGGTTGTGAAGCTACATGGAGTTCCTAAGAGTATTGTATCGGATAGAGATCCTAGATTTACATCAAGGTTTTAGGAGAGTTTGCAAAGAGCTTTGGGTTCGAAGCTAAGATTGAGTTCGGCTTATCATCCGCAAACAGATGGTCAAACCGAGAGGATAATTCAATCGTTGGAGGATTTGTTGCGTGCTTGTGTACTAGAGCAAGGTGGTGCTTGGGATAGTTATTTAGTGTTGATTGATAGTGGTGAGAAGTCGGTAGTTGGGTCGGAGATGTCGAACACCTTTGTGTTGGCATGATAGTGGTGAGAAGTCGGTAGTTGGGCCAGAGATGGTACAACAAATGACGGAGAAGGTGAAGTTTATTCGGGAAAAGATGAAAGCTTCTCAGAGTAGGCAGAAGATTTATCATGACAAGAGAAGGAAGGATCTTGAGTTTCAAGAAGGCGACCA
The DNA here is from genome assembly GCA_963859935.3 of Lathyrus sativus. Lineage (NCBI taxonomy): Eukaryota > Viridiplantae > Streptophyta > Magnoliopsida > Fabales > Fabaceae > Lathyrus > Lathyrus sativus. Next base: position 505,979,511 of record OZ012741.1, on the reverse strand, counting down.
TGTGTTTTTTAGAGTTACACTAGTTACGGGTGTGGGTCGTGCTTTGAAGTCGAAGAAGTTGACTTCTCGTTTTATTGGTCCGTATCAGATTACTGCATGAGTTGGTGTTGTAGCGTATCGTGTGGCGTTGCCTCCGAACCTTTCGAATTTTCATGATGTATTCCATGTTTCGCAACTTCGGAAGTATGTTCCGGATCCGTCACATGTGATTCCTATGGACGAGGTTGAAGTAAGAGATAACCTTACGGTTGAAGTTTTACCGATTAGGATTTTGGACCGTGAAGTTAAGAAGCTAAGAGGAAAGGATATTGCGCTTGTGAAAGTAGCATGAGGAGGTGCTGCGGAAGGCAATATGACTTGGGAATTGGAGAGTAAGACGCGAGAGTCGCATCCGGAGTTGTTTGAATCAGGTAATATTTTCGAGGACGAAAATTCCTAAAGTGGGGGAGAGTTGTAACACCTTGATTCTGATTTTCCATTTTTGTTGAGTCTTTTGAATTATTTGATTGATTATTCTTTTATTTTTGGAATTTGAATATTAAAATGTTATGTGTGCATATTGTGATGTTTTATTATTCAAAGAGTTTTGGGAATTAATTAGAGGGTGTTTTAGATAATCCTTAATTAGTTGTTATTTGAGATAGATAGAATAGAATAGAAAGAGTATAAGTGGAAATAGAGAGAAAAGAAAAGAGATAGAAAGAAATAGAAAGGAAAGAAGAGAAAAGAGGAGGAAGAGGAGAAAACCTAGAATCATCAAGAATCAACATCTAAGCCTTTGATTAATCGGGTAAGGGTGTGAAACTATATTATTCTTTCGATGTGTATGATTATGTATGTTCTGTTGGTTTGATTTTGGATTGGGGAGAGTTTTGCTCATTTTCCATTTTTAAGTCGAATTTGATTTAATCGGTAGAAACTGAGTTTTAACGGTTAAAAATGAGAATAAGTGGTAAAGTTTAGTAGAGGAATGTTGGGCTAAGGCTACTGGAACGAGTTGGAATTGAATCGGGTGGATTTTGAGGAGTTTTCGGAGTTTTGGACAGTGGGAAATTCGGAGTTCGCAGACCCTCGCTAGCAAGTTCGCTAGGCGAGCAGGTCGCAAGCATTCGTTGTGGCGAGCCAGTAGCGAACAGTCCCAGACTTGGATAGAATGGTTTTGGTGTTCTTCGCTGGTAGCGAAGGGGTGGCGAGCATTCGCTAGGCCTTCGCTGAACGAGTGAGGTAGCGAATCAAGTCAGTGGCTTCTGTTTGCCTTCGCGAGCTTGTTCGCTAGGCGAACAGGTAGCGAGCACTCGCTAGGAGCTCGCTAGGCGAGCAAGGTAGCGAGCGTGTCAGCATGTTGTTTTCTTGTGTTTTCACACCAATGTCGATTCTTCGATTCAAGTATGATTAATCCTTTCTTATTATGCATAGTTGAATGTTGTGATATGAGATGCTGTGGGTAGCTGTATGGCGTGAATCCTAGATTGTGAATCGTGGAGTGTGAAATGTGGCCGTTTGGCAATTTTGTGCATTTGTTTGAATTGAATGAAAATGCATGATAAGATTGATGTGAATGTGCATAATTGTATGTACTTGTATGATGTGAAGAATGCATGAGTAGGTTTGTGAACGTGTATGCATTTCAAGAGTGTATGGAGTTGTTTTGCATGTGAAGCATCATGATTGCATTCTTATGTGTCTGATCCCGCGTAGGATCTGCAGAAACCTCGTGTTCCCTTGTGGGGTGTGAGCAATGGTTTATTTTTGATTCCGTGGAGAATCTGCAGAAACGATCATGTGCCCTTGTGGGGTGTGAGCGATGGTTTATATTTGATTCCGTGGAGAATCTACTGAACGATTGTGTGCCCTTATGGGGTGTGAGCAATCGGATTGTGTGCCCGTGTGGGGTGCGAGCAATCCTGAAACATCGTGTGCCCATGTGGGGTGTGAGCGATGGGTGAACATCTTAGGCCCGACAGGGAGTTATTTCGGTAACAAGCGATGGTTCCATTTGGTTCTTCAATTGAACATGCTGAATGAGTCGGTACCGCATTTGCATCTGCATAGAGTCGTGAGTCGGTCTCCATGAGTTGCATTATCATCTTCAAACGATGTATTGGTGAAATGAACATAATTGTGTATGTTTATGTGAATTGTTGAAGTAAACATAAGTGTAAATGTTTATGTGGAAATGTTGTGAATTGTTAAGCATGATTGGTGAATATGCTTAGTTGTGTAGATATACATTGTGAGGTATGTGATGAATTGTGATGAGTTGCGGTGAGAAATATGTTATGTGTATTCTATGTTGGTGTATATAGATATATAATTATATGCATTATTTGTTATGATAATGTTTCTCACCCTTCTGCGGTTTTATGATGCTCTATGAGGCATTGCAGAGTAGGTTTGCTGGAGGTCTTTTGTGAAGCGTGGCTTCATTCTTTTTGGTCGGTTGGCTCTGATATTTAGCACCGGGTAGTTAGGAATTGTTTTGATTCTTTTGTGATACATCGGTGTATGTATCTGCTGGTGAATGTTTTGTAAACATGACTTATGACTTGAATTAAACTGTTGATGTATATAATGTTTATATGAATGAAGTGATTCAATGTTTAGATGTTTCTGCTTTTATTCTAAATATTGATACGTGGGTTTTAACGACTAAGTTCCTTTGTTGTGAGTTGCCCATTGTTGCATATCTTTATGAGCAGGTGTTGTATGTTTTCAATTTCAAGGATAATGTGACGTGCCTCTTTTATACCATGTGTTAAATTACACTCTGATGAAATTTTTATTAGGTGCCTAAATGATTTGTTTGATTATTTAGGGGTATAGAAAGGGGGTGTTACAAAAAATGCTAGGTTCGAGTTTCACTCATGGGCACCAGGGCATATGATCGAGGATTGCAGAGCTTTGAAGCACTAAGTACAAGACTTGATCGATTCAAGGTCTATCACGTTCATGCCATGTGGTTCGAACAAACTGAACAATCTCATGCCCACTACATGTGGACACAACCGCAACACCATAACCAATGCAAATGGAAGTAAGGATGGATTCGAAGAGGTCGTATCCATTGAAAGAATTTGAAGAAGAACCTCATTAGGGACTATCACATCAACTTCTAAAAGCATGATGATTCTAGTTTGTGAATGGAAAAATAAGGCTAATCACGCCAATAATCATTAGATATCTCAACCATTTTTATATGTAATCTTTTTGTTTGTCAAGTACAAATTCACTTGTAAAACTCGTTTATTTTCAAAGGATAATAATGAAATGAATATGCATGTTTTGAATCAATCCATTCGTGTTCACTCATACTTTATTCATCAATATCAAACTCCTATTTAAGCAAAAATCAAAAGGAGAATGATGAAATCAAAATACACGAAACTACTGGATGTAATCTTTTGAATAAAACTTTGCTGATGATGTAAGGCATTGTTTCAAATCCCTAAACACCGGAGATATAAGGAAGATAATCCCTAGTCAACCCCTTTGAGCCTAGGAGAAGGGTTTTTTTTCTGCACGAAGAAACCCTCAATCTTAACCAGGGGCAAGGTAGTCTTCAGTTAATTTGATCATGCGTTCAAATTTCAAAAGGAGAAAAAATGGAATATCCCATTTGAGGATCAACCACATCTTATCCTTCACGTGAGGTCGAAAACCACAAATGGTTGTCACATGATTTGTTACCAAAAAATGATGAGAAATGGAAGGAAAAAAGGGAGAAAAGCTCGATAAGTCAAAAACTCGAAAACAAGTAACTTAGGAAAAAATTAGGGCATTTCGGTAGACTATAAACTCGAAAAATCAATCTATGCAGAAATTAGGGAGAGCAAATGAACGCTTGTGTTGAATTATCTGAACGTAGGACTGAAGAACAACACAGAGAATGGGTGGGTTAAAATAAAATTTTGAGTCATAAATCCTTTTTTTTTCTGAAATTGTGAACTTGGCCACAGTACAACCCTTTGTCATACCCTAACTTTTACCGCTAAGATTCCACCTATCATATCCATTTGCATCTCATTACAATCACAAGCATGGTTTCTCCTAGCTATGATCTCTAGGGTTTTACCCTTGTGTAGGAGGTTACCAAGTACTCATTTTGGTTCATTTTTATTTTATTTGTTTATGTTGACTAACCCTATTCAAAATATAAAAATATGCTTTGTTTCATTTTCTTGTTTTGCAAGGTGGGGCTTTAAATCAAGAAGATCAAGTGTGCTTATTCAATTAGGGGTTTTCTTCCTCAATTCAAAAAGTGGTCAACCAATGGTTCTCACAAGTTTATTATTCAAGCCATAACCTGTAATCTTAGGTCACATTCATGTCAAGCTTCATTCAACATCATTTGGACAAGAGAAGTTCAAGTTAGTGCACATTTTCAAGCTGATTCAAGTTAGGTTTCATGTGTTTATTTTCATGCCCTTTCTTTCAAATTTCCTAAGGCAACCACCAAGGTTCTTCAAAGGACAATCAAGTTTCCAACCTTTTGTGTTCAAGTGATCATCATTGAGCCTTTGGATGCAAGAAAATTCAAAAATATTTAAATTGGTGCAAGTTTGGTTGACCTAAAATCAAGTATGGCATGCCTTTGGTCCAAACATCATAACTTCCTCAATTTTCAATTGTTATGGGCGCTTATTTGAGCCAACTATCCCTTTTGAGGTCCTCTTCCACTTTCCTTCAAGGGTCAAGACGCAATTTAGCCTCTAAGTCCATCAATATTTGAAGTTTCTCAAAGACCACATGTGCACAAAACTATGTTCATAACATGTTTGAAAGCTAAAAAACTATTGTTACACTTGAGTACAAAACCTCCCTCAAACCAGATCTTCATTTTTCAAAACCAAGTCAATTTCTCTACATTTCTTCACCTAGAAACCTTCATAGGTATCCTCTGAAGGTGTTTGGAGCATCATAGAAGTTTAAAAGTACCTGAAAGGACCAACTCCATTTCACCATTTTCATACCTCTAAAGCTTATTTTGAATAGGTAGATAACTCTAAAATTACACTTTAAAATAGTTACCAGTAGCCCCGTCTTGCTTCATTGGTTAATAACCCTATCTTACCTTGCATTTATATTTCGTTTTAAGAATTTAATTTAACTTTGAGTTTTTAAGGTTCGTGAGTTAAGTTGCGAAATGAAGATGGTTCTTCTTCAGCTGGGTCATTTTTGGTTCCAAGGCCTTGGTTTATACTTTTGTTTAGGATTTCTTGTAATCATGTAATGATTTTCTAATCCTTCTAGATTTATTAATGAAATGAAGTTCAATTTTCTTTTAAAAATGTTGTTCTATATGATGTTTGGAATATGTTTAATTCTTAGTTCCTTAAAAACTATTATTTGCATTATTTGGTTTTGCTTTCCTCATGTTTGTTGGAGTCTTATTCGTTCTTCGTTTGTCTTCATAGAAGACAAGCTGACACACCAGTATTTTACTCGAGCCAATTATAGAAGAAAGATGGAAAATATTGAACAAGAGAAACGAGAAATTTGTGAAGAAGTGAATTCTTTAAGAGCTGGAATGGATCGAATGACCGCTTTGTTAGAATCTCAGGTGGCTTCCTAGGATCAGCCTTCGCATGCTTCTCAACCTTAAGTGCTTTTTATTTTAGAGATTACAACTACTCCGGTTATGCCTGTTGGTCCCTTGCGTCCTAATGAAATGCATGATGGATTTCCTTGAGGTATGCCTCCCCATTTTTTGCCAGAGAATTATGTTACTACTACTGAGACTCCTGTGGTGAGTCTACTTCCTCCTATTTAACCTGTAATAGTTACTACTCCTTTAATTGTGCATGTTGTGCCACAAATGGATGACCCTATTTTTCATATTTCCTTGAGCGATAATCTATATATGTATGAAAGGATGGAAGAGTTCCAAGATTAGTTTCAAGAGATGCAGAAGGAGCTGAAAGCCATGAAGGGTAAGGATTTGTTTGGTGAGAACACCCGTGATTTGTGTCTGGTTCCCAATATTAAGATCCCTGTGAAATTCAAAGTGCCTGACTTTAGACATATAAGGGAAACTCTTTTCCACAAATCCAATTGACCATGTACTATTGGAAAATGGCTACCTATACTGATGATGATAAGTTGATGATTCATTACTATCAAGACAATTTGATTGGTGTCGCCTTGAAACAGTATATGGGATTGGATAATGCTCATGTCAATTCATTCAATGATATTGTAGAAGCGTTTATACGTCAATAAAAGTATAATTTGTATATGGCTTCTGATCGTGACCAGTTGCGCGCTATGTCACAGAAGGATAAATAATCGTTCAAAGAGTATGCCCAAAGGTGGCGTGAGGTTGCTGCCCAAATTACTCCTCCGATGGAAGAGAAAGAGTTTACTAAGATGTTTCTCAAGACTCTGAGTTCGTTTATTATGAGAGGATGGTTTCTAGTTCTCCAAATGACTTCATTGAAATGATAGGTATGGGACTTAGATTGGAGGAAGTTGTCCGAGAGGGCCATTTGACCAAGGAAGTCGGTTCATCTAGTTTAATGAAGAAGTATGGAAATGGTTTTCCAAAAAAGAAACAAGGGGATACTAATGCCATCTCTCAAGGAGGAAGTCAAAGAAGACTCAGAAATGGGGGTAATCATAGCCAGTCTCAACAATATTATCAACAGTCTTACATTGTTGTAGTTACTCTAGTGATTAGTCTGACTTCTTCTACTCAAACTTATTTGTTGTAGCAAAATCAACAACCTAACCGTAATCAGCAAGTTTGTAGGAGGCCTCAGTTTGATCCTATTCCTATTACCTACTCAAAATTGTGTCCAATTTTGCTGCAGAATGGGTTAATTCAGAATAGAGATCCTCCAGCTGTTCCAAATCCACTTCCTTGGTGGTATAAGCATGAGGTTCATTGTGCCTTTCATCAGGGAGCCGCTAGGCCCAATCTTGAGAATTTTTTTTCTTTGAAATATGAAGTTCAGATACTTGTTAAGAACAATTTTTTAAAGTTTTGAGAATTTGGGCTGAATGTGCAAGCTAATCCTTTGCCAAAGCATGATAAACCCTCTGTCAATATGGTAGATGTTGGTTCAGATGAATATTTGATTTCTAATTTCAATATGGAGAAGAATCCTTTGGCTGGTGTCCATGCCAAGTTATGTCAAGTTAGTTTGTTTAAGAGTGAGCATTTTAACTATCAATCGTGTAAACCAAATCTAGAAGGATGTGTGTTGGTGAAGGAAGATATCCAAGGTTTGATAGGTAGTGGCTTTCAGCAAACCAGTGTAAAGCATAGAGATGATGAGGTAGATATTATTGTTCCTCAATTTTATGTTCTAAAGGTTGTTGAGATTACTTATTAGGGTAAAGGTAATCCTATTGATCCCTTGATAATTTGTTTGCCTAGTTCGTTTCCTTATGAATCAAGTAAAGCGGTTCCTTGGAGGTATGGTGCCACCGGGGTAAAAGATGATAAGAAAGTGATAGCTGAATCAGCTCGTCTAGTTGAGAATATAGTGGATATTAGTTGTATGACTCAAAGTGGTCATTTATTCACTCCAGCGCCTCTCCGAAAGGTTGATGCTGTGTCAACAAGTCGGAAAGTGCACGGTAAAGAATCTGTTTTTGTTAATCAAGGACCAGTGGCTGTTAATCCATCTGTTGAATTTAGAAGGATGGCGATGCTAAGGAATTATTAAGATTGATCAGAATGAGTGACTACAAAGTGGTAGATCAACTTCTTCAAACTCCTTCAAAAATATTAGTGTTGTCTCTGTTGTTGAATTCCAAAGCTCATCGAAAGTCTCTGATGAAAGAGCCAGATCAAGCTTATCTGGATTATGTTGTGACCGTTGATCAATTTGATACCGGTTCATCACTCAATGCTATGCCAAAAGCGACTTTGTCCAAGTTGGCTTACCAAGGTGCTCCCATGAGATACAGTAGTGTTGTTTTCAAAGCTTTCGATGGTTCTAAGAGAACGGTTAATGGTGAACTTTATCTTCTAATGATGATTAGCCCTCATATTTTCCATATCACTTTTTAAGTGATGGATATTTACCCTGCTTACTGTTGTTTATTGAAAAGACCATGGATACACGGCGTCAGGGCAGGGATGTCTACCCTATATCAAAAGCTCAAATTTGTGAAGAATGGTAAGCTTGTGATTGTTTATGGTGCAGAAGCTTTGCCGGTTAGTCACCTTTCCTCTTTTAGATACATAGATGCGGATGATAAAGTTGTTGGAACTGAGTTCCAAGCTCTTGAAATTTTTAATATTGTTTAGAAGAGTGGGTTATCCATGGTTTCATTGAAAGATGCACAACAAGTTGTAGAAAGTGGTTAATCAGATGGTTGGGGCCAAATTGTAGAGCTTGTTAAAAATAAGAACATAGTTGGTTTAGGGTTTTCACCTAGTGCAACTAGAAGAGAGTTGAAGTGCATTCAAGAAGTGCTTCATAGTCCTGGATTCATCCACTCTAGAGATCAAATTCTTTCTTCCATAAGTGAAGATGCATCAGATCCTGAATGGCCTTGCTTTGTGACGCACGGAGAGACTAGCCAGACTTAAACCACGGTCGATGTGCCTTGTGTTGTTCATTGTTCAAAGTAATTTGTTTTCTTTTTTCAAAATAATTCCTTTCACTCTGCTCATAGTGAAAGTAACTTTGTTATGGCATCTTTGTTTCAAATTTTAAGATCATTAATAAAAGTCATTTTGTTATCCAATATGTGTTTTTAATTTTTTGCATTTTTCTGGAAAATGGTTACTAAAAAATCTGATAATAACAATTCCATTTATTTTTATTTCTCTTTGCATATTTTTGTTTTCCGAATCAAAGCTTAAACAGTGTGCAGATTAATGAACAATAAACCAATTGAAAACAATTACTTTGTTCCCTCTTCCAACTTTGAATTATTTGTATTTGAAGTGGAAGAAGAGGGTGAGGAAGACAATGATATTCCAGAAGAAATTACTCGGTTGCTTGAGCATGAGGAGAAGACTATTCAACCATACAGAGAGCCTGTCAAATTGATCAACTTGGGTTCTTAAGAGAACAAGAAAGAGGTCAAGATTGGGGCACTGTTTGATGAAGAGGTCAAGAAAAGGTTGATAGAGATTCTGAAAGAGTATGTTGATGTGTTTGTTTGGTATTATCATGATATGCCAGGTTTGGATACTGATATTGTTGAGCATCCGTTGCCACTTAAGCCAGAATGTCTGCCAGTAAAGAATTTTTTTGAGAAGAACTCATCCTGATATGGCTATCAAGATCAGAGAAAAGGTGAAAAAACAAATCGATGCATGTTTTCTTGTCGCATCTATTTATCCTCAATGGGCGGCCAATATTGTGTCAGTTTCAAATAAAGACGGAAGAGTTAGAATGTGTGTTGATTATCGAGATCTGAATAAAGCAATTCCAAAAGATAATTTTCCTCCGCCATATATTGATATGTTGGTAGAAAATACACCTAAATTTAATGTTTTCTTCTTTATGGATGGCTTTTCTGCATATAATCAAATTAAGATGGCACTCGAGGAGATGGAGAAAACAACATTCATCACCCCATGGGGAACATTCTGCTACAGAGTGATGCCTTTTGGCCTAAAGAACGTTGGTGCTACATACTAGAGGGCTATGACTAACATATTCCATGATATGATGCACAAGAAAATTGAAGTCTATGTTGATGATATGATTGCTAAGTCCAAGACTGAAGAAGATCATATAAAACATTTGTTGGAGCTGTTTCAGCGTCGAAGAAAGTCTAGACTCCGTCTAAATCTAAACAAATGCACTTTTGGCGTCCGTTCCAGAAAGTATTTGTGTTTCATTATCAGCCAGAAAGGTATAGAAGTGGATCCTGATAAAGTCAGGGATATTCAAGATATGCTTGTACCTAAAATAGAAAAACAAGTCAAAGGGTTTCCCAGACGTTTGAATTATATTTGTAGGTTCATTTCTCACATGACTGCCACGCATGAGCCAATCTTCAAATTGCTTTGTAAAGATCAGAGTATTGTGTGGAATGAAGATTGTCAAAGATCTTTTGATAGTATCAAAGATTATTTTCTTGAACTTCCTATTTTGATCCCACATGTGGAAGGGAAGCCTCTGATTATGTACTTGATAGTGTTGGATAACTCGATGCATTGTGTCCTCGGGCAACAGGATGAGACGGGTAGAAAAGAGCATGTTATCTACTACCTGAGTAAGAAGTTCACTGATTATAAGTCTCGATACTCTTTGCTTGAGAAGACTTATTGTGCTTTGGCATGGGCTGCCCGACGTCTCCAACCGTATATGTTGAATCATACTTCTTGGTTAATATCCAAAATGAATCCAATCAAGTATATTTTTTAAAAGCCTGCGTTTACAGGAAGAATTGCTCGCTGGAAGATGTTGTTGTCTGAATATGATATTGAATATCGTACTTAGAAAGCTATAAAAGGAAGTATGTTGGAAGATCATTTGGCTTATCAACCGATTGAAGACTATCAGCCTATCCAGTTTGGTTTTTCTGATGAAGATGTTATGTACCTCAGAGCTAAATATTATGATGAACTAGGGCCTGAAGAAGGGCCAGAACCAGGATCCTATTGGGGTTTGGTATTTGATGGTTCCTCTAATGCATATAGTCATGGAGTCGGAGCAATTATCAACAGTCCTCATGGTTCTCATATTCCTTATACTACAAGGATTTAGTTCGACTTTACGAATAATATGGTAGAGTATGAAGCGTGTATCCTTGGCCTCAAAGAAGCCATTGATCTCAGAATTAAGAATCCTGATGTGTTTGGGGATTCCAAATTGGTTATCAGTCAGATCAACGGTGAATAGGAGACTCGTCATCTTTGTTAGAACACAGATTGGTTCTTAGTTATATCTCTATGTTTTGATGATAACACTTACGAAATTTTGTATTAAGAAATTATATACTCTAAAATTTGTTCAAGTATTTTTTGCTGCAGATATTAAAGTTAATATTATTCTGAAATCAAATTGGATCTGAACGTTGATTTATGCAAGGCTCTAAAGCGTCAGAAGCATATATTAGAAGAATCTGAATGCTGCCTACAGAAGACTCTGAGCGTTGCCTACAAAAGGATCTGAAGCAGAAGCTACAGAAGCATCTGAAGCATAGAATGAAGACGTTGTATGAAGAGTTTCAAGCATAGTTTTTCAGAAGACTCTGATAGTACTGTACGCTGCAAGTACTGAGGATCTGATCCCTAAACTCTTCTCTAATGAAATCTCACGCTAAAGCACACTTGCTGCAACACTCTGATACAACAAATTCTGAAGACATCAAGACTCTGATCACTCAAGGCTCTGATGTGAATTGCTGGGAATTAGAAACTTGTTGAAGAAGAATTCAAAGTTATATCCGTTGGTTATGCCAAACAACTCTTTCCTCATTTATGCAAGAAACGAGAACTCAGGCAAAAAGAATTTCTCTGAACGTTCTACTTCTAGGAAAGGTCAAGTGATGTGAAGACAAAAAGGTTACAGCTACTTTGCAGACACGGTCTTCAAAGAGCAAACGTCTTGGACTTCTGTGCCTATAAAAGCTAGACTTTAACATCTTTCTCAAGTTGACGATTATTGAAAGAAATTCTTTGAAAAGCTCTCATACAAATTATTCTCTTTGCTGAATTCATTTCATACGTTCTTAAAACTTAAGTGTAAATCACAGTTGTGATATAGCTTTCTTAGAAGCATTCAAACACTTGTTTTAGTTTTACATTTGATTGTAAAAGTTCCTTGAGAAGACCCAGATGTGGTCAGTAGTTCTTGAGAAGACTAAGAACAGTTGCTCTTAGTGTTTGCTATCGTAATCAGTTTGATTAATAGTGGATTAAGTCCTTGTGGAGAAAGGCAAATCACTCTTGATAGGGTGGACTGGAGTAGTTGAGTTCAACGAACCAGGATAAAAAATCTTTGTGTTTTTATTGCCATAATATTTTCTATATACTCATTCAACCCCCCTTCTAAGTATTTTCTCACCTTCAATCTTGACTTGATTCCATAGAAATATTATGCTATGTAGTTGTTGCCTTTCTTTAATAAAGTCAAGTTTTATCGTATCCCACGAGAGAAGAATCGAATGACTGATGCTTTAGCTACCCTATCCTCTATAGATCAAGTAAATTTATGTAATGAGACACCCCAAATTACAATCAGATGTCTGGACAGACATGCTCATGTATTTTTGGCAGAAGCAGAAAAAGATGATAAACTGTGGTATTTTGGTATCAAGTGTTTCTTCCAAAATCGAGAGTACCCAGCTGGGGCATCCGATAAAGATAAAAAGACTTTAAGAAGGTTGGCTTACAATTTCTTTCTCAATGGAGATGTACTGTACAAAAGAAATTATGACATGGTCTTGCTCAGATGCGTGGATAGACATGAAGCAGACATGTTAATGCAAGAAGTTCATGAAGAGTTCTTTGGTACCCATGTGTCGCAACTGTGAAAAAAATACGGCGGAGGCAAACAGAAGAGTCGCAACTGAATGTTACTTATCCAAAAGAGAGGGAAAGGAAACGATCAAAGAAAACCTAAAAGAAAGGAGAAGACAAGGTCATCGCAATGAAATCTTGGGTTCGGGAGTCGGTTACGCAAGGGAAAGGTATGAGCACCCCTCACATCCATTGTACTCAACGGGATCCACACTTGTTGTTTAATCAAAGGGTGAGTGTAACACCCTTTTCTACCCCAAAATTATTAAGGCAAAATAACACGGATTTCAGAGTAAATAAATAAATCTCACAAAAAGCCACCAAAAGGGCGTACATTTCTCAAAATCATCAAAATAGGTCCATACTCCGTAACTACGGGTTTTCCCCAAAATACATCAAAACATCATAAAACAGCGGAACTCAAAGCATAAATCAAAGTTTTCCTCAAAAAAGGAAATTAATCAAAATAACTTCAACAAAATAAAATCAACTCAAAGAACCCAACCTGATGTTACATATCAGAGCAAGACCCTCTAAGTTAACCATAAAGGCTAACAACTTAAAAAAAAACTTCAAAATACTCCTCGACGACATCCATGGCTAAACTAGGTCATCTGCACGTTACGCACGTGGAGGTAACATTCAAACAGGCAGGGTGAGTAACACAATTCATAATAATCAATGTATAAAAATTAACATAGAAACAACATCATTTTCCTATTCAACACATTCATATCCATCAATAGGCCTCGGAGGCCACAACATCAATTTTTTTACAAAAGGCTCATGAATGCAAATGCAACATAACTCAATGCATGTGGTACCAATCATCACATCGCGATGGACACTGGGCCATCAACTCTACATAGATCCCCGTCAATAGGATCGATTCTACTAGAGAACCGGAGCACATCAAAACACTTCACATCCATACAATGGGATTGAAGCCAAAGTAATCAAGGTCCTAAACCGAAGTCCGGATGCACATGAATGCATGATGCACACGTCATAAATCATCCTCATATAAAAACATAGGTGCATCATCATTCATCATATTCATCAAACGTCATAGCTCGTCATCATAGTCATCATCATACGTCAAGTCATCATAACTCATACGTCATGTCATCAAAATTCATCATAATAATCCTCACACATCATGTCATCATATTTCATCATACTAATCCTCATACATCATGTCATCATATTTCATCATAATATTCATCATACATTATATCATCATATTCCATCATAATATTCATCATACATTATATCATCATATTCCAACAAAATATTCATCATACCTCATGTCATCATATTTCATTATAATAATCATCATACATCATAGAATTCATCGCATAATCAAGTACAAATCACATAGCACTCACAATCATATTCACATTAATCCATCATGTTATCACATATATTTCATATTATCTCATATTAATTCATCAAATTATACTCGCGGTAATCCTCATACTATCACCTATTAATCACATAAACCTTACTGTCATACTCATGCTAATCCATCACAAAAATCACAGAATCAAACATCAAGGCATCGCTGCACACGATCAACATTAACGAAACTCTGCTACGTTCGCTGGCATGCACGCTAGGCGAGTCTGAGGTGAGTTCCTTCGCTAGGCGAAGCATTTTTCGCTAGGCGAGCAGTGCGATGACAGCAAAATCTGCTACGCACCAGAACTGATTTTTACTCAAATACTCATACGATTCACTTACCCAATGCCCCCAAAACATCCCTAAATCATCCCTAAGGTCATACGGTGATAATGGCACAAAACCTACGATTTATTAGGTCAATCCCGGAACATATTCATGTCATAAATCACATTTTTCCTACAATTACCCAGACGGCATCATAATTTCTCATATCACATATTCCTATCCATTCAAGGTCGGACGCATGTCACCCCATAGTTTTTGGCCACAAAGGCCTAAGGTTTCCCTTTCTCATATTATGCTCTACTGCCAGGGATACTTACCAACTCCAGAGTTCATAACACCAGATTTAGGCCACGAAGGCCAAAATCCCTTTTTCCCCAATTGAACCACGGCTAGATTAACCTATAATCAGTTTAGGCCATGAAGGCCAAAGATCACTATTCTCATATCACACCTCAAACAGTCAGAAATACTAACCACTAGCCATAACCTCAGAGTCTTATCAATTTCCTTACTTTCCCAAAATCAACCCAAAATTCCTTAAATCTTAAATCAATCATAAACACATCGAAAGGCATACATAGAAAATCATGAAAAGGTATACTCCCCATACCTTAGCCGATTCAAAGCTTTCGCGATTATCTTCGGGATCTTCCGATGCTTTTTCCTCCACTTCCCCCTCCTTAGAGCTTTGACCTCCATTCTTTTCATGGTTAACAAAATGAATCCTAAACTTCCAGAGTTCTATTTTGTCAACTTGGACTTGGGTCACACAATTGGGTTTTTCCCATAACACCCTTACTAACTCCTCATAATGCCCAATTTACCCTTATTCCTCTTATATTTATTTTAATTCATAATAATATTAATAAATCCATATTACATACTATTATTCCAAAATAAATACTCCAAATATGCATAATTCCCAATAATCCACAAAACCACCGAAACCACCAAAATAGGAATATTCTCAATTAAATAATTAATTAAAATATTCTGATTAAATTTGGGGTTTTACAACTCTCCCTCATTTAAAAGAATTTTTGCCCTCGAAAATTACCTCAAGGTACAGAGTCGGATATGACTCCCTCAACTGATCTCCACACTCCCAAATCCAACTTTTTCCAGCTGGTCCTCCCAAACTACCCTCACCAAGGGAATCTATTTACCTCGAAGTTGCTTCTCGTTCATCAATCCGAACTAGCAACGCTTCAACAATCATATTATCTCTCACTTGTACACCATCCATCTGAATCAATGCACTTCCTCAACTTAGACACATGAAACACATCAGGCAATTTTCACAAACGACAACGGTAAAACAGTCTATCATGCTATTTTCCCCACGCTTCCGCTGCTCCACTCTTATACAGATCTACAAAACACGACGTGTGCTTCCGAGACTTCAAAGTTCGACCAACACCAGTTACCATCGTAACTCTCAAAACACGTCTTTTCTTGGATCCTCTTGATCTTTTCAATTGCCACTTACGCAAACTCAGGTCCGAGTACAACACTCTCGCCTGACTCATATTCACACAAAGGAGTCCTACACCTCCTGTTATACAAATCCTCATACGGTGCCATTCCGATACTAGAATGGTAATTGTCATCATAGGTAAACTCAATCAATGACAATTGATTATCCCACGATCCACCTTGATCCAACATACAAACTCTCAACAAATCTTCTAAAGACTGGATAGCTCTCTCTGTCTGTCCATCCATCCGCGGATGATAGGCAGAGTTCAACTTCAACATGGTACCCAAAGCGTCTGCAACTCTCCCAAAATCTCGATGTAAATCTCAGATTTCCATCTGACACAATATTCGACGATATCTCATAGAACTTCACAACTTCCTCAATATACATCTCAGCTAGCTTCGACATAGAATGATTAGTCCTCATTAGTATAAAATGAGTTGATCTAGTCAATCTATCCAAAATCACCCAAATCGAATCATATCCATGTCACAGTCTTCGGCTAACACAACACAAAATCCATAGAAATACTATTCCATTTATACTCTGGAATATTCAATGGTTGCATTAGACCCAACGATCTCTAATGTTCAATCTTCCACTTCTGACGAGTCTAACCATCATATACAAACTAAACCACTTCTTTCTTCAAACTTGGCCGCCAAAACAATTCCATCAAGTTCTGGTACCTCTTCATAGCACTGGTATGGATACTCAATCCACTTAAATTTCCTTCCTCAAGAATACTCTTATCCAACTCACACTATCCGCAACACAAACTCTATCACGACACTTCACGATACCGTTTCCATTAATTCAAAAATCAGCTCTTCGATTTTGCTTCATCAAATTCCACCGGTCTACCAACTCAAATCAGATCACTAACCTCTTCGAATCTTGTCGAAACACTACTAGTAAGTTTCAACGTACCCAACTTAACTCCATAAAAAGTCTCTTCACAATCCAAACTCATATCCTGAAATTGCTCAATCAGTCCTAACTCTTTTACCATCATCATCGGTATATGCAAAGATTTCCTACTCAATGCATCGGCTACAATATTAGCCTTACCAGGGTGGTAACTCCATTCAAAATCATAATCCTTCAGAAGTTCAAGTCATTCTCCTCGGCCTCATATTCAAATCTTTCTAATCAAACAAATACTTTTAGCTCTTAAGATCGTTAAACATCTCAAATCTCGAACCAAACAATTAATGCCTTCAAAGCTTTGACACGAACACAATAACAACCATCTATAAATCATGCGTCAGATAATTCCTCTTATGCA
Source organism: Lathyrus sativus (assembly GCA_963859935.3). Classification (NCBI taxonomy): domain Eukaryota; kingdom Viridiplantae; phylum Streptophyta; class Magnoliopsida; order Fabales; family Fabaceae; genus Lathyrus; species Lathyrus sativus. The sequence goes on along the minus strand of OZ012741.1, from coordinate 505,962,618 downwards.
CTTTAAGTTGCCTTAAAGTATAAGCTAAAACTTTCTGATGTTGCATTAATACCGCTTCCAATCCCATCAACGAAGCATCACAATACACAACAATTGTTCTGCCAGATTCGGAAAAATCAAAACATAAGCTGTTGTCAGCCTCCTCACAAGCTCTTGAAACTTTCTTTACACTTTGCATCCAAAACGAAAGCTTGAACCTTCCCAGTCCACTGCGTCAATGTCAAGGATAACTTGGAAAATCCTTCAACGAATTTTCAATAATAATCTGCCAACCCAATAAACCTCTAATCTCAAAACAGGTTTTGGAGCTTCCCATCGCGATACAACTTCAACCTTCAACATATCAACCATAATAACTCTACTCGAGATCACATGACCAAGGAACTCACTTCTTTCTACCAAAACTCACACTTTGACAGTTTTGCACACAACTGCTTCTCTCTCAACGCTAATAATACAATTATCAGATGCTCATCATGATCCTCTTTACTCTTCGAATATATCAAAATATCATCGATTAACACAACCACAAACTTACCCAAATAATTATGGAAAATCCTGTTCACATACTCCACAAATACGCATGGCATCACAGAATACTCATCATGTTCATACCTCGTCGTAAAAGCAATCTTCAGAATATCTTCAGCCTTCACACGAATCTGATGATACCCAGATCTCAAATCCATCTTACTGGACACACCTGCAACAACCCACTAATTCATCCACTCATCAATCCTTGGAAGTGAACACTTATTCTTGATAGTCGCCTTGTTCACTTATCTATAATCCACCCAAAGCCTCACAAAACCTTCTTTCTTCATAATCAACAAAACTGGTGCACCCCATGGTGACCCACTCGAACAAATGAATTTCTTCTCAAGCAAATCTTAAGTTGACTCTTCAACTTTTTCAATCCCAATGCAGACCTACAATATGGAGCTATCAACATCGAACTAGTTCCAGGAACAAAATCAATCGCAAACTCCACCGGCGGTAAATCACTTATCTCATCAGAAAAACTTCCGGACAATCACAAATAATTGGCACACCACCAATTTCCCCACTTTCATTAACACTCAAAGTTTCCATCAAAATAAACATTTCAGCATCATCCCGCGCCGACTTATCAAAACAATCTATAAACACTTAGCTTAACTCAAAGCAATTCACTGCTCACGCCATCTAAGCTTGCAAGACACGTCTATTCCATCCAACATGACCTCGTCTACTATCAACAACAGATTAAGGGTGATCTGTTCCTCAATTTGTTAATAGACAGCCGAAAATCATGATGGGGCATAAACCATCTTTACCAAACCATAAGAGCGTCCAACAATACACTGAGCTGCCACTCCACACTTGCAGCATCCTGGAGAAGCATAAGCTCCTCCCCCACTTATTTCGTTCCCACTTCTGTAGACAAAGGTTAGAAAACAACGTATACCGACAGTGCTTTCACACACATGTCGCATACAAGGGAACAAATAACATTAGACAACTTGGCCGGACGAACCGACCTGCTCTGATACCACTAATGTAACACCCTTTTCTACCCCAAAATTATTAAGGCAAAATAACACGGATTTCAGAGTAAATAAATAAATCTCACAAAAAGCCACCAAAATGGCGTACATTTCTCAAAGTCATCAAAAGAGGTCCATACTCCGTAACTACGGGTTTTCCCCAAAATACATCAAAACATCATAAAACAGCAGAACTCAAAGCATAAATCAAAGTTTTCCTCAAAAAGGGAAATAAATCAAAATAACTTCAACAGTATAAAATCAACTCAAAGAACCCAATCCGATGTTACATATCAGAGCAAGACCCTCTAAGTTAACCATAAAGGCTAACGACTTAAAAAAACTTCAAAATACTCCTCGACGGCATCCACGGCTAAACTGGGTCATCTGTACGTTACCCACATGGAGGTAACATTCAAACAAGCAGGGTGAGTAACACAATTCATAATAATCAATGTATAATAATTAACATATAAACGGCTTCATTTTCCTATTCAACACATTCATATCCATCAATAGGCCTCGGAGCCCACAACATCATAATTTATACAAAAAGGCTCATAAATGCAAATTCAACATAGACTCAATGCATGTGGTACCAATCATCACAGCGCGATGGACACTGGGCCATCAACCCTCCATAGATCCCCATCAATAGGATCGATTCTACTAGAGAACCGGAGCACATCAAAACACTTCACATCCACACAATTGGATTGAAGCCAAAGTAATCGAGGTCTTGAACCGATGTCCGGATGCACATGAATGCATGATGCACACGTCACATTTCATCCTCATATAACAGCACATGTGCATCATCATTCATCATATTCATCAAACGTCATAGCTCGTCATCATAGTCATCATCATACGTCAAGTCATTACAACTCATACGTCATGTCATCAAAATTCATCATAATAATCCTCACACATCATGTCATCATATTTCATCATAATATTCCTCACACATCATGTCATCATATTCCATCATAATATTCATCATACATCATATTATCATATTCCATCATAATATTCATCATACATTATATCATCATATTCCATCATAATATTCATCATACACAATATCATCATATTCCATCATAATATTCATCATACCTCATGTCATCATATTTCATTATAATAATCATCATACATCATATAATTCATCATATAATCAAGTGCAAATCACATAGCACTCACAATTATATTCACATTAATCCATCATGTTATCACATATTATCACATATTATTTCATATTATCTCATATTAATTCATCAAATTATACTCGCGGTAATCCTCATACTATCACCTATTAATCACATAAACCTCACTGTCATACTCATGCTAATCCATCACAAAAATCACAGAATCAAACATCAAGGCATCGCTGCACACGATCAACATTCGCGAAACTCTGCTACGTTCGCTGGCATGCACGCTACGTGAGTCTGGGGCGAGTTCCTTCGCTAGGCGAAGCTTTCTTCGCTAGGCGCGCAATGCGATGACAGCAAAATCTGCTACGCACCAGAACTAATTTTTACTCAAATACTCATACGACTCACTTACCCAATGCCTCCAAAACATCCCTAAATCATCCTTTAGGTGATACGGCAATAACGGCACAAATCCTACGGTTTATTAGGCCAATCCCGGATCATATACATGTCATAAATCACAATTTCCCTACAATTACCCGGAAGGCATCATAATTTCTCATATCACATATTCCTATCCCTTCAAAGTCGGACGCATGTCACCCCATAGTTTTTGGCCACGAAGGCCTAAGCTTTCCCTTTCTCATATTATGCTCTACTGTCAGGGATACTTACTAACTCCAGAGTTCCCAACACCAGATTTAGGCCACGAAGGCACAAATCCCCTTTTCCCCAATTGAACCACGTCTAGATTAACCTATAATCAGTTTAGGCCACGAAGACCAAATATCAATATTCTCATATCACACCTTAAACAGTCAGGAATACTAACCACTAGCCATAACCTCAGAGTCTTATCAATTTCCCTATTTTCCCAAAATCAACCCAAAACCCCTTAAATCTTAAATGAACCATAAACACATCGAAAGGTATACATGGAAAATCATGAAAAGCTATACTCCCCATACCTTAGCCGATTCAAAGCTTTCACGATTATCTCCGGGATCTTCCAAAGCTTTTGCCTCCACTTCCCCCTCCTCAGAGCTATGGCCTCCATTCTTTTCACGGTTAACAAAATGAATCCTAAGCTTTCAGAGTTCTATTTTGTCAACTTGGACTTGGGCCACACAATTGGGCTTTTCCCATAACACCCTTACTAACTCCTCATAATGCCAAATTTACCCTTATTCCTCTTATATTTATTTTAATTCATAATAATATTAATAAATTCATATTACATACTATTATTCCAAAATAAATACTCCAAATATGCATAATTCCCAATAATCCACAAAACCACGGAAACCACCAAAATACGAATATTTTAATTAAATAATTAATTAAAATATTCCGATTAAATTTGGGGTGTTACAGTGAAATATCTAAATGCTACTGCTAAACAGAAACGGGAAAGTGAAAAGAAAAGGAGACTCGATAGGACATCGCCGCCCTATGCCTATGTATTCCCTCGTGCAATGGGAAAGTCAGAGTCAACGTAGTTCAGATAACTATCGGTGATAGAGGGAAGGTTGCTCGCCAAAACATCACCGCCTTGTGCCTACGTTATTCTCATTTGGTATGAGAAATCAGAGCAAACGTGGTTCGGGAAACTAAACCACAAGTTGGTTAAGTGTTTTTTTATGAGTGACATTAAGTTCTCATTCCAGCAGTTAAGGACGATGTCTATTTGCGGTAGAACGGAAAAAATAACGTGCTATTTTCTGAAAACAAGCTTGAAACAGAAATCCCAAAGGATAAAAAGGTTTGAATTTCGTTCATGAGTTTTAATGAAGTAAATTGAATTGATTTGTGATTCACGTTGCACTAAAGACTATGATATAGGAACAAATGCATTGCATATCGTCCACGGGGCATACACTAAACACTCTAGACAAGTAAGGAGAAACCCTTCACTCATCATTACCCATATGCTTAAGGCTCGTGGCGCATAATGTTCATCGTATTTATTAAGTATTTTGAATTGTTTTGAGATGAGAAGAGAAGACTCAAAGAAAAACACTAAAGGGAACTGAAAACCCTAAATTTATCATACAAAATGGTCCTAAGGTTGAGATAAAAGGGAAATCTACCTAATGTTATCATACAAATGATGGACCTAAAGTTGAGATAAAAGAGACTATCCTAGTTGTTATCATGCAAAGGATTGAAAGCCTAATGCCTCTCCTGCTCCCACCTTAATCAGAAATTAAGTGGGGTTAGGAATCCTAAGCGATGATGTGAGAAAACACATGTAAACATCATTCAATTCAATCACAAATGAAAACACGTCTCAATAAGAAAAGAAATATATAAAAAGAAGAGTGAAGAAAGATGCAAATACAATGGATAAACATGGAAGTTCAAATGCAAGAGGAAACAAGCAAACATCAATCTCAACCACATAAGGTAGACAAAAACATCATGCCAAAGCAAGCAAGGAAACAACCATATGCTAAGCCATATCCAAAGATTGAAATCAAAACACAATGGCAAAACAAAACTTCTCGCACACATTCAAATGACCTAAATAACTTACAAGAAACAACACCAATCACAAAGCCAAGTGAAATGAGATCAAATGAGTAAAGAAGCAAGATGGGGCAGTAGCATATCATGTCAGGTTCAACTCAAATCAAAAAATAAAGAAAAATACAAAGAAGATCAAACATGAACTTCATTAAAAAAACAAATCAAAAGCCATACAAATCAAGTATGCAAGGCATAACCCTAAGTGAAAAGGCATGGGATTAGGACCTGAAACTAAGATGAAGCAACAATCTCTACATGAACATCAAGTTAAACATCCATTCATAAAACACACAAGAGAGATCACAAAGGTTGAATTCAATGACATGCATCAAAAGGTCATCATATATCAAAATCAATCTCAAAAGGAAAGAAACATTCACGCAAGCAAAGGAATCTCAAATGAGACTAAAGGAAAATCAGAATACCATCAAAATGGATTTAGAATCAAGTTTGAACAAATTTTGAACTTTAAAACTATTTAAAAATTCAAATAAAGCCTATAAAAGGATAGAAATTAGTTAAACCGCATATAAAAACCCAAGAAAATTACCATAGGTCAGAGACCATCATTGGATCATGTACTATCTTTCTCACAATTTTAAAATGCCTAAAATTTATTTTAAACCTAATAAAGTCAAGCAAATAATCCAAAAATTCAAGGAAAATAGCAAAACCAGAAATTAAAAACCAAGAAAATCACCATAGGTCAAAGACCATGACAAGACCATATGATATTTTTCTAATAATTTTCAGATGCCTAAAAACAATTTTAAACTAATTAAAATCAAGCAAATAAACAAAAAATCATAAAAAATAGCAAAATCAAAAATAAAAACGCACAAAAATGAGAATCAGAAAGATAAAAATAGAAGAAAAGTTTAGAAACTAATTTGGTATTTTTCTGATGAAAATGAATTTTCTATGAATTTCTGAAAATAAAATGAATTTAAAACAAATTTTGAAAAAGAAAATAAAATAGAAAAATTGTGGCGCGTAAGATCTCCATTCATTAAATGACCTGGCTGACCCGATGGCCTAGAAGCGCGCATGTATGGTAGATCTGAGTCAAACTCATCACACCAAGCCATTAAAAGTTAGACTCATAGGATTAGAACACATGGCAGGCTGGAGGTCAGATGATGCCAGCTCATTATCTTCAACTCCAACCATCTGAAATCTACAGAGAATTGCAGGAAATCTTAGTTTCATCAAACCATAACCATAGATGCTCATAGTGGAATCATTTGATGCGTGTTTTCAAGACGATCTCAACAATATCATCGCGCCAAATTTCTTTTACACACAACTTACTCGATTTGGAAAAAAACAGATCATATTCAAAACATGGATTTGAAAACCGACATGCCAAATTCAACCATAGCTAAAAATTAATACTACTAACAGCATCAGTACACCAAGGATTACATCATAACAACAAATTTGAAGCAAAATGGTGAAGAATTATACCTATTGAAACTAAACTTTGAAGCTCTAAAAATGGAGTTCCCAAGCTTGATTCAGGCCATGATTCTTCAAGTTCTTGAGTTGGTTAGCTTCAACGGATGTAGATGAAGCTAATTGAGTGGAGATTTTGAGTGATTAGGGCGTGGAAATGAATAACAGAAATTCAAGCTTAAGAGTTCAAATGGGGTCTCAGTAGGGTGATTCTAGCTATCAAAGCTTGTGGGAATGGGTGGAATGAAGCCCTTATTTATAGAAGAGAAGTTTGGAATGTTGAGGGAGGGAGAATGATGCAAATTGAAACGAATTCGTGTGCACCTGTGTCATGAGTAATGTGTGACTTGCAGTGTGTCAAAACTCATCCAAAACTTGTGTTTCAAGGCTCTAATCAATCCAGACAACTTTATCAATCATGTTTAGATTGAATTCGCGCCTTAGTTTGGTATGATTCTTCTTGGATTGGATAGAGGGAATTTCAAGCTGTGCATTGTGAAAAGAAAGTATTGATTTGGCAATTTGAGCTGAGAGATATTGATCTTCAAAGTAGCTTGCATCAAGGAAATCAAATTTACAAAACACTTAGAAAATTTTTAAGCCTTTTTAAGGATTAAAAATTGACCTATAATGTTTTGATAAAATCCAAGGTCTTCCATGAGTTTTTGGAACTTTCATGCTGAATCAAAGTTGTAAAGGACATCTTCAAGTTCATTTTTAAAAAAAAAAGAATGGGCTTTAAATGATGAAAATTGACCAAGTTATGACCTTTGGAAGTTGGCATGAAAATCTCTTCAAAACTCAAAATGACCTATAATGTCTCCATACTTTTGATGACTTTCCAAGCACAATTGAACCTTTCCATACAAAGAGAGTTTGTTGGGGATGATGAGAAGAGACCATTAGAAAAAAACCACTTCAAAATGTTGACAATTGAGAGTGTTATTCCCTTTTGATCAGAGCATCCCCAATTTGCTGAACTAGGTCAAACAACTTGAACCAACTTTGAATCTCTTGAACATTTCTTGCAAATTAAGGCATGATTAGTCACATATGACCTTGAAATGATGTTGTATTGAAGAACACTTGACGATGAGAGGACCTTGGGGCTTAAGGATGCCACAAATTTAAGATTAAAACCTTGCTTGAGGTTGAAGAATCATGTTCTTCTTCTTGAAAATCAAACCATGATACCTTGATCCCATGCTTAGAAACTATGTTATGCATAAATGAATAATAAAATGAAAAGAAACACAAGCCAAAAAATTATGAAAATATGGGAAAATTTTAGGGTATTACAACTGCCTCTATTCAAATAACTTAGACCTGAAGGAATGATAAGCAACCGCTTTCAAAATTCAAGGTAAAAGGTGATTGAATACAAAAAGAACCCAAAATTTTGTAAATTATGGGGATAAAGTGGTTGCCAGCTGAAGGTACCAACCAAAAGTTGGGATAGCCAACATATATGATATACCAACCAAAAGTTAGGATGACAAAAGATAATAAATGTGTCAACCAAAAGATATCAACCAAAAGTTGGGATGGCAAAAGATAATAAATGTGTCAATCAAAATATATCAACAAAAAGTTGGGATGAAATCTACTAACTAAAAGTTAGAATCACCGGAATGCCAATCGAAGGCAAACTCACCATGAAGAATACCAACCAAAAATTGTAATAGAGGCTACTAACCAAGAGTTAGAATTGTTGGAACACCAACTGAAGGCGTACTTGTGGGGAGAAATACCAACCAAGAGTTGTGTTGTGAATTACGACAAAATTTAATATTAATTTGTGAGGAAAAGTACAATAGCAACCAAAATAAATGGTCTTCAGCAATAATAATCCATACACAGATAATATAACAGAAAAAGGTAAGAAAAAAACGAAGGTTTGTTTACCTAGTTCGATCAAACGATCTGTTCTGGGGGAGAGAGAAGCTCTCCAAATCACTATACTCAAAAAGTTGTTACAAGAGATTATAGATGAGTTACAAGAAAATAGCCTTCACCTTTATGTTCCCAAGAACAACCCTGAAGGCGCCCAAGAACAACCCTATTTTCTACCCAAGTGTTTCCCTACCTCTCCAACTCTCAATATATGAATCACTCATACCCAAGGTGTAATCCAAAGTTTTCTTTGTGCATAACTGAAACCCTATGTTATACCTTTAAACCCTTGGTCCCCCGTGTTGGTGAAAACTCTAAGATTGTCACACACCAAGCATATAAGAGATACATATTTATAATAGCAAATACCCAACAAACAAAGCCCAACATCGCATGGATCCATGGACCAAATCGAGAAATCCCGAAAAATCGAAACATTATTCACCATACAAATAACACTATTCACCGTATGGACGTCACTATTTATCCGTATAGATAGCACTATTCACCGACTAATTTTTTTCCTCGACTTTTCGTCCGATTTTCACGGTAAATGCAATCTCCAAAATATATTTTCTTTCTCTTCATCAACAAAGGTTTTAAGGAACATTTACAATAATCTCCACCTTGAATTTAAACCGTGTTGGTACCAATTTAACAATCAACCATTGTTGCTCTCTACCAAGTTGAAACTTTAATCAATAACTTTGATCAAACTCAAGCAACCCTTGAATCTTGATCTTGCAATTTGCACCCACTTGTTCTCAATTACCCTTTTCTGCCTAGGTGATTTTACAAGCCTACAAGTATGATTTTTCAACCACCCTTGAATCCACCCGTTTTCAAATGCCTCCCTGAAGGTTTTTCTTCTTTTATTTTGCAGTCCTTCAGCCACATTAAAAACATAATATCCAAGGCTATCATAATCGTCCCTTTGAGATGCTACAATAACCATCCTTACCTTATCATGAGTCAATGATAATCAGAGATCTCTGTAATCGTTCCCTCACTACTGCTAGCATCCATAGTAGGAAACTCCACCTCAAACTGAGTTTTCTCCGTTATAGTTTCTCCTAGGTTTCTCCCTTGGTTTTCACTATTCTTCTTCTGAAGAAATTCTCTACCAACCAAGTAAGTTGTTTTAACCTCAACTCTTCCCTAAAAACTCGATAACGACTCAACGGTAACATGCATTTTTATCCCTTGATTTTTGTAAAATTCATTGTACTCCTTTGAAACTTTCTCAAGGCATTCATAACGCCTTAAACTCAAATACCATAGCTCTTCCTTGTCATGAAAGCCTCCACTAGTTAACTATGAATGAATAATGACATTTGAACCTTCTAAAATATATAGACCACATATTTTAGACCCTTTAGAAATAATCAATTCATCATGCGAAATCTTTAACACTCCACGTTCAACTCTAGTACAATAGCCTAGATCATTATACAGACTTATAGATAACAAATTTCGCTTGACTTCTGGAACATACCTCACATTGTGAATAATAAGTTCACGATCATTAAACATTTTAAATATGACCGTACCAATACCATGGACCTTGCATGCCTTATTATTACTAAGGCGAACTACTCCACCTTGCACCATCTTCAAAGTTTCAAAGTATTCTATTCTGGGACACATGTGATAAGAGAAACCTGAGTCAATGACCCAACTATCTTCAGTTTCCAAACTCGATACTACTAGTGCTTCGGCATTATCATAACTTTCCTCACCCAATGCAACTACATCTTGGACAGAATCTTCATTGACCTTTCTTTTAGGACAATCTCTTTTAAAGTGACTGATTTTTTGACAATTAAAACATTTTACCTTTGACTTGTCATAACTCTTTGATTTGGACATCCCTTTACGCTCACCTCCTCCTCTTGACGCATTTAAGCCTTCACCACTATCTTTAATCTTCAAATCTTTAGACTTTGAATTTTTTTTGGATTTCATCTCCGTCTGGGATTCATCCAAAGTAATAGTACCTTCCTTACCATAAAGAAAGGAATCCTTAAAATGCTCAAAGGATTTGGGTAATGAACTCAACAGGAGCAAAGTTTTGTCCTCATCATCAATCTTCACTTCAATATTCTCAATATCATCGATAATCTTGTGAAATTTTGTGAGCTGCTCAACTATGGATTTGTTCTCCACCATTCAGAATGAATAGAGTTATTGTTTCAGATGCAACCTGTGAGCCAAAGACTTTTTCATATACAATGATTCAAGTTTTGCCCACATAGCAACGGCAATTTGCTCCCTGGCTACTTCTCTTAGAACTTTATCCCTGAGGCACAAGATAATGGCATTTCTTGCCTTATCCACCATCTCGGTCTTCTGTACCAGTGTAAGCCCTACAGGCATCAATGCTTCACTCTTCAAAGCATCGATACACTTCTCTCGAATTAAAATTGCTTGCATCTTAATTTTCCATAACCCGAAGTTGTTGTTACTGAAAAACTTCTTGATCTGCCATCTGCTAACCATGGTGTTCACTTGTCAACAATATCTTTTTGCTCCATGCTCACTGCACCACTTGTTGTGAATCTTATTGTTAATTATGACAAAATTCAATATCAATTTGTGAGACAATGAAAAATAGCAACCAAAATAAATGGTATTCAGCAATAATAATTTGTACACAAATAATATAACAGAATAAAGTAAGAAAAAACCGAAGGTTTGTTTACCCAGTTCGATCAAACGATCTACTTTGGGGGAGAGAGCAGCTCTTCAATTCACTATACTCAGAAATTTATTACAAGAGATTACATATGAGTTTCAAGAACATAGCCTTTGCCTTCAGGTTTCGAAGAACAACCCTGAAGGTGTACAAGAACAACCCTATTTTCTACTCAAGTGTTTCCCTACCTCTCTAAATCTCAATATATGAATGACTCAAACCCAAGGTGTAATCCAAGGTTTTCTTTAGGCATAGCTGAAACCCTATGCTATACCTTTAAACTCTTGGTCTCCCTTGTTGGTGAAAACTCTAAGATAGTCATACATCAAGCATATAAGAGATACATATTTATAATACCAAATACCCAACAAACAAAGCCCAAAATCACATGGATTCATGGACCGAATCTAAAAAGCCCGGAAACTCAAAAACACTATTCATCGTATGAATAACATTATTCACTGTACGGACGTCACTATTCATTCGTACAAATGGCTTTATTCACCGACCGATTTTTTTTTCTCGATATTTCGTCCAACTTTCTAAACTTCCAATTTTCACGATAAATGCAATCTCCAAAATATGTTTTCTTTCTCTTTATGAAGAAATGTTTTAAGGCACATTTACAACAAGTTGGGATAAGGAAAAAAATTCATATTGACAATTTCACTAGAGAGGGTAACAACCAAAATTTGGGGTGACCTGAAAAGATGTACCAACTTAAAAGTTGGGATAAAGGCTACTAACTAAAAGTTAGAATAACCGAGATGCCGGCCGAAGGCGAATCCACCAGATATATACCAACGTGTGGTTGGGATACAAAGGATAAAGATACCAACCAATAGTTGGGATATAAAAGGTACTAACCAAAAGTTAGGATAACAGAGACGCCGACTGAAGGACAATTCAATCATAGAAGATACCAACCAAAAGTTGGAATGAAACAAAACGGGTACTAACCAAGAGTTAGGATCACCACAATAGACACCAACCAAGAATTGGGATACGGCCAACAAAGATACCAACCAAGAGTTGGAATAACAACAGATTACCAACCAAGAGTTGGGATATAAAAGAGATTACCAACCAAAAGTTGGGATATAACCAGGATAGATAGGAAGTAGAATCAACCGAATTACGACCTGGATAGAAGACTCTTCTGAGGAAAAAGAGAGGTTTAAACAAATAACTTTGTTGGGGAATACAAGTAAAATGAACACATCTAACAATGATTCTTCTATCGGGGATAAAAATATCACAGGTTATGCCATTATCTGCTGGAGAAACAACTGGCCACAAATGATATCAAACCTGGCTTATGCTTCGGATGCATATGTTTGAATATGGTGTAATGCTCCATACGAAATGGAAATGCTACACATTTAAAGATGTAATGCACAAATGCAAATGATATGCAAAAGAGTTGGTTCAACCCAAGGCCCCACGTTTTCGAGTTTATACGTTGTTGCACAGAGTTGGTTCAACCCAAGGCCCCAAGTTTTGGATTTACGAAACATATCAGATTTAAGAGTGACTAAATCCAAGATTTACAAGTTCATTTTATACAAGGATTCATTGTGAAAAAACTCAAGGTACAAAACATGTTTTTATTATTAATAAAGGGATTACATCAAGCTTGGCACATCTCATAACTTTACGTCATTCCCTATCCAACAAATTATTAAGGTGCTGCATAAAAAAAGTACAAATTGCCTACAAGAGTGTTACAGAATGGGGAGATGCCTCTTTAATCCATCACGAAAGCCTGCAGCTGTTGATAATTAGGAACTATAGGGAGAAATCACATCTGCTAAACCGAACGGCACCGCCAGGGAAACTTGCAGATCCTTTGAGCCTCCTCTTCCATGGCATGAGAAACCGTCTTCCCTCAACTGTCAACCACATCAACGAGTTCGCAATTTTTAGTAGTTGGAAAAGAGAAAACCTTTAAAAGGAACAGACAGCCAGGCACATTAAAGAATCCAACAAGAGATGGAAGGAGCCTTAACGTTTTTTCCTGCAAATCAAAACACAAACACAGTTAATCGACCTCCAACACAATCACACTTAAGTAGGAACTCATTCACGACTGTATTACTATTACCGACATAATCCATGCATCGTCAAACGTGTTCGGGAGAAGATGAAAATACATGTGAATCAAGGTCTTTCCAAAACCATTTCTGACATATTAATTACATATAAAATTGGGAGATTTGAACAATGATAAGAAAAGAGGATAGAATAACCTGCAAAAAGAATTCAAAAAATAACAGTATGGCATCACCGTATTGACAACATCAGACATGATCAATCATTTTTGAACTAAACTGTCAAGAACTCAAAAGCTGCCTTACAAAGCAACAGTGGAAGCAGACGTCGGGATTTGAAATACTTACAAAGTCTCGAATACGACTTTGACCCAATGTATTGTGGGAAGGATAGAAGCTCAAGCTGACCGCAATTCCTTTAACTAGAAGCGTTGCACGGCGACATCCCTTTCACGGCAAGAACAAGATAGGATTGACGATGAACTAACATGCCAGATATTGTGAAAGTGAACTACACCGGTACCTTTATCCTCCACAATACTGGAAAAGAACATGGAGGATTCACTTCAAGACATAGAAATCACCATAACTTGTGATTGTGCCGTTATCCAAAACTTCGATCTCCTACAACATTTGAGTGGCCGGATATCGCACCTGCTGCGTCACAACAAAGAAATCAACATTCCGACAAATAATAACAAAGTTGTAACCATCTACAATACAATAAGACAAGGTTTCACGGAGATACCTGCTGCAAAGTTCCAAGTCTGTTTCAGGGCTACCGGTCCATCACTTCCCCCATCTAATTTGAAGCCAAAAATGGAATACCGCAGTTTTCTTTCCAACCCTGTTAAAATAAAACCAATGAACAGTCTAATCCTACAAAACAAGAATGAGGCACCTCAATCTAAAGAAGAGGGAAATTAACTGAAGAATCGGAAGGTTCTCTGAAAAATTTACCTTCATCTTTTACGGCTTCCAAACTTATCAGCCCTTATCTAGAAGCAAACACCCTTGATACTTGCCAACAGCTTCAACTTCCACCGATGCGTTTTGAACATATCTGTGCAACTTGCATTCACAATGAGTGATCAAAGCATCATTCAAACTTAGAGCAACATACAACAGTATTCATGATGAATTGAAGAAGAGAACCAAAGCCAAGCAGAATTTAGAGTTCGCAAACCCGGAGATAGGCAATGCAAATGTCTCTCGTATCATCCTTTCCCGTTGCCCCAGTGAAGCATTGATTTAAGACTGTCAAAAAGAGGATTAGTTAGTACAAGAGATTTCAAAAGGATTAGATTGAAAATGATTTATTGCCATATTAAGGGTTCGAACTGAAAGCCTTGCCATGACAATCAAGACGACATCAATTCCTTTCCTATATTGATGAAACATGCTTCAGACAGAGCTAAGCCGAAAGAGGAAGGAGATTCATTATCAGTTAATACCTTTTGGCTCAAAAGAGCCTATAAAAGAAGAAGAGTTCGAGAATCAGGGAGATCCACTTTTCACGAGACAATCACAAAAATCCCCAGTTTGAAACCCTATAAACCGAAGAGAGAGGAAGACTTATCTAGCTCTCAGAGTCCGCCGCTGTCAAAGCATTTTGTCGCCGGAAATAGCCGCGCCGCTGTGAACTCCCCACCCTAAAACTCTCTTCATCCGCCATCGTCATCTCCAGCCCTCGACCACCACAATCAAGATCCTTGCGAATCAAAACCGTTAAACCGTAAGTATTATTTGTTTTAACTGATAATTTGCTTTGTGTTTCAGATTTGTTTCAAAATGAAGAAGATTGAAAACAATTCATGATGAAAGAGAACGAAGGAGATAGAAGAACAGAGGGAGAAGATGGAGCGAGGAAGCCAAACGGCGCTTGAAGGAGAATCGGCGGAGGATTTAGAAAGGAATTGGGGATTTTGGGAGGACTTAGGGTTTCTGTTATAATTTTGGTGTAATAATCCTATGTTTGCAGCACACACACACATACTATGCACCCTCACTCATGACCCTCGGATCTCCAACGGATCACGATCTCATGGTCCGTAGCGTGCAGACCACCGTAAGCCACACAGACCACACACACACACGATCGATCTGATCCCCTAATCCTCTCATTATCCCTTAATCCTTCCGTTGATCACTCCTAACCTCTAATCAGCCACTTAATTCGGTATAATTATCACTCAATCTTAATTTAATTAATTGATTTATAATCAGCCCTTTTTAATCAGTTTCTAATTAAAATAAACTAATCACTTTTTATTTAATTAACTCTTTTTAACAACCTATTTATAATAAACCATATTCCTTACTATTTAATTAATTAATTAACTCACTTTCTTTAATTTAATTCACTTCATCAATAAAATTATTTTCATCAACTTAACAAACCTTATTTTATAATAATATATTTCCCTTTTAATTTAATAAGAGCATATATTTATTAAAAAGATAAAACTCTTCCTATTTATTTAATCATTAACAAAACCTTTTTCTAATTAAATTCAAACATTAATAACCCTTATTTTACATAATAATCATGATAAGTAACACTAATTCAATTTTACTAATAAAAACCTCGCATCTTATTTCATTCAAAAAAAATCACTCATCTAACCAATTCACACCAACTTTTTAATCTAATAATTAAATATATTTTCTTATAAATCAATCCGACTAAATTAATCAACATCGCAATCAACCATCGTGCACGCTTCCGTCTCTGATCCATTCGCACACGCTCAATTCACACACTTTAGCGCTTTCATGCATTTATGTATGCTTTTATTTATCTGCCTTTACCGCTATTTATCTTTATCCGCAATTTATTTTATCGTGTTGCATAATGTCCAAAGGAAGAACCTGCGCGTAATGGAAAAATTGCGCGTATGCATATCATTTGAATCATAACCCCCGTTGATCCTTGATCCCAATTAAGTCGATCATTCTAAGATAGATCCTACCCCATAAGGAGGAACTTTGTCTTTTATTGTACAACTTAGATAAAAACATTCAACAACTCAATTCAAACTCTTCAAACAATTAGAGAATAAGATGTTAGTCATCTTGACAGCCGAGATATAAATCTCCTGCCTCCATAACAATACAATCAATACGTAGGAAATTTCCCATTTGAGAGTGATAATGGCATACTCGTCGATCACAATCCGAGTTTCTAATCCCATCTCTCAAGACGATGCAAAGACTATTTTCCTACAAGTTGTGGTGGCTAAGTCAAGTCCTCTCCTTCGAGATGACAACTCGTCTTTTCTCCTAAAACCATTCAATCAACTACCTTATCCCGTAGGAACTTTGACCACAGTCAAAGAACTCCTCAAACCCTTTAGGGGAACTACAAATACTCTGATTCCACTCCCGTCTGGATATGTAGGCATAAGATGTGATATCTTATCGAGTATACTTAGAAATAAACCACTAGGTCTTTCATCCTTAAGCAGATAACCCATAGCAATAAACAAACATTAAAACAAGAGGTTCCTGTAGAGTACTACAGAAACTTAGGATGCTAGCACCTTCCCTAAGTTTAACCAACCCCCGGACCTAAACTCTCTAGCTTTTGCATTTGCTTTGTATTGTGGGTAATTCGATCTTTTTCCCTTCCTTTGGACAAATTAAAGTTCGGTTGCAAATGAATTAAGATTCAAGCTCATCAATAGCTTGGCATCCAAATTTCACCGCGACACCATGCACTGCTGCTACTATTAGAACTTCACCTTTGGGGAGAAAATTTCTACTGGGGAAAGGATCATGTCATCCTGCAAACAAAAACAAACGATAGGATGCTCTACATGCAAAATGGTTACCTCAGCTACCATTCATGATGCCTACCATTAAAGTAAATTCATTATTTTTAATATGCTCTGTAAAGCCCCCAATGTTTTCAACTGTGCTGTTTATCAAAAATATTGGACGTTTTTGCAAACACAACAGTAAAAATAAAGAATAAAAATGGAAAGCTCTTTGAATGAAATGAATATCTTATTGATTGAAGTGGCCTGTAAATAGGCAAGTTATAATTTGGATGCAATTCCTGAAAAGAGGTAATTGCGCAAAAAGCAAAAAGAATATACAAATTTCGGTAATGTGGGAACATATATCCATCATGTGTCGATTCAACTATGACATGTATGTCTTCAACGTTCACAAATGCTTCGCCTTCTGAAAAGAATGACTGGACTGATTCCTTTTCTTCGGGATAACCGTGTATCGAGATAAGTTCACAGATCGAAGGTAGACCGTAGCCGTTTGCTTTTAAATTCCTAACTTTTTCCTGGATCTCCCTTTCGGGTTTTCAATCCACCGGGATACCCATTTTTGCCAAAGTTTCCCTTTCGAGTTTTCAACTTTGCGGGTTTATTATTTTTTTCTTTTATCCTTAATTTTTGCACGAACCTTTTCCTTTTATGGTTTGTTAGGGTGCCCCATTTTTTCCTGGACTTTTCTTTTTGTCACCCAGCGGGTCTCTTTTAAGCAAAGTATTTTTTGACTACGTCTGCATTCAGAGGGGATGTAAAATCTTTGCCGTCCATAGTTGATAGTAGTAGAGAAAACCTTTCTTACTACATATGGACCTTCATAATTTGGAGTCCATTTGCCCTTGTGATCTATTTGAGGAGGAAAAATCCTTTCCAAAACCAAATCGCCTGTCTGGAAGCTTCGAGGACGCACTTTCTTATCAAAGGCCTTCTTCATTCTGCTTTGGTACAACCGGACATGCCAATAGCTTCTAAAATCTTTTCATCAATAAGGTTCAACTGATCCAATCTAGATTTCACCCATTCAGCTTCGTCAATCTTCACATCAGCTAACACCCTTAACGAAGGAATCTCAAATTCCAATGGTAGGACTGCCTCCATACCATACACTAGTGAGAAAGGGGTTTCCCCGGTTGATGTATGTACCAAAGTAAGATAACCATGCCATTCATCTTTGGACAATACAGAGAAGAACTGTGATGCTTGATCTTGAAACTCTGGCACAGTTCCTTCATCATCTTGTTGTTCAAATTTGAACCATTATCAGTAATGATTCTTTCTGGGATTCCATAACGATAAATGATGTCCTTGTTTATAAACTAGACGACTACCTACTTTGTGACATTAGCAAATGAGGCTGCTTCCACCCACTTGGTAAAGTAATCGATGGCAACGAGAATAAAGCGATGTCCGTTAGAAGCAGTCAACTCAATCTACCCAATCAAATCAATGCCCCACATTGCAAAGGGCCAAGGAGATGTTAATACATTTAGAGGGTTAGGTGGATCATGCACCTTGTCATCATAAATCTGGAATTTATGGCATTTTCTGGCGTATTTAAAGCAATCTGATTCCATAGTCATCCAATAATACCCAACTATCAACAATTTTATGGTCATTGCATTTCCACCGGCATGAGTGTTGTACCCCAAATTTTGACCCTTAGATCTTCATCATCATTCTAGGAGCATCATCATTGTTTATCTAACCTTAACCTATTTTCAAGTTTGTCTTTGCCAAGATACATGTGAATTAGGTTTCATACTATTAGGAATCAGGGTTTCTATGGCTTGACCAGTCAATGTCTTGGATTGATTTTCCATGAAACAAGTCCCCACACCATCAAATATACTATGTTAGATCAAGTATGAGTCTAATTTGATATTGTCACCCGAAGAAGAAGAGCAGTTCAGTCCAGGACTCCCGATCAGGGTTTCTGATTAGGAAAAGTTAACTGTAGTTTGAATTTTAATTTAAATGATACTGAAATTATGGAATCATGTTCTATGAAGATTATATGAATTATTTAAGTCCACTCCAATAGTTTCAAGACCTCAGAGGACCCAGAACACCAACAGTCAATTCGGGGTTTTCCGATCGATCGATTCGTCTGACTGAAAAGTCAACTCATTGACCAAAAGGGTTTTGACCCCAAAGTTGAAAGAAAACATGTTCATACTGACATATTGTACCTATTCTTGAAGTTTTGTGACCATTGGATCAAGGATTAAAGAGTAATCGAAAAAGTCGGGAATTAGGGTTTTGAAAGGGGCAATACCATAACTTTCTAACCACACATCCAAATAAAGTGGTTCAAAGCTTGTTGAAAAGGTCTTGACAAGTTCTACAAAAGTGCAAAAGCGACCTATGTGCAAAAAATTAATATATTTGGAGTTATGATCAAAATCATTACAAGAGGGGAAAACACTTAGTGAAATTTCACATTTTTAGCACTTTTCAAGTCATGTTTTTAGCCAACTTCATGGATGCTTTTGACCTAGTTCCACTTGGAATTTGAAAATTACAAAAATATGAAAGTTGTAGATAATGATGAGGGATTTCCAAAAAGTACAAGAACTCCACCATATCCTTTGTGAGCTAGGAGTTTCAAAGGAGGCAAGTTAGGGTCCAAACACTTGAATGCACCACTTCAAATTTGTCACAAATCAACTTGCCAACAACCAAAGCTATTCTCAGCCATTTGATCAAGTCTTGATCTGATATTTAGAGAGTGTAATGAGTAGAAATGCAGAAAGGGTAAAGTTTTGAAAGGGCTTGACAAGATGACAAGCCAAGTTGCAAGCAAGTTGCAATATTTTAATCAAAAAATCAAGAGGAAAGAGAAACTTTTTCATGAAGAAATATGCAGCTGCAGTTCCCCTACTCCTTAGCCACACTTCAGTCACTTCCATTTCCCTCATACAACTTTATTTGTGCATCATATTGAGTAATGAACATTGAATTCCAACTGCACTAAATCTTGGACATATTTTCTTCATTTTTTCCCTCCAAAGATCAAAACTCCAAATCTGTCCTCACCCTTGATCATGTGGCTTTTCCTATAAATAGGAAAACTTCTATGTATCATACACACACAATTGAAACAAGAAATCCAGCCACAAACACTCTCCCTCACCAGTTGCAAACTCTCTTGCAAATCCAACAAAAACTTCAAAGTGCCAAAATCTGTCTTGGATAGAACTTGCACCAAACCATTTTCCAACCATTTCACACTCTTTCTAACACTCCACACAAGTTTCAAATGATCCTATAGATCTTTCTAAGCTACCATTTGCACCAGAAACCATTCCCTTCTTAAAGTCAACTTCCAAAACCAAAAAAGTCAACTTTTTGCATCTTTCAAGCCATAACTCATTACAGATCATTTCCAACTCTTTTGACACCTCTAACACTTCATAAATAGCATATAGAAGTTGTCTAAATCAAGTTTGTACTTCTATAACAAAGATTGGACCATGTTGCTTTGTAAAATCATGGATTTTTGAGGTTTTTCATCACTTTTCAAGCCATTCCGTTCAACAGTGGGGTTGTGGATCATTGGAGCTTCTCTTCATCATCCAAAGACCATTTGAAGACTATATCAAGATAGCAAGGACCTCTGGTTTTCTTATTTGACAAGGTTGCTTCAAGAGGTAAGCTTAAACCCTTGAAACTTGAATTTTGCTTTGCATTTCACATGCTATGTTGAGTTGTAACCATGTTTTTGTGCTAGAAATTGTTTGAAAATGTTATATGTGTGTTATATGTCATGTATGAACCACCATTTGCATTAGAAATTGTGATTTCTTAACTGTCCAAAATGCTAGTCAGAAACTAAGGCAAACTAGGTCACCATGTGCATGTTGATGCCAATTTGTCAATACATGTGTGCATTATATAATTTCTCTTGAGCCAATCACTATAAATAATTTATATGTGATGTTTCATACTTGTTTCATCAAAAATTGCTCTATTTTGGATTTTCCATATGCTCATGCTTTTGGTTGTGACCAAAGTTGCCTAAACAACGATGCTATCGATTTTTCAGTGAGTGTGTTGTATGGAAAAATAAATTGTACCATTGAATTTCTTGTTTAAAAACACACAATTTTCACTTTTGTTTCACTCCATTTGGTTAAGTTTTGACTAAGTTCCACTTCTTCATGCAAATGACTTAAGTTGCCTTACTTTGCCTTGCCCTAGTTTTGCCCCCATTGGTGCACCAACTTTGAATGATCATAACATGCTCATTTTTTATGCTATTGATGCCATTATTTTTTTATCTACTCTTTGTCATGTCTACTTTCATTAAGTTATGAAAGAATTCAAGGATCATTATCTTAGAAAGACTTTGATTTACTTGAAAAGCATGTGTTTTTAGGGTTTTTACCTTGATGTTTGTAAACCTTTTCAACTTACTTGATATGATGTCTTATTAGCCCCATAACATCCTTAGGATTGAACCTTGTTTTGGTTGTTACCATAAACTTGTATGTATTTCCCCTTGAAACCATGAAATTCTTACTTGATTTATTGCAACACTTCTTGTATGCTTACTTGTACTTGATTTTCATCAATGCATGATTATTGGTCTTATGTTGTTACATTTGACATTCATTGAACTATATAACATGCTTGCCTTAAAGTTGTTACTTGCTTGCATTGAATTACATGTTTTTGTTTGTCTTGATAGTTGTTACCTCTTTTGCTTTTATCTTTGTTAAGATATCAAAAGTTGATATTGCCTTATGTTGCTAGGTCTTGTAAGAGCCTCTATCACCATGCCCCTCTAGATATTCTGATATCTTTGTGCATTATGGTTGTAACCATTTGATTTGATTGTAATCTTTGCTTGATGTTGATAGATGCTTGCATATCTCTCCTTGGTTGTCCCCATGCCCTTTTTATATGTTCATCATGTTTGAATGAATTCTTATGTATGTTTTTAGCTTTGTTAAGTTGTTCCCCAAGTGATGGAACTTGTTAGTTTTCATTCAGTTGACTCGTCTTTTCCCATTCCAAAGGAAAATCTCTCTATTGACCCTTGGGTCATAGATAGCTCATCCCTCCCTTTGACTTTGTTAAGTCATCTTGAACCATAACTTAGTTATGTTAGAACCCTTATCCATTAGACTTTACTTTAAGTATAAAAGACCTACCCCTTGTTAGGAGTAGCCCTCAACTAGAACTTTAGGATAGAGTTTGTTAACGCTATGTAAGAATCATGATGATGATTTCTTACCTTCCCCCTTGGCTTTTGTAAAAGTCAATTTTCCTCTGAGTGTATAACTTAGATTAGAGAGTTTTGTTAGACTCTATACAAACATTGTTATGTTTTTTTCCCCTTTGAACCTTGATCACAATCAAGTGTTCATCTATCCTCAGTGAGGTGAACTACGGTTGCTCTGATTCTATCCTAGTTAGAATACGTAGGCAGAGGATGCGATATCTTTGCGGGAAAACTTAGAAACTATCCTTAGGTCTTTACCTACAACTTTACCTCATACCCAATCCCAAACCATAGCAAACATTTAGCAAGTATAGCATACAAACAAACAAAAGGTTCATGTAGAGTACTGCAGATGTTTAGGATGTGTAATACCTACCCTAGGGATAACTAACCTTCGATCCTAGATCTCTTAGCGTTATTTTGCAAAGCTCAGTTGATCTCTTTGTGCAAAATCCTAGATATACCATGGATATTGGAACAAGGAACACTAAGAGATACAATTTCAAGAAGCCTGATACATCCGAATTGAGAAAACTAGGGACTATGGTGTCAGAAGAATTTGGAAAAAGATATGGAAATATTTTGACCCTAGTCAAGGCAGGGATGGAAGAAGTGATCCTCAACACTTTGGTTCAGTTCTATGACCCATTGTATCATTGCTTTACTTTTCTCGACTATTAGTTGATGCCGACTTTGGAAGAGTATGCCTACTATGTTGGAGTCCCTGTGAAGGATCAAAAACCATACAGTGGACTGGAAAACTACCTTCACCGAAAGAAATAACAGATGCTCTTCACCTTGAAGTATCTGAAATTAAAGCTCATCGTGCCACCAAAAAAGGAGTAAAAGGTTTCCATTCAGATTTCCTAGTCAAGAAAGCTGCCTATCTTGCCAAAGAGGGGAGCATGGATGCATTTGAAGCAGTATTAGCTCTGTTTATCTATGGGCTAATATTGTTTCCCGAAGTTGAGGAATTCATCAATTTCCCTTCTATTACCATATTTTTAAGTGGCAACCCTGTGCCTACCTTGTTATAATATGCTTATCACTCAATTCCTCATCGGACAATTCAAGGAAAAGAGCTATTCTTTGTTGTGCACCTCTGCTGTACAAATGGTTCGTCAACCATTTGCCGAAAATTGACGCTTTTAAAGAGAACCCCAATGGATAGAGATGGTCTTAAAGGATAATATCTTTAACACAAGCTGATATTCATTGGTATAATCCCGCCTATGATAGAGGAGTCTATTTTGATCAGTGCGGAAGCTTTCCAAACATACCACTCATTGGGGTAAGAGGAGGAATCAACTACAATCCAACATTGGCTAGACGTCAATTTGGTTTTCCGATGAAAGACAAACCCACCAATATGCTCTTATCCGGTTTCTTTTATCTCAACACTGAAGTAGCACAAAGTATGAGAAATAGCACAATTGATGCTTGGGAAAACATCCAGAAAAAGACAAAAGCAGACCTGGGGAAAAGAAACTTTTTAGCTTTTGAACCATTTACTCAATGGGTCCAATCCAGAGCAGGAGATTTGAAGATTCCATATCTCCCAGAAAAGAACACGCAGATTGTCATCGCGTCGTCACCCTCTACCATTCCCATTGAAAGATGGAGGAATACCAAGATTTACTTGCAAGAGCTCAACTTGATAGGGACACTTGGGAAGTAAAGTATCATGCGCTTTCTTCTAAAAACTTCAAAATCTAGGCAAAAAATGCAGGATGCAATCGATTGGACCAATAGTGCAATCGATTGCAAAGTTGAAAAACTTGAAAAATATCTTGTTGGATGGATTGTGCTGGCACTGGCTCGATTCTTTTGACTTTTTCAAAGAAGTCATGGAGATAAATACATGAACCTTGGAGTTTTCTTGAAAATAATCAATCAATACTTGAGAACTCTTGATCAGATGATTTTGAATTTGTTTGCAGATCAACATTGACTTTTTTCAGGTGAATTTCATTCGAGCTGAGGGACTAGTATTTGATACCTTTGGTCCAAATTCTTCTTGAAAAAGTTAGTAAAGGAAAAACAAAAATTTTTGGATTTTGATTAATGGTTAGTAAACATAAAAAAATCAAATACTAAACAAGAAAGAAAAAAATGTGCTCGGTGATCTCTCAAGAACAAATCTGCAGAGAAAGGCAAGAGAACCAGAGCTTGCAATCTTGTTTGTGGGATGAGATGCAAATGACATGTGGGATCTTAGGGGTAAAAATTAGGGTATTACAACTGCCCCTATTTAAGTTTCTTCTATCCAGAGATATGAAGATTGACATCTTGGTCTCGACTAGATACAAGAGACTTAAATATAACAAATACACCCAATTTTTGGCCCTAAGAGGCCACAAAAATGATATGATTATACTAATGATATGGTATGCAAACACAAGACCACTGTGGGGAGAAAAATGCCACAGGAGAAAAACAAACGCTGGGGAGAAAAAGAAGAAAAGAGACTCCACAGGGGAAAACAAAAGAGCATGATCCTATTCCGATAAAGGAAAGGAAAGACTCAACAGGGGAAGAGATACCAACTGCCGGTTACTGGGCGAAGATACTCAAACCAAAGAGAACAGGTAAAATACTTCAACTGGTTACTGAGTAGGAAATAAGCGCAATAAACTAAAGGAAAGATTACCGACTACCTGTCACTGGGTAGAAAAATATGACGGTAACTGACCGAAAAGGAGGAGACAAATGCTACCTACTACCTATCACTAGGTAGAAAATAAAGGCAACAAGCTCGGGAGGAAGGATTGTCTTTTACATGTCAAATGGGTAAAAACAAAGGATAACCAACCAAAAGGGGTGAAAAATATTACCTGCTACTTGTTAATGGGTAGAAAAATAAAGGCAATATACTCAAAAGGTGAAGAAACATTACCGGATACCCGTCACTAGGTAGAAAAATATGGGTAATAAACTCACAAGGAATGATTACCGACTACTAGTCACTAGGTAGAAAAATGACGGTAATTGACCAAAAAGGATGAGAAATATACTCAAAAGGAGAAGAAACATTATCAGATACTCGTCACTAGGTAGAAAGATATGGGTAATGAACTCACAAGGAAAGATTACCGACTACCAGTCACTGGGTAGAAGAATATGTCGGTAACTGACCAAAAAGGATGAGCAATATACTCAAAAGGTGAAGAAATATTACCGGATACCCGTCACTAGGTAGAAAAATATGGGTAATGAACTCACAAGTGTTGCGGTGAGAATATGATATCAAATTATTGATTAATTTGAATCACATCTTTAGTTCACAACCGATCTTTGATTTATCCGAAGGAAAGGTTAAAGAAAGGAAAAACCTATTTTGCATCGTAAACACAATCCAGGGAAAGATCTAGGGTTCGGGGGTTGATTAAGCTTTGGGAAGGTATTAGCATCCTAAACTTCTGTAGTACTCTACATGAACCTCTTGTTTTAAATGTTGCTATTGCTAAAGTTATCTGCCTAAGGGTAATGCTAAGGGTTAAAGGGTAATGAGAAGGACCTAAGGAGTTAGTCATAATTTTACTCGCCAAGACTTGCATCTTGTGCCTACGTATCCGAGGTAGGGGATGGAATCAGAGTAATCGTAGTTCCCCTCGAAAGGGAGGTAAGAAACTTCTTGATTGTGGTCAAGGTTTCAAGGGGGAAGTATGTGTTCATAGGGAAGCACTTACTTTAGAGTGCAGCTGTTGCACCCCAAATTTTAACCCCTTAGATTCTCATTATCATTTTTAGGAGCATACTCATGAATTATCTAACCTTAACCCAGTGCAAGTTTGTCTTTGTCAAGTTGCAAATGAATCAGGGTTTCGTGCAGTCAAAATCAAAACTTCAGGGTTTGTGATTAGTCAATGTTTTGGGCTCATTCAATTAGGAAACAAGGTCAAGGGTATCATATAATGTCAATTGAGAATCCAATTTGAGGTTGTTACCCCGGAATTCAGAGCAGTGCATTTTAGAGCACCAAATTAGGGTTTTGGACCAGTAAAAGTCAACCGTAGTTTGAATTTAATGTTGGAAGATGTTTAACTGGTGGGATTATGATTCATGAAGTTCATATAGCTTAATAAAGTTCATCCAAGAAGTTTCAAAGTCTCAGGAGGCCCAGAATGGCAACAGGCGACTCGGTAATCACCGATCGGTAGTACGGTTGACCAAAAAGTCAACTCTCCAAATTTTAGGAATATAACTTCAAGTTGTGAAACAAAATTGTTCCTTATGTCATATTGGACTTGCATATCAATTTTCATGACCATTGGATCAAGAATGAAGGAGTAATCGAAAAATCGGGAAATTAGGGTTTTGAAAGGGGCTAAACCATAACTCCTTAACCACATATCCAATTGAGTTGGTTCAAAGCTAATTTGGAAGCTCTTGACAAGTCCTAAAAAAGTCCCTAAGTGGTCCATGATCAGAAAATGCATAGATTTAGAGTTATGATCAAATTCATTTCTAGAGGGGAAAAAGACTTGGAGAAATTTTATTTTTAAGTTCATTTTTTAGCAACTTTGGAAGGATTTTTGGCCAAGTTCCTTTGGGAAACTGAAACTCATGAAAACATGAATGTTTTAGAACTATTTGAGGGCTTTCTAAAAAGTACTAGCACATCCCAAAGGATTTGTGAGCTGAAAGTTATGGTCATGGCAAATTGGTGGTTCTTCACTTTAGTCCCACATTGCCCAATTTCAAAATTCACTTCCTTCATCAAAATTTACCAATTCTAACTTGTGAATCCTATTGTATCTGATATATATAAAGTTTGTAACCCAAGAGAACCAAGGAAATGCAGAAATATGGAAAAAGACAAGCTTTGCAAGTAGCTTGCAACTTGCCTTGCAACTTGCCTTCAAAGTGAAAAGTAAGCATGAGGTGTAAAGCCAAGTTTTGAAACAGCCATGATGCTATACTCTAGCCTGCATTTAGACACTTTAAATTCATCATTTTTATTGACTATTGAAGTTTGCCTTGCAGCCAAGGAAACCCACTTGAGGAGGTTTGATTTCAAAAGTTCAAAACCTTTCTTCAAAGTGAAGAAACTTCAAATCTGCCGAAGCCACTTCATTTGCCTATAAATAGGACTCTCCCCCACTTTATTTTCATCATCAACAATCTTCTAAAAACCAGAAGAAACCTCTGTTCTTGTGCACTTTGCCTCAAAACTTCAAAACCACAAAATCACCATTTCCACCAAGAACACCAAAACAATCTGCCTTGCTACTAGGGCTGCCAAAACCATTTTTTTACATTCAAACACCCCAACATTCATCCATGCAATCTCTAAATATGGTATTGAAGGTGTCTAAACCATTAAACCATCCAAAAACTTCACCAATCAAAAAGTCAACTTCATCATCAAGATACTTTGACCAAAAGCTACAAATTCTACCAAATCTTGTTCTAGGCATTGGCTTGATGTTTTAATCATCCTAACACCTCTCATATGTTGTTTTTCAACTGTCCAAAGTGTTAGAATTCATTAGGGAGACCTATTTCTCCAACTGTCATTATATTTGCATATTGCTTCAAAGTGAAGAAAGGACTCAAGGCAAAAAGGAAGATTGAAGTTCTCTGGGTTTCTTGGTTATTCTAGCTTGTTCAACAAAGTCTATTAGAGGTATGTAAACAATCCTTTCTCACTTTGAATCATGATTCTTTGATTTGACACTTAGAGTTCATCATGTGAAATGTGTGATATGTATGTCCTTTATACACCAATCCTGCCATGACAGAGCTATGACCTTTTCTTTGAACTGAATCATCTCCAAAATCATAAACATAATATGTGTACATGTTTCTTTTAAAGCTGAACCTGCCTTAAACTAATTTTGAGCTTTGTGTGTTTCATCAAAAAGGCCAAAATGCATACTACATGCCCTGTTTCATACAAGCTCGCTTTTAGGTCAATTGTGTGATTGAACTTACTCATCATCATGTGTAGAAGTTATGTGCATAGTTGGTTTAACTTGAATATGCCTGGAAATGATTTGGAGATTTTTCATGCTTTTGTCAAAAACACAAATTGAGCCTGAAATTACTCTTTGTGTCACAGCCTGTCTAGAGGTCCATTTTCCTGCTTAGACATCTTTGGTTATAGGTAATTGGTGTGTGTGTATGATCATTTTGATGACATTGTGCTTTAATCATGTTTTGGATACTTTGAGGCATTGTACAACATCAAAACTTGCAGACAGCATGCTAGTTTTAAACACAGGCTGTTTTGACCCCTAATTCTTGTTGGCATTCATTTAAAATCATGAACATAGGTTGTGTATGTGACTCATATAGTCAAAATATGCTTGAAACTGGTTTTGACCCCCCTACTGCCCTGCCAAACCATCAAGAAACAGGTTGCATAACTTTTTTCATATTGGACAGTTTTTGAAAGCTTTTGGACATTGATTCTCACTCTATAACATGTATGTGAAGTGTGCATATGGTTGAGTTATTCAGAAATGCTTAGAATCATGATTTAGGTTTTCTCTTGCTTTGACAAATGACCAAAATGCATTTTGGAAGACAGGTGTAACCACAGACACTTATGAATCTATTTCTGAACATGAACACAATATTTAGCACATATTTAAAGTGTATAAATGATTGGTTTGATCAATGTGAGTCTGAAATTTAAAAACACTTCACAACCTGCACATCACACGTTTTACTTTTGCAATTCACACAGCACTTGTCATCACAACTGGTTTTCATCTTTGCTATGCATTTCCACTCATTCCATGGCTTATTTGAATCATGTATAGATGATTACCTTAATTCAAAACTGACTGTATTGAGTTGATCATTTCAAAATGCATCAAAAGGACAAAATTGCAACTCACATATCATTTTTCACCACAGCATAAATTGAGCCATACCTCTTTCATAAACTTAGTCCTTGTCACTTATATGTTGTGTGGATATGATTATTTTAATTCAAATCTGACTGTCATGAGTGTTTCACTTCAAAATGCATTTTTAAAACAATATACTTGCATGATCATACCAGTATTGGTTCTGTTGTGTTTTGATACTGTTGGAATACATCAAATATATCATTTGTGACATGTTCAAACCCTCATTTGATTATTACAACAGTTAGTTTATGTTTTAGATTTCAAAATGCATAACAAAGTGTCAAAGAGCATGTGCATTCTAAATTTTAAATAGAAGAAGAATCTTAGAAAATTAACATCACCATCATGATCCTTGCATTTTTCTAGTCAAGATACATATAAATTTCATCGTGTTTGGTTAAGAATCAGGAAAGTTACGAGTGAAAACGTAAATCATTTGAGTGTTCTTCTCTTGCCCAAAAATTCCAAGTGAATCACCCATATATATTTATGGGATGGAATATACAAACGGGTGTATAGCCACCCCAGTGGTAAGACCATTATGCCAAACACGCCTTGCACGCCTTGTACCTGAGTTCGACCCCTGAGGAGGGCAACTCTTTTATTATTTTTTTTGTCATTTTTCACTCCATTTTCAAAAATTTGTATCTCTCTCTCAATTTTAATCGTTTTTCACCCATTCTTTTTTCATTGTGTTCATCTTAGTGTGTACTTTCATGTCATATTTTTTATCTTCATGTTTGACAAATTTTTCATCTCTTTTGACTTTGTGCAAGTTAAGTGCATTTTATGTTCGTTTACGCATGTACAGATGAATTTTTCTTTGGTTATACTTGAATTTGTTTGTGATACTTGCTTGTATATATATCCTTATATGTTAGTTAACATGCTAGGATTTAAATTTTGGTTGTTACCATGTTCTCTTTGTTGAATGTAATTGAACGCGATCTGTCATCACAATTCCTGATAATTCATCTGCTTGGATTGTCATCAATGCACCTTCATCTTTATCATTCCACATGTTTATTTATTGGTTGTCACCATGAATATACCTTCATCATGTTGTTAATTTTCTTGTTGTTTTCTTTCCCAAGTGATGATGTTGGTTAGCTTTCATCCAGTTGCCTCTCTGGTCTCCTTCCAAAGGAAAAGTCTGTCCATTTGACCCTTATGTCATGGATACCTCCCTAATTCCTCTCTTGACTTTGTTAAGTCACTTCAACCTCAATTTTGAAACCCTTAGACTTTGCTTTGAGTCTAAAAGACCCACCTATACTAGGAGTGTTCTTCAACTAGAACCCTAGGAAAGAGTTTGTCAACTCTGTGTAGGAATCATCGTCATGATTTCTTACTTCCCATTTTGAATATTACAACTTAGAATAAGGAGTTTTTTCAAACTCCACACAAACATCGTCATGTTTGTTCCCCCCTGAACCTTGGTCATAATCAAGTGTTCTTCTCCCCTTGTAAGGTGAACTACGATTGCTCTGATTCTATCCTAGTCAGGATACGTAGGCAGAAGATGCAACGTCTTTGCGAGCAAACTTAGAAAACCAATTAGGTCTTTACTTATCTTTACACTCAACTCTCAATCCAAAATCCCTAGTACATATTTCACACTTAGCAAGCAATCAAACAAAAGGTTCCTGTAGAGTACTACAGATGCTTAGGGTGTGTTGCACCCCAAAATTTGACCAACAATCATTTATTCATTGAGTGTTTGCAGGATGATACCTTCATCAGAGAGTTCAAGAGATCCTCAGAAGAGTGGATTGAAACCAGGGTTGTGTGCCTCCTAACTTGAGAGTTGTGGGTGCTCCTCAGATGATTCTGAGACTTTGAGAAAGAACTTGATGTTTTGAGAAAGCCTATGAGATGTCTTGAAAGCCATCATGAAGCCCAGAGAGGTCATTATGCAAGAGTTCAGAAGATTCAACCATGAATGGTAGAATTAGGGTTTTGACTGGGTCAACCCTAGATCAGCTGGAGATTTGGAGGAGGTTGAGACCTAATCCAAGGGCCATGAGATCATGGAATGATGCATAGAGATGTTGTAAAGATGATTCCTAAACCAACTCATCATGATTGAGGAGTTTGAGAAGTTTTGAGTTAGGATTTCTGAGGATTGTCAGTGAAAAAACCCTAATTTGATCCCTATCTTCCAGGCAGTTTTAGCTCTAGATGTGATTGATATCTCATCTTCCCCACAACATGAATGTTGTAGAGCTTGTTCTAAGCTTTAATTTGAGTGGTGGAAGTCCTTGATAGGAGTTACAGAGCTCAAGTTATGGTTTTGACAAATTACAGGTCAGCAGAGGTATGTGAATCTGGGTCCTTGAAAGTCACCCAACTTGCAGACAACTTTTGCCCTAGTAGGATGACTCCTATGATTTCTTGGTCAACATGAATGTTGAAGAGGATCTTCTTAGCTTTAATTTGAGTGGTAGAAGTCCTTGATTGGATTTGTGGAACTCAACTTATGGTTTGAACAAGGCAGGGGTATTTTGGTCATTTGTCAGTTATAGGTCATTTTACCCAATGCCTAAAACTCCTATTTCCAAGCCTCAAATGGAAAAACTCAAAACATGAAAGTTGCTCAAAATGTGATTTTAAGTCTAGAAAGAAGGTCACAAATTGTTAGAAAAGCTCATAGCACAAGATTCCATGATTGGTCAAAAATGAACTAAAAATGACTTATAACTTTGAAAAGTTGAAATTGAAAAGTGATTTGGGAGATCCACAAATCCAAAATGGGTCATCCAATATATCATTTTGATTGGAAAAACCATTTTAAGAACTTTGGTTTAAATAGAATTTTCATTTGAGGCTTAAAAAATGAGGTTCCTTTGGAAATTTGTTGCTTGCATAAGAGGGCAACTTTGCAAAACCCTACACAAGCCAAGAATGGACTTGTTTTTCACTCATCCTCACTTAATAACTCATGTAAGGAGAATTTGAGACCAAATTACAAGGCATGGCACATGAGATGTGAGAAATCCAACTTGGCATATCATGAGATTTTAAAGAAACTTCCACACCCTTCTAGATGAATCTAGAAGCATCCAATCAATTGTTATTTAAAGAGTGCATTGTGGAGAGTCTGAGGTTGGTGAAACTTGAGCCAAGTCAGAGGAGAGAGAGAGGTACATAGCCATTGGAGAAGTTTCTTCAAGTTGAAGCAACTTGAGTTTTCTTCCACTACAAGCCATTTCTTCCATCACAAGTGCAAACAGAAGGTTCTTCACCATTGTAGGATCATCTTGGACCAATTCCAAGGCCTGCAAGCACCCCTTCGAGCCTCACCATCATCCCTTTGGCAGGTTTCTTCTTCACTTTATACCTCCTTAATTATGCAGTTTCAATTAGTTTCTTAGGCATAGAAATGATGTGCTAGGTTAGATGATTCTTCCCCATGAGTTACAGCCTGTTCCATGAGGTTCCATGGCAGGTGTTTGATTCTTGAGTCTTCAAGAATTAGTTGTTTAATGAGTTTTAATCAGCATGAATTGGTTTAGAATAGCCAGGATAACATCAAGAACATCTGTATACTGTTAGATTGAAGTTTGGTGAAGATTAATATCAGTTTAAAATTTTGAACCGTGTTTGTACCAAGATGTTCAAGGCTTCTGTTTGGATTATCCACGAGGAATTAAGAGAAAGTGAACGTAGGGTTGTGTAGGGCTTGAGTAATAGATCGTTTTTCATGTTTGGGTCGAGTGGTGCCGTGGCCTGAGCAAGGAGATGGAAGAGCTCGAAGGTTGGCACATGGAGGTGGGGGTTCTGCAAACCCTAGGTTGTGATGGAGACGATGAAGGAGCGCCCTTGGATGGGTCTCAATATTTGACTAATTCTTCCAATCGTGCGGCTGTGATTAAGTCTGAAAAGAGAGGGAAATTTTAAATATAGTGAAACACGGTCGTTTCACTTAAGACCGGTTCTGGGCTTGGAATTCTATCCCCACCCCCCTTATTTGCTGGCCCAGCCATTTAACTAACGCGCCTTACTATCTGTACCCCCCCCCCTCCCTTAATTCATTTAATTTCTTTTATTTTCTTTTTAATGTTTTCTGTTTTGAATAATTCATTAAAAATAGTTAAAAAATGATTTTTTAATCCTTCTTTTTCCTATGAGTAGATTAAAATGTGTAGAAAATTATAAAAATAAAAATGAGATTTTATTTTTAGGTTTAGTATTTTTAATAGATTTTCCAATTAAATAGCTTTTTAATAGCTTTAATTTGGTACTTGATTTTGTAGGAATTGTTTTAGGACCATCCCTTAGGGTTTTTAATCCATTCTTTTTTGTGCAATTAGATGATGAGTCGTAGTTCCCCATAGGTTTTTTTTCTAGATTTTTAGAATTAAATCTTGATTAGTTTAATTAGGGTAGATTTAGGGTATTCTAATTAGGGTTTAAATTGTGTTTAGGTGATGAATCACTTTCTTTGATTGAGTTTTATCTTGATTTTTAGGTAGAGACCTATGTAGATGTTAGGAGTAGGTGTTGAGGACCCTTATGAATAATTGGTAGATTTTTCCCCATTAGTTTAGTATTTTTAGGTATTTTCTGAAGTTGCTTGATGATTTGGTCTGTTCAGTGGGTTATCTGTTCATCTGTGGGGTTCATTCTGAGGAATTTGTTGAGGGGCTTGTGTTGCCTTGAAGACTTTGATGGAGAGCATCATGGAGAGAAGATTGTAGACCAAGTCTCAGAGACCCAGAGCTTGTCTTGTTCCCTGTCTGTGAGGTTTGAGATCCTGAAGATTGAAGGAAGTTCATGGTACTTTCCTGAGGAAGGCACTATGAATGACTTTCATCCTTTCTTCTCACCTCTTTCTTAAGTATCCAATGATGTTGGAGCCAACTTGTGAGTTTAGTTTCTCCTGAGGAGGAATGTAAACTGATCACTTGTTGTTGAGCCACATGGGATACAACTCCTAAGTGGAAGCCTCCTAGTACTTTCCTGAGGAAGGTCCTATGGGTCTAATCACTTAGTTCCCTTAGTTTATCTAGGATTTCTTAAGTATCCAATGATGTAGGAGCCAACTTGTGAGTTTAATTTCTCCTGAGGAGGAATGTAAACTGATCACATGTTGTTGAGCCACATGGGATACAACTCCTAAGTGGAAGCCTCCTAGTACTTTCCTGAGGAAGGTCCTATGAGTCTATTCATTTAGTTCCACTAGTTCAGATAGGATTTCCTAAATATCCAGTGATGTTGGAGCCTGCTTGTGAGTTTAATTTCTCCTGAGGAGGAATGTAAACTGATCACAGTGGTTGAGCCACATAGGGTATGACTCCTGAGTACACACCTCCTAGTGCTTTCCTGAGGAAGACACTATGAGTCTGGTTGCTTAGCTCCCTTTCTTTGGTAAGCTTGTTCTGAAGCTTGAAGACTGGGATTGATTTCTTTTGGTTAGGTTTTGCTTTAGGGCTTTGCTTAGATTTGATTCAGATTCTGTGTTAGGGTTAGGATTAGAGAATAGTTGATTCTTTCTCCAGTGTGTTTTGTTTACCTGATGGTACTTCATTTCCCTTATCTGTTGTTGCTTGATAGCATGTTGTTTATGTTCAGTATGATTACTGTTATTTCATGACTGGCTTGAGGTTGAGATGAGCTTGTGGAGGCTGAAGCCCCACACACATTTCCTCCCTCACTTGCATTGCATGCATTTTACTGTTAAAGCTGATGTTTTTGTCTGTTTTGGTGTATCATTGACATGATCCCTTAGGACTCTCATTTCCTCTGATGAGGATTTGATGATAGACTTTTAGGTTGAAACCTATGCATGACAACATTTAGGAGTTCCCTGTTCAAACCTCAACCATAGGATGAATCCATGGCATGATAAAAGTAGGACTTGATAGTCTCCCTCCTAGTTGAGCCATTTATCCCGTAGTTTCCCGAACTACGTTTGCTCTGATCTTTCATAACAGATGAAAGTACGTAGGCATAGGATGCGATATCCTAGCGAGCAACCTTCAACCTTTCCCCTCAATCCTTCGTAGGCCGAACTACGTTGACTCTGATTTCTCGTTCCAGACGGGAATACGTAGGCATAAAGTGCGACGCTTTGCCGAGTCATTTTTCTTTTCTTTTTCAGCCAGCCTTGATAGGTAGATAGATTATAACCAACCCGTCCAAGTAAACAAACAAGCGAGGATCCCGTCGAGTACGACGGACGTGAGGGGTGCTAATACCTTCCCCTTGCGTAACCGACTCCCGAACCCAGACAATGGTTGCGATGACCTTGTCTTACCCTTTTTCGTCAGGTTTTTCCGATCGTTTCCTTTCCCGCTCTGAGGGATAAATAACGAAAGGTGGCGACTCTTCTGTCATGCCGGCACCTTATTTTCGCGCAAGCGACAGCTGGCGACTCTGCTGGGGACTTCATGCATCTAGGGACTTTTCCCATCCCTTATGCTGGGACTGTTTCCCATCCCCTACGCGAGTCAATCCTATCGTTTGTGTGTTTGCTTGTTGGGTTGCGTTTATTTATCGTATCCTTACTTCTCGCATTTTTACTTCCCGCATTTTATTTCCCGCATTTTATTTCCAGTTTGATATGATTATCTGTGCTGCTGTGGGAGAGGGATGTTACTGTGAGTGAAAAGCCGGACCTGGGCTTGAGTACACACCTAGATATAGTTGTGGAGAAGTAGTAGACGAACCTGTCTGTTGAGCAGGCACAGTTCCCTACGAAAATCTGCGCTCAGACGAGATTCTTGCAGAGGTGCTCCTTTCCGGTCCTGAGGATCTGAGGGGAGTCCAGACGTGAGGATTGTCGACTCTGGGGACCGATCATTTGGAAGTCAGCTAAGAGAGGCCTCTTCATGACTTGATGATACCACTCCTTCTGGGAATCGTATTGTCACTCATGAATGTCTGTGACGCTGACGACCGCATAGGATGCCGTACCTTTGTCCGTGGATTAGGTCCATCATACCTGTGAGTGGGGTTGGGATATTGCAGGAAACTTTGACCTCCAGACTACCTGGTTTTCTTGACAGTGAATCAGTTATGTTGGGTTCTCAGTTGCAGATATGTTCTTGATAGAGCAAGGGTTTGATCAGAGGATCTTATCGTCGGGTGTTTGTCTATTCTTGATAGAGCAGGATTTGATCAGTGTATTATCGTCAGAGGTTTGTTCTGGATGGAGCAAATTTTTGAATGGGGTCTGAGGATCTCGTCAGCAGTTGTTATTTTGTTCCTGACAGGGCAGATTTTTGAGTGGGGTTTGAAGATCTCATCAGCAGCTGTATATTTGTTCTTGAGAGGGCAGATTCGTGACTTGGGGTCTGAAGACTTCATCAACAGATATTCCTTGATCTGGCATCCGGGGTTTTTATTATCAGGCCATCGTTCTTGACAGAGCAGGAGTTTGATCTCGATCCTACCAGATGGTTATTCACAACAGATCAGATCAGTGGGTTTACACCGGGGTTTCCTTCTCATCAGTGACTGTTAACATCGAATCTCCACAGCAGCCACCTGGATATATTGTTGCATACCTGCATTTTGCATTAGCTTGCATAATCATTCCATTAGCGTGTGTCTGTGACAGGTACCGTTTCCCCGATCCAAGATCTCTCATTGTGTTACTGCAGCCATTCTCAGAGAGACTGATGCGTACGAGTTCTCGGTCCTTGATATGTCGAATCTGACTATTGCTATGAAAGGATACTGTTTCCATGATTGGGCCCAGATTCCTCTCCTTATTATTGCCAGCAGGTGCCAGGATCGGGGGGAAAATCTCTCAAGCACACAGACTCACGCATGCATTTGCATGAAGCATTCTTGCATGACATACATTCTGTTGCTTTTCCTAACCTTTGATTTTGACAGGTTTTTCAGGTACTCAGGTTCCGAGCTGCTTTCAGGATTGATCAAAGATTCATCCACCGCTACTCAACTCGCGCCAATCAAACGAGAATCATGGACCAGGTACAATCAGATGTTCAGGAGCTTCGTGAAAGGATGGATCGTTTTATGGAGCTGATGCAAGTAGTTGCGAATGGGCAAGATCAGCTTCGCACTTTGGTTCAACCTCTCATCTCCAGGGTTGACAGCAATGGAATACTTCACGGCGGGGCCGTACCCACTCCTCCTCAAGGGGATACTCCACAGAACGTTGTTCCTGCTGCCGGGGGCAATGGTAGTGCTAACGGCAATCTTATGACTAATCTCGGACTTAACGCGGCGGGCGCCGTCAATGGTGG
This sequence comes from Lathyrus sativus, assembly GCA_963859935.3. Classification (NCBI taxonomy): domain Eukaryota; kingdom Viridiplantae; phylum Streptophyta; class Magnoliopsida; order Fabales; family Fabaceae; genus Lathyrus; species Lathyrus sativus. The sequence continues at coordinate 505,925,218 of OZ012741.1, read as the reverse complement.
TTTGGGAGCCAATGTTACCGTGGGGCCGGTCAACGGCAATGTTGGTGCAGGAAATATGGTGGTGCCTCAACCCTGGCTGGAGGACCATCAGGATGACATTTTCTCTCAGAGAGGTGTAGAGGCTGAGTTGACTGCTGAAGCTCGACTCAGGTTCAAGGCGCTAGAAGATAAAATGAGAGATATAGAAAATCAGAACACATTGGGCGTTGACATGTCCAAACTTGGGCTGATTACTGACTTTAAAGTACCTCACAAGTTTAAGGTGCCTATCTTTGAGAAGTATAGAGGCACTACTTGTCCCCGTGTTCACCTCCGATCTTATTACAGAAAGATGTCCGCTTACTCTGACGATGAGAAGCTGCTGATGCACTTCTTTCAGGATAGTCTTTCTGGCCCATCGCTTGAATGGTATATGGGTTTGGAACCCGCTGCTGTGCGAACGTGGAAAGATCTCGCCGAAGCGTTTGTTCTCCACTATCAGTATAATAGCGACTTGGCTCCCAACCGAGTTCAGCTTCAGAATCTCTCGCAGCGGAGCAATGAAAGCTTCAAAGAGTACGCCCAGCGGTGGCGTGAATTGGCTGCTCGGGTTCAACCGCCGATGGTTGAGCGTGAGTTGGTACAAATGTTTGTGGCTACTCTTCCCGGAGTCTATTATGAGAAGCTGATCAGTGGCATGACTGGAACATTCTCGGCTCTTATCACTTTGGGCGAGCATGTTGAAAATGGTATAAAGATTGGAAAGATTCAGGGCGAATCATCCTCATCTGGAGGAGCTAGCAAGAAACCTTATACTGGCAAGCGTCGAGAGGGCGATGCCAGTGCTGTCACTAATGCTAGGAGAAAGGGCAAGGGCCCTCAGTCTCAAATCGCTAGCATAAACATCCCAGTTGCTCCCCCGCAGCCGCAGCAGCAGCCCCAGCAACAGAATAATCCGGGATATAAGAGATATCAGAATCGGGGTCCCCTCGCAAATCGTCATTTGGAAACTCCTCCTATGTCATATGCACAGCTTCTGCAGACGTTGCTTCAGCTCCAACTAGTTCAGAAGAGGACGCTGGCTCCCTTGACAGGGGCACCACCACCCGGGTACGATGCTAATGCTACTTGTGAATTTCATTCTGGGGCACCTGGCCATACAGTTGAGAATTGCAAAGCTTTTAAGCATAAAGTCCAGGACTTGGTCGACGCCAAGGTGATCAACTTTTCGGACAACGTGCCCAACGTCACCAAAAATCCCATGCCTCATCATAGGGGAGGCGGAGTAAATGCTATCATCACTGAAGAGAATTCAGATTTGCTGACTGATGTCAGAGATTTAAAGACGCCATTGAGTTTTGTTAAAGCTAAGCTGCTGAAGAAAGGCTTCTTTCCCGGATGTGGGGAGTTTTGTATGGAATGTGCTACACTTCCTGATGGGTGTGAGCAGTTGAGTGAAGGTATCCAAAGTCTGATGACCGAGGGTATTTTGCAGTTTAGTCGAAGCGTTGAGAATGCGTCAGGGGAAGTCGTGCTGAAGCAGGCGGACGAGGTTGCTACTATTACCATTCCTCGCCACCCTATCACTATTTCTGCACCTCGTCCGCCTACTATCACCATCACCAGGGCCGGACCAATCCCGTTCGAGAGTACCAATGCCGTTCCGTGGCATTATGGTGCTGAAGTATATTGTAATGGTCAGAAGGTAGAGATTGAGCCGTCCAGATCGACTGCACAGGATCTTGCTGAAGCCAGTGGTATCACCAGAAGTGGCAGAGTGTTCGCACCGGCAGAGGTCGCCGCAGAGAAAGTAGTCAGGGCTGATGCTGCTGACAAAGGCAAAGGTAAAGCTGTTGAAGAGGTTCCTGCAGGGGCAGAGAAAGACTTGTTGGTTAAAGATGCAGAAGAGTTCATGCGGCTGATCAGGAAAAGTGACTACAAGATTGTAGATCATCTTCACCAGACTCCGTCGAAGATCTCAATTCTCAACCTGTTGCTGTGTTCTGAAGCGCACCGCAACGCGTTGCTGAAAGTATTGAATGCTGCTTACGTGCCGCAGGAGATATCAGTTAACCAACTCGAGGAAGTAGTAGCTCATGTCAACGCTGGTAATGGGCTGGGATTTACAGACCTGGAGCTGACGCCCAAGGGTAGAGATCACAACAATGCCTTGCACGTCTCGATAGAGTGCAGAGGCACGATTATGTCACATGTCCTCGTGGATACGGGTTCCTCGCTAAACGTGCTTCCGAAGAAAGCACTGATGAAGTTGGATACCCGGGGACTGCTGTGCACGCCCAGTGATCTGGTCGTGAAGGCCTTTGACGGAACCAAACGCCACGTCTTCGGAGAATTGACCCTGCCAATTCAAGTGGGTCCAGAGACGTTTAATGCGGTGTTCTATATTATGGATATCATGCCCGCCTATAGTTGCCTCTTAGGTCGGCCGTGGATCCATTCTGCTGGTGCCGTGACGTCCACGCTGCATCAAAAGCTTAAATATGCTGTTGGGGGCAGCATAGTGACAGTCTGTGGAGAGGAGGACATCATGGTAAGCCACCTGTCGTCCTTCAAATATGTCGAAATGGATGGTGAGATCCATGAGACTCTTTGCCAGGCTTTCGAAACCGTCAGGGTGAAGGAGGTAGCTCCCGTTGTTGCAGAGAAGCAAGAGGTGAACCTCTCTTCGTTTAAGGAAGCTAGGGCTGTTGTCGAAGCTGGTTCCACCCCAGGCTGGGGGCATGTCTTGGATATACCATTCAAACAGGATAAGTTTGGATTGGGATATTCTCCTGAAGCTGAAGCTTCATCCTCTTCTGGTAGCTCGTCTCATGGGAAAGGGCCGATCCTATTCACCAAGGGAGGAGTAATATTCGAAAGTGTCAACGCAGCGTCGGAGGACAGCGGAGACAGTGATTGTGATCTTGATGCCTGGATTCAACCGAGCAAGCCAGGCGAGCGCCTTCACAACTGGACCATCAAGGAGATTATCGAACTGACGAGTGAAGAGTAATGATTTGCTTTTTACAATCTTTGTACAACCCTATGTCCTGCCCGGGGCATAGTAGTTTTACTGTCAGGGCCTTGTTGGATTATGTGTATGCATTTTATTAATAAATAAAAGGCGTTTTCTTCGTAATCAAATATTGTGTTCTCTGTTATTCATATTTTATGTTTGTTTTGAAAAACAGCAAAATGGCAACGAGGTTCGTGCTAACCTGCATATTCCTGCTTTAAACTTAACCCTTGTTATTGCAGGATCCACGTAACAGATGACATCGACTCTGGACCCTCTACGGCTCACTACGACTTTGATTGCCCGATTTATCAAGCCGAGGATGAGATTGATGAAGACGAAGACCTTCCGGAAGAGTTGGCCCGCTTGTTGAGACAAGAGGAGAAGGTTATTCTGCCTCACGAAGAGGATATTGAGATCATAAATCTGGGTTCTGAGGAGCTTATCAGGAATGTCAGAGTTGGGGCTGCGCTGCAGAATGATGTCAAGCACAGACTGGTCGAGATGCTTCGAGAGTATAGTGACGTCTTTGCTTGGTCATATGAGGATATGCCCGGACTTGACACAGATATCGTGGTTCATCGCTTGCCGTTGCGAGAAGATTGCCCTCCAGTCAAGCAGAAGCTCAGGAGGACGAGACCAGACATGGCTGTAAAAATCAAAGAAGAGGTCCAGAAGCAGTTGGACGCAGGATTTCTAGCCGTTACCACCTACCCTCCGTGGGTCGCCAACATAGTGCCTGTACCGAAGAAGGACGGTAAGGTACGCATGTGCGTCGATTATCGGGATTTGAATAGGGCGAGCCCTAAGGATGATTTCCCGTTGCCTCATATCGATGTGTTGGTCGACAATACAGCCCAGTTTTCCGTGTTTTCGTTCATGGATGGCTTCTCCGGTTACAATCAGATTAAGATGGCGCCGGAGGACATGGAGAAAACGACGTTTATTACCCCCTGGGGCACGTTTTGCTACAAGGTAATGCCCTTCGGTCTGAAGAACGCAGGGGCCACTTACCAGCGAGCAATGGTAACTTTGTTTCATGATATGATTCATCATGAGATCGAGGTCTATGTTGATGACATGATTGCAAAGTCCCAAACGGAGGAGGAGCATCTGGTCAATTTGCTGAAGCTATTCGGAAGGCTTAGGAAGTTCAAGCTGAGGCTGAATCCTAACAAGTGCACTTTCGGAGTGCGGTCCGGAAAGTTATTGGGGTTTATCGTTAGTGAACGAGGTATCGAAGTTGATCCTGCGAAGATAAAAGCTATCCAAGAGATGCCAGCGCCGAAAACAGAAAAAGAAGTTCGTGGTTTCTTGGGCCGAATAAACTACATTGCAAGGTTTATCTCTCAGCTCACGGCCACTTGTGAACCGATGTTCAAATTGTTAAAGAAAAATCAGGCGATTACTTGGAATGAGGATTGCCAGAAGGCATTCGATAAGATAAAGCAGTATCTTCAAGAACCTCCAATCTTGATACCCCCAGTGGCTGGACGGCCATTAATCATGTACTTGACAGTTCTGGAGAATAGCATGGGGTGTGTTCTCGGTCAGCACGACGAGACGGGCAGAAAGGAGCATGCCATTTATTATTTGAGTAAAAAGTTCACTGAGTGTGAATCTCGATACTCGATGCTGGAGAAGACGTGTTGTGCATTAGCTTGGGCCGCCAAACGTCTACGACAGTATATGCTCAATCACACCACCATGCTGATTTCGAAGATGGATCCGATCAAGTACGTCTTCGAGAAGCAGGCTCTTTCGGGCAGGATTGCCAGATGGCAGATGGTGTTAACCGAATATGATATTCAGTACGTCTCTCAGAAAGCCATCAAGGGAAGCGTATTGTCTGATTACCTTGCCGAACAGCCGATCGAAGACTATCAGCCGATGAAGTTCGAATTCCCTGACGAGGACATTATGTTTCTCAAAGCGAAGGATTGCGAGGAGCCATTGCCCGGTGAGGGGCCGGATAGGAAGTCTCAGTGGAAGTTGATATTCGACGGAGCGGTTAATTCCTATGGGAGTGGTATCGGGGCTATCATCACGACTCCTCACGGATCCCACATCCCGTTTACTGCGAGACTGACGTTTCCAGTTACCAACAACGAAGCCGAGTACGAAGCATGTATTATGGGTCTAGAAGAGGCAATTGATTTGAGAATCAAGAATCTAGACATATATGGTGACTCAGCGCTTGTAATCAATCAGATCAAAGGGGAGTGGGAAACTCGTCAACCGAATCTAGTGCCGTACATGAATTATGCCAGAAGGCTGCTTCCGTTCTTTGACCGAGTAGAACTTCATCATGTACCCCGGGCTGAAAATCAAATGGCTGATGCTTTAGCCACCCTGGCTTCAATGTATAAGGTCAATCTTTGGAATGAAGCTCCAAGCATTGTTCTTTCGCGTCTTGACAGACCAGCATATGTGTTCGCAATCGAGGATGCCACTGACGGCAAGCCATGGTTCCACGACATCCAGACCTTCCTTATGACTAAGGAGTATCCTGCGGGTGCGTCAACCCAGGATAAGAAGACTCTGAGGAGGCTATCTGGAAACTTTTACCTCAATCCTGATGGAGTGCTGTATAAGAGAAACCACGATCTCGTGCTACTCAGATGTGTAGATGAGAAAGAAGCAAGTATGCTCATGGAAGAAGTCCATGAGGGCACATTTGGTACGCACGCCGGCGGGCACGCCATGACGAGAAAGATCCTGAGAGCAGGATATTACTGGTTGACTATGGAGTCGGATTGCTTCAGATTCGCGAGGAAATGTCACAAATGCCAGATTTATGCTGATAAAGTTCATGTGCCGCCGTGCCCATTGAATGTCATGTCCTCCCCTTGGCCGTTCTCCATGTGGGGCATCGACATAATAGGCAAGATCGAGCCCGCTGCATCCAATGGTCATCGTTTTATCCTGGTAGCTATCGACTACTTCACCAAGTGGGTGGAGGCAGCCTCGTACGCTAATGTGACCAAGCAGGTGGTGGCTAAGTTCATAAAGAGGGACATCATCTGTCGCTATGGAATTCCCGAGCGGATCATTACTGATAATGGTTCGAATTTGAATAATAAGATGATGAAGGAGCTGTGCCAGAGCTTCAAGATCGAACACCACAACTCATCTCCTTATCGGCCGAAGATGAATGGCGCTGTTGAGGCGGCCAACAAGAACATCAAGAAGATTGTTCAGAAGATGGTTGTGACGTATAAAGATTGGCACGAGATGCTGCCGTTTGCCTTGCACGGTTATCGTACGACGGTGCGTACGTCGACCGGGGCAACTCCTTTCTCCTTGGTGTACGGTATGGAAGCTGTCCTACCGCTAGAAGTGGAGATTCCCTCTTTGCGAGTTTTGGTTGATGTGAAACTTGATGAGGCAGAATGGGTGACGAATCGCCTGAACCAGCTCAGCCTGATGGACGAGAAGAGGTTAGCATCGATTGCGTTTGGTCGCTTGTACCAAAGCCGAATGAAGAAAGCTTACGATAAGAGGGTGCGTCCTCGAAGCTTTCAGACGGGTGATCTCGTCCTAAAGAAGATTCTTCCGCCACACTCCGATCACCGGGGCAAGTGGACTCCGAATTACGAAGGGCCGTATGTCGTCAGCAAAGTCTTCTCAGGAGGAGCTTTGTTGTTATCCACGATGGATGGTGAAGATTTTGCATCCCCGGTGAACGCGGACGCAGTTAAAAAATACTTTGCTTGAAAGCGACCCGCTGGACAAAAAAGAAAGAGTCCAGGCAAAAAAGGGGCATCCCGGCGAACCAAAAACAGAATAAAAGGTTCGGGCAAAATAGGGATATATTGAAAAAAATGTACACCCGCGAAGTCGAAAACCTACACTGGGCGGCTTCGGCAAAAAAGGGTATCCCGGTGAACTGAAAACCCGAAAGGGCGGTTCACGCAAAAGTTAGGGATTTGAATAAGCAAATGACTGCGTTCCACGTATGGACTTTCATTGTTTAGTGGTTCGGAAGACCTGAGGGCCGTTTATCTGAATCAATCTCTTCCAAAGCTGAAGCATCGGAGAAGTATCGAAGTCGAGTGGGTCTTAGAGGGATCAACTCATGGTGTTCGTCTACGCCTCGATTGCCGACATTTGTATATACTGATGTATATTTATGTTTTCTTTTTGCGCGGCTTCCTCATTCCAGGAGCTTGCCTCTGTTGTAAAACATTTTTGCCCATTCAGGGATTCATCATCAATAAAATGCACATTATTCAGCAATTCTACTTGTCTGTTTAGCATTTATCTGTTTTGTTTGCGAATGATAACGCCGATGTGTTTTTCGATAAAATGCGCATACATAAACTTGCGGGCCTAAGCCCATTGATTGTTGAAACAATTAACTAACTGAACATTGTCACGAGATAATAACCCTGGTAGGCCCCTTTGAGGAGGGTATCTTGTCTGTTTGTTTGTGTTGTTGCAGATGTAGCACCTCGCCAGCAGATATGCCGTGCGTATCCCCGAAGCAGGATGAGTCCTCCTTCTCCAGCAGAGTTCAGTAGTCTCTCCTCCGCAGAATCAGAATCAGAATAGTAAGCATTGATATGTCTTCCCCAGGTGGAGGTGATTCTCTTCCCCAAGCAGACGCATCCTGAAGGAATGTCACCTCATCGGCTGAGTCAAGCGCCAAAGACTGATGTCGCCTTTCCCCAGCACCGGGTCACAAGTGCAGATTTCATAGAAATGTTCGGGTGCTGAAACTCGTGTTTTCCCCAGTAAAGTCACTGAAGCAGGTGTCTCTCCCCCGCACCGGGTCACAAGTGCAGGATTCGCAAGAAGCTAGTCGTATACCGAAGTATGCAGTAACTGATGGTGCCAGACTGAAGTCTCCAGCGGAACTGAGATTCCCCACCAGAGCCGTATCCTCTCCTGAAGTTGGATGATTCCCTCTTCCCCGGTAGAGTGTTGGAACAACTGATGTTGTATCCCCGGCAGAGTTGTACTCTCCCCCGAAGTCAGATGATTCTTTTTTCCCCAGTGGAATCGAATTCCCCATCAGAGTCGTACTCTCCAGTGAAGTAGAATGATTTCTCTCCCCGGCTGAGTCCGCAGAAAAGCAGAATCCTCGGGAGTTGATCAGATCATGATCAATTTTCCCCACCAGAGCATTAAGCAGCCGATGCTGTATTTTCCCAGAGTCGTACTCTATCCAGCAAAGCAGAATGATTTCTCCTTCCTCAGCCGAGTTTGCAGATGTCCAAGGGATCAGAATCCTTGGAAGTTGATCAGATCATGATTGGTTTTTCCCGGTGGAGTGTTGAGCAGCTGAAGTTGGTTCTCCACAGAGTGGTTATCCCCAGAAGAGTAGCCGAGACGGCCGCGCAGTTCATTCTCGCGATTGATATCAGCAGATCCAAGTTCTCGTAGAGCTTCATCCCCCGCAGCAGATCAACTGAAGTTGTTTTCCCCTGCAGCAGTTCGCGGAAGATCAATTCCCCAGACAGAGCCTGATTGATACTGGCGTGTTCATGTCCTCCTCAGCAGGATGACTCCTCTACCTGAGTGGTCCTTTCTCCTTGACAGGAGGATTCTCCCCCTTCGGCATTTATTTTGCTGACGGGATCGCATCATTGTGCATGATGGCATAACATTGTGCATGACTGCATAGCATTTAACACTGCATCATTGTGCATGATTGCATAACATTGTGCATGATTGCATGGCATTTAGCATAAATACATATCATTCCCACCGTGTGGGGCGTAGCGCAGAAGCATACGCATCATAAGCATGACCTAGGTCGTTATCATCCTTATTGTACAGGTGTACTACCGAAAGACGGTTGCTTAGGACGATTCTTGATGTTCTCCCCAGCAAGGTTGTTCTCTTGGATGATTCTAAAGACCCCGGTGTGATCCCCGCAGTCGCTCGCTCAGGATGATTTTTGAGATCCCCAGCGAAGTCTTCAGTTCGAGATGATTCTCAAATCCCTCAGCAGGGCCGTTCGCTTAAGAAGATTCTTAAGACCTCAGTACAGCTTCCCGAGTTGCTCGCCTAGTATGATACTTGAGTTCCCCAGTAGCGTCCTCCAGCAAGAGTTGCCCAGGAAGATTCCTGGAATACCCGACAGAATGTTTGCTCCAGAAAGGTTATTAGTTCAGGACGATTCTTGAAGATGCCCGACGGATCTGTTTGTTCAAGATGATTCTTGAAGTCCAGAGCAGCGTGATATGTCTGCTCCAACAACGATGTCTAATCTGAAGATGGATTTCGTAAGCGCCCGATGGCGATATCAGAAGGTTCCCGTGGGTTCAGATTTCCGTATTGAAGATTCAACGGGTAGCTGAAGACAAGGTTCCAGGGTTGTAGATACAACAGAGTGATTCGTGTGAGTCTGAAGACCAAGTCAGTTGTCCTGAGGTGATGATTGAGCGCGATCAAGTGAATGATACGTCTTCTGACTGAAGTCGAAGGTGTTTCTCCAGCTGAAGCGGAGTTTTGCCTGAAGGCAAAGTGTTTGAATCCCCGTAGAGTCATGAATGGCTCAGGATACCACTTCTCTGACTGAAGTCACAGATTTCCTAAGCTGAAGCGAAGGTGCCTAAGGGCAAGGTTATCCCCAAGGTCGTGAACGACCTAGGATTCATTTTTCGGACTGAAGGCCGAAGTATATCCCTGATTGAAGTCTCGGATACTCTATAGCAGAGGCGGAGTTGCCTGAAGGCAGATCCATATATCCTTGAAGGCCAAGGATCATTTTCTTCAGACTGAAGTCGAAGATACCTCCTGCAGAGTTGCCATCCTTGAAGGCCAAGGATGCTTATCTTCAGAAGTACTTGAAGATCTTTTCTAGCTGAAGCTGGAAGTGGCCAGGGGCCAGGGTTTCATATAGTTCTAATGTCGAAGTTCTACAGTGGGCAGGGTGCAGCAGTATTCCGATGTTCGTTATGATTCTGAGGGTGAACCCCAGATCAGAGTGTGCTCGGTTAAGTCTCTCATTCCTAGCAGAGTAGTTTCAAACACACAAGCGTACTGTACCAGGGGTGAACCCCAGGTCAGATTTGTTCAGTGTTGTAGTTTCTCCAGCGGCAATGCGGGGTATTTTGATTATCCGACGGCGAGGTCAGATTATGTTTGTTTCCGGCAGGCGAGGTTGGATGTTTGTTCGACGGCAATGTCAGACTCCTTAAATCCCCAGCAGAGATGATGTTGGTACGACGGCGATGTCGAGTGTCTCTCAGAATGATGTTTGTTTCCGGCGGCGACGTCAGATCGATATTACTCCAGCTAGTTGCCGTGCGGCTAGTGTTGCAGTATTCAAAGATTTGTTCCCCGCAGAGTACCGTATGCTCGTGCAGTTGGCAAATTTTCGGGTTTACCGGTATTCAACCGTCTCGTACCTTGATTGGTTGAGAGCCGTTCGCTTCTCACCCAGTCAGGTTCAAGCCGTTTGAATAGGGGCAGCTGTTGCACCCCAAAATTTGACCAACAATCATTTATTCATTGAGTGTTTGCAGGATGATACCTTCATCAGAGAGTTCAAGAGATCCTCAGAAGAGTGGATTGAAACCAGGGTTGTGTGCCTCCTAACTTGAGAGTTGTGGGTGCTCCTCAGATGATTCTGAGACTTTGAGAAAGAACTTGATGTTTTGAGAAAGCCTATGAGATGTCTTGAAAGCCATCATGAAGCCCAGAGAGGTCATTATGCAAGAGTTCAGAAGATTCAACCATGAATGGTAGAATTAGGGTTTTGACTGGGTCAACCCTAGATCAGCTGGAGATTTGGAGGAGGTTGAGACCTAATCCAAGGGCCATGAGATCATGGAATGATGCATAGAGATGTTGTAAAGATGATTCCTAAACCAACTCATCATGATTGAGGAGTTTGAGAAGTTTTGAGTTAGGATTTCTGAGGATTGTCAGTGAAAAAACCCTAATTTGATCCCTATCTTCCAGGCAGTTTTAGCTCTAGATGTGATTGATATCTCATCTTCCCCACAACATGAATGTTGTAGAGCTTGTTCTAAGCTTTAATTTGAGTGGTGGAAGTCCTTGATAGGAGTTACAGAGCTCAAGTTATGGTTTTGACAAATTACAGGTCAGCAGAGGTATGTGAATCTGGGTCCTTGAAAGTCACCCAACTTGCAGACAACTTTTGCCCTAGTAGGATGACTCCTATGATTTCTTGGTCAACATGAATGTTGAAGAGGATCTTCTTAGCTTTAATTTGAGTGGTAGAAGTCCTTGATTGGATTTGTGGAACTCAACTTATGGTTTGAACAAGGCAGGGGTATTTTGGTCATTTGTCAGTTATAGGTCATTTTACCCAATGCCTAAAACTCCTATTTCCAAGCCTCAAATGGAAAAACTCAAAACATGAAAGTTGCTCAAAATGTGATTTTAAGTCTAGAAAGAAGGTCACAAATTGTTATAAAAGCTCATAGCACAAGATTCCATGATTGGTCAAAAATGAACTAAAAATGACTTATAACTTTGAAAAGTTGAAATTGAAAAGTGATTTGGGAGATCCACAAATCCAAAATGGGTCATCCAATATATCATTTTGATTGGAAAAACCATTTTAAGAACTTTGGTTTAAATATAATTTTCATTTGAGGCTTAAAAAATGAGGTTCCTTTGGAAATTTGTTGCTTGCATAAGAGGGCAACTTTGCAAAACCCTACACAAGCCAAGAATGGACTTGTTTTTCACTCATCCTCACTTAATAACTCATGTAAGGAGAATTTGAGACCAAATTACAAGGCATGGCACATGAGATGTGAGAAATCCAACTTGGCATATCATGAGATTTTAAAGAAACTTCCACACCCTTCTAGATGAATCTAGAAGCATCCAATCAATTGTTATTTAAAGAGTGCATTGTGGAGAGTCTGAGGTTGGTGAAACTTGAGCCAAGTCAGAGGAGAGAGAGAGGTACATAGCCATTGGAGAAGTTTCTTCAAGTTGAAGCAACTTGAGTTTTCTTCCACTACAAGCCATTTCTTCCATCACAAGTGCAAACAGAAGGTTCTTCACCATTGTAGGATCATCTTGGACCAATTCCAAGGCCTGCAAGCACCCCTTCGAGCCTCACCATCATCCCTTTGGCAGGTTTCTTCTTCACTTTATACCTCCTTAATTATGCAGTTTCAATTAGTTTCTTAGGCATAGAAATGATGTGCTAGGTTAGATGATTCTTCCCCATGAGTTACAGCCTGTTCCATGAGGTTCCATGGCAGGTGTTTGATTCTTGAGTCTTCAAGAATTAGTTGTTTAATGAGTTTTAATCAGCATGAATTGGTTTAGAATAGCCAGGATAACATCAAGAACATCTGTATACTGTTAGATTGAAGTTTGGTGAAGATTAATATCAGTTTAAAATTTTGAACCGTGTTTGTACCAAGATGTTCAAGGCTTCTGTTTGGATTATCCACGAGGAATTAAGAGAAAGTGAACGTAGGGTTGTGTAGGGCTTGAGTAATAGATCGTTTTTCATGTTTGGGTCGAGTGGTGCCGTGGCCTGAGCAAGGAGATGGAAGAGCTCGAAGGTTGGCACATGGAGGTGGGGGTTCTGCAAACCCTAGGTTGTGATGGAGACGATGAAGGAGCGCCCTTGGATGGGTCTCAATATTTGACTAATTCTTCCAATCGTGCGGCTGTGATTAAGTCTGAAAAGAGAGGGAAATTTTAAATATAGTGAAACACGGTCGTTTCACTTAAGACCGGTTCTGGGCTTGGAATTCTATCCCCACCCCCCTTATTTGCTGGCCCAGCCATTTAACTAACGCGCCTTACTATCTGTACCCCCCCCTCCCTTAATTCATTTAATTTCTTTTATTTTCTTTTTAATGTTTTCTGTTTTGAATAATTCATTAAAAATAGTTAAAAAATGATTTTTTAATCCTTCTTTTTCCTATGAGTAGATTAAAATGTGTAGAAAATTATAAAAATAAAAATGAGATTTTATTTTTAGGTTTAGTATTTTTAATAGATTTTCCAATTAAATAGCTTTTTAATAGCTTTAATTTGGTACTTGATTTTGTAGGAATTGTTTTAGGACCATCCCTTAGGGTTTTTAATCCATTCTTTTTTGTGCAATTAGATGATGAGTCATAGTTCCCCATAGGTTTTTTTTCTAGATTTTTAGAATTAAATCTTGATTAGTTTAATTAGGGTAGATTTAGGGTATTCTAATTAGGGTTTAAATTGTGTTTAGGTGATGAATCACTTTCTTTGATTGAGTTTTATCTTGATTTTTAGGTAGAGACCTATGTAGATGTTAGGAGTAGGTGTTGAGGACCCTTATGAATAATTGGTAGATTTTTCCCCATTAGTTTAGTATTTTTAGGTATTTTCTGAAGTTGCTTGATGATTTGGTCTGTTCAGTGGGTTATCTGTTCATCTGTGGGGTTCATTCTGAGGAATTTGTTGAGGGGCTTGTGTTGCCTTGAAGACTTTGATGGAGAGCATCATGGAGAGAAGATTGTAGACCAAGTCTCAGAGACCCAGAGCTTGTCTTGTTCCCTGTCTGTGAGGTTTGAGATCCTGAAGATTGAAGGAAGTTCATGGTACTTTCCTGAGGAAGGCACTATGAATGACTTTCATCCTTTCTTCTCACCTCTTTCTTAAGTATCCAATGATGTTGGAGCCAACTTGTGAGTTTAGTTTCTCCTGAGGAGGAATGTAAACTGATCACTTGTTGTTGAGCCACATGGGATACAACTCCTAAGTGGAAGCCTCCTAGTACTTTCCTGAGGAAGGTCCTATGGGTCTAATCACTTAGTTCCCTTAGTTTATCTAGGATTTCTTAAGTATCCAATGATGTAGGAGCCAACTTGTGAGTTTAATTTCTCCTGAGGAGGAATGTAAACTGATCACATGTTGTTGAGCCACATGGGATACAACTCCTAAGTGGAAGCCTCCTAGTACTTTCCTGAGGAAGGTCCTATGAGTCTATTCATTTAGTTCCACTAGTTCAGATAGGATTTCCTAAATATCCAGTGATGTTGGAGCCTGCTTGTGAGTTTAATTTCTCCTGAGGAGGAATGTAAACTGATCACAGTGGTTGAGCCACATAGGGTATGACTCCTGAGTACACACCTCCTAGTGCTTTCCTGAGGAAGACACTATGAGTCTGGTTGCTTAGCTCCCTTTCTTTGGTAAGCTTGTTCTGAAGCTTGAAGACTGGGATTGATTTCTTTTGGTTAGGTTTTGCTTTAGGGCTTTGCTTAGATTTGATTCAGATTCTGTGTTAGGGTTAGGATTAGAGAATAGTTGATTCTTTCTCCAGTGTGTTTTGTTTACCTGATGGTACTTCATTTCCCTTATCTGTTGTTGCTTGATAGCATGTTGTTTATGTTCAGTATGATTACTGTTATTTCATGACTGGCTTGAGGTTGAGATGAGCTTGTGGAGGCTGAAGCCCCACACACATTTCCTCCCTCACTTGCATTGCATGCATTTTACTGTTAAAGCTGATGTTTTTGTCTGTTTTGGTGTATCATTGACATGATCCCTTAGGACTCTCATTTCCTCTGATGAGGATTTGATGATAGACTTTTAGGTTGAAACCTATGCATGACAACATTTAGGAGTTCCCTGTTCAAACCTCAACCATAGGATGAATCCATGGCATGATAAAAGTAGGACTTGATAGTCTCCCTCCTAGTTGAGCCATTTATCCCGTAGTTTCCCGAACTACGTTTGCTCTGATCTTTCATAACAGATGAAAGTACGTAGGCATAGGATGCGATATCCTAGCGAGCAACCTTCAACCTTTCCCCTCAATCCTTCGTAGGCCGAACTACGTTGACTCTGATTTCTCGTTCCAGACGGGAATACGTAGGCATAAAGTGCGACGCTTTGCCGAGTCATTTTTCTTTTCTTTTTCAGCCAGCCTTGATAGGTAGATAGATTATAACCAACCCGTCCAAGTAAACAAACAAGCGAGGATCCCGTCGAGTACGACGGACGTGAGGGGTGCTAATACCTTCCCCTTGCGTAACCGACTCCCGAACCCAGACAATGGTTGCGATGACCTTGTCTTACCCTTTTTCGTCAGGTTTTTCCGATCGTTTCCTTTCCCGCTCTGAGGGATAAATAACGAAAGGTGGCGACTCTTCTGTCATGCCGGCACCTTATTTTCGCGCAAGCGACAGGGTGCTAACACCTTCCCTAGGTATAACCAACCCCCGATCCCCGAATCTCTTAAGCATTGTCGTTACATCGCGAAAAAGGTTTTTCCTTCTTTAGACCTTTCCTTTGGATAAAATAAAGTTCGGTTGTAAAAGAATTAAGGTTCAAGTTAATTTAATAGCTTGATATCCAATTTTCACCGCAACAGCAGCGACTCCTAATTCTACGTTGAAATTGAAATGAAAGGGTAAATAAGTATCCACGGCGGGAACTTACATGGCGTGCGGAAACTCCTAATCCTAAGGCTAGGATAAAAGGGGTAAATGTGTGTCTATGGCGGGACGCCTAAGCACGAGTACGGCGACTCAGATCCTAAGGTTAGGATGGTCGAGGGTTAAGGCATTGACGCGGCGGTCAAACGGGGTACCTTTCCTTCGTAGGGGAAACAACAGTAAAAATAATAAAACAGTGATAATGGAAATGTAAATGATAAGCAGTGTGATGATGGCAGTGGACAAATGATAATAGCAACGATATATGGTTAAGTTGAAATTAGGCGATCAGATTGCAAATAAAAGTGAAATATGATTAAGTGGATTTAGGAATAAAAGAAAGGAAAGGTGGAATTGTTTTGATTAGAAAATTATTAAATCTAAATTAAATATTAAAATGTTAAAACAATAGTTAAGCTTAAGTCCGAAAAAGTTAATTATCTTTAATTAAAGTGGAAAATAGTAAGAAACTTAATTAACTAAAATTCTAAAAAAACTAACTTATTAAAAAAGTTTTTGGATTTTTTTTATTATACTTTTATGGGGTTTTTTAATATATTATTTAAGAAAAAGAGAAATTGAATTAATGTCTAAACATATTTTTATTTGTTATTTTTATAAATTGAAAAAAAATTAATTAAAACTAAAATTGCTATTTTTATCTTTGAATTGAATTGAAAATTAAAATAATACTAAACATACTTATTTTTTTTATTTAAATTTTAAAGAGTTAAATTAAATTATAAATCTAAAATTAAAATAATTATTACTTTTTGATATTGTTTTTATATTCTTAAATGTTTTCAAATTTTTTAAAATTCAGTTATGTTAGGATTGTGGTGGTTAGTTTTTTATTATTAATAATTAATAAAAAATACAAGAACAATAACATAAAAAAAAGGAATGAGAAAAACTGAAAAAAAGAGAAATGGGTTGGGCTGGGTGGTCAGGCCCCAGACTTGACCCGTTTTCATGTTTTAAAATGGGGTGTGGATGAATTTTAGGGTTTTAACCCTAAAATCACCCAGGCGGCCGCGCGGCCCCTTGTGGGTTCTTGCTGCCATTTTTGTTCTTTCTCTCCTCTCTCACAAAACCGCGAATTGCTCTCTTCTTGTATGTACGGTTTTCCTTCTGCTTGATATTCCTTCTC
The DNA here is from genome assembly GCA_963859935.3 of Lathyrus sativus. Lineage (NCBI taxonomy): Eukaryota > Viridiplantae > Streptophyta > Magnoliopsida > Fabales > Fabaceae > Lathyrus > Lathyrus sativus. Next base: position 505,908,705 of record OZ012741.1, on the reverse strand, counting down.
CTTCTTCTTCTTTATCCCTGAAAAACAAGATCAACCAAACAAAATGATGTTAGACATGGTGGCTTGCGGTTCAATGAGTTTTCCAGCGATGAAGAATGATTTCTGAGCCGGATTCGCGGTTGTTTATGATGTTTCCCATCTGATGAATTTTGTTGATGGGTTTTGACACTGTTGTTGGTGGGTTTGCGATTTGGCTTGAGTTATGGCGATGATGGTGACGAAGTTTCTTCGTCTCTGAGCCTTGTGGTTTTTCGATGACGGGCGGGCTTTCACGGCTGAGCGACGTTTTTCATTGCTCGCGGTGGTGGTTTTTTTGATGCTCTTGTTTCTCGCCGATGATGGTAATCCGGAGGCTTTGATGGTGTCTGTGATTTTCGGATATAGGAGATGATTTTTGGACGAGGTTTGGTGATGATATTTTTGTTGTCGATTGGATCCCCCCCCCCCCCCCCCCACTTCTGATTTTCTACTTTTGTTCTTATAGACTATTCTTTTTAAAACATGTTTTGATGACTTGAACAAAGTTTCCTTTCTCGGAAAAACATGTTTTAACATGTTTCTGATTTTTCCAAATTCATTTTTTTGTGTTGTTATTTCGGATCTGGACATATTGACATTGATGATATTCTGTCCGAATTTGTTTGGAAATGTTTTAATGGTGCTGTTTGATCTACTTTTCACTTTCGGATATTCATTAACGGTGATGATTTTCAGATCTCCGTGGGCTTTTGATGTTGATGATCCGTTTTTGTTTATTGATGTTGGATTTCGTTTTGGAAATATTGATATTGTCTCAAAGACGCTGTTGTTGGATTTTCGGATTATTTTGTCCCTTGTTGGCCTTTCGGATTTTTCTTAAGGCTTGTTTGGATATTTTCGAATATGGACTGTTTGGACCAAAAATCACCTTTTCTAAAATCTCTTTTTCTCTCTCTCAGAACCTGAACAAAATTCTGCCAGGTCTTGAGCCTAAGGTCGGAGACGGAAAAAAAATGAGGGATTTGGTAGAATTAACTTGTTGCCCCTCCCAGACCCGATGATGAAATTTTCTGAGGGTCTGAAAGAAATTAGAAACCATTTTTTGATAAAAAATAATTAAAACCCACTGACAATATTTTTTATCTGACGTTGTCTTGTTTTGCATGTTCTGGAAGCTTCGGAAGTGAAGAAACTCGGAAGTTGAAGAACAGACTTAGAGCTTAGAACTCTTAGGATTTAGCATTTTAGGACTTGATTTGTAATTCCTCAAAAAATGTAAATATTTGGAGTAATGCTATAAACGGAATAATCTACGGAAATTAGTCTTGAATAAAATAAATAAATCCATTCTTGTAGCAAAAATGAATTTTATTCCTCATTTAAATTCCAAGTCGTATCTCGGATAAACCTGACTTTTGTAACCTGGACTGAATCAACTGATCTTCGCGACAAAACCAAACTAATATTCATTAGAGATCTGATGCAAACCATAATTTCACTGCGCCTCTAAAACATGACTCGTAACCATTAGAGAAAGAGAAAAACATGGTGAAAGGGATTTAAATTTGGGGTATGACAGTTTCCCCTATTTAAATAACTTCACTAGATGATTTGAGCGACGGAGGCTCGAGAAATCATGGTGAAAGGGATTTAAATACAGATAACCGAAAATTTTGCCCTTAGATACAGTGATATGCAATGCTATGGACATACGAGACTAAACTAAAATGATGACAATGCTATGAATCTAATATGATACATATGATGAAAAATGATAAATGCAAACATGCAGAAGAAACAACGACATAGGGGGACGACGCAACGAGCAAACACACACGAGGGAAGACAATGTACTGGGGAAACAACACGAAACCGGGAAAGTCTAAATTGATGGACCAATAGGTACAAGCATGACCAGGGGTCACTTTAGAAAGAAAGACAAGAAGAGATCCTCAATGGAGATGGCACCGGCGAGACAATCTCCACTGGGGAAAATATCCAAGAGTAGCTGCTCAACAGGTTCAGGCATGACCGGTTGACACTCTAGGATGGAAAGGTAAAACGGGATCCTTGATGGAGATGGCACCGGCAAGATGGCCTCCACTGGGGAAATATCCAAAGTAGCTTCTCAACGGGTTCAAGCATGACCAGTTGACACTCTAGGATAAAAAGATAAGCTTCCATGATCAAAATATGATTCAGCTTCTTCTTTAACTAAATGACTCATTTAGAAAGGTTGAATAAACTTCCCCACGCCTCCAAGGTTTGTATGCCATGAACGGGTCTCAGTTTCTTCTTTTACTTGAAAATGGTAAAATTGTCCACGGCGGGACGCCTAAGCATGAGTACGGCGACTCAACGTCTTAAGGTTTAGGGCAATGGGAACAAGCTTCTCGAGGGATATGGCCACTTGTTTCCAGTTATAATGAAGATATGAATAAGCTTCTAAGGCGAGAACTGCCGCTTACTTGCAAGGGTAACAATGATAAGCTTCTTAGATGAGAACTGCCGCTTATTGGTGTTGCAAAAGGTAGTGATAAGCTTCTCGGACGAGGATTGTCGCTTGTCGGATATAATGATAAGCTTCTCGGGTGAGAACTATCGCTTGTCTGATATAATGATAAGCTTTTCGGGCGAGAACCGTCGCTTATTTGTGTCACGTCGCTGGAAGAGGGGCCGACAAAGACAGAAGAGTCGCCACCGTTCGTTATTTATCCCAAAGAGAGGGAAAGGAAATTATCAGAGAAAATATACGGAAAAGGGAAAGACAGGTCATCGCAACCAAATCTTGGGTTCGGGAGTCGGTTACGCAAGGGGAAGGTATGAGCACCCCTCACGTCCGTTGTACTCAATGGGATCCACGCTTGTTGTCTAGTCTATGGCTGAAAAGCAAACTATCTAAGGCTGCTACTAACAGAGAAAGAACTGACTCGATAGGACATCATTGCCCTATGCCTACGTATTCCCTCGTGCAATGGAAAGTCAGACTCAACGTAGTTCGGGAAAACTACGGGTGATGGAGGGCAAGGTTTCCCGCCAAGACATCGCCGTCTTGTGCCTACGTATACTCGTCTAGTACAAGAAATCAGAGCAAATGTAGTTTGGGACGACATGACCACAGATTGGTTCAAGTGTTTTAACTGAGTAGGGTTAAATAATGGTTCCAGCAGTTAGGGACGATGCATGTTTGCAGTAGAACCAAGACTTAACACACTCTTTCTGAAAATTATTTTCTAAACAATCCCGAAGGATAAAAAAGGTTTGATGTTTTGTTTTTGAGTTTTTTATGAAGTGAATTGAGTTAAGATTTGTAACTCATGTTGCACTAAAGACTATGACTTGAGAGCGAATGCGTTGTGTATCGCCCAAAGGGCATACGCCAAACACTCTAGACAATTGAGAGGAAGCCCATCAACCATCATCCCTCAAGTACTTAAAGCTCATAACGTGAAACACTTGTTATCCTTTATTAGATGTTTTGAAGTGTTTAGGAGATGAGAAGAGAAAGACACAGACTAAGGGGAAGCTGAACCCTAATGTTATCATGTACAATTCTCCTAAAGTTGGGATTAAGAGGGGAAGAAATTATCCTAATGTTATCATACAAAGGATTGAACACCTAATGTATCTTCTACTCCCATCTTAAACAGAGGGACTAGGAATCCTAAGGGGATCATGGCAAAAACCAAGTAAACACAAGATAATTCAATTACAGATGAAGTGGAAAATGAAAAGAAAATGACTTAAACAAGTCAGAAACAATGCCAACATGAGATGTCAGATACAAAGAAGAAATGCAAGACTCAAAAGATGCAACAAGGATGAAACAAAATATTCAAACAAAAGGACTTGAACAAGTCAAAAAGAGTGAGATGAAATGGGAGAAGTTACAACTCCTACAACCATTCAAACACCAATCACTATAACAAAAGTTAAACACAAAGCAAGACCAAAAGGCCATGATCAAAAGGGAGGTGGGAGAAATAGGCTTGGGCAGCAAGAAACATGAAAAACATCTCAACCAAACCACTCAAGTTGACCATGTAAAAGAAAGGAGCAAAACAAGGCAAGGAGAAATGCATCATTCAAGGCAAACTCAAAGTATGAATATGAATACCAAATCACCTTGAATGATAACCAAATCTTATGGGAAGAAGTGGAGCCAAAAGAGGGAAGCCCAAATCAAAGTTTTAAACAAAGTACAAACATCAACCAAGTCATGGCAAGTGGTGGAAACAAAGTTTCATCACCAATTCAACACTTAGAAACAAGTGGAAATGCCTAACTTCTAGGTATCTTGTGAAATCAGTTAAACAAATGTATGACCTAACAAATGGAAAACCAGAACCTTGATCAAGTTATGAACATGTAACAACACTCACAAGATGCATATGGGATCATTAGAAATCATTTCCCAAAGAAACTAGGTCAAGTTATCTTGTATGAACACCTTCAAAAGTGACTTGACTTGCAAGGTTCACCAAAAATGGAAGGATTGTTCAATAAATGTCAAATAAAATACAAAAAGTAGCTAAAAACAAAGGAAAACAGAATGCCAAAGTTTCAAAGTGAAACTCACCTCAAGGCATCACCAAACAAATCCATTATTAAGGGTGCTCCACCTTATCAAGGGTTTATCGAGGGGTAACAAAAGTCAATTCAAAATCAACCCTAAATTGATCAAACATGGACCAAAACCACCCTCAAAAAGGCCTCAATCCCTCACCTAAGTGAGGGAGAAACCATGGTCATAGGGGATAAAAATTAGGGTTTACATGGTCAAGATCAAATAAGGTGAACAACATAAAACACGTTGACTTTTAAATTCAAAATAAAATAATAAAATAAGTGGAAAATAAAAATAAAAATATTGGAAAATTAAATAACATGTTAAACTGTTAGAAAAATATTTTTTGTGATTTTTATAAGTTAAAGAACTATTTTCTAAAATAATTAAATGAAAGCTAGAAAGGAAATAAAATAAAATAAATTAAAAACTGAAAGGGGGTACACTTAACAAAGAAGAAATGAACTGATACTAGGGTAACACGCGCTGGGCCCAAAAAGGTGTGGGGTGTGAATAAAAAGAATGCAAAGCCCAATACCCAAGTCTGGACACACTCAGACGCCATGTGGAAGCTCATTAATTGATGTAGAGCCTAGTCACGCATGTAAGCTAATGGAAACATAACAACACATATCATTTGAATTCAAAAAGAGGTGCCAAAGGCCAGGTCAGACTATCCTTAACCTCCAGACGCCGGAACCCTAGTTCCGGTCATCTTCTCCGGCGACACACCACCGGAGTTGGATCAAACATGCCCAAAAATGAAAAAGAATGCTACCCCTCGACCCAAAATTTCAAGGGGATCTCAAATATGGCCTCACATTTTAAAAATAAGGTCCTTCTCATGGTGAATCGAAGGCAAACAGTTGGAGCATGGCAAACTGAAACTTCACAAAACTCAACCAAAATGGTGTGAAAACATTGCCTACTTGAGTAGGACTTCAAATGTACTCAGCATGCTCCTAAAATGTGCCTAAAATGGAAGGAAAAAGTTTAAGAAAATACCTAGTGGAGTATGTCCACTGCTTCTTCTATGCTTGCAGAAACACCACCAAAAGCTGCATAATGACTCCTTGAAACTTGTAGAAGCTGAGATAAGCTTGAATGGCCTTGAATCTCCTTTAATCCTTTAAACCAGTTTGAGCAGGTGTGAATCAAAGTGCTCACAGTTGGCTTTTCTTGCAAACAGATGGTAGAGGGGGTTATGGTGAAGATGATTTGAGCTGGTTTTTGATGGAAAGCTCAATGTAGAGTGTGTTTCGAAGGAAGTTTTCAAAGGAAGCAAATATGGCTAGGTCTGAAGTTCACTCAAATTGAGGCTCTCTCTTTCTAGGGTTTTTCCTTTTGGCTTATATGAAGTTAAAATGAAATTAGGGACTTTGACTGTGGTAAAAAAATCAATGGAGCAGATGTTGTAATCAAATGAAAAGTTTGGATTCAATGGTTGATGATGAACCATGCACGGGTTGCTTTGCAATTGTGGTTGTTTGCTTGAGTGGAAGGAGAAATTAGAGGGAAAGTGTGAGGGTCATAGTAGTGGCTGCTTGTCCCTTTCCTTCTTTGGGCAAGAATTTCCAAAATCATGTCAACATAGTACATGCCTTGTTGGCCTCACTTTGGCAATGTTTTGGAGTGAAAAATTTGTTACTTCATGCGCATGATATGGACAATGCAACAATGTTGCAAAGCTCAATTGAGAAACATGCCAAAATCACTTATGGATCATGCCTTGAAATGTTTTCCAAACCACCATCTTTGAACCATTGTAGCTTGATGTACAAGGCTCCTCTTGATTGGAACTTGGGCTCAAATGAAAGATTGCATGGAAAGGAACAACATTGATGTTGAAGAAATCTTGGTTTGCAACTTGGAATATCATGAAAATTGAGATTGAAAGTCATGACATAAAATCTGCCTTGAAATAACTTAGAAAAATTCTAAGTTATGAGTTTTGATCCATTTGAAACCCGAACTTTGAACTTCCATATCTTGAGCTTCAAACTTCACATGAGAGACTTCTAGTAATGGATGGAAAGCTTGGAACAAGGCCTACAACTCTCATGTGGGACAAAATTCCATTTGGTAACAAGAACTTGATGAAAATTGGCTTGGAAACTTGGTCCAAAAATCTGTCCAAACTTGCTAAATTTGATGTCTTTGAAAACCCTAACTTTCAAACATCATAACTTGAGCTTCAAGCATCACATGATGATGAATTAGTACTCAAAAGAAAGCTCACAATGTGAGGAAAAAGTTTGATGTTGGACAAAAATTCATTTGAAAATATGATCATGCAGAAAAATGGCTTGGAAAGTGGCTGGTTTACACATGGAACTTTTCATAAATGGAAAGTCTCTAAAACCCTAATTTTCCAAAAGTGGCAAGTTTCACACTTCTTGATTTTTCATGATCCCTTTGACATTTCTTGGTCAAATTTCACCCATTGGTCATATTGAAGTTGAGGAGCATGATTTTGACCTTAAAAAAAGTCAGGAGTTGACTTTTCCCCCAAATCTCCTAATTTGCAATTGACTGCCCAATTAGAGCTCTTCTGCTTGAAATTGATGATCAATCTTCTACTTCCAAACACCTTGGGACATTTGAAGGATAATGGAAACAAGTCTTTCTCCAAGAAATTTGTCTAGACTGATTATATGTGAAACCCTAATTTCATGTCCTTTATATAGGCCCTTTGCAGATGAATTGAATGACCATTCCAACTCCACCATAGCGTCTAAGATACTCACACAATATCCATCCCATGCTCACACCAATGATAAGAGTCTCATGAATCCTGACAAATCCTCTGGTGGTCCTCAGACAAGGAGCTATAGCACACCTCTCCTCTCAAGGAGCTTTGACAACTTCATAATGATACCACACACTTAATGGCTTGTACCAATGCCTTTGCTTGTACTTGAAGCCAATAAGATTCTCCTCTTGGATGGAACATAAACAATCACTTGATCCCCTATAAGAACAATGCTATGCAAATGCTAAATACTAAAATGGAAATGAAACATAAGCTAAACAAAGAAAGAGGTTGGTCAAATTTTGGGGTACAACAATATGATATAATGATAAGCTTCTCGGGCGAGAAATGTCGCTTGTCGGATATAATGATAAGCTTCTCGGGCGAGAACTATCGCTTGTCAGTGTTGTAAAGGTGTAATGATAAGCTTCTTAGGAGAAAACTGTTGCATATCAGTGTTTGTAAAATGTAGTGATAAGCTTCTCAGGCGAGAACTGTCGCATACCATTGTTTGCAATGATAGGCTTCTCAGGATGAGAACTGTCGCTTATCGGTGTAGCAATGATAGGCTTCTCCTTAAAAGATAGTGCAAAATAAATGCATGTCTAGGTAGGTTCAGCAACCGACAAGGACAAAAGTTCAATCTAGAATTGAGCTAGAAAGAAACTGTCAAACAAGACTACATTGAGGGAATGAACTCAAATGGGGATTATCTTATCCAGGCACGGAAAAGATAACTGAAATAACCGTCAGCCACGAGGGTTGGACTCTGTGGGGAAACTGGAAAATAGTAAGTATTTTAAGCCTAAGGTCGATGATCTAGTTGGAGAGAACAGACAAACCCAATTACTTGGCGGTAACCACAGCCAAAGTAACGACAAAAGACAACGAGGATAGCAAACATGTAAATGCTAATGCGTATGAAAATGCTAATGCAATGCGTATGCAAAATGCTGATGCTTGTGCACATGCTGATAAACCGGACGAGCGGAGGAGCAAACATGAGATGAAAAAAAAAATCCTGACGGGGATACCCGATGACCTTTGCAAAAGTACATCTATCAAAGGATAGGAAAAGTTGATGGCAGAACTAAATCTTACTTCAAATTTCCAAATTCTCTGGGGAGAACGAAATTCTACTTGGGGATAAGATATCATGACTTCACTGGAAGGATTGTCATCATGAATCTGGATCCTGATCAAAGAAGACATGTTCACTGGGAGAGTCATCTTAGGATTGGAGACTTCTGAGGATAAAATAAACATCCGCTTCATGAGGAAGTGGGGAGCTAGGAAGCTTCATGGGAAAAGGGTGGCAACTTCCTGGGAAAAGGTACATCAACTTCCTAGGGAAAGTACATCAGCTTCCCTGAGGAATGTATCTTGACTACTTGGGGAGATTGTGGCAATCTCATGGAGAAAATTTCCTGAAGAAAGTATGGCAACTTCAGTGAGGAAAAGATGATTCCACTAGGGAGTGGGTCCTCAAAATGTGTATCACTTGGAAGATACTAGGGAGATCTCTACAGTCTTGAAAATCACTGGAGATCATCGGATCAATCCAAAGTGTTGTCAGCTTATAGTCTCGCTGGGGACTTGCACTGAGGAAATGCTTTAAAAGTGCTTCTGTAACATTGAGACTTAATGGGGAAAATAGATGTCCTTCAGATATTTCCACAAGTCAAATCAACTTTATATTTTTTTCAAAAGCGTTTTCATAAACAGTTTTAAGTTTAAAAGTTTTCACTTTCAAAATTTTATTAACAAATAACAATTTGCATAACAAGAATGGAAATAGAGATAGCATAGAGTGCATAAATTGAATAGCAAAAGGTTTGATTTTATTGTAGAATGGTAGTTTTCTAATGGCAAGGCTCCATGGAAAATTACAATTGAAATTCGCAAATAGGGAGAGGTTACATTGAATCCAATGACCTCTACTGACCCTAATAACTAAGACTACCCAAAATGTTGCTTTTGCCAAGAGCGATTGGATTGAAGTTGATCTGATGTAGAATGCTCTTTGAGGATCGGCGTCGTCTGATGTAGTGAAATGCCTTTGTCCCTAAATTTTTCCTGGACCGCCCTTTCGGGTCTTCAATCCACCGGGACGCTCATTTTTGCCTAAGCCGCCTTTTCAGGTTTTCATCTTAGCGAGCTATGTATTTTTTTTTGTATTTTTATCCCTTAATTTTGCCTGGATCTCCTTCATAGGTTATGATCCACCGGGATACCCATTGTTGCCTAAGTCGCCTTTCCAGGTTTTCGACTTAGTGGGTTATTTTAGGCATAATATTTTCTGACTGCATCAGAGTTCACAGGATGTGCAAGCTCTTCACCATCCATTGTTGTGAGAATTAGCGATCCTCTAGAGAAGACTGTCTTTACAACAAATGGGCCTTCATATTTGGACATCCATTTTCCGCGCATGTCTTTGTGAACTGACAATATTTTATTGAGTACGAGTTCTCCTTGACAAAATTCACGGATTCAGACTTTCTTGTCAAAGGCTCTCTTCATTCGTTTCTGATATAACTGACCATGGCACATAGCTGTCATGCACTTCTCGTCGATGAGATTCAGCTGGTCAAATCTGTCTTGAACCCACTCAGCTTCATCAAGCTTGGTTTCCTTCAATTCCCGTAAGGAAGGTAACTCAACTTCGATGGGGAGGACGACATCCATTCCATACACCAATGACAAAGGGGTTGCCCCTGTTGAAGTTCGTACTGAAGTTCTGTATCTGTGCAAAGCAAATGGTAGCATTTCATGGCAATCTTTGTAAGTCTTGCCCATCTTTTGCAGGATTTTTTTAATATTTTTGTTCGCAGCTTCAACAGGTCCATTCATTTTAGGACGGTAGGGAGAATAATTGTGATGTGCAATCTTGAAACTTTCGCACAACTCCTTCATGGTTTTGTTGTTCAGATTGGTACAGTTGTCTGTTATGATTCGGCTTGGAACTCCATAACGGCAAATAATTTCCTTTATAATGAAGCACGCAACTACTTGCTTGGTCACATTGGCGTAGGAAGAATCTTCTACCCACATTGAGAAAGGCCACGGTGAAGATAAAACATTCAACGATGTTGGAGGTACGTGTACCTTGTCAGCATAAATTTGGCACTTATGGCATTTCCTGGCATATTGGATGCAATCTGATTCCATGGTTAACCAGTAATACCCAGCTCTCAGAATTTTCTTAGACATAGCATAATCGTTGGCATGAGTTTCAAAGGTTCCTTCATGAATTTCCTGAAGTAACATGCCTACTTCCCGTTTGTCAACACATCTAAGCAGAACCATGTCGTAGTTTCTCTTGTATAGCACATCATTGCTGATGAAGAACTTGGATGCCAATCTTCTCAGAGTCTTCTTGTCAAGATTAGTAGCATCGGCTGGATACTCTTGCTTTAGCAGATAATTCTTAATGTCATGAAACCAAGGCTTGTCATCAGTTTCTTCTTCAACCATCTGACAGTAGGCAGGCTCAGTCTTGCGTTCAATTCGAATGAGAGTAACATCATTGATATATCTGACTTTCCACATTGAGGATAACATGGCTAGAGCATCGGTAATAGGTTCTCATATCTCGAAACATGTTTGAAAGTGATCCCATCAAAGTATTCAATCATTTCAACAATGTAGGCTCTGTACGGGATTAACTTCTCATGTCTAGTTTCCCATTCACCTATAACTTGATAAATAACTAAAGCTGAATCCCCACTCACTTCGAGAATTTTGATTCTGAGGTCGATCGCTGCTTCAAGGCCAAGAATGCATGCTTCATATTCGGCGATGTTGTTGGTACATTCAAAGTCTAACCTTGCTGTGAATGGGGTATAACCACCTTCTAGATTCATCAGGACGGCGCCTATGCCATGCCCGCTGTAATTAGAGGAACCATCAAACATCATCTTCCAACAGAGACCCGGCACGGGACCTTCTTCAGGACCTGGCTCTTCATAATCCTTCACTAACATAATGTCTTCGTTGGGAAAGTCAAACTTGATAGGCTCATAGTCTTCGACTGGATGATCTGTAAGATGCTCCTTCTGATAGCTTTTTGAGTCACATACTGGATGTCATATTCGAATAACAACATGTGCCAACGGGCAAGTCTTCCAGTCTAAGCAAGCTTTTCAAAAATGTACTTTATTGGATCCATTTTTGAAATCAACAAAGTAGTATGACAAATCAGGTATTTCCTGAGACGCCTAGCAATCCATGCTAGCGCACAACAAGTCTTCTCCAAAACTGAATATCTGCTTTCACAATCAGTAAACTTCTTTCTCAAGTAGTAGATGGCATGTTCTTTTCGTCCAATCTCATCATGTTGACCCAGTACGCAACCCATAGACTTCTCAAGAACAGTAAGGTACATGAAGAGTGGTCTTCCAGGAACAGGAGGAATCAAGATAGGAGTCTCTTGCAAATAACCCTTGATCTTATCAAATGCTTGCTGACAATAAGAATTCCAAGCAATAACCCGACCCTTCCAAAGTAACTTGAAGATAGGCTCACAGGTAGCAGTCATATTAGAAATGAATCTGGAGATATAGTTTAGTCGTCCAAGAAAACATCTGACTTGTGTTTCAATCTGCGGAGCTGGCATGTCCTGAATGGCTCGGACTTTGTCGGGATCTACTTTGGTTCCTCGTTGGCTGATGATAAAACCAAGTAGTTTTCCAGATCTAACACCAAAGGTACACTTAGCAGGATTTAGTTTCAACTAGTATTTCCTGAGTCATTCAAACAGCTTCAGCAAATGATCCAAATGGTCCTCTTCATTTTGAGATTTGGCAATCATATCATCAACATAAACTTCAATCTCTTTATGCATCATGTCATGAAAGAGAGCGACCATAGCTCTTTGATATGTTGCCCCTGAATTCTTCAAACCGAAAGGCATAACCTTGTAGCAATAGGTTCCCCAAGGAGTAATGAATGTAGTCTTTTCTCTGTCGGCAGGATCCATCTTGATCTGATTGTAACCGGAGAAACCATCCATAAAAGAGAACACTGCAAAACTGGTTGTATTGTCCACAAGTGTATCAATATGCGGCAGAGGGAAATCATCTCTCGGGCTTGCTTTGTTCAAATCCTTGTAGTCTACACACATTCTGACTTTGCCGTCCTTTTTGGGCACTGGAACAATATTGGCTACCCATTCAGGATATTTGGCAACTGTTAGGAAACCCACATCAAGTTGTTTCTTCACCTCATCTCGAATCTTCAGAGCCATGTCAGGTCTTGTTCTTCGAAGTTTTTGCTTGATAGGTGGGCATTCTGTCTTAAGTGGCAGCTTGTGAACAATAATATCAGTGTCTAACCCGGGCATATCTTGATACAACCATGCAAACACATCAGAATATTCCTATAGAAGCTTGACCTATCTCTGCTTGATCTCGGCCCCAAGTGTTGTACCAATCTTGACCTCTTTCTTGTCTTCGTTAGTGCCAAGATTAATCAAATCTACCTGCTCTTTGTATAGTTGAAGCTCAGTGTACTCATAGTCAACCAATTTTGCCAGTTCAGCGGGTACTTCAAAATCTTCATCACCCTCATCTTCAGCTTGATAAATGGGTGAATCTTAGTCAGGAGTGAAAGCAGAGTCATTGGATTCAACATGGTTTGAGATAGTACTGCATGTTTGAAGGTTTATTTTATTAAAATGCACAAGAAAATGCAAGAGAAAGGAAATGCTTTTTTTGTTGTAGTTTTGAAAGAGATTGCCAATTTCATTTTAAATGGTAAAAGCAAAAATCGCAAATGAAAGAAATAGAATTTAACACAATGCATTTATTAATATCCTTTTAAAAGGGAAAAGGTGGCCCTACAAAATAATCCAGTAGCTTTGGGCATAACTATGGAATTTTGAAAACAGCAAATGAAAACATTAAATTACTTTGAAATGTGAAAAATCACGAGGATCTCTATAGCTTCGCAGTTGCTCAAAGTTGCATTACTCTTGAATACCAGGTTGCTCAGGTCTTCATCATCATCATTGTCGTTGATAGCATTGACTTGGAAACCTCCGCTGACAAATACTTCTTGGACAGTCTTCGGACGCCCTTTGACATATGTAGAAACTCTATCATGAGTTGGTTTGTAACCCTACCCGTGGCAATTCGTCTTGGTCTTAAATCCTATCACTTCTCCCCATCCTTCAGGTATGCCCCTGTCGATTGTTGATCTGGTGCTCTTGAAAGATGTAAAAGATGGATTACTCTGGTCCACTATTACTTCGACTTCCAATAGGACAGCATTCGCGATCTCAAGTGCTTGGAAAGAACTTTCCAAAGTGTCTTCGTCGGCCTCTATGTAACGGAAAGAAGATAGGTTGCTCACCAACAGATCCTCTTCACCATGTATGACAACCAGCTTTTCATCGACCACAAACTTCATCTTCTGATGCAGAGTTGAAGTTACAGCTCCAACGGCATGGATCCAAGGTCTTCCAAGTAAACAGTTGTAGGTAGGATTAATGTCCATTACTTGGAATGTGATATTGAAGATATGTGGACCAATCAAGATCGGTAGCTCAACTTCTCCAATTACAGCTCTACAAGAACCATCGAAAGCTTTGATGATCAAGGAGGTAGTGTCGCTACCGCGAAAATAAGGTGCCGGTAAAACAGAAGAGTCGCCACCTTTCGTTATTTATCCCACAGAAAGGGAAAGGAAACAATCGGAAAAACCTGACGAAAAGGTATAAGACAAGGTCATCGCAACCAATGTCTGGATTCGGGAGTCGGTTACGCAAGGGGAAAGTATTAGCACCCCTCACGTCCATCGTACTCGATGGAATCCATGCTTGTTGTGTTTATCTGACAGGTTGGTTTTACTATCTACACTAAAAGTTTGGTCTGAAAAGAAAAGAAAATGACTCGGCAGAACACAGCAGTTCTATTCCTACGTATTCCCGTCTGGAACAAGAAATCAGAGTCAACATAGTTCGCCTAACTACGGGTTACGGGGGAAGGTTGCTCGCCGAGATATCGCATCTCGTGCCTACGTACTCTCACGCGGCGCGAAAGATCAGAGTAAACATAGTTCGGGCTAACAAGAGACACAGGTTTGTCTTTTTTATCAGAGTAGGGTTAACAGACGGTTCCAGCAGTTGGTGTATGCAGCTCGCTCGACGGAGACTTAGGCGTTTACCGTTTGCGGTAGAACCGGGAGTTAACAAAACTCTCCTTATGAAAATGGCTTTCAAGGATTAAAGGTCCCAGAGGACGAAAAGATGTTTGATCTTTGTTTTCTGTCTTTTACAGAAGAAGTATCTTTTATGGATGTTTGCAACTAATATCGCACCAGAGACTATGACCTGAGAGTGAATGCGTTGCATGTCACCCAAAGGGTACCATACTAAACATCCAAGCTGTTGAAAAGAACTCTCCAACAATCCTTTCCCAAGTAGCTTAAGGCTCGTAGCGTACGACATCAATTAACCTTTATTACGGTATTTTGATTTGTTTGAAGATGAGAAGAGAAAGTGACAAACTAAAGGGGAACTAATCCAATCCTAAAGTTGTCATGCAAAGTTCATCCTATGATTGAGGTTAGGAGGGAACTACCTAATGTTATCATACATGGCTAGAACCCTAATGTCTGTCATAGCTTCTCTTGAACAAGACAAGTCAGAGTTCCTAGGGGAACATGGCAAAGAAAAGCAACAACAAAAGAAATAAACTGTAAAGAAATAACTGTAAGTAAAATGCATGCAATGCAGCACTACAAGCAGAAGGAGCCAAACTCAACTTCTAGAGCAAGCAAGTCAAAGGCAACACACCACACAGGCAAGGGAGACTACACTCAACCTTAAGCCAGCAAGCAAAGCCAAACAGTAACAGACAAGCAGAGGGAGACAGACTCAACCTCTCATGCAAATAAGCAAAGGGAGCCAAGCTCAACCTTTCAATGCACTTAGGCCTATAATCAACTACATGAAAGCCTAGTCTAATGCAACACACCAGACAAGCAGTCAAACAAATACAGTCAACCAGCAAACACAACAGACAAAATAGCAAACCAATAGCTCAACAGCAAAGCAGACTCCTAACAGTAAAGCAGCCCAACAGTCTGTAGTTTGATCTCCATGTCCAAGTTATCTTCAAGAGAAGACTTCATATTCAAGCTTCACATGATCCACCAAGAGAGATGATAATCAACATCAAGATGATTGCATGATGATGGGAGGCATGATGGAAACCAAGGGAATCCATCATGGCACTCAACCATACATCTAAGATAGGCATCCTCAAAGGTTCTACCTTTTGTGATATGCCACACATCCTTCCAAAGGAGGGATGAGGCTTCCACATTGGGACCTTGAATCATTGGATGAGAATGGAAAGCAATCAAGGCAATCCATGTTTATGAAAGAAGAAAACAACTTCTAAGGCTCTACAAAACCCTAATCCTACAAGCATAAAGAAAGCTACTAAAAGGAAACCAAAACACCAAATCAAGCACTACAATTAAGCAAACAGAAGCTCTAACAAGTCTAAAGCACTATCTAAAAGGAATGGGAATTTTATTTCATGCTATGGGTCACCATTGAGGTCATTCTAAAGGAAAGGTCATGTTAGAAGCATCATACACACAGCCTAAGTATTAAATCTAATTAAAATACTAAATCAAATCCTAAAAATCTATACAAATTTCTAAGGGATCCTAAAGGTATGGGGAACCTATGGTAAACATTGCAGAACCTAAATCAATGCTTAAGGTCACCATTCAAAGGCTAAACTAAAAGGTGTCAGATGAAGGTTCAAATGGGGAAAGCCCTATAAACCTAGTTCAAAACTATGCTTAGATTCATCTAAAAAATGTAAGAAAAATCATACAATATACTACAATGTGTCAACATTCACCATGTAAAAAATCAGAAATTAAATCCAAGCATTGATATGGAAACAAAATTCTAGAAGTTAACATGGCATTATTTCTATTCATGGAATAACACATAAAAGAAAATCCGAAATTAATTGAAAAATGAATTAAAATTGCAATAAAAAAATATGACAATTTTCTACACATGTCAAACTATCTCCAGTATTTTTTTTCATGATTTTATGACATCATTTACTATTTTTCTTAAATTAAAATGAAACAAGTATCCAAACAGAAAAATAATAGAAAAAGAAATTTAAAAGAATAAAAGGGAGGTGTATCTAGTAATTGTTCTATGCGTGTAATTCAATTGGGCTTCGCGTGACGGGTGCGAACAACATGGTGCTTAGGCCCAGCTGAGATTACATTGAGGGAAATGGACAGGAGGTGTGATAAGCAATGCATTCATGCGTATATCTATTGGGCTTGCGCGTGGGGGTGGGGATAGCGCAATTCTTGTTGGGCCCCAGCTGAGTTCACAAAGCACAGCATGTAGCAATATCAAAACGCAGCGTTTGCTGCATGTATGAGAGGCCACACGAGATTGAATTATGTCCGTGCGATTGGATGACGGATTCAACACTCGTGCGCGATCGGACGCTCATCGTTGCGTCTGGGCATTTCGAACGGAAAAGGAGGGAAACAGCCGACGCGGTGGTTCGCACGGTGGTGCCGGTGGCCGGAATTTGTCCGGTCATCTTCTTCATTTCACCAACAATGGCACTTCCTCATCTCTTAACCAAAATTCGATTTTCTTTAACCAAAATTATGTCTTTTTTCGTGTAGAATCCAAATATCCAATTTGTTTCTACTTTCATCCATTAAAACTCAGAATTCCATATCATCCAAGAATCACTCAAGAAAATCAATTTTCTCAAAACTCCAAATTGATGATACTAATATCTTCCTCTCACCTCCTACATCAACAATCTATGCTTATTTTCCATTTTCATCCACTAACAAGAGAGATATCGAACTACAACCTAGGGTGTCAATTTCTAAAGTTTCAAGAAACCTAACCAAACTAATCCTACAAGCCTCTATACATCCTAAGGATTATAATTATGTGAAAATGACGCCTAAATTCGACACAAACAGAGAGCATGGATGAAAAATTAGAACCTTGTTTGGAGCTTCAATGGTGGCTTGAGATGTTGTTGAAGCTTCCCGAAAAATGTCCAGAATCATTCCATAATCATCATAGAAGCTTCTACAATGCTTAATCTTGCTTGAAAATGTGCCAAGTTCCAAATTCAAAAATCAAATTTTCACCACTTTTTCTCCATGAATTTTTGTTGTAACTACCTCCAAAATCAGTTATTTTCAGTTAGGAATGATTGAAATGTTATATACAATGGATCTTGAATGATTTTCAGCCCAATAGGAGCCCATAAGAGTCCAATCCAAAATTCACATTTTTGAGTTTGAAGCTTTATAGAAATGGTGAAAACAGAGCCAAAACAGCTTGCAAGAGGATTCATATCAGTTACTTATGATGCAAGGAATACGTGTGGCTGAGATTGAACCCTTGGAAACGAATCTACGGTGGATTTCCATTATGTTGCTTAAAGATGAAGAAACCATGAAATTGGCACACCAAATGACTTCAAATTGGATTTCTGATTTTTCCAATGTTCTTAAAACATTATTTGCACTAAAAAAATGCACCAATATGACATAAATTGATTTAATTGGCATTAAATCCAATCTAGGCCTTTTCAAACTTCTTTTCATGAAATTTTCTCCATACATTCTCATTTCCAAGCTATGTCAATGATCCCTTAAGGTTTGGTTGACCAAATAATCCCATTTGGAGTAACTTTCAAGTTGGCAAGATTTCCATGTGAAGTGCGCAAAGTGGTGAACTTGACCTATAATGAAAATGACCTGTAACCTTACTTTCCCAAAATACCTCTGACATGTAAACCTCATAACTTGAGTTCTACAAATCAGATGAAAGACTTCTAGTACAATTTAGAAAGCTAATACCAAGACCTACAACTTTCATGTTGGCCAAAAGTTGGGGAGAAACATCCTTCTAGGTCAAAAGTGCCTTGGAAGTTGGTTGACTTTCACAGATAAATGTCACATTCATCTGATGACTTGTAACTTATCTGGATCATAAGTTGAGTTCTATAAATCCAATCAAGGACTTCCAGTACTCAAATTAAATCTAAGAGCATGCTTTACAAGTTCCATGTTGGCCAAAAGGTGAGATGAAACTTGCATCTTGAGATAAGTGGACTTGAAGTTAGGCACTAAATAAGGGATTTTACCCGGAGAACCCTAGTTTAGCAACTCCTCACACTTTGAATTCTTCTTGAATTCATCTTGGAATAACACCTAATGTATCTCAACACAACCTTCCATGATCACAAAGACCTAGAAATGAGTCTTAATCTCCTTCAGTTGCACAGTTGACTCAAGGTTGACCAGATAAAAACCCTAATTGCAACACCCTCAACTGTGGCTTTTCACACTTAGCATAATGACTTGACTGAACTCTACCATGACCCTCAAGGCACTCCATTAGCTCTATCTACATACCCTAGCCATGATCAAGGCTTCACAACCCACTAATGATCTTCAATGGGCTTCAATGACAAACTCTACCCCTAACCATGGGCTTATGATCCTCAGATGATCCTCAGTTAGGCTCCTAGACAGGAGATGAACCACATATCAGCATCCAAACTTCTCTAGAACACAACCCACTTTATGATGACTTTGGTGACCTCTCAAGCTTGAATAAGACCTCTAGATAGGCTCCTCTTGATATAAACCACACTTGATCCCCTGCTAAATGAATAATGCTATGTTATGCAAATGTTAGACCAATGATATGCTAATGCAATGAAACATAAACCAAGTAAGAAAAGGTTAGGCAATTTTGGGGTGCAACAGGTAGGTTTCATCATAGTCTCTTTGCAAGCCAACTTAGTAAGAACCCTCTTGGGTAGGACGTTCAAAGATGAACCGGTATCCACAAGCACCCTTGATAAGTTATCCTCCATACATTTCACCGATACATGTAAATCACGGTTATGATTCTGACCTTCTCTTGGTAGCTCTTTGTTGCTGAAGCTAAGAGTATTGCAGACAGTAATGTTGGCAATTACACTGTCAAATTATCCCGTAGTAATGTCTTGAGCGACATGAGCTTGAGCCAATATCTTTTGTAAAGCAGATCGATGAGCAGGTGAACTCATCAACAGAGATAAAATTGAGATCTTGGAAGGAGTCTGATGAAGTTGATCAATGACTTTGTAGTCGCTCTTCTTAATGATCCTCAGAAACTCAGCATCTTCATTGTTTGTAATTTCTTCTTTACCTTTGTCCTTGGCTGGCACAGTAGTAGCCGTAGTTGTTTCTTTAGGAGGAGCCTCATTGAAATGGGGAGTATAAATACGACCACTGCGTGTTATCTTGCTTGCCCCATCTATGTTTGTTACATTTTTGATATCAGACTTCAATTCTTCCCTCGGAATAACTTTCCTAGATTATTTTTCAATCATGGTCACATCGTATTTCCAGGGTACAAATTTAGGATCACTGAAACGAAACGGACTAGGTTTCTGAATAATCAACGGCCTTGGTTGATTCACTGTAGGAGTAACTGGCTTACATATGTTGAATACAGGCTTTGTAGAACTTGATCTTGGAAAATGAAAGACTGTTACTTTAACATTCGGCTCTGGTAAGTTGAAGACGGGCTCAACCACAACAACTTCATCCTTCTTCACTTTATTAACCACTTGTAAGAAACCATCATTGATCAATTTTTGAATATCATTCTGAACCAACAAACAACCCTTGGTACTGACATCACAACTTGTACAATCAACATGAGAAGTAGTCACTAAACCGGCTTCAAACAGTTTGGCATGGGAAACCTGGAGAGGAATCTTGATCTGAACAACATCAAGGATAAGGCTTTCATCAGATATATCATCAATAGCATTAACGGCCCCATGGTTAGGAAGAGGATTACTCTTGACATTTGGCTGAGGATCATCAAAAGACAGGATCTTCTTTTCCATTAACTCTCTCATAAGATGCTTGAGAGCGTAACAACTTTCGAGATCATGGCCAGGCGCACCCTCATGAAATAAACAATGAACAGCAACGTTGTAATTAGCTGGCAGAGGGTTTGGAGGTGGACCCAAAGCTCTTGTAGTAATCAGACCTTGTTGCACTAATGAAGGGTACAACTCAGTGTAAGTCATCAGAATCAGAGGACATGGCTTGTACTGTCTCCTGTTAGGAGCATTCTGGCGAGGTGCCTGATTCTTTGGTTGTTGATAAGCAGGAACGTTGGGCGCTCGTTGATAGTTGGCAGGAGCTTGTGTAGGCTGATAACCAGGAGGTTGTTGATAGACCGGAGGCTGATAGACAGGAGCCGATTGCACAGGCTAATAAGTAGGAACTTGCTGATTAAATGTCGGTGTAACAGCAGCTATATACGGTTGTTGAGCATACTGAACAGGATAACCTTGTTATTGAACTTAACTCTGCGGATGTTGATAAGGTTGATTTCTTCGTCGGCTTGCAGTTACAACATTAGTTTCACCCTCTTTCTTCTTCTGAGAACGGATTCGCATGATCTTTAGAGCTTGAACTACCAGCGACACTTGACATTTTACCACTTTTCAGACCCAATTCAACCTTTACACCAACAACAACGATGTCAGAAAAATTAGCAGTCACACTACCAACCATTCTCTTGTAGAATTCTGGATGAAGGGTGTCAACAAACCAATCGGCTAATTCTTTCTTGGTCAGAGGAGGTTCTACTTGCGAAGCAATTTCTCTCCACCTTTGAGCATATTGTTTAAATGATTCTGAACTCTTCTACGACATACTGGGCAGTTGTCTACGGTCAGGAGCCAGATCCATGTTATATTTATAGTGTTTGATGAAGGCATCGGATAGATCTTGGAAACACTTGATACGAGATTGATCCAAAGTTAAGTACCACTTTGAGGAAGCACCTTTCAAACTATCCTGGAAATAATGTATCATCAGCTTGTCGTTCTCAACATGAGCAGCCATCTTACGGTAATACATAATCAAATGACTCTTTGGACAAGTAGCACCTTCATAACGGTCGAAGCTGGGAGTCTTGAACTTTGGAGGAATAACCAACCCAGATACCAAACAGATGTCTCTAGCAGCAGCACCAAAGATTTGATCACCTTCCATCATTCTCAGCCTTTTATCAATAGTTTCAAAATTCTCACGCAGCTTTTCATGTCGCTCATCTTCATCCTCTTTCATGTCAGGAATATCATAGACCGGTTCATTGAAATAAGGTTGCACCCGAGTATGAACAGTAGCTGGTGCAAAAGTAGGAATCACTTGAGGAGCTTCAAAAACCAGAGGAACAGCTTGAGGAACCGGTTGAGCAATAGAAACCTCAGCAGGAGGAGGCACAAAACCAAATGGAAGACCATAGGGAGGTACATTGGCAGCATTAACGGCCGATTGAGGATCCACAACGGTATTGGTAATCTTGGAAACAACAGTGGGTTGAGTATCCATCCTTGCATTAATAACCTATAGCATCTCCATTATCTGCCCCACACTTCCCCGAAGGTCTTCAAGTTCATTACTGACACGGTCAAGCTCTTGATTTTATTCAGCCATCTTTTTTCGAGCTCGGGCTCTGGTGTTGTACTGATGCAGAGGACTCAGGGTGACAGAACTGGAAGGCGAGAGAACCAAGAAAAACCGGAAGGAAAATGCAAATGCAAAAACAGGATGCAATGCAATGCGATGGTTTCAAGGATTTCAACGGTAGATTGTAAATATTTCTAGGAAAAGCTGGAAAAGGTTTTAGACTTTGAATTCAAGATTTTTGAATTCGCAAAGGACAGTTGGATTCCTTGAAACCAGGAATGATATGATGCGGGATGCAATGCACAAGCACACAAGCAAACAAAATATCATGGGTTAGAGGAACATGAGCGGAGCCATGGTCTACCCATCCCGAAAGGTAAGTACTATGGGTTAATTGTACCTGAACAAGGGTTCTAAAGAGGTGCCCAAAGTCATTTGTTCATCTTTTGGATATTATCAATTTCCCGACTAACTCGGTGGTTAATAATATTCTTAAGAGAACCTCTTCTGAGTGTAGTATCGCGTAGCAACTATTTCGGGACTACTCCCTCATAGTCATCGCACTACGTCCTAGTAAGGCCAAAGTTTTGTTTAGGTAACTACGGTCCCCAGTATCACGGGCTCCGATCGAAAATAGTGAATATTTTCACGACTACTCATTCAACAATACTAGTTTTCAAGAGGGCCTCAACTGAGCGGTGATTCTCAAGTCAGCTTGGTCAGGACTCACTCTCTATAAGCCTCGTCGAATATAACCTCAAGCAAGGTATAAAAATATATACAAGAAGATAAGTATAGCAAATAGTAAGAAGAAAAAAAACAAGATAGGGGTAACCCTCAAAAGATACGATTATGTCCCCAGTGAAGTTGCAATTTTCTGTTGTTGTGAGAATAAGATATCAAATTATTGATTAATTTGAATCACATCTTTAGTTCACAATCAATCTTTGATTTATCCGAAGGAAAGGTTAAAGAAAGGAAAAACCTATTTTTCATCGTAAACACAATGCAGGGAAAGATCTAGGGTTCGGGGGTTGGTTAAGCTTAAGGAAGGTATTAGCATCCTAAACTTCTGTAGTACTCTACAGGAACCTCTTGTTTTAAATGCTGCTATTGCTAAAGTTATCTGTCTATGGTTAATGCTAAGGGTTAAAGGGTAATGAGAAGGACCTAAGGAGTTAGTCCTAAGTTTACTCACCAAGACTCGCATCTTGTGCCTACGTATCCGAGGTAGGGGATGGAATCAGAGTAATCGTAGTTCCCCTTGAAAGGGAGGTAAGAAACTTCTTGACTGTGGTCAAGGTTTTAAGGGGGAAGTAAGCGTTCATAGGGAAGCGCTTACTTTGGAGTGCGGCGACTCCTAATTTTACGTTGAAATTGAATTGAAAGGGTAAATAAGTATCCACGGCGGAAACTTACATGGAGTGCGGCGAATCCTAATCCGAAGGCTAGGATAAAAAGGGTAAATGTGTGTCCACGGCGGGATGCCTAAGCACGAGTACAACGACTCGGATCCTAAGGCTAGGATGGGCGAGGGTTAAGGCATTGACGCGGCGGTCAAACGGGGTATCTTTCCTTCGGAGGGGAAACAATAGTAAAAATAATATATCAGTGATAATTGAAATGTAAATGATAAGCAGTGTGATGACGGCAGTGGACAAATGATAATAGCAACGATATATGGTTAAGTTGGAATTAGGCGATGGGATTGCAAATAGAAGTGAAATATGATTAAGTGGATTTAGGAATAAAAAAAAGGAAAGGTGGAATTGTTTTGATTAAAAAATTATTAAATCTAAATTAAATATTAAAATGTTAAAACAATAGTTAAGCTTAAGTCCGAAAAAGTTAATTATCTTTAGTTAAAGTGGAAAATAGTAAGAAAATTAATTAACTAAAATTCTAAAAAAACTAACTTATCTAAAAAGGTTAATTAAATTAAAAAAAAATTGGATTTTTTATATTATATCTTTATGGGTTTTTTAATATATTATTTAAGAAAAAGCGAAATTGAATTAAAGTCTAAACATATTTTTATATGTTATTCTTATAAATTGAAAAAAAGTTAGTTAAAACTAAAATTGTTGTTTTTATCTTTGAATTGAATTGAAAATTAAAATAATACTAAACATGCTTTCTTTCTTTTTTATTTAAATTTAAAAGAGTTAAATTAAATTATAAATCTAAAATTAAAATAATTATTACTTTTTGATATTATTTTTATATTTTTAAATGTTTTCAGATTTTTTAAAATTTAGTTATCTTAGTATTGTGGTGGTTAGTTTTTTATTATTAATAATTAATAAAAAAATACAAGAACAATAACATAAAATAAATAAATAAAAGGAATGAAAAAAACTGAAAAAAAGAGAAATGGGTCGGGCCGGGTGGTCAGGCCCTGGACCCGACCCAGTTTCATGTTTAAAAATGGGGTGGGGATGAATTTTAGGGTTTTAACCCTAAAATCACCCAGGCGGCCACACGGCCCCTTGTGGGTTCTTGCTTCCATTTTTGTTCTTTCTCTCCTCTTTCACAAAACCGCGAATTGCTCTCTCCTTGTATGTACGGTTTTCCTTCTGCTTGATATTCCTTCTCCTTCTTCTTCTTTATCCCTGAAAAACAAGATCAACTAAACAAAATGATGTTAGACATGGTGGCTTACGATTCAATGGATTTTCCGGCGATGAAGAATGATTTCTGAGCCGGATTCGCGGTTGTTTATGATGTTTCCCTTCTGATGAATTTTGTTGATGGGTTTTGACACTGTTGTTGGTGGGTTTGTGATTTGGCTTGAGTTATGGCGATGATGGTGACAAAGTTTCTTCGTCTCTGAGCCTTGTGGTTTTTCGATGACGGGCGGGCTTTCACGGCTGAGCGACGTTTTTCGTTGCTCGTGAAGGTGGTTTTTCTGATGCTCTTGTTTCTCGCCGATGATGGTAATCCTGAGGCTTTGATGGTGTATGTGATTTTCGGATATGGGAGATGATTTTCGGACAAGGTTTGGTGATGATATTTTCGTTGTCAATTGGATCCCCCCCACTTCTGATTTTCTACTTTTGTTCTTATAGACTCTTCTTCTTAAAACATGTTTTGATGACTTGAACAAAGTTTCCTTTCTTGGAAAAACATGTTTTAACATGTTTCTGATTTTTCCAAATTCATTTTTTTGTGCTCTTATTTCGGATTTGGACATATTGATAGTGATGATATTCTGTCCGGATTTGTTTGGAAATGTTTTAATGGTGCTGTTTGATCTACTTTTCACTTTCGGATTTGCATTAACGGTGATGATTTTCGGATCTCTGTGGGCTTTTGATGTTGATGATCCGTTTTTGTTTATTGATGCTGGATTTCATTTTGGAAATATTGATACTGTCTCAAAGATGCTTTTGATGTTGTCCCTTGTTGGCCTTTCGGATTTTTCTTAAGGCTTGTTTGGATATTTTCGGGTATGGAATGTTTGGACCCAAAATCACCTTTTCTAAAATCTCTTTTTCTCTCTCTCGGAACCTGAGTAGAATTCTGCCGGGTCTTGGGCCTGAGGTCGGAGACGGAAAAAAAATGGGGGGTTTGGTAGCATTAACTTGTTGCCCCTCCCGGGCCCGATGATGAAATTTTCTGAGGGTCCGAAAGAAATTAAAAACCATTTTTTGATAAAAAATAATTAAATTCCACTGACAATATTTTTTATCTGACGCTATTTTGTTTTACAGGTTCTGGAAGCTTCAGAAGTGAAGAAACTCGGAAGTTGAAGAACGGACTTAGAGCTTAGAACTCTTAGGATTTAGCATTTTAGGACTTGATTTGTAATTCCTCAAAAAATGTAAAAATTTGGAATAATGCTATAAACTGAATAATGTACGGAAATTAGTCTTGAATAAAATAAATAAATCTATTCTTGTAGCAAAAATGAATTTTATTCCTCATTTAAATTCCAAGTCGTATCTCGGATAAACCTGACTTTTGTAACCTGGATTGAATCAACTGATCTTCGCGACAAAACCAAACTAATATTCATTAGAGATCTGATGCAAACCATAATTTCACTGCGCCTCTAAAATGTGACTCGTAACCAGTAGAGAAAGAGAAAAACATGAATGCGTGCATTTGTTTGAATAACATCCTTGAAATAATTCTCGCACCGATTCAAATCCAAATCCATCAAACCTTAACAACCTCAGACCGATACCGTTATAAATCAAACAGCATTCAAAAATCCACCTGACGACCAAATCTGATTCTCACACAAGGATTGACTGTATCGAAAAACATCTAACTTCAATATTGTCGCAGAACTCCAACCAATTAAAGGCACACTGTATTATTTTCCAATTATCCGACACGCCTGCAAAAACAAACAAACTAGGCAAACCGGTTAGCAGTTAGTTAAAATGAAAGATGTATTAAAATGAAATGCGAAAATGATCAGTGAATCTATGGGTAAAATTTGGGTTATGACAGTTGCTCCTATTTAAATAACTTCACCGGATGATTTGAGCGACGGAGGCTCGAGAAATCATGGTGAAAGGGATTTAAATACAGATAACCGAACAATATTTCCTTAGATGCAGTGATATGCAATGCTATGGACAAACGAGACTAAACTAAAATGCTGACAATGCTATGAATCTAATATGATACATATGATGAAAAATGATAAATGCAAACATGCAGACGAAACGACAACACAGGTGGACGACACAACGAGCAAACACACACTAGGGAAGACAATGTACTAAGGAAAAACACGAAACCGGGGAAGTCTAAAATGATGGACCAACAGGTACAAGCATGACCAGTGGTCACTTTAGAAAGAAATACAAGAAGAGATCCTCAATGGCACCGACGAGACAGCCTCTACTGGGGAAAATATCCAAGAGTAGCTACTCAACAAGTTCAGGCATGACTAGTTGACACTCTAGGATGGAAAGGTAAAACGGGATCCTTGATGGAGATGGCACCGGCAAGACGGCCTCCACTGGGGAAATATCCAAAGTAGCTTCTCAACAGGTTCAAGCATGACCGGTTGACACTCCAGGATAAAAAGATAAGCTTCCATGATCAAAATATGATTCAGCTTCTTCTTTAACTAAATGACTCATTTAGAAAGGGTAAATAAACTTCCCCACGCCTCCAAGGTTTGTGTGCCATGAACGGGTCTCAGTTTCTTCTTTTACTTGAAAAGGGTAAAATTGTCCATGGCAGGACGCCTAAGCATGAGTACGGTGACTCAACGTCTTAAGGTTTGGGGAAATGGGAACAAGCTTCTCGAGGTAGATGGCCATCTATTTCCAGTCATAATGAAGATAGGACTAAGCTTCTGAGGCGAGAACTGCCGCTTATTTGCAAGGGTAGCAATGATAAGCTTCTCGGATGAGTACTGTCGCTTATTGGTGTGGCAAAAGGTAGTGATAAGCTTCTCGAAAGAGGACTGTCGCTTATCGGATATAATGATAAGCTTCTCGGGCGAGAACTGTCGCTCGTCTGATATAATGATAAGCTTTTCGGGCGAGAATCGTCGCTTGTCTGATATAATGATAAGCTTCTCGGGCGAGAACTGTCGCTTGTCTGATATAATGACAAGCTTCTCGGGCGAGAAATGTCGTTTGTCAGTGTTGTAAAGGTGTAACGATAAGCTTCTCAGGAGAGAACTGTCGCATACCGATGTTTGTAAAATGTAGTGATAAGCTTCTCAGGCGAGAACTGTCACATACCGTTGTTTGCAATGATAGGCTTCTCAGGATGAGAACTGTCGCTTCTCGGTGTAGCAATGATAGGCTTCATCTTAAAAGATAGTGCAAAATAAATGCATGTTCAGGTAGGTTCGGCGACCGACGGGGAGCGAAGTTCAATCAAGAATTGAGCTAGAAAGAAACTGTCAAACAAGACTCCATTGAGGGAATAAACTCAAATGGGGATTATCTTATCCAGGCACGAAAATGATAATTGAATAACGATCATCCACGAGGGTTGGACTCTGTGGGGAAACCGGAAAATAGTAATTATTTTATGCCTAAGGTCGACGATCTACTCGGAGAGAACAGACAAACCCAATTACTTGGTGGTAACCACAGCCAAAGTAACGACAAAAGACAACGAGGATAGCAAGCATGCAAATGCTAATGCGTATGAAAATGCTAATGCAATGTGTATGCAAAATGTTGATGCTTGTGCTCATGCTGACAAAACAGACGAGCGGAGGAGCAAACAGGAGATGGAAAAAAAACATCCTGACGGGGATACCCGGTGACCTCTGCAAAAGTACGTCAATCAAGGGATAGGAAAAGTTGATGGCGGAACTAAATCTTACTTTAAATTTCCAAATTCTCTGGGGAGAACAAAATTCTACTTGGGGATAAGATATCATGACTTTACTAGAAGGATCTCCATCATGTATATGGATCCTGATCAAAGAAGACCTGTTCACTGGGAGAGTCATCTTAGGATTGGAGACTTCCGGGGATAAAATAAATATCCGCTTCATGGGAAAGTGGGGATCTAGGCAGCTTCATGGGAAAAGGGTGGCAACTTCCTGGTAAAAGGTACATCAACTTTCTGGGGAAAGTACATCAGCTTCCCTAGGGAATGTATCTTGACTACTTGGGGAGACTGTGGCAATCTCCTGGAGAAAATTTCCTGAAGAAAGTATGGCAACTTCAGTGAGGAAAATATGATTCCACTAGGGAGTGGGTCCTCAAAATATGTATCACTTGAAAGATACTAGGGAGATCTCTGCAGTCTTGAAAATCACTGGAGATCAACGGATCAGTCCAAAGTGTTGTCAGCTTATAGTCTCGTTGGGGACTTGCACTGAGGAAATGGTTTAAAAGTGCTTCTGCAACATTGAGACTTAATGGGGAAAGTAGTTGTCCTTCAGATATTTCCACAAGTCAAAGCAACTTTATATTTTTTTCAAAAGCATTTTCAAAAACACTTTTAAGTTTAAAACTTTTCACTTTCAAAATTTTATTAACAAATAACAATTTGCATAACAAGAATGGAAATAGAGATAGCATAGAGTGAAAAAATTGAATAGCAAAAGGTTTGATTTTATTGAAGAATGGTAGCTTGCTAATGGCAAGGCTCCATGGAAAATTAAAATTGAAATTGGCAAATAGGGAGAGGTTACATTGAATCCAACGACCTCTACTGACCCTAATAACTAAGACTACCCAAAATCCTGCTTCTGCCAAGAGCGATTGGATTGAAATTGATCTGATGTAGAATGCTCTTTGAGGATCAGTGTCGTTTGATGCAGTGAAATGCCTTTGTCCCTAACTTTTTCCTAGACCGCCATTTCGGGTTTTCAATCCACCAGGACGCTCATTTTTGCCTAAGCCGCCTTTTCAGGTTTTCAGCTTAGCGAGCAATGTATTTTTTGTATTTTTATCCCTTATATTTTCCTGGATCTCCTTCATAGGTTATGATCCACTAGGATACCCATTGTTGCCTAAGTTGCCTTTCCAGGTTTTCGACTTAGCGGGTTATTTTAGGCATAATATTTTCTGATTGCATCAAAGTTCACAGGATGTGCAAGCTCTTCACCATCCATTATTGTGAGAATTAGTGATCCTCTAGAGAAGACTGTCTTTACAATAAATGGGCCTTCGTAATTGGGCATCCATTTCCCACACATGTCTTTGTGAACTGGCAAGATTTTCTTGAGTATGATTTCTTCTTGACGGAATTCACGGATTCGAACTTTCTTGTCAAAGGCTTTCTTCATTCGTTTCTGATATAACTGACCATGGCACATAGCTGTCATGCGCTTCTCGTCGATGAGATTCAGCTGGTCAAATCTGTCTTGAACCCACTTAGCTTCATCAAGCTTGGTTTCCATCAATACCCGTAAGGAAGATAACTCAACTTCGATAGGGAGGACGGCGTCTAATCCATACACCAATGAGAAAGGTGTTGCCCCTGATGAAGTTCGTACTGAAGTTCTGTATCCGTGCAAAGCAAATGGTAGCATTTCATGCCAATCTTTGTAAGTCGTGAATTATGCTTAAAATTATTATTATATTTGCATAATGGTGTTGTCATGCATTTAATGTCATGTGTCTTGTGGAGAGGACTAAGTGGGAATCCATGATGGGTGCCTAGTTCATCCAGGCTTCATGTGGAAGTCGTTGTGGAGATAAGTTATAGTTTAGAGGAACGTATACGACTTATCCGAATTCCGACGAGAATCGGGTTCTAGGGTGAACTGTATGTATTTGTGTTGGTACCACATGCATTGTGTCGAGTCAGTGAGTCGCATTACATATTTATATTTGAATATGGGCCATTGATGCCGAGTGATTGAGATGGAATGTGTATGTGCATTGCATGTGTATGATTGTATGTGTGGTGTGAAACTACTCCTTAGCATGTGTATTTCATCGCTTATTTATTGAATGTAGTTCTCACCTATTTTTTGTTTGTTGCGTCTGTGCTCCTTGGGGAGTGCAGATGACCAGGTACCTGAGTAGTGCTTGAAGTGCGTTGCTATTTGATCAAGTCCTAGGAGTCGCTCTGATACGTAACATGGGATGATGGGATTATGTTATATTTTTCTTATTTTCTTGATTAATTGTTACGTATCTTTTATTTGTTGGATTAATGATGTATAACCACCGGTTGTGGGATTATGTTTAAACATTAATTTTATTCTGTTGTTTTATTGAATGACCTTGTTGAAATATTGTGGAAAGCATGAAGTGACTTGATACTTCATTGAATGAGAAAAATGTCTATGTGACATCCTACGTGTTTTGAAAACTCTGATGTATTTTCTTTAAAATTCCTATAATACGCGTACGAGGTAGAGTGGGGAATTACAATTGGTATCAGAGCCTGGTTGGTCCATCCGGAAAGTGTTGTTGTAGAGCCTAACTATAGGATTTCTATAGTCGTGTGTTTATTATAACCTATGTTTTCATGGATATTGAACAATATGGCTGGTAGAAATTATGTTACGATGGCTGGTGCGTTACAAGATGTTGCGCAGGAATTGGAGAACATCGGTCAGAATATCAATCGAAATGCTGGATATGGAGAGTTTTGTAATTTGGAGAAGTTCCAGAATAACAAGCCACCTAAGATCGAAGGACAAGATGATCCAGATGTAGCACAGAAATGGCTGGAGGATATTGAGAAGATCTTCAGAGTCATGGGATGCTCAGAGGATCAGAAGGTACAGTTTGATACCTATATGCTAGAAAGTGAGGCTGAGGACTGGTGGGACAACACCCGTCAGAGATTGGAAGCTGGTGAGGGTCCCATTAATTGGACAGTGTTCAGGGCAGAGTATGCATTTATGTTCGAAAAACTAGTAAAGTATTATCCTAATTACAATACTGATGCAAATATGAGTTCGAAGTGCATCAAGTTTGAGAACAGGCTGCGTCCCGAGATCAAACTGGGTGTCGGTTATCAAAAGATCAGGTACTTTCCTGAGCTGGTGAACTGGTGTAGAATCTATGATGAAGACAACAGAGCTAGAATCGCTCACTATAAGAATCTAAGTGACAGAAGAGGCAAATAGAGGCATGGGAATACACTTTACCGTGCTCCGGCTGATAAAGGAAAGCAGAAAGATATAACTATGAAGAAACCAAGTTAGGGAGGAAATCCTTCCAATCCTCTCAAGCGTTTCAAATGTGGTAGCTCAGGTCACCATGCGAATGAATGTCAGAATGAGGTGAAAAAGTGTTTTAAGTGTGGAAAGCCAGGTCATGTGGTCGCAGATTGTAGAACCAACATACCAACCTGTTACAACTGTGGTGAGCAGGGTCATATCAGCACCCACTGTCAGAAACCGAAGAAGTCTCAAACAAGTGGAAAGGTTCTTACATTGGTGGGAGCTCATCCTACCAGTGAGGATCGTTTGGTCAGAGGCACGTGTTACATTCATAACACTCCTTTAATTGATATTACTGATACGAGTGCAACTCACTCGTTTGTTTCTATGGATTGTGTGATGAGACTGGGACTTCTGTCGTCTACTTTGAGGATCGTTTGGTCAGAGGTACGTGTTACATTCATAACACTCCTTTGATTCCTATTACTGATACGGGTGCAACTCACTCGTTTATTTCTGTGGATTGTGTGATGATACTCCATCTATTGGATCAATCACTACATCTTTAGTGTGTTTGAATTGTCCTGTGTCGATCTTTGGTAAAGATTTTGGAGTGGACTTGATTTGTCTACCACTCAATGAGCTAGATATTATTTTAGGGATGAATTGGATCGAGAGAAACTATGTTTATATTAATTATTATAGGAAGAGGCTGTTTTTTCTGACTCCTGAAGAAGAAGAAATGGCTAATCTTATATCTACTAAGGAGTTGAGAATCTTGGTAGAAGATGAAGCTAAAGTATTTGCAGTGTTCTCTTCGTTATCTATGGAGGGTAAATCGTCGATTGAGGAATTACCTGTTGTGAGAGAATTTCCTGAAGTGTTCCCAAAGGATGTCGCAGAGTTACCTCCAGAGAGGGAAGTAGAGTTTACGATTGATCTTGTCCCTAGTACCACACCTATATCTATGGCACCATACAAAATGTCAGCGTCAGAATTGGCAGAGTTGAAATCTCAGTTGGGAGAATTATTGGACAAAAAGTTTATCAGACCTAGTGTGTCGCCATGGGGAGCGCCAGTTTTGTTAGTAAAGAAGAAAGATGGTAGTATGCGTTTATGCATCGATTATCGCCAATTGAATAAAGTAACCATCAAGAATAAGTATCCACTTCCAAGAATTGACGATCTGATGGATCAAGTCGTGGGAGCTCGTTTGTTCAGTAAAATTGATTTGACGCCAGGCTATCATCATATCCGTGTGAAAGAAGATGATATCCAGAAAACAACTTTCAGAACTCGGTATGGACATTATGAATATGTAGTGATGTCGTTTGGCGTGTCCAATGCACCGGGTGTGTTCATGGAGTACATGAATCGTATCTTCTATGCTTATTTGTACCAATTTGTAGTAGTTTTCATTGATGACATTTTGATTTACTCCAAGTCAGAAGCTGATCATGTAGAGAATTTGAGGGTTGCGTTGCAAGTGTTGAAGGATAATAAATTGTTTGCAAAACTTTCGAAGTGTGATTTTTGGTTGAGCGAAGTGAGTTTTCTTAGACATGTTATTTCTGGAGGGGGCATAGCAGTGGATCCATCGAAAATGAGTGGTGTGCTTCAGTGGGAGGCTCCGAAGTCGGTGATAGAGATTAGAAGTTTCTTAGGCTTGGTAGGCTATTACCGTAAGTTCATCGAAAGGTTTTCTAATTTGGCTCTTCCGTTGACCTAGTTGACTAGAAAAGGCCAGGCATTTGTACGCGATATTTTATATGAAGAAAGTTTCCGAGAACTGAAGAAAAGGTTGACTACCGCACCAGTGTTAACCTTACCAAATATGAATAATCCTTTTGTGGTATATTGTGATGCGTCTAAAATGGGATTAGGCGGTGTTTTGATGCAAGATGGCAAGGTTGTGGCTTACGCTTCACGACAATTGAGGATTCATGAAAGGAATTATCCTACTCATGATCTAGAGTTAGCTGCAGTGGTTTTCGTACTAAAGGTTTGGAGGCATTATTTGTACGTGTCGAGATTCAAAGTGTTCAGCGACCATAAGAGTTTGAAATATTTGTTTGACCAGAAGGAATTAAATATGAGGCAGCAAAGATGGCTGGAATTTCTGAAAGACTGTGACTTTAGCTTGAGTTACCATCCCGGTAAAGCTAACGTTGTGGCAGATGCTTTGAGTTGGAAGACGATACATATGTCGACGTTGATGATTAGAGCATTGGATTTGATTGAGCATTTTAGAGACTTGAGTGTGGTTTGTGAGTTAACTTTGGAAAGTGTAATGTTGGGGATGCTGAAAGTGAATAATGAGTTCCTTCGTGAAATAAGAGAAGGTCAGAAACTGGATTTGAAATTGGTAGCTTGATGACCATAGGTGGAACAAATAAGGAAGAAAACTTTAAAGTAGATGATTTTGATGTGTTGAAGTTCAGAGACAGAATTTGTGTGCCAGATAATCCTGATTTGAAAAAGGTAATTTTGCAAGAAAGCCACAGGAGTAGCTTGAGTATTTATCTAAGAGCTACGAAAATGTATCAAGACCTGAAGAAATTATTTTGGTGGCCGGGTATGAAGAAAGACATAGCTCGGTTTGTGTATGCTTGTTTGACATGTCAGAAGTCAATGGTGGAACACCCGAAACCATCCGGTTTGATGCAACCGATGGAAATACCGGAGTGTAAATGGGATAGTATTGCAATGGATTTTGTGAATGTATTTCCGAATATGGTGAGAGGTTTTGACTCAATTTGGGTAATTGTGGATAGATTGACGAAGTTGGCGCATTTTATACCGATTAACATCAGTTTTCCTTTGACGAAGTTAGCAGAAATTTATATCAGAGTGGTAGTGAAGTTACACGGGGTTCCATCGAGCATTGTATCTAACAGAGACCCGGGGTTTACTTCCGAATTTTGGAAAATCTTGGAAGAAGCTTTGGTTTCAAGTTTGAAATTGAGTTCTGCTTATCACCCGTAGACCGATGGTCAATCTGAGAGGACCACTCAGTCATTGGAAGATTTGTTAAGAGCTTGTATACTCGAGCGAGAAGGCGCTTGGGATACTCATTTACCGCTGATTGAATTTACGTACAACAACAATTATCATTCTAGTATTAGAATGACACCTTTTGAAGCATTGTATGGTAGAAGGTGTAGGACACATCTATGTTGGTATGAGTCGGGCAAGAGTACGGTACTCGGACTCAAGATTGTGCAACAGACTATGAAGATGATCCAAATGATTAGAGAGAAAATGAAGACGGCCAAGAGTAGGCAGAAAAGCTACCATGATAATAGGAAGAAAGACTTGGAATTCAGCGAGGGTGACCATGTATTTCTTAGAGTCAATCCGGTGACAGGTGTTGGTCGTGCGCTGAAATCAAAGAAATTGGATCCTAAGTTCATTAGACCGTATCAGATTCTACAAAGGGTTGGACTTGTTTCCTATAGAGTGGCGTTACCACCCGAACTTTCGAATCTGCATGACGTGTTTCATGTTTCGCAACTTCGGAAGTATGTTGCTGATCCATCTCATATGCTTCAGAGAGATGAAGTGCAAGTTTGAGATAACCTTATGGTGGAGGCGATGTCATTGAGGATCGAAGACCGCAAGATGAAACAACTAAGAGGGAAATATATTCTGTTGGTGAGAGTATCTTGGGGAGGAGCTGCTCGAGGAAGTGTGACATGGGAATTGGAGAGCATGATGCGAGAGTCGTATCCGGAATTGTTCTCATCAGGTACATTTTCGAGGACGAAAATATTTTGAATGGGGGGGGGGGGGAGTTATAACACCCCATTTAAGTTATTTAGTCATCTTATACTTTGTTGTGCGTGTATTGGTTGTGGTGTCCTTAATTAAGGGTATGAGGTTATGAGCGAGAGTGAGAGCTGACCTTAGTTGGGGTAATGTGGACGTAGAATAAGGGATAATTTAATAAAAAGATTAGGAGCATTATGATTATTAATATTATTATTTCAATTATTATTAATAATAATATTAATAGGGTTATGGTTATTATTATTATTAGTAATAAAATTAAATGAATTAAAAATCTGATTAAGAGGGTTTAGAGAGTATTAGTGGGAGAAAACAGTTAACATTCGTGAAAGAGGAAAAAGACAGAGCAAGGAGAGTTAGGGCAAAAAGGAACCAATTCCCCATTGTTGTCAAGGAAAAAGCTTCAATCCAAGGTAAAGGGGGAGAATGGATTTCAATATGGGTGATTTGACATGAGAGGGTAGTGAGAGGTCCTTTCTCTCGTAGGAAATTATGTTTGTTCTTGTTCATTGATCTGATTTTGTAACTTTGTGATGTTCCTTGTGATTACTGTCATTGTTGAATATTATTGTCTGATGGTGGATGAACGAATTCTAGAACTGATCTAAAATTCCTGTGAAAAGTTATGAGCACTATGGTGAATTTATGGCAGATGTTAGATTTGAGAATTAAGGGTTTAACAATAATCAAAATTAGATCTAATAAGTGGAATCTTGAGATAATAGAAGATAGGATTAATCGAATCGATCAAAATCTGAGTTTTAGGATGAATGGGAAGGTAGAATGATGGAGCTTGAGAGGGAACTCGTGGGAATGATGAGATTTGAGTTTTTTGACAGATCTGCTGGTCATATGCGTAATGGGGGTGTCAATATGCGTATGGGGGACTTCCCAAAGGCTGTACGCGTAACGCACGTGCCCTGTCCCCAAGACCAGCACGACCCTCTGGTGATACGCGTACCATACGCGTATGGGCCTGGTCAGTACGCGTATGAAGGGTAGTCATATGCGTAAGGGGTTGCATGAGGGAACTTGGAAATGTATGAGCCTCTACCAGCATGTGTAAGGGAGTGTCCATACGCATATGCCAGCAGGGCAATACGCGTATGGGGAAGGGTGTTACGTGTATGGGCAACCTGGGGGGACTTTTCCCTAATTTTGGTGATTTCTGTCCAGATTTCGCTTGGAACGTAATTCCGTTTAATCAGTAGGATTAATATGACTAAAATGAACCTAAGGAAGATTAGTAATGAATTTAATTAGAGAGAATGTGGAAAATTACATTTTCTCCCTTAGGGGTGTGATTGATATGTGTGGCCAAGACCGTTCAGTGTGGATGATCTAGTGTGATGATGGTAATTCCCGAGAGGATTACGGTGAGCGGAT
The DNA here is from genome assembly GCA_963859935.3 of Lathyrus sativus. Classification (NCBI taxonomy): domain Eukaryota; kingdom Viridiplantae; phylum Streptophyta; class Magnoliopsida; order Fabales; family Fabaceae; genus Lathyrus; species Lathyrus sativus. The sequence goes on along the minus strand of OZ012741.1, from coordinate 505,872,153 downwards.
GGCTCATGTAGATCATTGATAATCGTGAATTATGCTTGAAATTATTATTATATTTGCATAATGGTGTTGTCATGCATTTCATGTCATGTGTCTTGTGGAGATGACTAGGTGGGAATCCATAATGGGTGCCTAGTTCATTCAGGCTTCATGTGGAAGTCGTTGTGGAGATAAGTTGTAGTTCAGAGGAATATATACGACTTATCCGGATTGTGACAGGAATCGGGTTCTAGGGTGAACCGTATGTATTTGTGTTGGTACCACATGCATTGTGTCGAGTCAGTGAGTCACATTACATATTTGTATTTGAATATGGGCCATTGATGCCGAGTGATTGAGATGGCACGTGTATGTGCGTTGCATATGTATGATTGTATGTATGGTGTGAAACTACTCCTTAGCATGTGTATTTCACCGCTTATTTATTGAATGTAGTTCTCAACCCTTTTATGTTTGTTGCGTCTGTGCTCTTTGGGAACTACAGATGACCAGGTACCTGAGTAGTGCTTGAAGTGTGTTGCTATTTGATCCAGTCCTAGGAGTCGCTCTGATTCCGCTGTTTCATTGAATGACCTTGTTGAAATATTATGGAAAGCATGAAGTGACTTGATAGTTCATTGAATGAGAAAAATGTCTATGTGACATCCTACGTGTTTTGAAAACTCTGATGTATTTTCTTTAAAATTCCTATAATACGCGTACGGGGTAGGGTGGGGTGTTACATGATTCAACATATCAAAGAAAATAGATAGTTCCTCCAATAGGTGGCTATCTCTTTATTTGAGAAGCTTGTTGTGATCATCAATCGAAGTCAATCTCCAGCAAGTTAAGACTGTTTCGGGTTGAAACCCAAAAGACGAAGAAAACTTGTCTATTACTCTTTCTAAGTGGAATACTTGGTTAAAGAGGAAACTTAGACCTATTCCTGGTTGAAAACCGGAACTTATGGTTGGTTTATCACCCTTTCCAAGTGGAATACTTGGTTAGAGAAGAAACTGAGATCCATTCCTGGTTGAAGACCAGAATTAATGGGAGGTTTATTACCCTTTCCAAGTGGAAGACTTGGTCAAAGAAGAAGTTGAGCCCCATTCTAGGAGGAAGACCAGAAGTTGTGGGAAGCTTATTGTGAATTCAAATCCAGCCACTACCTTCGTCCATGAGTTGTTAGTATACCGTCATCTATGAGTTGATATCATCTTATTATTTTGTTACTCTACCTTCGGCCATGTGTTAGTAGTTTACCGTCATCCATATGTCGGTATTATCCTCAAGTTCTGTTTCACTACCTTTGGCTATGAGTTGGTAGTTTACCATCGTCTATGAGTCGGTATCATCTTGTTTACTTCCTCCATCCATGAAATGGTAGTAAGTCCATGTACAACTGATTACTTAGGTGCTTTCCTAGTAATTTTTGTGTTCTCTTTGATTTTTTTTCCCCATTATAGGTTTTTGTTAGTGCTTTAGGTTATCCCCTGCAGGTTCCTTTGTGGTTTATTTCACTTCCTAGTGAGTTGTGTCTCCCTGGTTGACTTCTTTCAAGCTTTTCTCCAGCAGTATCCCTGGCAGAATTTGTTATGTGTGGTGTTTTCCTGGCAGAGTTTGTTTTTTTATATTCATTCATATCATAAGCATTATACGACATCTTAGGGCTAAAAATCAGGTCTTCTGTATTTAAGTCTCTTCGATCCCGTCGAAACAAAGATTTCCATTCTTCATATCTCCGGATAGAAGAAACATAAATAGGGGCATCTTTCATACCTTAATTTTACCCCTAAGATTCCAACTATCATATCCATGTGCATCTCATTACAATCATAAGCATGGTTTCTCCTAGCTATCATCTCTAGGGTTTTACCCTTGTATAGGAGGTCACCAAGCACTCATTTTGGTTCTTTTTCTTTTATTTGTTTATGTTCACTAACCATATTCAAAATACAAAAGTATAATTTGTTTCCTTTTCTTGTATTACAAGGCGGGGCATTAAATCAAGAAGATCAAGTGTGCTTGTTCAATTAGGATTTTGCTTCCTCAAGTCAAAAGGTGGTCAACCAATGGTTCTAACATGTTTAATATTCAAGGATGACCTGTAATCTTAGGTCACATTTATGTCAAACTTAATTCAACATCATTTGGACAAGAGAAGTTCAAGTTAGTGCACATTTTCAAGTTGATTCAAGTTAGGGTTCATGTGTTTATTTTCATGTCATTTTCATTCAAATCCCTCAAGGAAACCACCAAGGTTCTTTAAAGGACAATCAAGTTTCCAACCTTTTGTGATCAAGTAATCATCATCGAGCCTTTGGATTCAAGAAAAGTAAAAAAGATTCAAGTTGGTGCAAGTTTGGTAGACCTATAATCAAATATGGCATGCCTTTGGTCCAAACATCATAACTTCCTCAATTTTCAATTGTTATGGTTGCTTCTTTAAGCCAATTGTCCCTTTTGAGGTCTTCTACAAATTTGACTCAAGAATCAAGACTCAATTCAGCCTCTAAATTCATCAATTTTTGAAGTTTCTTATAGGACACATGTGCACAAAACTAGGTACATGACATGTTTGACCTAATGCTTGACCTATTTTTCAGTGCCACAACCTCAACTTTCAACTCGTTCCATTTTCACCTCAAACATCGTTTTGAGTTGGTTCTTTTTGCATGTTGTTCTCCTCCATGAAAGGATCATTTGGCTCAAGGAAAAGCAAGAAACGTACAAGTGGATTGCATTTGGCCTAACTATGAACATGACCCGTGGACTCTAATCTTGATTCAAGTTTTAGTACATACATTCCATGCCAACCTTAATCTGGGACTACCAACACATGTGCAACTTGTCTCAATCACTAAAACGCGTGCAAAAAATCTTGAAACAACTTGGTTTTAGTCCATTTTCACAAATTTCACACCTCATCTCACACAGACTGAAAATTGCAAAACATCAACCCTAATTCAGACGAACTTCACTCTATTTCACACGTGTGAGCTTCCAATTTCATTTCCTCTAAATAGAGCTTTTTTCTGCTCCCATTTTTAAGCTTTGAAATCCGAAAAAACTCTGCTACACTTGAGCCCAAAACCTCCCTCAAACCAGATCTTCATTTTTCAAAACCAAATACGTTTCTCTTCATTTCTTCACCCAGAAATCTTCATCGACATCCTCTAAAGGTGTTTGAAGCATCACAGAAGTTCAAAAGCATCTGCAAGCACCAATTCTATTTCACCATTTTCACACATCTGAAGGTCATTTCGAATAGGTAGATAACTGTAAAATTACACTACAAACTAGTTTCCAGTAGTTTCGTCTTGCTTCACTGATTAATAAGCCTCTCTTACCTTGATTTGTATTTCGTTTTAAGAATTTAATTTAACTCTAAGTTTTTAAGGTTCTTGAGTTTCCTGAGAAAATTCCCCATGCTCAGAGCAAATAAATTGCTCTGAAGCATGGCGACATGAATGATGATGTTTGTTTGTGCTAAAACATGTGGAGTTTTGGTTTAAAACAACGAGTTCATGATTTTGTAAAATTAAAATAATCGAGGTTAAATACGAAGTTCTTCCCCTGTGTTTCAGTCTTTCGCTCAAAAATTTTAAATCTCTGGCCATTGGCTTTGCAACGCGTGTTTTTTTCAAATGTTTAAACTGTTTTAAGTTGTGTGTGGTGTGTTCTCTAGTGCACGTGTTTTGACCTTAGATCCTGACCATTGGATGTATTTAAAATGGATCTGATGGCCACGTGTGTGTGTGTTTGTTATCCGTTGATCTGATCCAATGGATGTGATATTTTGCTTCTTTTAAAATCCATTTTAATTTGTTTTAAATTCTATTTTAATTTCAAAAAATCATTAAAAATAGCTCCTGGCTTCTTTTTACACCCATGTTTGTTTTTCATAAATCATAAATATTTTTCTCTTTCTATTTCTTATTATTTCCCATTTTTAAAAACCATTTTAGCATTTATTGGTTATTTTAGCTATTATTTTCATTTAAATTGTTTTAAAAATTTAATATCTCATCCATTTAGAAACATATGTGAACCAAACTTTGGGGATCTTTTTCCTCGTATTTTTTTTCTGATTTTTCTATTACGTTTTCACTCATTTCTTTTATGTTTTAAGGCTTTGAGGTGAATTTTCTCTTTATTTTCCACTTAAAATAATTTTAAACTGTCGCTTCTGTTTGACTTGAGAAATTACTTGGTTGATAATCTTCATCTCTTCCAATTGTTGTATAGATGGCCTTTGGTTGACTTGAGCCTTCACCATTTCAAACATGTTAATTAAATGATCATTTGACCATTTTTGAATCATTGGACTAAAGATAGGTTCATCCCTTAGTGAATCATTTATGAAACTTTGGACTAATGATAAGTTCATCCCTTAGTGTTTCATTATTTGGACTATTGGACTTGGTGATAGACAATCCCTTGTGATTAATTAAGTTTGCCTTTCAATCTCTACTTCTCCATCTCACTTGTTCCTTTGTTTTGACTTGTGCTACATGTTTTAGGAGAATGACTTTGTGTCATTTCTCCAACATGTATGGTACATACATTGTTATTGACCGACCTCTCATAGTATGATCTTCCTAATAGATTGTGCTACGATTTCTTAACATAGCCATAAATTGGCCCCAGTCAATAAATCGATCCTTCATCGATAACCACTAACAACTAACTCATAACTTCAAAGATTTATCTTATTGCTTTTACATTTCCTCAATTTAATTCTTGTCCTTTGATTTTCCCTTTTTATCATTCTGCATTTATTCCATGTCTTTTTTTCTTTCTTTTTTGATCTTTATTTCTTCATCTTGTTAAAAAACACAAAAACATGATAAAGTGATTCAAAACCCTAAAAAACTTTTAATATTGGGTTATGGTTACTACCATGTGCATTGAGGAGTTTTGGACCTATGGACATAGAATTAGGGTTCCCCATGCTTGGAGTTTGCATATCTGGAACTTGGAAGTTCATCTGATACTTTACACTTGCGTGAGACATTAAGTTCTTCTGATGTATGTGGCCTTGAGTCAAGCTTGGATACTTTATTTGTTTCTTTGTGACTTTATTTGTCTGGATCCTCTTGTGTTCATCTGCTCAGTTGCTTATCTTGTGGCATAAATTCAAAGGGAATTAAATGCAGGTTTTTACTCTTGTCAAATGCTTGCTTGTCCTGGTTAGTTCACTTGTACACACAAAGGCTTTCTCTTGGGCTACTGATAATGAGAGCATTTATTTTATGCTTTAGGATAGTCTTTTCATCTCCTCCCATTCTTAAAATTTCAAAATCTTCTCTCTATTTAAAAATCTTCTTGGTTTTCAACTTCACCTCTTTCTCAATAAACCTTGACTTTGTCAAGTGAGCCAAAACAATATTTTTCTCAATAAATGCTAAGACACTTAAGCATATTCAAATCCAATTTCAAAAATTCTAAAAAAACACTAACATCATCAAACTATTTTTTGTGCCTTTGTGCACCTTTTTCTTTAAGGGCCTATTTTCATTAGGATTGGATACTGGCCTAATTCTTGTAGTGATGAAAACCACTATACTTCTACAAGATGTTGAGAAATGAAATACTTTTTCCACTTGAATGTTGAGATTTACTTGTTGATAAAAATCCAAGTAAAAGTTCTCTATTTCAAGATGACACAAATGCTTATTTCCTCCTACTTGTGGGTAGTAAGTGAAGTTTTTCACTCGAATATGCCACATATCTTTTCACTTAAAATCAATTAACAAACATAAATAACCTTTTTTAGAAACAGATAAGCAAGTGTTTCATGTTGAGTACAATGGATGTGAGAGGTGCCAATACATTTCCCTTGCACAACCAACCCCCGTGTCCAAATCTCTCTTTTTAGTTTTTTTTTTTAGCTTTTTTAGTTTTTTGTGGGTTTTGTTCAATCTTTTCCCATTTCCGTTAGAAACAATAAAGTTTGGTGGCGACTCTTAATTTTATGAGTTAAGTTAATCAATAGCTTAATCTCAAATTTTTCCCGCAGCGACACCCTTAAAAGACCTAATTGAGGATGGATTTATTTCGAAATCATACCACGGTAAGATCGCGTCAAACATAAATCCTAAAGACTTGCTCATCATTTGTATTGATATCGATATGACATTTTGACTAGTGAACACTGAATATCACTTGGATTTCGAAATTAGCATAAACATATCATTAGAATTTTCATCTGCAAAATAAACAGTTTTACTCGCGAGTAAGAACGTGGCATCAAGAAAGTTACCACAATGGGAAGGTTGATCAAACTAAGGAGAAAATGCCTGAGAACTCCGTTGAGCAAGGGCCAGCCATTCAAATTGATCACACCAAGGGGAAAACGCCTAAAAACTCCGTTGAGTAGAAGAACAGACCGCTTTAAGATTCAGTCAATCTGGGGAAATCACATTGAGATTCGACAAATCCCTCCGAGAGACGTTATTCAGGGGCATACATCTCGTCGTAACGATCAAACATTGATACTAAAAACATGTCGAATAATAAACTCCGCTTTGGATTGATTTATTATTCACATGTAGGACCTCACAATTATCACATGTTTAGCATTATAGGCGCGTATGAAAATTAACTAACCACCAATTGTACTTTGGATAAATTGATACTCTGGATAAATTGATACTCGCATGAACAAACATTCACACAAACCATAAAATATTTAACATTTTTCATAAGCAATTGTTATAAAATATGTCACTTTGGAGACTTTTTCATTTCAACTACTTACTTAAAAGTTAAATTATGGTATAAATTTAAAAATCGTAGTCAAAATTTGAACAAAATTGTACCGAAGTTAATTTACTTTGTTATGCGAAACACAACAAAAATAATAAAAGAAAAATTATTTATCAAAGTTAATTATTTATTTATTTATTAGAATTATAAATAAATAGCAACCTAAAAAAATAGTAATTATGCATGGTGACCTTATTGAGAATATTTATCACGTCTATAAAAAATATATCAGGAAATCACTTTCCCTTGTTACGGTGGAGATGACTATTTTTTCCACTATTATAATTTGGAGAAATTATATAATGAGTGTGAAAATTAATATGAGTTAACTTAAAGCATAATAGTTCTTTTGCAGATATTTTATCATTATCGACAATCCAAGAATGAAATTAAAATAATGATATATGCATCACTAAATAATACATTAAATACTCAAACACACTATAATATAAATGTGCCTTATACTTAATTCCCATAATTTAATAATAATAAGAAGAACCTAAATTATGTATAATTGAAATGGATATGATAATAGCGTAATAGGAAAAACATAAAAGGCAGGCACATATCACATAACAATTGAAACTGCTATGATTTATATAAAAAAAACAAAGCAACTATCAATAATAATAATAATAATAATAATAATAATAATAATAATAATAATAATAATAATAATAATAATAATAATAATAATAATAATAATAATAATAATAATAATAATAATAATAAAAGAGTGTAAGAGCAAAAAAGTTTTCGTATAAGAGCAAATAAAATTAAAGATAAATTCAACCTGACATTTAATTTCAGATTCAAGATTTTGAGTACAAAATTTTTGTAAGAACAAAATGGATCTCAATTTTAAAACCCTAATAAAAAAAACACCTCATAAACACAACAGATATTGATTTATACAATTGGAAGATCAAAGGATCCTAAATAACCCAAAAAATAAATTGAATCAGATATGGGTGACTCTGATACCACTTATTAGATTCGTTCAAAATCTTGTGATTTTTACCCATATGGAAATCAAGAAGAGAACTCTAAAAAGATTCATATAAGTCGTCGATATAGTATCAACTTGTATCCTTTAAACCCATACCAGAATTCAATTAGAGAATGAAGGAAGGAGCGTACCTGAATTTTCCATTGAAATCGTTGAAGGTTCTGGGTACATGATCTTTCAATTTGTAGAGTTCTCTGATGGGGAAGAAGAGAGAAAACATGATAAACCTTATTTTGATTGTGCTCTACAAATGGTGACCATAACCCATTTAAATAACCCTAGGGTTATTTCTTAGTTTTCAGTATTCTAATTTGACCCCTCATCAAATTAGACATTGACTTACGGCATCTACACAATAACCTGACCTTTCATGACATTTATATTTTTAGTCACAAACTTAATATTATACTAATTAGACCCCCTTTAAGTCTTGACTAATTAAAATAATGACACTAACACCTTAAATATTACATTTGTGATCCAAAATTCTAACAGCGTCTTCTCAAATATAGGTAAAGTAGTCAAAATGGGTTATCCAGCCCTAAACAGATCGGTTCTGGCGGACCTCGAATTTTTAAGGTTGGGCAAAAAAAACTCTGTTGTAATATAGGTTTAAAAATTACTATCCTAACCTGACTCTAAATTGGCTTCGGGCTTACCGGCCCTAAACGAGCATTTTTTCCAATAAAAATCCCATAATATTTAATATGAATGAAATTAAAAATTATATTATTTTAAACATAATTGTATAAATACTAATAGAATACGATGAAAGAATGTTGATTATATTAATGTATAAGATTTAAAAGAGAATGACGGACTAGAATAGAGATAAAATATAGTGAGGTGAGAAAAATCAATATGTTATTTTAGAGTAAGACAATATAAGTATTAATATATATATATTTTTTAAATTTATAGCTATGCCGGCCTAATGAGCTACCCACGATCCATATGGGTTATCCCTAATGGGTAGCGGACGTTTTAGGACTGGCTAGAAAAGTCTTGAAAAATATGAGCTCTAATTTTAAGGCTTAAACTCTATGAAATTTAAGACCGGACGGGTCAGCCCATATGAACTAGCCAATTTTGACAGCTCTACGTATAGGTAATTCTAAAAGAGCTTACACCAAAATGTTATAGAAAATACTTACTTATAAAAGACCGATCACCGTATTTATATGTTGAACAATATTTTTATTTATTTAAAAAAATATTATTTATAAAAAAAAATATTATTTTTTAAAAATTATCATATAACACAAATATAATATTGTGACATTAAACAAAATTCCACCATTGTATTAACCATAAAAATACATGTTATCAACCACTTATTTAATTTATAATTCATTAACCACTTCACAACTATATTAACTAATAAAATGCATAATGTTAATAATTTTCTAACACTAAATTATAAAACGTATTAATTATTTTTTACACTCTATTAATCAATTTTATTTTACTATCTAAAATTTTTTATGTTTGAGAACTCATTAACCAAATGATAAACTCTATTAACAAACTTTATACACATTATTAACCAAAGTCGATTCAATACATAAGATTATTTTTTAATGTCAGGGCACTCAATAACCAAAACATAAACTATATTGACCAAATTTTCACGCTCATTTAACCAATTTTATTTTACTACTTAATAATACCTTTTAATGTCACAATATATATATTAATAAAAGTATGAATTGTATTAACCAAGTTTTTATATACTATTAACCAAGATTATTTTAGAGAAAAAGTTATAAAAAGTATAAAAAAAAAAAAAAAAAAAAAGTTATTATCCATTCTATTTGTCAACAAGAAATAAAGTATAGGTGTAAAATCGGGTACTAAAATAATATTTACTCATTCTAAAATGGTGAAGTATTTGTACCGGTGACTAGTATCGTTGACTTGTCAAGGTATGTTCTTAGTTGTGATACAGGTGTTGAATGTATAATTGTTAGTTGTGATACTACTGTTGAATGTATAGTTGTTAATCGTGGTCAAACAGCTGATGTAGTTGATAATTGGATTGAGAATAGTTCTAATTACATTAGGTTGGTTGAACTTAATTGATGTGTAACTAATTGCTGTTGTTTTGAGTATGAAGTTTTATGTAACTGAATATATATAAATTTTTTGTTCTAATTTTTTTACTGTTGGTGTGAGTTTTATGTATGTATATAAATGTTTTATTCGAAGCTTTAATTAAATTTTATGAGTGTGAACTTAATTGAACTTAATTGAGTTTTATGAGTATGGATTTATTTGAACTAAATTAAAATTTATGAGTATGAACTTAAGTGAACTTTGGTATGATACTGCAGTATATAACATAGTAGCTTGATTGTTTTCAATTTTATGAATATGATACTACTGCTGAATATATACTGCTGTTTTGACTTAACTTGTAACATGACATCAAGAAAGTTACCACAATGGGAAGGTTGATCAAACTAAGGGAAAAAATGTCTGAGAACTTCGTTGAGCAAGGGCCAGCCATTTAAATTGATCACACCAAGGGAAAAACGCTTGAAAACTCCGTTGAGTAGAAGAACAAACCGCTTTAAGATTCAATTAATCTGTGGAAATCACGTTGAGATTCGACAAATCTCTCGAAGAGACGGTTAGTCAGGGACATACATCTTTAAAACACTAGGGTAGGTCAGATCAAGATCATCCATGATAAGGTTGCTTCCTAATTTATGATTGGGACAGTCCATGCAGATACCCTACAGACTGGGGCAAGACTAACTATAGAGGATTGTCTCTTCTCCATACTTTCGAAGCTACTCAAGCAAGTTCTGTCATGCAACCGCTAAGTTCCATAAGAATATCGGAAAATCATACTAAGCACATCCCATAACCTTTAAAAAATAAGTATTGTAGCAAAGTAAGACACTTGCCAATTTCACCATACCTGACCCGCCTCAGATATATACTTGTTGGATCGTCAAAATCAATACATAAATGATCACCATGCATTAACCATGCCACTTAGTTCATGCATATCATTCATCTGGTATAACATGTAACGCCCCGATTCTGAATTTCCCATTTTTATTGAGTCTTTTAATTGAATTATTCTTTTAAGTGTGGAATTTGAACATTAACATGTTGTGTGTACTTATTATGTTATTTTATTATTCGGAGAGTTTTGGGAACTAATTAGAGGGTGTTTTAGATAATCCTTAATTAGTAGATATTTGAGAGAAATAGAATAGAAAGAGTATAAGTGGAAACTGAGAGAAAAGAAATGAGATAGAAAGAAATAGAAAGGAAAGAAGAAGAGGAGAAGAGAAAAGAGAAAGAGGAGAAAACCTAGAATCATCAAGAATCAAACTTCTAAGCTTCGATTAATCGGGTAAGGGTGTGAAACTTTATTATTCTCTCGATGTGTATGATTATGTATGTTTCTACCGGTTTGCTTTTGGATTGGGGGAGAGTTTTACTCATTTTCCGTTTTAGGTCGAATTTGAGTTAATTAGTAGAACCTGAGTTTTCACGGTTAAGAATGAGAATGAGTGGTAGAATTTAGTTGAGGAACGTTGGGCTAAGCTGCTGAGACAAGTTGGGATTGAGTCGGGTAGATTTCGACGAGTTTCGGAGTTTTTGGACAGTGAGTATTCTGAGTTCGCAGACCCTCGCTAGCACATTCGCTAGGCGAGCGGGTCGCGAGCATTCACTAGGCATTCGCTGTGGCGAGCCAGTAGCGAACGGTCCCAGACTTGGGCAGTATGGTTTTGGGTGTTCTTCGCTGGTAGCGAAGGGGGGTAGCGAGCATTCGCTGGGCATTCGCTGTGGCGAGTGGGGTAGCGAATCAAGTCAGAGGCTTCTGTTTGACTTCGCGAGCTTGTTCGCTAGGCGAACAGAAAGCGAGCATTCGCTAGGAGCTCGCTAGGCGAGCAAGGTAGCGAGTGTGGCAGGATGTTATTTTCTTGTGTTTTCATTTCCATGTTGATTATTCGATTCAAGTATGATTAATCCTTCTTATTATGCATAGTTGTGTGTGTGATATGAAATGTTGTGGGTAGCCGTATGGCGTGAATCCTAGACTGTGAATCATGAAGTGTGAAATGTGGCCGTTTGGCAATTTTGTGCAATTGTTTAAATTGAGTGAAAATGCATGACTATATATGGTGTATATGTATGCATATCAAGAATGTATGGAGTCGTTTTGTTTGTGAAGCATCATGATTGCATTCTTGTGTGTTTGATCCCGCGTAAGATCTGCAGAAACCTCGTGTGCCCTTGTGGGGTGTGAGCAATGGTTTGTCTTTGATCCCTAGGAGGATCTGCAGAAACATCGTATGCCCTTGTGGGGTGTGAGCGATAGTTTATTTTGATTTCGTGGAGAATCTGCAGAACGATTGTGTGCCCTTGTGGGGTGTGAGCAATCCTGAAACATCGTGTGCCCATGTGGGGTTTGAGCGATGGGTGAACATCGTAGGCCCGACGGGGAGTTACTTCAGTAACGAGCGATGGTTCCTTTGGTTCTTCAATTGAACTTGCTGAATGAGTCGGTACCGCATTTGCATCTGCATAGAGTCGTGAGTCGGTCTCTATGAGTGCATTATTATCTTCATATGATATATCGGTGTAATGAACATAACTGTATATGTTTAGTGGTGAATTATATATGTGTTGCGATATGTATATGATTGAATTGTGATGTATTGCGGTGAGAAATGTAGTATGTGTATGCTATGTTGGTGTATGTGTATATATAAATTATATGCATCGTTTGTTATGATAACGTTTCTCACCCTTCTGCTGTTTTATGATGCTCTATGAGGCATTGTAGAGTAGGTTGGCTGAAGGTCTTTAGTGAAGCGTGGCTTCATTCTTTTTTGGTCGGTTGGCTATGATATGTAGCACCGGGTAGTTAGGAATTCTTTTGGGTTCTTTTGTGATACATCTGTGTATGTATCTGCTGGAATGTTTTGTAAACATGATTTATGACTTGAATTAAACTGTAGATGTATACGATGTTTATATGAATGAAGTGATTCAATGTTTAGATGTTTCCGTTTTTATTCTAAATATTGATGTGTGGATTTTAAGGACTAAGTTCATTTGTAGTGATGTACCCTTTGTTGCATATATTTATGAGCAGGTGTTGTATGTGGTTTGAATTTACTGGATAATGTGACGTACCTCTTTTATACTATGTGTTAATTCATACTCTGATGTAAATTTTTATTATTGTGCCTAATTGATTTAATTGATTTTTTGGGAGTATAGAAAGGGGGTGTTACATAAGACGAAGCCCTACAACCCAAACAAGAAAAGCCAAAGCCCAACCTTACTTGGTATCTACATAAACCCAACCTTACTTGGCCTCTCAAAAAGCCCAACTTGCTTTCCATCTCGAAAAGCCCACTTTTTATCGGAACCTTCAAAGCCAAGCCTTTATCGACATCTCCAACCTCGGTTGACACCCTGTAAGGCCCAATCGTTGTTGTAATACTAAAAAATATGCTTTGCCGGTAACCTAAAACCCCGATTTCGATTGATAAAACCAATGGTCATTGGTACTTTAAATTCTCAACCTTCATCCCTTTTGACAAAAATCGTCTGGCTCGGCATAACCCATACATACCACAAAGTCGATTACATCGACATCTTGCATATAGTAATCATCATTACATAACATTGCATCCCTAAAGCGCATAGAATATCCATCAAGATGCAGGATTACACAATGCAAAATGAAAGATGCATACTTAGCATAAAGTCATAGTCAAGCTTTTCTCGAAAGCATAAACAAATCCTTAGTTGTGACAATATTCCTCCAAAGAGAACGCCATCCCCCAAAAAAAACCTCATTGATATCCTCAACAGGGTTCCCTCGGAGTATTCCCTCTTACTTCTCTGTGACTTTTTGCCTTTTGCAAGTTCACATTACCTTTTGTATGGGAAATGTCTCCGTAGTTACCTTTTGTAAGTCCTTGTTGCCTATTACACGAGAAATTTATCCTCATACTTGCCTTTTGTAAGGGTATTTTCACTTATAAAGTATTTAACATCTGTTTTTTCATACAGTGCAGCCAATCTCGTTGACCACAATGTCAACTAAATACTCAAGGAAACCTCAATAGATTTGTCTTCAATGTGAGGTACGTCAGTCAACCGTTTTAGACATCTCTATTTCCATAATGGATGCAACAGAGAGAGAGATCCATTGCTAAAGTTTTTAATTTCATTATATGCCTGAGTTTATTTTTAAATTTACAAAATATAGACCAAACTAGTACTACTATTTCACAAACACTATAAACTGAGAAAGAAGAATTCATATACTCAAGTCAAAAATAAACTTTTACATGTAATTAATTCAAAGATTAGTTAAGTAAAGATTTCAACAAATAAGTTGAAGATTTTCTATATTGCTTATGCTCACAGGACCAATTATTCGTCACACTTTTGAATGTGAAAAAAAAAATCAACAATGAATATGCCTAAGGGAAGAAAATAATAAATAAAAACAGATTTATGGTTATTGTGAATTTGAGCATTAATTTAACTCTCTTATTCACTTGATGTTTTATGTTAATAGTATGCCTCTTCTTCACTAGTTTACCACATCTTCACTCACACTTGAATTTCTCAACCGCAATAAAATATTATTCAAGTAAAAGTAAAGAAGAAAAAACTTGGAGGACTAGGCCAAAACTAAAAGGTAATACAATGCAAATCAAAATGATTGGTAAACTGCCTTATTAGTAACATTATCAAGGAAAATCCAATGGGATAAAACCTTCAAAAAGGGAAAACAAGTACGGTTCGAATACATAAAATAATCATTGCTTAAAACATGATCCATTAAATTATTTAAACATCGCCATCCCACAACTCTTCCAAAGATTTGTAAGGTCCGTTTTCAAATATGAACATTTCTGCTTTTAGGGTTCTCATTTGAGAAATCTGATTGATTTTATCTGACTCTTCCTGAGTCAATTCCCAATTAAATATTTCAAGGTTTTGTTTCATCCTCTCCTTGTTGAAGCTTTTCACAATGGCAGTTACTCCATGCTGGTATATCCATCTTAGTACTACCTGTATAATATGTATCCACATTAGAGATATGTTAAACCTTACTAAAATCTTAATTAACTAAATATATTACAAAGTCGTTATTGGAGATAGTTTGCAATAAAATAATGATTTGCACCTGGGGTACACTTTTGTTTTTAGCATCAGCAATTTTGTGCAGAATTGGATTATCCATCACTGCAGCTGAACCCCAAGGATCTTTGTATGCTCCTAGTGGCGACCATGCACCAACATGAATTCCTTTTTGCTTGCAGAATTCTCTTAGTTTCCCTTGATTCCACGATGGGTTCATTTCCACCTAAATACAAATAAGAATGTGTAACATGAAGATTTGCCATGTCTATAATTAATAGCATGTATGGTATCTAAATATATCTTACGTGTATCAGTATCTGATGTGTGTCTAGTAATTTTCCATTTTGAAGTGAATAGGGAAAAAAATTAAATTATTTCATTTATATTTGAGAATGAATCAAATCAAATAGTACTGGTAAATTCTTATACCTGATTAACTGCAGGAGTGATTTTGGCATTTTCTAAAAGTAGTGAGAGCTTTTCGGCACCAAAGTTGCTAACACCAATAGACTTTGCTAAGCCCAATCTATGAACCTCTTCCATAGCTTCCCATACTCCTTTTATGTCAATGGGAATCATATCCTCGCCTGTAAAGTTTAAGCCTACAACATCTTGTTTGAACCTTACTGGCCAGTGAATCAAATAGAGATCCACATACTCTAAACCCAGATTTCTAGACAATTTAACAAAAAATAAAATTAGTCAAGTAATAAAAAGAAAAAACTTAGAAGAAGGATTAAAAAAAGATAAGAGAATTATGCTTACTTGAGGGTGGTTTTGAGAGCTGGGAGAACAAGGTCATGGTGAGCATCAGTACACCATAACTTGGAAGTAATGAACAGTTCGTCGCGATTTTTTACGAGGCCTTCCTCTAAAGCCTTCGACACAGCTTGGCCTAGAAGTTGTTCAGTATTATAGAAAGCAGCCGTATCAAAATGTCTGTAGCCAATTTTAATGGCATCAACCAATGCTTCTGGAGGAGGAGGAGTTCCTGTTCCATATCCTATCGCCGGCATCTTTTCTCCTGAATTTAGAACCACATCTGGAACACTATTTGCTGCCATCTTCTTTTGTTTTTGTGTTGGTTTATTGCACAAGTTTTGCAAAATTCACAATTTTCGGTTATGAATGTTAATTTTGAGACTTGAGTTTTGGCTATAAATAATAGTTTAAGACATAAAGAAAATACTATAATTATTATATTATTGATCGTTGATATTGAATATTGTTGAATATTGAATATTGACTATTCGCTCCCTAATGAGCAAAGCAGTGACAAAAGCAAGACAGTGAATGCTTATTTCCACTTCTCGTAGTGTTATCTGCATAATATGTATGACTTTATGAAGTTTGAAATGTTCAAAGATATATATATATATATATATATATATATATATATATATATATATATATATATATATATATATATATATATATATATATATATATATATATATATATATATATATATATATATATATATATATATATATATATATATATGAAACTGTCGTCAAGTTTGGAATATTCAAAGAGATATAATATAGGGTTGAATTTGTCAAGTTTGAAAGAATTGGTTCGTTGACACAGGACTGTATTACAACTTAAATGACAAAAAAGACTAAAGTTTGACTATTGAAATAAAAGATGCTTGAATTGACACATGGCCAGTTTTAAAAAATAAGTTTTTTTTTAATGTACGCGTATTTAAGTTTTGGAGATTTATATGGTTAAATTTTTTTATAGTATTTTTTTTATTTGGTTCTTTAAAAAATGTCCCTGAAACGTTTACAATAAAAAATTTCTTTAAAATCTTAGTTGACTTATATAAAAATCTCATTAAAATCTTAGTTGACTAAATATATTTCATAGTTGCTATTGAAAATAATTTGAAATAATATAGTGAGATGCACCTGGGCAACATTCTTTTTTCTAGCCTCATCAATTTCAGGCATAGTTGAATTTTCCATCATAGCTGCAGGCGTGCCTTTAATTAGTTGATATTTTAGATATTTAATAAATAGTGTAAGAGTAGTTTGTAAACATACTTTTAATACATTTTAGAATATTCTCCTAGCATACAAGATTGGTAAACAACGAAAAGGTCTTGAGCTTCTGATATAAATAATGAAGTAACTGCTTCACTAAAATGAGTTTAGGGACCGTCTAATAAACACTTATAGGCCATAGGCCAGTTGGATATCTATAATGTTGAAGGTTGTTTCGAAAACTTCCGATCCAACTTGAATAGGAAACATCACTTCACTAAATACAGATCTTTCGGATCTGTTGAAGACTCGCACTACCAAATCATTAAGCCTGCAATCACACCATGTGTTTCCAATTTCATAAGAGCATTCTTTGGCAACATGTTCAATGACGATCCAGTATCCACCAACACATGGGACAATAGAGAGTTCCTACATTCGATGGAGATATGCAAGGCCTTATTATGTTTCCTTTCCGACGACGTCAAATCCAGATTGGTAAACCCCAGACCATTCCCTGCGTTGACATGGGCAACTACCCCTTCAAGTTGATTCACTGAAATCTCCTTAGGAACATATGCGGCATTCAACACCTTCAACAATGCATTTTTGTGCACCTCGGAACACATCAACAAAGATAGAATGGAGATCTTGGATGGTGTCTGATTCAACTGGTCAACAATCTTGTAATCGTTCTTCCGAATCAATCTCATAAATTCTTCTACATCTTTTGAAAAAGAAGTATCACCAGACTGTTGTTGCACGGAATCATCCACAACTAACTTTCCCTTACCCTTATCAGATCTATCAACATTAACATTTGATAGAGAGAAGACCCTGCCACTGCGCGTGATACCTCCGACACAAACAATATTGTCCACAGTAGACCAAACATCTGAAAGCCCTGAAGTAGACCCAATATTGTCTTGCACTTTATGCTGGAAAGCCCTGCATCTGTCAATGTTGTGCCCCGGGGCACCAGAATGAAAATTGCAGTAAGCGTTAGCGTCATAGCCCGGTGGTAGCTTCCATGTAGGTTAGGCTAGAGCCCGAAGCTCAACTAAACGCAACTGCAACAAGTGTTGTAGAACTGGGCATAATGTCGCTACTCGAAAAATACGCGCAACGACGGGGAAGGCGAAAAGGAAAAGGACAGAAGAGTCGCCACCGAACTTTATTTATCCCATGAGGGGAAAGGGAAATATCGAGAAAACCTTAAGAAAAGAAAGCATAAGATGGTCTCGCAACCAAGAACGGGTTCGGAAGCCGGTTATGCGAGGGGAAGGTATTAACACCCCTCGCATCCATCGTACTCGATGGGAACCATTTGTTTGTCGACGTGTGAATTTATTTTCTTAAATGTTATGTTATAAAAGAGTGTTCCAAAGGAAGAGAGAAGGAGGTATAACGGGGGAAGAAAGAGAAAGAACGGACTCGGTAGGACTTCGCGGTCCTAGGCCTACGTATTCTCGATAGACATGAGAAAATCAGAGTCGACGTAGTTCGGAGAACTACAGATATAAGGGGGAATGTGCTCGGCAAGGATTGTGGCCCTTGTGCCTACGTATCTTTACTTGAACGAAGTAAAGAATCAGAGCAGCCGTAGTTCGGCCTACGATTTGTTGATGTTTTTATGGATGATGCTATCGTACGCATTCTAGCAGTTAGGTGTATTGCTGCTCACTCATTGGAGACTTAGGCATTACCTGTTTGCGGTAGAACGGACGTATCATATCCTTTTTGAAAGATAAGTTTTCGCCATGCGAGGCAAGATGTCACATTTGATTTGTTGAATTGTTTTTTTTTTAAAGGCGAGATAGGTCCTCGGATAGTAACCCCTACGGGTAGTACCCAATTCTTTATCTCAAAGTTTTTGTTATGAAAGGGTGTGGCGAACATAGCGTCTTCGTATTGAAAGACAAGTATCAAAACCACACACACTACAGTGAGCATCTCGACACTCGGAGAGGAAGAAGTCTACACTTAATCCTCTCTCTTTAGTTCAATACAAAGAGAACTTCATTCTCTTATTAAAGTGTTTTTGGTTTTGAATGGTAAGTGCTTTTGCGACAGAGAACCCTACGGTAAACGTCAGCACTCGGGATAGGAGAAGGCCTA
This sequence comes from Lathyrus sativus, assembly GCA_963859935.3. Taxonomy (NCBI): domain Eukaryota; kingdom Viridiplantae; phylum Streptophyta; class Magnoliopsida; order Fabales; family Fabaceae; genus Lathyrus; species Lathyrus sativus. Next base: position 505,853,154 of record OZ012741.1, on the reverse strand, counting down.
TGCCTAACCACTCCACGACCATTCAAGTTTTTGTTACGAAAAGAGTTTAAAAATGCGCTCGGTACGGGACCGAGGTTTTTAGGTGACAAAGGTTGCAAAAAGAAGTTGCATAGAGAGATAGGTGGCGGATAAAGTCACGTCTTCGTATTGAAAGACGAGTATCGAGACCACCCACACTACAGTGAATATCCCAACACTCGGAGAGGAAGAAGTCTACACTCAATCCTCTCTCTTTAGTTCAATACAAAGAGAATCGATTTATTTATTGTAGGTGTTTTGAAAATGCGCTCGGTACGGGGCCGAGGGTTTTTTAGGAGAAAAAGGTGTGGATGAAAACATCTTTGTATTGAAAGACGAGTGTCAAAACCACCCACACTACAGTGAGCATCTCAACACTCGGAGAGGAAGAAGTCTACACTCAATCCTCTCTCTTTAGTTCAATACAAAGTGAACTTTATCCTTTTGTTAAATATGGTGAGTTGGTTTAACCATTATTTGAGAAAATCCGCTTGACGTTGGGTCAAGGGTTTAATTGCTTAAAAAGGCTTGAGGTGAAGTGAACAAGGTCGATGGCGACGCACAAGGCAATCGGCTTACAAGGTCAAAAATGGCTCGATGAGAATCGAGAGTTTGTTATCTTAAAAATAGTTTTTTAGAACCAAAGGTCAAAAATGACCAACAATAAACATGCACAAGAAACAAACAATCACAACGGGTTGAACGGCTTAAAAAAATAAAAACGAAACACAAAAAAAACGGCACGATGTGCCATCGAGGAGTTCGCCGTGCGAACTCCTTGAGAAAAATTTTTTTGAGGTAAAAAAGTCGAGAAAACGTGAAAAACAGGGGTCTGACGCGGGCGGCCGTGTTGTGTGACACGGCCCGTGTCACAGTTCCAGGAAAAAAAATGAGTTTTGGGTCAAAAAGTGGTGTGACACGGCCGTGTTGTGTGACACGGCCGTGTTGTGTGACACGGGTGGCCGTGTTGTGTGACACGGCCCGTGTCACAAGGTCTGGGCCAAAAACAAGTTAAAATGTCAAACAGAGGTACAACACGGGTGCCCGTGTTGTGTGACACGGCCCGTGTTGTGAGCCCAGGGCATTTTTTCACTTAGAAAAGCCACTCAGTGATGTAACACGGTCGGCCGTGTCGTGTGACACGGCCCGTGTTGGGCTGCCAGATGAAAAAATCCAAACTTTCCCTTGTTTTTTGCTTCTTTTTGTGGTTCTTTCAAAAGGGTTTCTTGGTCCCTTTGGAATCTTACATGTTATACTCAACACAACAACACTCAAACCAAGAGAACAAAAGATAAATGCACAATGTAAAAGAAGAGAAGAGTTTGAAGAAATGGATACCCAAGAGTTGTTTCCCTCCTTGCAAAGCCTCCATTGATTTTGGCTAGGTGTTCACTTCTCTTCACTCTATGCTTTGATGGCTCTCCTTCTCAATGGCTCCCTTGTATTTCTCTTTCACTCTCTAAATCTTTTGCTGGTTTTTTGCTCTCTCTATTTTTTCTGGTTTTCTCTCTTACTCTTTGCTCTCAATATCTCTATCTCCAAAATATGTTGATGATAGTGAATGATAGTGAATGATCCTTTTGTGCAGCCTCCAAGCCTCCTTATCTCACTTTTTCTGCTGCATTTTCTGCTGTACCAAAACCACAGCTCTTGCACAACTTTCAATCTTCAAAGTTTCCATTTTTGGGAGTACTTATCACCTCTTTCTTGGTGTTGATCGCGACTTTTTATGTCTAATACAACCTAACTGCAAGTGCACAGTCTATCGCGTAGTAATAATAGATATCGATCCCACTGGGATTCGTAATCAAACTAGTGTTCTCGGGAGTTACTATGTTTAGCTAGGTAGATAATGTTTGAGGGAATAAGATTGTCACTAAAAGGGAACTAAGAATGTTAATTAAAGTGTAATTAATTGAATCGATATGCAGTGATTATATTCTTCGGGGATTTGACAAGTTACCGGTGTATGAAATATTTTTCAGAGTTTATTTAAGCAGAAAATGGTGATCTGAAGACTCTTGCCTCACGATGGTTATTGACGCTAATCATAATTCTAAGGGCCAAACGTACGCTTTCGTGTCCCATTCGGGGTTAAAATTATTTTTTGGAAATCTCTAAGTTCTAATTCATTTTAAAGTGCTTTCGCTGTTATTAAAATGAATGTCTAGTGTTTACTATCTGATCTTGCCGCAGCTTTCGCTTGTTGGTTCGTACCTTAATTAATTTCCCACCTTCGTGGCAAAATTACTTTTAAATAAGTTCTCGCTTTCGCGACGAAGTTTATTTAGTAAATTAATTTTAAACACTCAGACCATAAACAACTTTTGAAAAAGACAATTTTCAACCGGTTATTATCAAATCCCTTTCGAATTATTACTACATATCGATTACTTTAATTTAGCTAGACATGGATTTGGGAAAGGTAAAACATAAATGAAAACGATAAATAATAGCATGCATCATAATAGAACTGGAATTACGATTGAAATGAGAAACCTGTAAATATTCCAATTGACCTTTGGGCAGATCCTTCACAGATGTTGGCAGGATTCTGGTCTTTGTGCCAATTTGATCATACAACGGAAATAAAAATTATAGAGGGAATGAAAGGAATGCAGAAAAAGAAAAGAGAAACAAATAAGAATATTAAAAACTGGAAAGGTTGCTCTGGAAATAAAATTGGGCAGCACTTCGTTGTATGAAATGCGGCTCCCTTTCTGAGTCCCCCTTCTCCCCCTTTTATAGAAATGGAATTCTAACGGTTATAACTTGAAGAAGGTGGACTTTGAGGCAGAATTATCAGGGAGTAGTGGTCCACTATTTGGGACTTGGAACTGCTTCTTTTACGTGAAACTGAAGTGGGGCGTTTTTGCCTGCATGATGGTCGTCACAATGTGTGACGGTCGTCACCCGTGTGACGGTCGTCATGGAGCTGCGACGGTCGTCACATCAGCAAAATCAGCATTCTGCGCTTTTCATGATGTTTTCACCTGGTTTTCGTCCGTATTTCATCTGAGATTGCTTCTTTTCTTCATATTGCCTTGTTTAGACATGATCATCAAATACCTACAAAACATCAGACAAATAACACGGAAATAACCCGAAATCGGATCGAAAACAGTTAAACTTCAGTTGAATTATGCATCAAAATATATATACGATTTCGTGTTATCAAACTCCCATAAGCTTGAATCTTTGCTTGTCCTCAAGTAAAACAGGAAAAAGTCGGCAAGCACGAGGCAGCTTCTTCGTTCGCAAAGTTGGGAAAAACCGGGATTCTTAGTAAAAAAACAAAACGAGTGCCATGACGACACTGGACTACAAGTCTTCGGAGGTCTCCTTCTTATGCAAATCGGTCCCAGTCATGCTACTGTAGCTTGGTGTCAAGGTCCTCGCGGCAAGTTCACCCTGTTTGTTCTAGCGCAATCACATTAAGCCCGTTGTCCATACACTTTCATGGCAAGTCGACCTGTTAGCGAATATGATCTCATTTCTGTTTTGATCTTCTTCATTGATCATAAGCTTGTATCATTGATTTTTCAATGAGTTTTCGTGTCGTTGGGCTAAATGCTCGGGTGAGGAGCACCTAACTTAGAAGGGAACGTGTCTTTATAATTTTGGGCTATCTAGCTTTCTTTTCATGATTTTTCATATTTTTGGAGATCATACACTTATTTGCATCGGTCGCTCGCTTAGAAGTGTTTTAGGATGGTGCTGACTGCTAGTATAAACTACTTGGGGCTGAGTTTGCGTAGACACTTGAGACTTTGGTACGCGTAAGTAGTGAAACTGACTCGCATAAACCGGAGATCTAAGGTGTCAGGATGGTACTGGTTTTGTTGGAATTGTCGTCTCCTCGGAGTTTCAAAACTTGGTTTGAACTCGGGTGCATTCTCGTGATGCTTTTGCTTTTGAGGGACGAACGAGAAAATTTGTTGTTTACGTCGAATAACGTGGGGATGTTTGCGTAACGGAAAAAGGATATATAAACGAGTTTTATTTGCTAAAAATAGAAATTACGAAAGTCAAAGTACAATGAAATGGAAATAAACGCTCCGCCCCCACACTATCTCAATCAGTGTCCCCACTGATTTGGAAGCATGCGAGAGGGAGATACAACGGAAATGAAAGTACATAGAAACTGAAAAATATAGTAAACAAGTAAGGAAAATGGATAACTAATCACGTCCTCTGCCTCGGTCACGTCCGCGCTCGCGTCCTCTGGCTCTGACCAGGGCGACTCGGTCCTCATAACTCATAGCTCCGGTGTGGTAGACGGTGTCCTGGAGTCCTTCGACCTGCAAAGTCAGATTCGCCAAGTTCTCAGTAATGATGGCTTGGCCGGTTTGAAGTTGTTGCATTTGGGTCCGATGCCAAGCTTCGAACTGATCTGCTCGCTGATTCTGCTGCTGCATCATAGCGAGTATCTGGGCCTGCTGGTCGAGAGAGCGGCGGATGTCCTCTTCTGAGTAGTCGGGCACTGGACGATGGCGGCGGCGGCGGGAGGATGTACCTTCGGAAGGAGGAGGCTGCGATGCCTCCGGTTGCTCTAGCCTGTCCAACTCAGCTTGGATTTCGTCATCAGAACCTTGGGTGTGGTCCTGAGTTGGAGCAGCGGCAGCAGGAGGGGCAGTGAGGTCAAATAACAAGTTGGTACGATCCTCTGGGTGTGTTCGGGTGCGTGATGGAAGGATGATGCTTCGGACGGTTTTGCCACGCACTACCGGGTGGTACTTGCCGTCGGCTCTGGAACGGATAAGGTGGGAGGCTCTGCAGTGGTCGGTGTCAAGGAACACCGAGGGGATGGCATAGAGGTGCTGGAGGCGGTCGCCTAGGTTCAGCCCAAGTGCAATGGCAGTGACAATCCCGCCAAAGTAAAATGGCTTGGAGCCACGGTTGCAGTTGGCCTGAATGTGGGCCAGGAGGAATGGAGCGGCGTTGATAGGCTCGTTGTTGAAGACGCAGTGGAGGAAGAAGAGCTCTTTCGAGTTCACCTTATGGTTGTTGTCCCTGGCGAAGATTGTGTTGCTCAATGCTCGGTGGAAGTACCTGATCGCGACTTTCTATGTCTAATACAACTAACTGCAAGTGCACAGTCTATCGCGTAGTAATAAAAGATATCGATCCCACAGGGACTCGTAATCAAACTAGTGTTCTCGGGAGTTACTATGTTTAGATAGGTAGAATATGTTTTAAGGGAATAAGATTGTCACTAAAAGGGGGAACTAAGATTACTGTTTAGATTTTAATTAATTGAATCGATACGTAGTAATTGTGTTCTTCAGGGATTTGATAAGTTACTGGTGTATGAAATAGTTTTCACAGTTTATTTAAGCAGAAAATGGAGATTTGAAGACTCTCGTCTCACGATGGTTATTGACGCTAATCATAATCCTAATGGCCAAACGTACACTTTCGTATCCCGTTCGGGGTTAAAACTATTTTTTGGAAATCTCTAAGTTCTAATTCGTTTTAAAGTGCTTTCGCTATTATTAAAACAAATGCCTAGTGTTTACTATCTGACCTGACCGCAGCTTTCGCTTGTTGGTTCGTATCTTAATTAATTTCCCACTTTTGTGGTAAAACTACTTTTAAATAAGTTCTCGCTTTTGCGACGAAGTTTATTCAGTGAATCAATTTTAAACACTTAGACCATATATTATTTTTTTGAAAAGAAAGTTTTCAAACAAGAGTTATCAAATCCCATTCGAATTATTACTACATATCGATTGCCTAAGTTTAGCTAGACATGGAATTGGGAAGAACAAAACATAAATAATAATAATAAATAATAAATTGCATTATGTTAAAACAGAAGTCGATCAAAATGAAAACCTGTAAATAAGCCAATTGGCCTTTGGGCAGATCCTCCACAGATGTTGGCAGGATTCTGGTCTTTAGTGCCAATTTGATCGTACAGTGCAGTAACAATTACAAAAGAGCAGAAATGGGAATAAGGAAATGTAAAGGAGAAATGGATACAAATAAAAACTGGAAAGTAAGTTTGCTCTGGAAATTAAATTCGGCAGCACTTCGTGGTATGAATGCAGCACCCTTTTTGAAGTCCCCTGCTTCCCTTTTTATAGAAGTGGAATCCCAACGGTTATCTCTGAGGATGATGGACCTTGAGGAAGATAATTTAGGGAGTAATGGACCACTTAATGGGAATTGGAACTGCTCTTTTGACGTGTAATCTGAGTGGGGCGTTTTTGCCTGCATGACGGTCGTCACAAGGTGTGACGGTCGTCACCCATGTGACGGTCGTCATGCATCTGTGACGGTCGTCACATCAGCAAAAACAGTCTGCTGCGCTTTTCATTGTGTTTTCACTCCTTTTTCGTCCATATTTCATCTGGGATTGCTTCTTTTCTTCATGTTGTCTTGTTTAGACGTGATCGTTGAATACCTGCAAAAACATTAGACAAATACACGGAAATAACCCGAAATCGGATCGAAAACGGTTAGACTTTAGTTGAATTATGCATGAAAATATCTATATGATTTCGTGTTATCAAACTCCCCTAAGCTTGAATCTTTGCTTGTCCTCAAGTAAAACGTGGAAAAGTCGGCAAGCACAAGGCTGCTTCTTCGTTCGCAGAGTTTGGAAAAACCGGGATTCTTGGTAGGAACAAGACGAGTATCATGACGACACTAGACTACGAGTCTCCGGAGGTCTCCTTTTTATGCAAATCGGTCTCAGTCATGCTACCGTATCTTGGTGTCAAGGTTCTCATGGCAAGTTCACCCTGTTTGTTCTAGCGCAATCACATTAAGCCCGTTGTCCGCACACTTTCATGGCAAGTCGATCTGTTAGTGAATATGATCTCGTTTTTGTTTTTGATCTTCTTCATTGATCATGATTTGGTGTCATTGATTTTTCAATGAGTTTTTCGTGTCGTTGGGCTAAATGCTCGGGTGAGGAGCACCTAACTTAGAAGGAAACGTATCTTATATTCTTGGGCTTTTTAGCTCTCTTTTCATGATTTTTCATCTTTTTGGAGATCATACACTTATTTGTATCGGTCGCTCGCTTAGAAGTGTTTTTAGGATGGTGCTGACTGCTAGTATAAACTACTTGGGGTTGAGTTTGCGTAGACACTTGAGACTTTGGTACACGTAGGTGGTGAAACCGACTCGCATAAACTAGAGATCTAAGGTGTCTAGACGATACTGGTTTTGTTAGAACTGTCGTTTCCTCGGAGTTTCGAAACTTGTTTTGGACTCAGGTGCATTCTCGTGATGCTTTTGCTTTTGAGGAACAAATGAAAGTTTTTGTTTACGTTGAATAATGTGGGGATTGTTTGCGTAACGTGAAAAATATATAAACGAGCTTTATTTGCTAGAAATAGAAAGTGTAAAAATAGAAATTACTAAAATTTAAAGTGCAGTGAAATGGCAATACAGGAAATAAGGGAAGTTCAGAATACAGTGGAAATAAGGCTCCTCTCCCACACTATCTCGATCAGTGTCCTCACTGATTCTTGAAGCATGCGAGAGGGAGATAAAACTGAAAATGAAAATACAAAGAACTGAAATATAGTAAACAAAGAAGGAAAAAAAATGAAAATCTAGTCCCGGCCTCTGTCACGTCCGCGCTGGCGTCCTCTGGCTCTAGCAAGGGCTACTCTATCCTCATAGCTCATGGCTCCGGTGTGGTAGACCGTGTCTCGGAGTCCTTCGACCTGCAGGGTCAGATTCGCTAGACTCTCAGTGATCGTAGCTTGGCCGGTGTGAAGTTGTTGCATTTGAGTCCGGTGCCAAGCTTCGAACTGGTCAGCTCGCTGGTTCTGCTGCTGCAGCATCGTGAGTATCTGTGCCTGCTGGTCTAGGGAGCGACGAAGGTCCTCTTCGGTGTAGTCGGGCAGGGGATGGTGACGGCGGCGGCGAGAAGATGTACCTACTGGAGGAGGAGGCTGCAATGCCTCTGGCTGCTCGGACCTGTCCAACTCAGCTTGGATTTCATCGTCGGAATCATGAGTGGGATCCTGAGTAGGAACAACGGCAGCAGGAGGGGCAGTGAGGTCGAACAACCAGTTGGTACGGTCCTCTGGATGGATGCGGGTGCGGGACGGAAGGATGATGCTTCTGACGGTCTTGCCACGCACAACCGGATGGTATTTCCCGTCAGCTCGGGAGCGGATGAGATGGGAGGCCCTGCAGTGGTCGGTGTCAAGGAACACCGAGGGGATGGAATGGAGGTGCTGGAGGCGGTCGCCAAGGTTCAGCCCAAGTGCAATAGCCGTGACAATCCCGCCAAAGTAGAATGGCTTCGAGCCACGACTGCAGTTGGCCTGAATGTGAGCCAGCAGGAACGGGGCAGCGTTGACAGGTTCAGTGTTGAAGACGCAATGAAGAAAGAAGAGCTCCTTGGAGTTCACTTTGTGGTTGCTGTCTCTGGCGAAGATGGTGTTGCTCAACGCTCTGTGAAAGTACCTGATGGCAGGGTTATGGATGTGAGTGGCGTGTAGGGAGTCCCAACCATCGGCATTTAGGCCGGTCAACTGATACCACAGCGCGAAGGCTTCGTGCTGGAACTGGTCGGTGATGCGGCGATGAGCGTTGTCGCCGCGGGGTAACTGTAGGATGCTGGCGATCTGATTCTGATTCACCTGATAGTTGACTCCAAACATTCGGAAACAAGCGGCACCTGTGTGCTGGTTGAGTTCGCCGCTGCTGGTGACGTACGTGAACGAACTCAAGAACTCAAGAGTGAGTTGTTCGTAGGTCGGCTGGGGGTTGGTGCAGAGGTTCCAGATTCTCGCTCGTTGAAGCATCCAGGTTACACCTTCAAGGAGTCCGAGCTCCGTAAGCGATGGAAGGTGCGGGTAGTGAGTTGGCTGGAGTGACCTCTGATGAAATGCAATGTACTGTGCTCGTTGTCTGTCGCCTAACTCGCCCTCAGGGAAGGAAATGTTGCTGACATCTGCGTTTCCGGCCATTGTTGAAGATGGAGAGGTTTCGGAGGTTTTGGGGTTTTTCGGCAGAGAGGGAAAAATGACAGAACGGTGGTTTGGAGGTTGAATTTGGAGTTGAGGTTTATAGTTCAATGTGGGGAGGACGAAAATCGTAGTGGGGTATGAATTTTGGAAGTTTGAAAGTGATAATGGGGGGAGTGGAAGGGAACACGAACCCTGTTATATCAGATAGCAGTTCTGGACTGCGTGACGGTCGTCACAAAGGTGTGACGGTCGTCACCCGCGTGACGCTCGTCATGGGGCTGTGACGGTCGTCACAGCAGCAAAATCTGCAGAACGCAGAATTTTGCTCTGAGGGCGTACTCGTGGTGATTTTAAAGCTTAGTATTGATACGGTGACGTAATATAACAACCAACAAACAACAAATAATGCGAAAACAGAATAATTGAACAAAAACTAGAATTGAAATAACATAAAATGGAAACAATTGTATGTAGTACATAATGAAAACTAACGATGCGAAAAATCCAAATGATTAAATGAAACTAAACTAGACTAGACTAAACTGAAACTACTGCTATGAGCTAATAACTAATCTTTTCGTGCCTTCAACTCATCGAATTTCTGTGAATAGTAGTCGAGTTGGTCGCAGACTAGATCCATGAAGCCTACCAGTTTGTTGTGCATGCCTGCGATATCAGCTTTTACATTAGTCAGAGCTTTATCAACGTCGTCCAATCTGAGTAACACGGCATCCATTTTGTCGGTGGTTTCCTCAGGGATAGGCTTAGGATAAGTATTGTAGTGTGGAGGAGTCATAGGGTCTACTTCAGTTTCAGAGGCGGCGTCCTCATAGTACATGTAGTCGTGTGCCTCAGAGATGTGGTCACTGTCATACATATAGTTCTGGGGTGTTGACTGTGGTGAAGGCGGTCCCATAGGCTCATCCAATTCGTAGAGCCAATTATCCTTGTTGTGGATGCTTGTCATCAGATGATCAGGCAGTGTGAATAGCTGTACTGGTTTTTCGTTAATAAAGTACTCATACGGTCCAGGTCCCATAGTCCCTAAGATGCGCCTGTTAAAGCAGAATTGTATGTTCATGGGTCTGATGGTACCAAAACGAGTGCTGGCATTTAGATGGAATCTAAGGCCAAGCTCGTGGGCAATCATTGTTACTAGTCCTCCTATAAGAATAGGTGTCTGAGGTTCCAGCGTGAGGCGTTTGAAGGATCTCATCATGAAAGGTACTGCGTTTACTGTTCGTCCCTGAGAAGCACAGAACATGATGAATAACTCTTCCTTAGACACTGTGGTAATATTTTCTTCTTTTCCAAACAAGGTGTGAGCTAGTATCTTATGGAAGTATCTGAAGGCGGGGTTATGAATGTCATCATTGTACATTTTGTCTGGTTCAGGGTGATAGTCGCCTGTGATTCTACCCCAGAAGTGATCGAGTTGCAAATCAATATCGTCATCTTCTGCACTGATGAACACATGCGGTCCGCTAGGGAATCCTAGGAGGTTAGCTAGTGACATCCGGCTATGGGTTTGGTCCATTCCAAACAATCGGAAGGTAATCAACTCTGTGCTGGATCCAAAACCATAGTTGGGTGTATATCTGAAGGAACTAAGGAATTCATAGGTAAGATCCTTGTAGGTAGCGAAACGTGTTTTCAGAGCAGTGTTCTCCCAACCCAGTTGATTGAACAGGTATTGAATGCTATCCGTGATCCCTAGTTTATCCATAGTAGCCTTATCATAATACAGCGTTAAGGCGAATTCTCTTTCGGTCAGTGCTGCAAATCTTACCTTTTGAGCGAGTCCTCGGAAGTGAACCTTTGTGAAGTCGTACTCGGCCATATTCGCAGGTAATTTGGAGAAAACAGAAGGGATGTTTTGAAGGCTTTAAAAATCCTGAAAAGTTTGAAACAAGAAATTGAAGTCAGGATTTTTAGAAACGAAAAGTGGTAGAAACAAAAGACAAAAGGGAAAAAATAAAATAAGAATAAAAGTACGAAAATGAACGAAAGTAGAAAGTAGTAGTAATTTTAGGATTTTTGTTGGATTTTTCAAAGTAGAATTTTAAGGGAAAAATGAAATGCAATGACGAGGGAAATTTGGGTTGCCTCCCAGTAAGCGCTGTTTTTAACGTCTAAAGCCTGACGATAGCTTGGTGAGAAGCTATTCGGGTGTTTGAGCCGGAAGCTCAAGCAATGTTATATTGCTAATTTGAGGACTGTTGTCGTTCTTATTGTAATGTTTTAGATGTTGCCCGTTTACGATAAACGGTGCATTTGTCTTGTCGGTAATTTCAACAGCTCCACTCTGAAGTACTTTAGTCACTTCATAGGTTCCAGACCACCTAGATTTTAGTTTTCCTGGGAAGAGTTTTAATCGTGAATTAAAGAGCAATACGATGTCTCCCACACTGAATTGTTTCCTGATTGAACGTTTATCATGCCACTTTTTAGTTCGTTCTTTGTAGATACGGGCATTTTCGTAAGCGTCTAATCGAAGTTCTTCCAACTCGTGTAAGTTCAAGATTCACTTTTCTCCTGCCTCGGTGTAGTTGAAATTGAGTGTCTTAATGGCCCAAAAGGCCTTATGCTCTAGTTCTACAGGGAGATGGCAGGATTTACCGTAAACTAATTTATAGGGGGTAGTACCTATTGGTGTCTTAAATGCAGTCCTATAAGCCCATAAAGCTTCTTGTAGCTTCGATGACCAGTCTCTCCTTGAGGTAGCGACAGTCTTTTCCAAGATCTGTTTTATTTCTCTGTTCGAGACCTCTACTTGTCTGCTAGTTTGCGGATGATAAGGTGTAGCTACTCGGTGCCTGACTCCATATCTAGAGAGAAGTTTATCGAATATTCGTGATATGAAGTGAGATCCTCCGTCACTAATGACGAGTCTGGGTACACCGAATCTAGGAAAGATAGTGTTCTTGAAGAGTTTGATTACTACTCGTGCGTCATTTGTTGGAGCAGCTATGGCTTTTATCCATTTAGACACGTAATCGACAGCGACGAGTATGTAGTTATTTCCAAAAGAAGGTGGGAAAGGTCCCATGAAATCTATTCCCCAGACGTCGAAGATTTCTACCTCTAAGATTCCTTTCTGAGGCATTTCATCGCGTCGTGAGATGTTTCCAGTTCGTTGGCATCTATCGCACTTTTGCACAGCGATGTGAACGTCTTTCTAGAGATTAGGCCAGAATAAGCCGACTTGGAGAATCTTAGCGCACGTCTTAGATGTATGTTGCACCCCAAAATTTGACCAACCGATTCTCCTAGCTGGCTCGTGATTTAAATTCATGTTCGCATCAGATGCATGACATTTGTGCACAGACAGAGGATATCAGAGTTACAGTTTGGGTTTCATCTATCAGATATTTCAGATCCAGTCTAGGTCATCAGGGTTATATTTCGGGAAATTGTGCGCTTCTCGGGATTTTCAGTCTGCATGGTGGTTTTCGAGATATTCTGAAGCCAGGGGTTTACTGGTTGAGTTGATCTGGTCGCACGCTCTGTTATGTTGGTTATTGGCCTCTGTTTGCATTTTTAGGGCTTAATAGACTTTTGTGGATTTTAAATAGATTTTTAAACATTTTTTAAATAGTTTAGGTCTTTTTCTAGAGCTTTATATCATTTTTAGAATTTTATAGATTTTTTAAATAGGTTTTTAATTGGTTTAATAGTTTTTAAATCATTTTTTAGAATATAATAGATTTTAAAGTTGTTTTTAATTGTTTTTAGATAATATAGGAAAGTATAGTTTTTTCTTTTATTAATAATAGATTTTAATAGAATTTTAAATAAGTGGTAGATTTTAAATAGGATTTTAATAGCTTTTTAAATTTTAATAGGAATTTTATAGAAATTAGTAAAAGTTTTATTAATATAGGTTTAATTAGATTTTAATCATTTTTAGGTTAATTAGGAGTTAATCTTTGGTTTAGGTTTAATTGAACTTGTTAGGATTAATTAGGTTAGTTTAATGTTCAGTTAGTAGTTAATTGTTTTTAGAATAAGTAGGTTTAATTTCTGATTAGTGATTAATTAGGGGTAGTCTTAATTAGGTTAATTGAGTTTAATCCTTTTTTATTCAGTTTTTGTTCATTAACAACCAATTTCGTGGGCCCAGATACACAGGTGGGAAGCCCATTGCAGTTTTTGTTCAATTTTTGTCCAGAACAGGCCAGGTGTCAAGCATATAAAAGGTCCACGCGTTCACAGGAGACCCCACCAACACACCACTCAGAACACCCTCTCACGCTGACACCTCACCATCCACTACTCCCTCTCTCTCCACACGTGCCCCCCCACTGACTCCATCCCGTGACACTTGTCACGCCATCCTTCTCACCGGAGCCCCAATCGCCGGCCATGCAGCCGCCGGCCCGGACGTTTCCCTCCGCCGTAACAGTCGCCGGAGACCGGTAAGGTCACCGGAAACTGCAAATTCGCAGAAAATACTCAGGATCTTCATCTTCTTCCTCTTCTTTCCTCCGATCCCCAGCCACACGCCCTCGCCGGAAAACTCATCCACCGCCGGAACTTCAAGAACAAATTCCCAGAATCACCGTCCACCTTCATGATTCTTCAATTTCTCCCCAGAAAATCCTCGCACCTTCATCAAGGAAGCCCAGAAAACTGACGAACCTTCATCGTGTTCATCTGGATTTTCCAGAAATTCACCCGATTGTTCTTCATTTTCTTCAAGATCCTCAGCAATGATCTCCAGAAATCAGCCTGATACTTGACTACCTTCAACGCGCAAGAACGCTCGCGTTCGTCGCCTTCAACCTTTCTCCGTTTCCAGATCGTGGTAGCCTCCAGTTGTCTTCGTCTTCCCCAAGGACCTTCGACCTCCAGCAACCTTCATAGTTCCCAGATCCCCATTGAAGGTCTCAAGAACTTCATCAGCTTCGTCGCTTCATTCAGGTTTGATTCTTTTCGCCTCTTAGTTAAGTATTCAGATGGATTAGGGTTCGCTTGAGATTTGCGTGTTAGTTGTTGAGGAAGCTTGTTTAGGTTAGGGTTTGAGTTGAACGAATTTCGCGTTTAGGTTCAAGTGTGGATTGGGTGAGATATCGTTTGAGTTCGTTTTGAGAATTTCTCAGGGAGAGTTCTGGTGAGGAACTGAAGAGAGGATGGAGGTTGGGGACGAAGCTAGGGTTTGTCGTTGGGTGAACAGTGATCTGAGATTAGGGAAGGAGAATGGTTTTGTGGTTTGGTAGTTGGATTAGGTCTGGGCTGGGTTAGGCCCAAGATTCGTATTGCTGAAACATACTCCCAATTACTCGTTCTCCCCCCCCCCCCCTGCGTGAAATTACTGAAGCGAGTTGGATTGGGCTTAGGCCCTACTTGCTATTGGCACCCCCACTGGCAGGCCCAATGTGAATTGAACGTAAATCAGTTGCTATTTGCACCGTCCTCAGGCCCTTTTTCTTTTATTTTTCAAGTGTTTTTCTGGTAACCATTGGGCCCAGGCGCGCCCTGCTAGGCGCACCCCCCTTCCTGGGCCCATCATGAGAATCAACTGGGACCTTTGCTGTTTTCACCCCCCATCCCCTTTAATTCTTTTTTAATTTCTTTTATTGTTTGTCTTTAATAAATTCATAAAAATCCAAAATTAAATATTTTTTAATTCTTGTTTTTTCTATATGTTCATAAATTTGTCTAGAAAAATATAAATAAATAAAATTTCCATTTTATGTTCTTTTCATATTTTTAGTATATTTTTCATTTTAATGGCTTTTTAATATGTTTAGTTTGATATCCAATTTTGTAGAATTTGTTTTAGGACCTTCCTTTAGTCTTTTTAATTCATTCTTTTTTTGTGTAATTAGATATTGAATCATAGTTCCCCATAGGATTTAATTCTTGATTTTTAGATTAAAATTTGATTAGATTAATTAGGTTAGCATTAGGGTATCCTAATTAGGGTTTAGGTTGTGCATAGGTAAGGAAATCCATTTTCTTTAGATAGTTTTGTTCTGATTTTTGGGTAGGGGCATATGTGGATGTTATGGGTAGATGTTGTAGACCCTTGTGGATAATTGATAGGTTTTTCCCCCTTGGTTTAGTATTTTTAGGTATTTTCTGAAGTTGACTGATGATTTTGTCTGTCTTGTGGTTATCTGTTCATCTCTGGGGTTTATTCTGGGGAATTTGTTGTGGGGCTTAGTTTGTTTTGAAGATCTTGTTGGAGAGCATCATGGAGAGAAGATTGTAGATTAAGACCTAGAGACCCAGAGCTTGGATTGTTCCCTGTCTGTGAGGTTTGAGATCCTGAAGTTTGAAGGAAGTTCATGGTACTTTCCTGAGGAAGGCACTATGAATGACTTTCATTCTTTCCTCTCACCTCCTTCTCAAGTATCCAATGATGTTGGAGCCAACTTGTGAGTTTAATTTCTCCTGAGGAGGAATGTAAACTGATCACATGTTGTTGAGCCACATGGGATACAATTCCTAAGTGGAAGCCTCCTAGTACTTTCCTGAGGAAGGTCCTATGAGTCTATTCACTTAGTTCCATTAGTTTATCTAGGATTTCTCAAGTATCCAATGATGTTGGAGCCAACTTGTGAGTTTAATTTCTCCTGAGGAGGAATGTAAACTGATCACAGTTGTTGAGCCACATAGGATACAATTCCTAAGTTGAAGCCTCCTAGTACTTTCCTGAGGAAGGTCCTATGAGTCTGTTCATTTAGTTCCACTAGTTCAGATAGGATTTCCTAAATATCCAGTGATGTTGGAGCCTACTTGTGAGTTTAATTTCTCCTGAGGAGGAATGTAAACTAATCACAGTGGTTGAGCCACATAGGGTATGACTCCTGAGTATACACCTCCTAGTGCTTTCCTGAGGAAGACACTATGAGTCTGCTTACTTAGCTCCCTTTCTTTGGTAAGCTTGTTTTGAAGCTTGAAGACTGGGATTGTTTTCCTTTGATTAGGGTTTTGCTTTAGGGCTTTGCTTAGATTTGATCAGGATTCTGTGTTAGGGTTAGGATTAGAGAGTAGATGATTCTTTCTCAAGCATGTGTTTTGTTGGCCTGATGGCATTTCATCCCTTTTATCTGTATATTGCTTGATAGCATGTTGTTTATCTTCAGTATGATTACTGTTATTTCATGACTGGCTTGAGGTCGAGACGAGCTTGTGGAGGCTGAAGCCCCACACACATTTCCTCCCTCACTTGCATTGCATGCATTTTATTGTTAAAGCTGATGCTTTTGTCTGTTTTGGTGTATCATTGACATGATCCCTTAGGACTCTCATTTCCTTTGATAAGGATTTGATGATAGACTTTTAGGTTGAAACCTATGCATGACAACATCTAGGAGTTCCCTGTTCAAACCTCAACCATAGGATGAATCCATGGCATGACAACAGTAGGACTTGATAGTCTCCCTCCTAGTTGGGCCTGCTCTCTTCTCATCTCAAAGCAGTTTAAGATACAGTAATCATGAATGATTTCTTTCGTACGTTACGAGCCTTAAGCCATCTGAGGATGGATGTTTAGTATGGTACCCTTTGGGTGACATGCGACGCATTCACTCTCAGGTCATAGTCTCTAGTGCGGTTGAAATCGCAAACATAATAAAAAACACTTCTTTTAGGAGATAACCCGTAGTTAGCCGAACTACGTTTGCTCTGATCTTTCATACCAGATGAAAGTACATAGGCATAGGACGCGACGTCCTAGCGAGCAACCTTTCCCCTTCACCCGTAGTTAGGCGAACTACGTTGACTCTGATTTCTCATTCTCTGATGAGAATACGTAGGCATAAAGTGCGACGTTTTGCCGAGTCATTTTTCTTTTCTTTTTCAGCCAGCCTTGATAGGTAGATAGATTATAACCAACCCGTCCAAGTAAACAAACAAGCGAGGATCCCGTCGAGTACGACGGACGTGAGGGGTGCTAATACCTTCCCCTTGCGTAACCGACTCCCGAACCCAGACAATGGTTGCGATGACCTTGTCTTACCCTTATTCGTCAGGTTTTTCCGATCGTTTCCTTTCCCGCTCTGAGGGATAAATAACGAAAGGCGGCGACTCTTCTGTCATGCCGGCACCTTATTTTCGCGCAAGCGACAGCTGGCGACTCTGCTGGGGACCGAACCCAGAATCTCTGGTTCTCCGGTTCCCTATGAGAGTCAATCCTATCGCGTGTATGTTTGCTTGTTAGGTTGCGTTTATTTATCGCATTTTTTACTTCCCGCATTTTATTTCCAGTTTGATATGATTATCTGTGCTGCTGTGGGAGAGGGATGTTACTATGAGTGAGAAGTCGGACCTGGGCTTGAGCATACACCTAGATATAGTTGCGGAGAAGTAGTAGACGAACCTGTCTGCTGAGCAGGCACAGTTCCCTACGAAAATCTGCGCTCAGACGAGATTCTTGCAGAGGTGCTCCTTTCCGGTCCTGAGGATCTGAGGGGAGTCCAGACGTGAGGATTGTCGACTCTGGGGACCGATCATTTGGAAGTCAGCTAAGTGAGGCCTCTTCATGACTTGATGATGCCACTCCTTCTGGGAATCGTATCGTCACTCATGAAATTCTGTGACGCTGATGACCGCATAGGATGCCGTACCTTTGTCCGTGGATTAGGTCCATACCTGTGAGTGGGATTGGGATATTGCAGGAAACTTATACCTCCAGACTACCTGGTTTTCTTGACAGTGAATCAGTTATGTTGGTACCGAAGTTCTCAGTTGCAGATTTGACTGTTCTTGATAGAGCAAGTTTTTTTCAGAGGATTTTATCATCGGGTGTATGTCTGTTCCTGATAGAGCAGGTTTCGATCAGAGTATTGTTATCAGAGGTTTGTCCTGGATGGAGCAGATTTTGAGTGGGGTCTGAAGATCCCATCTGCAGGTGTTGTTTGTTCTTGATAGGGCAGATTTTGAGTGGGATCTGAAGATCTCATCAGCAGCTGTGTGTTTGTTCTGGATAGGGCAGATTTTTGATTTGGGGTCTGAAGACTTCATCAACAGATATTCCTTGATATTGCACCCGGGATCCTTATTATCAGGCACTTACTCTTGACGGAGCAGAGTTTTGATCTCGATCCTATCAGATGGTTATTCTCAGCAGATCAGATCAGTGTTTTTTACACCGGGGCTTCCTTCTCATCAGTGACTGTTGATACCAAATCTCCACAGCAGCTACCTGGATATATTATTGCATGACTGCATTTTGCATTAGCTCGCATATTCATGTTTGCATTCCATTAGCATGTGTCCGTGTCGCAGGCGCATTTCGTACCCTGGTTCTGGTGTCCCGAGCAATATGAGATATTTTCTTCCATGAATGGATCTAGTCTTATCACTACATTGACACTATGTTGGCACGTTGACACCAGAATTAGGGGTGATCTCCTAAACGTACAGACACCCATGGCATTAGCATAATTCATCTTGCATGACAGAAGCCGGGGCTTGTCTTCTAACCCTTGTGTTTGCAGGTTTGACTCAGAATCAAGCAGCTCAGACTAATGGAGCAGGTACAAGCTGAACTGGGGAAAATCCAAAGCCAGCTGGGGCAGGTCATGAATGACATACAGGCAGTGCGCTTGGA
Organism: Lathyrus sativus; assembly: GCA_963859935.3. Lineage (NCBI taxonomy): Eukaryota > Viridiplantae > Streptophyta > Magnoliopsida > Fabales > Fabaceae > Lathyrus > Lathyrus sativus. The sequence continues at coordinate 505,834,632 of OZ012741.1, read as the reverse complement.
TCAGCAAGTACTCAGAGAAGAGAATCAGCAGCTGCAGAATCAGTTGAGCTTTCTCATGGGAGTGGTGAGAAGTATGCTAAATAAGGAGAGTGGTCAAGCACCCAAGGAGGAGACCAAAGTGCTTCACCCATTGCCGTCAGTGCCACCTATGCCGAAGCCAAATGGACCTCGTGGATCCTCTACACAGCATGAAGCTCGAGACCGGTCTCGTCAGCAGCCGCGCCAGGCATCTCAGAATAACTCTGAAGGTTATAATCAAAAGAAGAAGCTACTTGATAGAGCTGTGGACCCCATACCTGTGAGTTATGCCCAGTTGTTGCCACTGTTGGTTCAGAACCGCATTCTCAAGCTTCGGACCTCGGATCCACCAGATGACGTGTCACCAGACGTTGATCTCAGCATACATTGTGATTTCCACTCAGGAGCACCGGGGCACCATGTTGAAACATGTAAGGCTCTCAAGAATAAGATTCAGGACCTTATCGACTCAAGGATAATTAGGCTTGTGCCGGGCGGCATGAGAGTATCGGGAAAGTTCATCCCGTACCCTGCAGAAGAGGTGAATGATTCCACTCCTTTGCTTGAAGCTGAGAAAGATCTTGAATATGTCCCGCGACCTTTGGTGACTGAATCGCCTCACTCGCAGTTTCTACCTGGATCAAGCTCAAGGACGCAAGCGCCTAAACAAGAGACCGTTGCCACTCAGAAACGACGACCTTTTACTCCTGGGCGGAAAGAATACCAACACCAGGATCAAAAGAGGCCTCGCAACCACTTAGAATGAAGGAATGCTTCTTTCCATCCAGTGCCTGTGCCGTATAGCCAGATTCTTCCACAGTTGATTCAGAATTCTTTGGTGGAACCGAAAGCTCTCAAGCCCGCGCCAGAGCCTTACCCTCCAGGGTACGATCCTCATGCTCAGTGTGGCTACCATGGTGGATCTCCGGGGCATTCAACTGAAGATTGCAAGGCTTTCCAGGCGAAAGTGCAGCAATTGATCGACCAAGGGTGTATTTCCTTTCCAGGTGGAGTTTTGGTTGTACGTGACAACTTCTCAGCTGTCTGAGCTCGCAGATTCAGAGGGTTATTTCCAGAAGCCAGTGATCCAGACAGGCAGACGTCCTCAACATTGGCAGTCCTCGGACTTTTTACCATTTTGCATTTGTAGTTTCTTTTCTGTTAGTTACTACTTGCTGTTAAACATTGTATGTTTCGAATGGTGGTGTTAATAAAGTGACTATGCATTTTTCTGAACTAATTATGTCGTTGTCACTCATTTACTGCATTACACGGACACTTGCATTTTATTTACTCCGATTTCTTACTATGATTAGCAATGAGCGGAGGGAGGATGATGAAACTGAATACTCATGACCGATGATCGTATTGCTTTCAGATAAAACCTTGCCGATGACGTATAAGGCATTGTTTCAAATCCCTAAACACCGGAGAGATAAGGAAGAAAATCCCTTGTTCACCACTTCGAGCCGAGGAGTAGGAGTTTCTTTCGGACTTTTTAACCCTCACATCTTAACCCGGGGCAGGGTAGTTGTCAGTTAGCTCGATCGAGCGTTCAAGTCTTATAGAGGAGTGTTGTCTTTCGAGGACCAATCACATCATATTCTTCTCCAGAGGTCGTACCTCATCAACCACAATGGTTAAACCTCACCAATCAGGAGTGAGACAGTTACAATCCTTTCGGAGCAATCAAGACAGCCAGTGTCGCACGACTTGTTCCAAAAGAAAAAAGGAATAAGAAAGCCCGCTAAGTAAAAAAGAAAAGCTAGAAAGCAAATACTTAGGCAAAAATCAGGGCATCCCGCTGGACTTCAAAAGAAAAAAATTGAAAAGAACTCAAAAGGAGTCAGTCCAGGCAAAAATTAGGGAATCAAAAGAATGAAAAAGAAAGGATATAAAAAAGAAAAAGCCTCGAACAAGGACAAAGTCGTGTAGATACAGACACCGAGAACGAAAAGGAGTAACTGTCACTCCGAAACACCTTGTGAGTTCTTTAACCAGTTGTTCTCAATGTTCAACATACCTCTCGAAGAGGCGAGCGCTCGACCCAAGTTAACTGAACTTTAGGATTGGAGATCATCACGTAGAAGGGGTGGGTACAAATCATAATTTGAGCCAAATATCCTTTGTTTCACTAACCGTGAACCCGACCACGATACAACCCTTAAAAGACCTAATTGAGGCAGGGTTTATTCTGAAAGCGCATTACGATAAGGTTGAGTAACCTGACTCCTTCATGATTTGCTAATCATATCCTTATGGTATTTTTCACTGATTACATTAGCACTACGTTTGAACTCTTTGGTTCATTCGTCACTCACTGGCATGACACGTAAATGAGTGACAGTACAACATTTTTTCGTAATTTGCATAAACACTGCATTAAAATTACCATTCGTGAATAGACAATTTTAATTGCAGGTCAGTAGCTGATACGGAGGAACTTCAACAGGGAATAGTCAACCAGGACTGAATCGTCAGAAGTCTGGATCAGAACGGTATGCTGCGAAGCCCGGTGAATTTGGGGCAATGACTTCCAGTGAGTTTGGAGTTCGTCTGAGGACAAGTCCCGGAGTATCACTTGATTATGGGGCAGTTTATGCAGGAAGCGGTTGATCGGAAGTGAATCTTCTCGAGATCCAATCAGGGGCAGTTATCCAGAATTCTTGCGATTTGGGCGCAGATCCCTCCAGTGTTCGATCAGAGCATGTTGAGTCGCTCATCGCTCGTTCAGGGGCAAACTACTTCAGAGATATTGAAGCCGACCATGCTGAGAGTTGATTAGTGGAGGATGAATCCTTCTGTTGTGCAGATGTTGGGGCATGCCCTCTAAAGATTGTCTTGTGGCCAGCTGCTTTCGGTTCAGAATGAATTGTTCCCAAAAGTCGGATTGGGGCAAGTTGAATTGCGCTGGGGCAAGTTGTTCAAATGAGTTTGTCCACCCTAGAAAGAATTGAGTATCGGGGAATCGTGTCATCACCCTACCAAAACCTGAACCTTCTGAAGAAACCTTGTTGTTATCCTACAGCCTAACCGGTTACTCGGCTCCATGATTGGTAGTTGAATCAGGATTGTTTCTCAGCAGAGCTGTACAGTTTGAGATTGTTTCCCCTGCGCAGTTTGAGATGGCAGCAAATTGAGAGGGCGTTTATCCCTTATCAGATTAGGGTCAAGATTACCCTCAGCAGACCAGGATTGATGTTCCTGAAGCAGGGCGAGTCCTCCCTCTCCAGCAGAGTTCTGTAGTCTCTCCTCCATAGAATCTGAACGCAAGATAGTGAGCATTGATATGTCTCCCCAGGCAGAGATGATTCTCTTCCCCAAACAGACGCATCCTGAAGGAACGTCACCTCATCAGCTGAGTCAAGCACCGAAGAATTGTGTCTCCCCCAGCACCGGGTCACAAGTGCAGATTTCATAGGAATGTTTGGGTGCCGAAGCTCGTGTTTTCCCCAGTAAAGTCACCGAAGCAGGTGTCTTCCCCAGCACCGGGTCACAAGTGCAGGTTTCGTAGGGAATTGTTCGTACGCCGAAATATGCAGTAACTGATGGTGCCAGACTGAAGTCTCCGGCGGAATTGAGATTCCCCACCAGAGTCATGCTCTCTCCTGAAGTTGGATGATTCCCTCTTCCCCAGTAGAGTGTTGGAACAGCTGACGTTGTATTCCCCTACAGAGTTGCACTCTCCCCCGAAGTCAGATGATTCTTTCTTCCCCGGCGAAATTAAAATTCCTCATCAGAGTCGTACCCTCCCGTTGAAGTAGAATGATTTCTCTCTCCCCGGCTGAGTCCGCAAACCCCCAGAAAAGCAGAACCCTTGGAAGCAGTTGGGACCGTGAGTGGTTTTCCTAGCAGATGTTGAACAGCTGATGTTGTATCTCCCCAGAGTCGCACTCTCTCCAGCGAAGCAGAATGATTTCTCCTTCCCTAGCCGAGTTTGTAGATGTCCAAGAGAGTCGAATCCTTGGAAGGTGATCAGATCATGATTGGTTTTTCCCCAGTGGAGTGTTGAGCAGCTGAAGTTGTTTCCCCACAGAGTTATCCTCCCCAGAAGAGTAGCCGATACGGCCACGCAGTTTATTCTCGCGATTGATATCAGCAGGTCCAAGTTCTCGTAGAGCTTCGTTCCCCTGCAGCAGTCAGCTGAAATTGTTTGCCCTGCAGCAGTCAACCGGAAGATCAATTCCCCAGACAGAGTCCGATTGATATTGGCGTGTCCACGTTCTCCTCAGCAGGATGATTCCTCTATCTGAGTAGTGCTTTCTCCTCGACAGGAGAATTTCCCCCTCGGCATTTATTTTGCTGACGGGATCGCATCATTGTGCATGACTGCATAGCATTTAACACTGCATAGCATTTAACGTTGCATAGCATTGTGCATGATTGCATGGCATTTAGCATAAACGCATATCATTCCCACCGTGTGGGGCATGGCGCCGAAGCATATGCATCATAAGCATGATCTAGGTTATTATCATTTTTGTTTTACAGGTGTCCCACCAAGAGACCGGTTGCTCAGGATGATTCCTGATATTCTCTCCAACAAGGTCGCTTTCTTAAGATGATTCTTAAGACCTCGGTGTAATCCACACGGTCGCTCGCTCAAGATGATTTTTGAGATCCCCAGCGAAGTCTTCAGTTCGAGATGATTCTCGAATTCCTCAGCAGAGTCGTTTGCTTAAGATGATTCTTAAGACCTCAGCGCAGGTTCCCGAGTTGTTTGCTTAGGGTGATACTTGAGCTCCCCAATAGCGTCCCCAGCAAGAGTTGCCCAGGAAGATTCCTGGAATACCCCGCAGAATAAAGTCTCCAGAAAGGTTATCAGTTCAGGATGATTCTTGAAGGTGCCCGACGGATTTGTGTGTTCAAGATGATTCTTGAAGTCCTTAGCAGCGTGATATGTCTGCTCCAACAGTGATGTCTAATCTGAAGATTGACTTCGTAAACGCCTGAGGGCGATATCAGAAGGTTCCTGTGAGCTCAGATGTCCTTGTTGATGAATCAACGTGTGGCTGAAGACAAGGTTCCAAATTTTGTATTCAAGATGATCCGTGTTGGTCTGAAGACCAAGTCAGTTGTCCTGAGGAGATGATTGATTGCGATCAAGTGGATAGTTTTTCTTCTGACTGAAGTCGAAGATGTTTCTCCAGCTGAAGCGGAGTTTTGCCTGAAGGCAAAGTGTTTGAATCCCCGTAGAGTCATGAATGGCTCAGGATACCATTTCTTTGACTGAAGTCACAGATTTCCTAAGCTGAAGCGAAGGTGCCTAAGGGCAAGGTTATCCCCAAGGTCATGAATGACCTAGGATTCATTTTTCGGACTGAAGGCCGAAATATATCCCTGACTGAAGTCACGGATGCTCTATAGCAGAGGTAGAGTTGCCTGAAGGCAGATCCATGTATCCTTGAAGGCCAAGGACCATTTCTTTAGACTGAAGTCGAAGATGCCTCCTGCAGAGTTGCCGACGGGCAAAGTTTACATCCTTGAAGGCCAAGGATGTTTTTCTAGCTGAAGCTGGAAATAGCCGACGGGCAGGGTTTCATCTTTCTTCAGAAGAACTTGAAGATTCTCCAGTGGATCTGGAGTGGCCAGGGGCCAGGGTTTCATCTATCTTCAGAAATACTTGAAGATTCTCCAGCGGATCTGGAGTGGCCCGGGGCCAGGGTTTCATCTATCTTCAGAAATACTTGAAGATTCTCCAGCGGATCTGGAGTGGCCAGGGGCCAGGGTTTCATCTATCTTCGGAAATACTTGAAGATTTTTTCTAGCTGAAGCTGGAAATGGCCAGGGGCCAGGGTTTCATATATCTTTAATGTTGAAGTTCTACGGCGGGCAGTGTGCAGCAGTATTCCGATGTTTGTTATGGTTCTGAGGGTGAACCCCAAATCAGAGTGTGCTCGTTTAAGTCTCTCATTCCCAGCGGAGTAGTTTCAAATACGCAAGCGTACCTTTTGTTCCATTTACCAGGGGTGAACCCCAGGTCAGAGTTGTTCAGGGTTGTATTTCCTCCAGCGGCGAGATTGGATGTTTGTTCGACGGCGAGGTCGAATGTTCGTTTTCAGATTATATTTTGTTCGACGGCGAGGTTGGATGTTTGTTCGACGGCGAGGTCGAATGTTCGTTTTCAGATTATATTTTGTTCGACGGCGAGGTTGGATGTTTGTTCGGCGGCGAGGTTGAATGTTTGTTTCGATGGTGAGGTCAGACTCTTTAATCCACAGCAGAGATGATGTTTGTACGACGGCGATGTCGAGTGTCTCTCAGAGGATGTTTGTTTCCGACGGCGATGTCAGATTCAGTTTTCCGACGGAAATGTTGGGTATGCCAGAAGATTTAGTTCTCCAGCGGCGATGCGGGGCATTTATGTCAGATATAGTCCTCCAGCGGCGATGCGGGGTATTTTGTTCAGTGTTGTATTTTCTCCAGCGGCGAGGCGGGGTATTTCGATTATTCGACGGCGATATCAGATTTAGTTCTCCAGCGGCGATGCGGGGTATTTTGATTGTCCAAAGGCGACATCAGGTTTAATCTTCCAGCGGCAATGTTGGGTGTTTGGTTGCCTGAAGATGATGTCAGAAGGAGTTAATATGGATAACTGACGGCGATGTTAGATCGATATTTCTCCAGCTAGTTGCCGTGCAGCTAGTATTGCAGTATTCAAAGGTTTGTTCCCCGCATAGTATCGTGTGCTTGTGCAGTTGGCAAATTTTCGGGTTTACCGGTATTCAATCGTCTCGCACCTTGATTGGTTGAGAGTCGTTCGCTTCTCACCCAGTCAAGTTCAAGCCGTTTGAATAGGGGCAGTTGTTGCACCCCAAAATTTGACCAACCGATTCTCCTAGCTGGCTCGTGATTTAAATTCATGTTCGCATCAGATGCATGACATTTGTGCACAGACAGAGGATATCAGAGTTACAGTTTGGGTTTCATGTATCAAATATTTCAGATTCAGTCTAGGTCATCAGGGTTATATTTCGGGAAATTGTGCGCTTCTCGGGATTTTCAGTCTGCATGGTGGTTTTCGAGATATTCTGATGCCAGGGGTTTACTGGTTGAGTTGATCTGGTCGCACGCTCTGTTATGTTGGTTATTGGCCTCTGTTTGCATTTTTAGGGCTTAATAGACTTTTGTGGATTTTAAATAGATTTTTAAACATTTTTTAAATAGTTTAGGTCTTTTTCTAGAGCTTTATATCATTTTTAGAATTTTATAGATTTTTTAAATAGGTTTTTAATTGGTTTAATAGTTTTTAAATCATTTTTTAGAATATAATAGATTTTAAAGTTGTTTTTAATTGTTTTTAGATAATATAGGAAAGTATAGTTTTTTCTTTTATTAATAATAGATTTTAATAGAATTTTAAATAAGTGGTAGATTTTAAATAGGATTTTAATAGCTTTTTAAATTTTAATAGGAATTTTATAGAAATTAGTAAAAGTTTTATTAATATAGGTTTAATTAGATTTTAATCATTTTTAGGTTAATTAGGAGTTAATCTTTGGTTTAGGTTTAATTGAACTTGTTAGGATTAATTAGGTTAGTTTAATGTTCAGTTAGTAGTTAATTGTTTTTAGAATAAGTAGGTTTAATTTCTGATTAGTGATTAATTAGGGGTAGTCTTAATTAGGTTAATTGAGTTTAATCCTTTTTTATTCAGTTTTTGTTCATTAACAACCAATTTCGTGGGCCCAGATACACAGGTGGGAAGCCCATTGCAGTTTTTGTTCAATTTTTGTCCAGAACAGGCCAGGTGTCAAGCATATAAAAGGTCCACGCGTTCACAGGAGACCCCACCAATACACCACTCAGAACACCCTCTCACGCTGACACCTCACCATCCACTACTCCCTCTCTCTCCACACGTGCTCCCCCACTGACTCCATCCCGTGACACTTGTCACGCCATCCTTCTCACCGGAGCCCCAATCGCCGGCCATGCAGCCGCCGGCCCGGACGTTTCCCTCCGCCGTAACAGTCGCCGGAGACCGGTAAGGTCACCGGAAACTGCAAATTCGCAGAAAATACTCAGGATCTTCATCTTCTTCCTCTTCTTTCCTCCGATCCCCAGCCACACGCCCTCGCCGGAAAACTCATCCACCGCCGGAACTTCAAGAACAAATTCCCAGAATCACCGTCCACCTTCATGATTCTTCAATTTCTCCCCAGAAAATCTCCGCACCTTCATCAAGGAAGCCCAGAAAACTGACGAACCTTCATCGTGTTCATCTGGATTTTCCAGAAATTCACCCGATTGTTCTTCATTTTCTTCAAGATCCTCAGCAATGATCTCCAGAAATCAGCCTGATACTTGACTACCTTCAACGCGCAAGAACGCTCGCGTTCGTCGCCTTCAACCTTTCTCTGTTTCCAGATCGTGGTAGCCTCCAGTTGTCTTCGTCTTCCCCAAGGACCTTCGACCTCCAGCAACCTTCATAGTTCCCAGATCCCCATTGAAGGTCTCAAGAACTTCATCAGCTTCGTCGCTTCATCCAGGTTTGATTCTTTTCGCCTCTTAGTTAAGTATTCAGATGGATTAGGGTTCGCTTGAGATTTGCGTGTTAGTTGTTGAGGAAGCTTGTTTAGGTTAGGGTTTGAGTTGAACGAATTTCGCGTTTAGGTTCAAGTGTGGATTGGGTGAGATATCGTTTGAGTTCGTTTTGAGAATTTCTCAGGGAGAGTTCTGGTGAGGAACTGAAGAGAGGATGGAGGTTGGGGACGAAGCTAGGGTTTGTCGTTGGGTGAACAGTGATCTGAGATTAGGAAGGAGAATGGTTTTGTGGTTTGGTAGTTGGATTAGGTCTGGGCTGGGTTAGGCCCAAGATTCGTATTGCTGAAACATACTCCCAATTACTCGTTCTTCCCCCCCCCCCCTGCGTGAAATTACTGAAGCGAGTTGGATTGGGCTTAGGCCCTACTTGCTATTGGCACCCCCACTGGCAGGCCCAATGTGAATTGAACGTAAATCAGTTGCTATTTGCACCGTCCTCAGGCCCTTTTTCTTTTATTTTTCAAGTGTTTTTCTGGTAACCATTGGGCCCAGGCGCGCCCTGCTAGGCGCACCCCCCTTCCTGGGCCCATCATGAGAATCAACTGGGACCTTTGCTGTTTTCACCCCCCATCCCCTTTAATTCTTTTTTAATTTCTTTTATTGTTTGTCTTTAATAAATTCATAAAAAAATCCAAAATTAAATATTTTTTAATTCTTGTTTTTTCTATATGTTCATAAATTTGTCTAGAAAAATATAAATAAATAAAATTTCCATTTTATTTTCTTTTCATATTTTTAGTATATTTTTCATTTTAATGGCTTTTTAATATGTTTAGTTTGATATCCAATTTTGTAGAATTTGTTTTAGGACCTTCCTTTAGTCTTTTTAATTCATTCTTTTTTTGTGTAATTAGATATTGAATCATAGTTCCCCATAGGATTTAATTCTTGATTTTTAGATTAAAATTTGATTAGATTAATTAGGTTAGCATTAGGGTATCCTAATTAGGGTTTAGGTTGTGCATAGGTAAGGAAATCCATTTTCTTTAGATAGTTTTGTTCTGATTTTTGGGTAGGGGCATATGTGGATGTTATGGGTAGATGTTGTAGACCCTTGTGGATAATTGATAGGTTTTTCCCCCTTGGTTTAGTATTTTTAGGTATTTTCTGAAGTTGACTGATGATTTTGTCTGTCTTGTGGTTATCTGTTCATCTCTGGGGTTTATTCTGGGGAATTTGTTGTGGGGCTTAGTTTGTTTTGAAGATCTTGTTGGAGAGCATCATGGAGAGAAGATTGTAGATCAAGACCCAGAGACCCAGAGCTTGGATTGTTCCCTGTCTGTGAGGTTTGAGATCCTGAAGTTTGAAGGAAGTTCATGGTACTTTCCTGAGGAAGGCACTATGAATGACTTTCATTCTTTCTTCTCACCTCCTTCTCAAGTATCCAATGATGTTGGAGCCAACTTGTGAGTTTAATTTCTCCTGAGGAGGAATGTAAACTGATCACATGTTGTTGAGCCACATGGGATACAATTCCTAAGTGGAAGCCTCCTAGTACTTTCCTGAGGAAGGTCCTATGAGTCTATTCACTTAGTTCCATTAGTTTATCTAGGATTTCTCAAGTATCCAATGATGTTGGAGCCAACTTGTGAGTTTAATTTCTCCTGAGGAGGAATGTAAACTGATCACAGTTGTTGAGCCACATAGGATACAATTCCTAAGTTGAAGCCTCCTAGTACTTTCCTGAGGAAGGTCCTATGAGTCTGTTCATTTAGTTCCACTAGTTCAGATAGGATTTCCTAAATATCCAGTGATGTTGGAGCCTACTTGTGAGTTTAATTTCTCCTGAGGAGGAATGTAAACTAACCACAGTGGTTGAGCCACATAGGGTATGACTCCTGAGTATACACCTCCTAGTGCTTTCCTGAGGAAGACACTATGAGTCTGCTTACTTAGCTCCCTTTCTTTGGTAAGCTTGTTTTGAAGCTTGAAGACTGGGATTGTTTTCCTTTGATTAGGGTTTTGCTTTAGGGCTTTGCTTAGATTTGATCAGGATTCTGTGTTAGGGTTAGGATTAGAGAGTAGATGATTCTTTCTCAAGCATGTGTTTTGTTGGCCTGATGGCATTTCATCCCTTTTATCTGTATATTGTTTGATAGCATGTTGTTTATCTTCAGTATGATTACTGTTATTTCATGACTGGCTTGAGGTCGAGACGAGCTTGTGGAGGCTGAAGCCCCACACACATTTCCTCCCTCACTTGCATTGCATGCATTTTATTGTTAAAGCTGATGCTTTTGTCTGTTTTGGTGTATCATTGACATGATCCCTTAGGACTCTCATTTCCTTTGATAAGGATTTGATGATAGACTTTTAGGTTGAAACCTATGCATGACAACATCTAGGAGTTCCCTGTTCAAACCTCAACCATAGGATGAATCCATGGCATGACAACAGTAGGACTTGATAGTCTCCCTCCTAGTTGGGCCTGCTCTCTTCTCATCTCAAAGCAGTTTAAGATACAGTAATCATGAATGATTTCTTTCGTACGTTACGAGCCTTAAGCCATCTGAGGATGGATGTTTAGTATGGTACCCTTTGGATGACATGCGACGCATTCACTCTCAGGTCATAGTCTCTAGTGCGGTTGAAATCGCAAACATAATAAAAAACACTTCTTTTAGGAGATAACCCGTAGTTAGCCGAACTACGTTTGCTCTGATCTTTCATACCAGATGAAAGTACGTAGGCATAGGACGCGACGTCCTAGCGAGCAACCTTTCCCCTTCACCCGTAGTTAGGCGAACTACGTTGACTCTGATTTCTCATTCTCTGATGAGAATACGTAGGCATAAAGTGCGACGCTTTGCCGAGTCATTTTTCTTTTCTTTTTCAGCCAGCCTTGATAGGTAGATAGATTATAATCAACCCGTCCAAGTAAACAAACAAGCGAGGATCCCGTCGAGTACGATGGACGTGAGGGGTGCTAATACCTTCCCCTTGCGTAACCGACTCCCGAACCCAGACAATGGTTGCGATGACCTTGTCTTACCCTTATTCGTCAGGTTTTTCCGATCGTTTCCTTTCCCGCTCTGAGGGATAAATAACGAAAGGTGGCGACTCTTCTGTCATGCCGGCACCTTATTTTCGCGCAAGCGACAATGTACTAGCATGACCACCGTACGGTGCTGAATGGCATTGGGAAATAATATTTTCTATTTCTTCCTCTGGGACACAGCGACAATATATGTTGTCGGCCCCTCTCTTGAAGAGTAGGGGTTCGTCCCAATAATAGTGTTTCAGATCGTGGAAGAATTTCTTCTTTTGCTGATAAGTAAGATCTGGTGGAAGCACGCCCACAGCGAGGTAATTAACGATGTCAGCATACCAAGGTAATGTGACTTGGGCATAGACGGCTTCTACGGCTTTTTCGAATTCTGGATCTTCCGAGATTGAGTTGGGTACGTCACTTTCTAATTTGGCTATCAGACGTTCGTACGGGAAATCGTCATTTATCGGTACTGGTTCATGTCTGATGCCCTCTATTCGGGATAAGTGATCTGCAACAACATTATCGGTTCCTTTCTTATCTTTGATTTCTAAGTCAAACTCTTGTAATAACAGGATCCATCTCAATAGTCTTGGTTTGGCATCCTTTTTGCTTATTAGGTACCTTATGGCAGCGTGGTCTGTGTATATTATAATTTTTGCTCCTACTAAGTAAGAACGGAATTTGTCAAGCGCAAATATAACTGCTAGAAGTTCCTTTTCTTTGGTAGCGTAGTTCATTTGGGCAGGATCTAAGGTTCTACTGGCATAGTAGATGGCATGGAGTTTCTTGTCCTTCCTTTGTCCTAGAACTGCGCCTACAGTGTAATCACTCGCGTCGCACATGATTTCGAATGGCAGTCGCCAATCGGGTGGTTGCATGATTGGTGCGGTGATAAGGGCTGATTTCAATGTTTCGAATGCTTTTAAACAGTCGTCGTCGAAGACGAACTCAGCATCTTTCATCAACAGGCCGGTCAGAGGTTTTGTGATTTTCGAGAAATCTTTTATAAATCTTCTGTAGAAACCGGCATGTCCTAGAAAACTCCGTATTTCTCGTACGGATTTTGGAGGTTGGAGATCCTTTATAATCTCTATTTTAGCTTTGTCTACCTCAATCCCTCTATCTGATATGACGTGTCCTAGAACTATTCCTTGTCGGACCATAAAATGGCATTTCTCCCAATTTAGGACGAGGTTTACTTTTACGCAACGTTCTTGTACCATTTCTAAGTTTTGTAAGCATCCTTCGAAACTTTGTCCACATACCGAGAAATCGTCCATAAACACTTCCATAATGTCGTCTATGAAATCTGCGAAGATTGCCATCATGCATCTTTGGAAGGTTGCTGGAGCGTTACAGAGTCCGAACGGCATTCGGCGGTAAGCAAAAGTACCGTAAGGACAGGTGAATGTAGTCTTTTCTTGGTCATCAGGATGGATGGGAATTTGGAAGAATCCTGAGTAACCATCTAGATAGTAGAAATATGAATGTTTGGCTAATCTTTCCAACATTTGGTCTATGAAGGGTAGCGGGAAGTGATCTTTGCGCGTAGCCTTGTTAAGCTTCCTATAATCAATACACATCCTACTTCCAGACACGACACTTTTTGTTATCGATTCGCCTTTTTCGTTTTTAACTACTGTGACTCCTCCTTTCTTTGGTACGACATGAACTGGGCTAACCCATTCACTATCGGAGATCGGATAGATGATTCCTGCATCTAGTAATTTCTTTACTTCATCTCTGACTACAGTGCTCAGGATGGGGTTTAGTCTTCTCTGATGCTCTCGAGAGGTTTTAGATTCTTCCTCTATTGTAATTCGATGCATACAGATCGAAGGGCTTATACCTTTTAGATCGCTTATGTTATAGCCTAACGCGGTGGGGTACTTCTTTAGGACTTCTAATAACTTTTCGGTTTCTGGTTGTCCTAAGTCGGCGTTGACTATCACTGGTCTTTTTAGTTTATCGTCTAGAAATTCATATCTGAGGTTTTTGGGTAGTGTTTTAAGTTCTAAAGATGGGTTCTTCGGACCTGGCATATGATTTGGTGTCAGTGCTAAGCTTTCGCTTAGGCTGTCGTCTTTATACGGTTTACGCCAATTGTCGTCTTCAGAAATGTCGGGTATTTGAATCTTTATTATTTCTGAATACGTGGTCTCTTCATTTTCAAGTTCTCTTATGCATTCGTCAATTTCGTCTACTAAATAGCAGGTATCGTCTATTGCTGGTGCTTGTAAGAACTTGGTGAGAATGAACTCTATCTTTTCTTCTCCTACTTCGAATGTTAGCCTTCCTTTCTTCACGTCTATAATCGCTCCGGCTGTAGCTAGGAATGGTCTTCCTAGGATAATTGGGGTTACAGTGTCCTCCTTGATGTCCATGATTATGAAGTCGGTTGGGATGTAGAATTGTCCTATGCGTACTGGAACGTTTTCCAGTATTCCGACGGGGTATTTTACTGATCTGTCAGCTAATTGTACGGACATTTTGGTTGGTCTGAGGTCTCCCATATTCAGCTTTTTGCATATAGATAAGGGCATAACACTGATACTGGCTCCTAAATCGCATAGAGCTTTATCTATTACGAACTTTCCTATGACGCAGGGTATGGAGAAACTACCTGGGTCTTTTAATTTAGGAGGCATGCGGTTCTGAATAATAGCGCTACACTCTGCAGTAAGTGTAACTGTTTTGTTATCCTCGATCTTTCTCTTATTCGACAGGATCTCTTTGAGAAATTTGGCGTGTGACGGCATTTGAGTTATCGCTTCTGTAAAAGGAATAGTGATATTCAACTGTTTAAGGAGCTCTACAAATTTCTTAAACTGTCCTGAAGTTTTAGAGTTTATTAGTCTTTGCGGATAAGGAATAGGTGGTTTATATGGCGCTGGAGGTGCTTGAGTTTTTTTCACTTGCGGTATCCTCCTTCTCGTTGTCCTCCTTCTTCTCTAACTCAGATTCCTTTTCTGCTTGTTCAGTTGGTTTCTGTTGCATGGCTGAGTTTTCGGTCCTCGGATCGATCGGTTCGTCCAATTCTTTTCCACTTCTTAGTATCACAGAATTTGCTTGGCCTTTGGGATTCTGTTCGGGTTGTCCAGGAAATGTGCCAGCAGGTGCGGCAGCAGATGCTTGCTGTTGAGCCACTTGTGATATCTGAGTTTCTAACATTTTGTTGTGGGTGGCTAAAGCGTCTACTTTTCCTGTCAACTGTTTAATTTGCTCGCTAGTGTGTATGTTTTGATTCAGGAACTCTTTGTTCGTTTGAGCTTGAGTAGCTATGAACTTTTCCATCATTAATTCGAGGTTTGATTTCCTAGGTGCATTCTGAGCAGCTGGTTTTTGATATCCTTGCGGAGCAGTAGGCATTTGCAATGCATTTTCGCTTTTGTAAGAAAAGTTTGGATGATTTCGCCAACCTGGGTTGTAGGTATTTGCGTAGGGATTTCCTTGAGCATAATTTACCTGGTTTGGCGGGATTCCGGCTAGCAATGGGCATTCGGGTGCATTATGAGTGGTGCTTCTGCATAACTCGCAATTTGGAGTTACTGCAGCGACAGTTACAGTGGGGTTAATGGTCAGACTATCAATCTTCTGTGCTAGAGCATCTACTTTAGCATTGAACTTTTCAAGGCTGCTGATTTCATACATCCCACCTTTCGCTGTGGTTTTCTCATTTGGAGTGCGTTCACCTCCCCATTGGCAATGGTTTTGTGACATGTTTTCTATTAATTAATAGGCTTCATCGTATGGCTTATCCATAAGTGCACCGCCCGCGGCAGCGTCTATTGTCAATCTAGTATTGTATAGAAGCCCATTATAGAAAGTATGGATTGTCACCCAGTCTTCTAGACCGTGGTGAGGGCATGTTCTCATCATATCTTTGAATCGTTCCCATGCTTCGTAGAGAGATTCAGTATCTTTCTGTCGAAATCCGTTGATTTGAGCTCTAAGCATAACAGTTTTGCTTGGTGGAAAATATCTCGCTAAGAAGACGTTCTTCAATTGCTCCCACGTCGTAACGGAGTTGGATGGTAACGATTGTAACCATGTCCATGCTCTGTCTCTAAGAGAGAATGGGAAAAGACGAAATCTTATCGCGTCTGGAGTTACTCCATTTGCTTTCACTGTGTCTGCGTATTGTACAAACTTCGTTAGATGTTCGTTCGGATCCTCAGTTGCGTTTCCTGAGAATTGGTTTTGTTGTACAGCCGACAACAATGATGGTTTCAGCTCAAAATCATTTCGGGTAATAGCTGGGGCAGCAATGCTACTTCTAGGCTCCATCTGAGATGGTGTAGCGTATGCCTTCAGCGGTTTGTTCGGAGGTCCTTCAGCCATCGTCGGTTCTTCTTCGGATTTGGGAATGGGAGTGAGAGGATCGGGAATGTTATGTTTGAGTTGGTACTCAATGATTCGGCTTCTCAGATGTAAGAAGCGTTCTAGTTCTGCGACTGAAGGTTTCAAGATATCGCCTAGTGGGCGATCACTTGGCATACAATCGACAGCACTAGTAAAGGAAAAATGAAAATTGTTTATCTAGTCTATACGGCGTAACAGAAGGTTACACTATTGACTAAACGGGTCCACGGCAACGGCGCCAAAAACTTGATCGCGACTTTCTATGTCTAATACAACTAACTGCAAGTGCACAGTCTATCGCGTAGTAATAAAAGATATCGATCCCACAGGGACTCGTAATCAAACTAGTGTTCTCGGGAGTTACTATGTTTAGCTAGGTAGAATATGTTTTAAGGGAATAAGATTGTCACTAAAAGGGGGAACTAAGATTACTGTTTAGATTTTAATTAATTGAATCGATACGTAGTAATTGTGTTCTTCAGGGATTTGATAAGTTACTGGTGTATGAAGTAGTTTTCACAGTTTATTTAAGCAGAAAATGGAGATTTGAAAACTCTCGTCTCACGATGGTTATTGACGCTAATCATAATCCTAAGGGCCAAACGTACACTTTCGTATCCCGTTCGGGGTTAAAACTATTTTTTGGAAATCTCTAAGTTCTAATTCGTTTTAAAGTGCTTTCGCTGTTATTAAAACAAATGCCTAGTGTTTACTATCTGACCTTACCGCAGCTTTCGCTTGTTGGTTCGTATCTTAATTAATTTCCCACTTTCGTGGTAAAACTACTTTTAAATAAGTTCTCGCTTTCGCGACGAAGTTTATTCAGTGAATCAATTTTAAACACTTAGACCATATATTATTTTTATGGAAAGAAAGTTTTCAAACAAGAGTTATCAAATCCCATTCGAATTATTACTACATATCGATTGCCTAAGTTTAGCTAGACATGGAATTGGGAAGAACAAAACATAAATAATAATAATAAATAATAAATTGCATTATGTTAAAACAGAAGTCGATCAAAATGAAAACCTGTAAATAAGCCAATTGGCCTTTGGGCAGATCCTCCACAGATGTTGGCAGGATTCTGGTCTTTAGTGCCAATTTGATCGTACAGTGCAGTAACAATTACAAAAGAGCGGAAATGGGAATAAGGAAATGTAAAGGAGAAATGGATACAAATAAAAACTGGAAAGTAAATTTGCTCTGGAAATTAAATTCGGCAGCACTTCGTGGTATGAATGCAGCACCCTTTTTGAAGTCCCCTGCTTCCCTTTTTATAGAAGTGGAATCCCAACGGTTATCTCTGAGGATGATGGACCTTGAGGCAGATAATTTAGGGAGTAGTGGACCACTTAATGGGAATTGGAACTGCTCTTTTGACGTGTAATCTGAGTGGGGCGTTTTTGCCTGCATGACGGTCGTCACAAGGTGTGACGGTCGTCACCCGTGTGACGGTCGTCATGCATCTGTGACGGTCGTCACATCAGCAAAAACAGTCTGCTGCGCTTTTCATTGTGTTTTCACTCCTTTTTCGTCCATATTTCATCTGGGATTGCTTCTTTTCTTCATGTTGTCTTGTTTAGACGTGATCGTTGAATACCTGCAAAAACATCAGACAAATACACGGAAATAACCCGAAATCGGATCGAAAACGGTTAGACTTTAGTTGAATTATGCATGAAAATGTCTATATGATTTCGTGTTATCAGTACCGAATGGTCGGGTTATGGATATGCGTAGCGTGCAGAGAGTCCCAACCATCGGCATCGATGTCGGTCAACTGGTACCAGAGCACGAAGGCTTCGTGCTGGAATTGACCGGTGAGGCGGCGGTGAGCATTGTCGCCTCGAGGGAGTTGTAAGATGGCGGCAATCTGGTTCTAGTTCACCTGATAGTTTGTGCCGAACATCCGGAAGCATGCGGCACCGGAGTGTTGGCTGAGGTCGCCGCTGGAAGTGACGTAGGTTAACGAACTCAAGAACTCGAGAGTGAGTTGTTCGTACGTCGGTAGTGGATTGGTGCATAGGTTCCAGATGCCGGCTCTTTGGAGCATCCAAGTGACGCCTTCAAGGAGTCCGAGCTCCGTGAGCGATGGAATGTGTGGATAATGAGTCGGCTGGAGCGACCGTTGATGGAATGCGATGTAGTTGGCCCGCTGTCTGTCGCCAGAGTCACCGTCGCTGAACACAATGTTGCTGATGTCTGGGGTTTCGGTATTTCTCGCCATTGTTGGAAGATTGAGGTGGTTCTGAGGATTGGGGTGGTTCTGCGAAGTGGGAAAAATTGACAGAAGTGTGGTAGGAAGTTGAGATGGGAGTTGAAATATATGGTGCAATGTGGGGAAGACGAAAAATTGGAGTGGGGTGGGAGTTCTGATGATTGGAAGTTGAAAGGAGGGGAGTGGGAGAGAAAACGCAACCCCTGTTATATCAGATAGCAGTTTTGGATTCGTGACGGTCGTCACGTATATGTGACGGTCGTCACCCGCGTGACGCTCGTCAGGATCCTGTGACGGTCGTCACAGCATCAAAATCTGCAGAACGCAGAATTTTGCTCTGAGAGTGTTCTTGCAGTGACTTTTAGGCCTAGTATTGATATGGCAATGTATTATAGCAGCCAATAAACAAAGAGTAACGTAAAAACAGAATAATTGAATAAAGACTATAATTGAAATAACAAGAAATTGAAATGATTGTATGTAGTACATAAAGAAATTAACAATGCGAAAAATCCAAATGATTAAACGAAACTAAACTAAACCAAACTAAACTAGATCTGATGCTAAAAATAGTATCTAGTCTTTTCGTGCCTTCAACTCATCGAATTTCCGTGCGTAGTAGTCGAGCTGGTCACAGACTAAGTCCATGAAGACTACCAGTTCGCTGTGTATGCCTGCGATGTCATCTTTTACAGTAGTCAGAGCTGCATCAACGTTGTCCAATCGGAGTAGAACAGTATCCATTTTGCCAGTGGTCTCCTCAAGGATAGGCTCGGGATAGGTGTTGTAGTGCGGAGGAGTCGTAGGGTCTACTTCAGCTTCTGATACAGCATCCTCATAGTACATATAGTCGTGTGCCTCAGAGATGTGGTCATTGTCGTACATATAGTTCTGTGGTGTTGACTGAGGTGAAGGAGGTCCCATAGGCTCATCCAATTCATAAAGCCAGTTGTCCTTGTTGTGGATACTTGTCATCTAATGATCAGGCAGTGTGAATAGCTGGACAGGTTTTTCGTTGATGAGGTACTCATAAGGTCCAGGTCCCATAGTTCCTAAAATGCGCCTGTTAAAACAGAATTGTATATTCATGGGTCGGATGGTGCCAAAACGAGTGCTTGCATTTAAGTGGAATCTAAGGCCGAGCTCGTGGGAAATCATTGTCACGAGGCCTCCTATAAGAATAGGTGACTGTGGTTCCTGAGTGAGGCGTCTGAAAGATCTCATCATGAAAGGCACTGCATTTACTGTACGTCCCTGGGAAGCACAGAACATGATGAATAACTCCTTTTTAGATACTGTGGTAATATTTTCTTCTTTCCCGAAAAGGGTGTGAGCTAGTATCTTATGGAAGTATCTAAAAGCTGGGTTATGAATATCATCATTATACATTCTGTCTGGTTCAGGGTGATAGTCGCCTGTGATTCTACCCCAGAATTGGTCGAGTTCAAAATCAATATCGTCATCTTCTGCACTGATGAACACATGCGGTCCGCTAGGAAATCCTAGGAGGTTAGCTAGTGACATCCGGCTATGGGTTTGGTCCATTCCAAACATTCGAAAGGTAATCAACTCTGTGTTGGATCCAAAACCATAGTTGGGTAGGTATCTGAAGGAACTAAGGAATTCATAGGTGAGATCCTTATAGGTAGCAAAACGTGTTTTCAAAGCAGTGCTCTCCCAACCCAGTTGATTGAACAGGTATTGAATGCTATCCGTGATTCCTAGTTTATCCATGGTAGACTTATCATAATACAGCGTTAAGGCGATTTCTCTTTCAGTTAGTGCTGCAAATCTTGCCTTTTGAGCTAGTCCTCGAAAATGAACCTTTGTGAAGTCGTACTCGGCCATACTCGCAGGTAAGTCGGAGAAAACAGAAGAAATGTTTTGAAGACTTTTAAAATCCTGAAAAATTTAAAACAGAAGTTTGAAGTCAGGATTTTTAAAAACAAAAAGCGGTAAAAACAAAGGACAAAAAGAGAAAAATAATAAAAATAAAAATATGAAAACAAACGAAAGTAGAAAGTAGTAGTAATTATAAGTTTAGAATTTTTGTTAAATTTTCAAAGTAAAATTTTTAAATAAAAATGAAATACAGTAACGAGGAAAAATGCGGGAAAAGTTGGGTTGCCTCTCAGTAAGCGTTGTTTTTAACGTCTAAAGCCTGACGATAGCTTGGTGACAAGCTATTCGGGTGTTTGAGCTGGAAGCTCAAGCAATGCTATACTGCAGACTTGAGGGCTGTTTTCGTTCTTATTATAATGTTTTAGACGTTGCCCGTTTACGATAAACGGTGCATTCGTCTTATCGGTAATTTCAACAGCTCCACTCTGAAGTACTTTAGTCACTTCATAAGGTCCAGACCACCTAGATTTTAGTTTACCTGGGAAGAGTTTTAATCTTGAATTAAATAGCAATACGATGTCTCCCACATTGAATTGTTTCTTGACTGAACGTTTATCATGCCACTTTTTAGTTCGTTCTTTGTAGATACGGGCATTTTCGTAAGCGTCTAATCGAAGTTCTTCCAATTCGTGTAAGTTCAAGATTCGCTTTTCTCCTGCCTCGGTGTAGTTGAAATTGAGTGTCTTAATGGCCCAAAAGGCCTTATGCTCTAGTTCTACAGGGAGATGGCAGGATTTACCGTAAACTAATTTGTAGGGTGTAGTACCTATTGGTGTCTTAAAGGCGGTCCTATAAGCCCATAAAGCTTCTTGTAGCTTTGATGACCAATCTTTCCTTGAGGTAGCGACAGTCTTTTCCAATATCTGTTTTATTTCCCTGTTTGAGACCTCTACTTGTCCGCTAGTTTGCGGATGATAAGGTGTAGCTACTCGGTGTCGGACTCCATATTTAGAAAGAAGTTTATCAAATATTCGCGATATGAAGTGAGATCCGCCATCACTAATGACGAATCTGGGTACACCGAATCTAGGAAAGATTGTGTTTTTGAAGAGTTTGATTACTACTCGTGCGTTGTTTGTTGGAGCAGCAATGGCTTCTATCCATTTAGACACATAGTCTACAGCGACGAGTATGTAGTTATTACTAAAAGAAGGTGGGAATGGTCCCATGAAATCTATTCCCCATACGTCAAAGATTTCTACCTCTAAGATTCCTTTCTGAGGCATTTCATCGCGTCGTGAGATGTTGCCAGTTCATTGGCATCAATCACATTTTAGCACAGCGATGTGAACGTCTTTCCAGAGGTTAGGCCAGAATAAGCCGGCTTGGAGAATCTTAGCGCACGTCTTGGATGTACTAGCATGACCACCATACGGTGCTGAATGGCATTGGGAAATGATATTTTCTACTTCTTCCTCTAGGACACAGCGACGATATATGTTGTCGGCCCCTCTCTTGAAGAGTAGAGGTTCGTCCCAATAATAGTGTTTCAGATCATGGAAGAATTTCTTCTTTTGTTGATAAGTGAGATCCGGTGGAAGCACGCCTGCAGCGAGGTAATTAACGATGTCAGCATACCAAGGTAATGTGACTTGGGCATAGACGGCTTCTACAGCTTTTTCGAATTCTGGATCTTCTAAGATTGAGTTGGGTATGTCACTTTCTAATTTGGCCATCAGACGTTCGTACGGGAAATCGTCGTTTATCGGTACTGGTTCATGTTTGATGCCTTCTATTCGGGATAAGTAATCTGCAACAACGTTCTCGGTTCCTTTCTTATCTTTGATTTCTAAGTCAAACTCTTGTAATAACAGGATCCATCTCAATAGTCTTGGTTTGGCATCCTTTTTGCTTATTAGGTACCTAATGGCAGCGTGGTCTGTGTATATGATAATTTTTGCTCCTACTAAGTAAGAACAGAATTTGTCAAGCGCAAATATAACTGCTAGAAGTTCCTTCTCTGTGGTAGCGTAGTTCATTTGGGCAGAATCTAAGGTTCTACTGGCATAGTAGATGGCATGGAGTTTCTTGTCCTTCCTTTGTCCTAGAACTGCGCCTACGACATAATCACTCGCATCGCACATGATTTCGAACGATAGTCGCCAATCGGGTGGTTGCATAATCGGTGCGGTGATAAGGGCTGATTTTAATGTTTCGAATGCTTTTAGACAATCGTCGTCGAAGACGAACTCAGCATCTTTCATCAACAGGCCGGTCAAAGGTTTTGTGATTTTTGAAAAATCTTTTATAAATCTTCGGTAGAAACCGGCATGTCCTAGAAAACTCCGTATTTCTCGTACGGATTTTGGAGGTTGGAGATCTTTTATAATCTCTATTTTAGCTTTGTCGACCTCAATTCCTTTATCTGATATGACATGTCCTAGAACTATTCCTTGTCGGACCATAAAATGGCATTTTTCCCAATTTAGGACGAGGTTCACTTTTACACAACGTTCTAATACCATTTCTAAGTTTTGTAGGCATCCTTCGAAACTTTGTCCACATACCGAGAAATCGTCCATAAATACTTCCATGATGTCGTCTATGAAATCTGCGAAGATTGCCATCATGCATCTTTGGAAGGTTGCTGGAGCATTACAGAGTCCGAACGGCATTCGGCGGTAAGCAAAAGTACCATAAGGACATGTGAATATAGTCTTTTCTTGGTCATCAGGATGAATGGGAATTTGGAAAAATCCTGAGTAACCATCTAGATAGCAGAAATATGAATGTTTGGCTAATCTTTCCAACATTTGGTCTATGAAGGGTAACGAGAAGTGATCTTTTCGTGTGGCCTTGTTAAGCTTTCTATAATCAATACACATCCTGCTTCCAGTCACGACTCTTTTTGTTATTGATTCGCCTTTTTCGTTTTTAACTAATGTGACTCCTCCTTTCTTTGGTACGACATGAACTGGGCTAACCCACTCACTATCGGAGATTGGATAGATGATTCCTGCATCCAGCAATTTCTTTACTTCATCTCTGACTACAGTGCTCAGGATGGGGTTCAGTCTCCTCTGATGCTCTCTAGAGGTTTTAGAGTCTTCCTCTATTGTGATTCGATGCATACAGATTGAAGGGCTTATACCTTTTAGATCGCTTATGTTATAGTCTAACGCGGTGGGGTACTTCTTTAGGACTTCTAATAGCTTTTCGGTTTCTGGTTGTCCTAAGTCGGCGTTGACTATCACTGATTTTTTTAGTTCATCGTCTAGAAATTCATATCTAAGGTTTTTGGGTAGTGCTTTAAGTTCTAAAGATGGGTTCTTCGGACCTGGCATGTGGTTTGGGGTCAGTGTTAAGCTTTCGCTTAGGTTGTCGTCTTTATACGGTTTACGCCAATCATCGTCTTCAGAAATATCGGGTATTTGAATCTTTATTATTTTTGAATACGTGGTCTCTTCATTATCAAGTTCTCTTATACATTCGTCAATTTCGTCTACTAAATAGCAGGTATCGTCTATGGCTGGTGCTTGTAAGAACTTGGTGAGAATGAACTCTATCTTTTCTTCTCCTACTTCGAATGTTAGCCTTCCTTTCTTCACGTCTATAATAGCTCCGGCTGTGGCTAGGAATGGTCTTCCTAGGATAATTGGGGTAACAGTGTCCTCCTTGATGTCCATGATTATGAAGTCGGTTGGGATGTAGAATTCCAGTATTCCGACGGGGCATTTTACTGATCGGTCAGCTAATTGAACGGACATTTTGGTTGGTCTGAGGTCTCCCATATTTAGTTTTTTGCATATAGATAAAGGCATAACACTGATACTGGCTCCTAAATCGCATAGAGCTTTGTCTATTACGTACTTTCCTATGACGCAGGGTATGGAGAAACTACCTGGGTCTTTTAATTTAGGAGGCATGCAGTTTTGAATAATAGCGCTACACTCTGCAGTAAGTGTAACTGTTTCGTTATCCTCGATCTTTCTCTTATTCGACAGGATTTCTTTGAGAAATTTAGCGTATGACGGCA
The DNA here is from genome assembly GCA_963859935.3 of Lathyrus sativus. Taxonomy (NCBI): domain Eukaryota; kingdom Viridiplantae; phylum Streptophyta; class Magnoliopsida; order Fabales; family Fabaceae; genus Lathyrus; species Lathyrus sativus. Next base: position 505,810,614 of record OZ012741.1, on the reverse strand, counting down.
TTTGAGTTATCGCTTCTGTAAAAGGAATAGTGATATTCAGCTGTTTAAGGAGCTCTACAAATTTCTTAAATTGTCCTGAAGTTTTGGAGTTTATTAGTCTTTGAGGATAAGGAATAGGTGGTTTATATGGCGCTACAGGTGCTTGAGTTTTTTCACTTACGGTATCCTCCTTCTCGTTGTCTTCCTTCTTCTCTAACTCGGATTCCTTTTCTGCTTGTTCAGTTCGTTTTTGTTGCATGGCTGAGTTTTCGGTCCTCGGATCGATCGGTTCGTCCAATTCTTTTCCACTTCTTAGTATTACAGCATTTGCTTGGCCTTTTGGATTCTGTTCGGGTTGTCCAGGAAATGTGCCAGCGGGTGCGGCAGCAGAGGCTTGTTGTTAAGCCACTTGTGATATCTGTGTTTCTAACATTTTGTTGTGGGTGGCTAAAGCGTCTACTTTTCCGGTCAACTGTTTAATTTGCTCGCTAGTGTGTATGTTTTGATTCAGGAATTCTTTGTTTGTTTGAGCTTGAGTAGCTATGAATTTTTCCATCATAAACTCGAGGTTTGATTTCCTAGGTGCAGTCTGAGCAGCAGCTGGTTTCTGATATCCTGGTGGAGCAGTAGGCATTTGCAATGCATTTTCGCTTTTGTAAGAAAAGTTTGGATGATTTCGCCAACCTTTCGCTTGTTGGTTCGTACCTTAATTAATTTCCCACTTTCGTGGCAAAATTACTTTTAAATAAGTTCTCGCTTTCGCGACGAAGTTTATTCAGTAAATTAATTTTAAACACTCAGACCATAAACAACTTTTGAAAAAGACAATTTTCAACCGGTTATTATCAAATCCCTTTCGAATTATTACTACATATCGATTACTTTAATTTAGCTAGACATGGATTTGGGAAAGGTAAAACATAAATGAAAACGATAAATAATAGCATGCATCATAATAGAACTGGAATTACGATTGAAATGAGAAACCTGTAAATATTCCAATTGACCTTTGGGCAGATCCTCCACAGATGTTGGCAGGATTCTGGTCTTTGTGCCAATTTGATCATACAACGGAAATAAAAATTACAGAGGGAATGAAAGGAATGCAGAAAAAGAAAAGAGAAACAAATAAGAATATTAAAAACTGGAAAGGTTGCTCTGGAAATAAAATTGGGCAGCACTTCGTTGTATGAAATGCGGCTCCCTTTCTGAGTCCCCCTTCTCCCCCTTTTATAGAAATGGAATTCTAACGGTTATAACTTGAAGAAGGTGGACTTTGAGACAGAATTATCAGGGAGTAGTGGTCCACTATTTGGGACTTGGAACTGTTTCTTTTACGTGAAACTGAAGTGGGGCGTTTTTGCCTGCATGACGGTCGTCACAATGTGTGACGGTCGTCACCTGTGTGACGGTCGTCATGGAGCTGTGACGGTCGTCACAGCAGCAAAATCAGCATTCTGCACTTTTCATGATGTTTTCACCTGGTTTTCGTCCGTATTTCATCTGAGATTGCTTCTTTTCTTCATATTGCCTTGTTTAGACATGATCATCAAATACCTGCAAAACATCAGACAAATAACACGGAAATAACCCGAAATCGGATCGAAAACAGTTAAACTTCAGTTGAATTATGCATCAAAATATATATACGATTTCGTGTTATCAGGTGCAGCCCCACATCTTTCCATTTCTAGGCCTGTTTTGTTGTATTTTCTGCAGCACTCTACCTTGCCTTCCAACCTTGTACCCATTGGTTGGTTATGCTTGGACATATTCATGTGGCTAATACCATTACCTTTTGGACAGAATTTTCAAATTATGATTTTTGATGTGTAGATGTATCAACATAAGCTTATAGCCTTGGTTTTGTGAAATAAAATGATCTTGTAATATGATACACATTGCCACTTCTTGCATGGGGCTGTTTTGGATCATATTCAAATTGCTCATGGTTGAACATGCATGGTATTGATGTTGAAATATTCCAACATTGAATTAGCTCTTAAATATTTTCCTTGCATGTTTGTAAGCACAAGGAGGGTCATGTGGACTTGATGGAGCATGGGGGATACCATGGCATGAAGTTATTTAGAATCTTGAATTAAGACTAGAAATAGCTTAATTTCCTAAGCATTATCAAGAGTTTGAAATTTGGTAACAAATGTGACATTCTTGCAAATGTCATGAAATTTCTCTTTGTAATATTCTTGAATCTAGCCTTGAATTCATGAACCTTGAATTTGGAACGATGGGCCTCCCTTATGTCATTGAATTTGAAAGAAATGAAGAAATGAGTCAAGTCTTGAAAAAGGGTTAATTTTAGGGTGCAACACATAAGGCATAGGCGGAGGATCAAAATGACTTTCTGTCATTCTTTGTCTGCCCTGATAGTGACGAGGAGCATCATGTTGTTGCTGAGGTGCAGCCGGGATGGATACAGTAGCAACTTGATATGCTGAATCCTGATTGGCTCTTTCTTTACCTCAATAAGAAGAAATAGAATTGGTGTCCCCTTCCCTTTTCCTGGGACCTCTAGCATACGACCTCTTACTTTATCCTGATGGGGAACCGTTCCCATTCTGAATCTTTCCAGCCCTGATTCTTCTTTCTACTCTTTCTCCAGCCATTACCAGGTCTGAAAATCCCGCTGATGCACATCCAACCAACTTCTCGAAATAAGTCCCCTGAAGTGTACCCTTGAACATATCGATAAGTTCTCGCTCCATCGTCGAAGGTTAAACTCTGACCGTATAACTCGTGCCATCTGTGGGCATATTCTTTGAAACTTTCATTCCTCTTTTGAACCATACTCTGTAATTGCGTTCTATTGGATGCCATGTCACTATTGTACTGATAATGCTTGACGAAAGCCTCAACAAGATCTTTCCAAGTTACAATGCAGGTTCTCTCTACTCCCATATATCACTTCAAAGATGCCCCAGCTAGGCTATCCTGGAAGCAGTGCATGAGCAGCTTCTCATCTTTGGAGTAGGCAGACATCTTCCGATAATAGCATCGGATGTGAGTTTTGGGACAAGTTGTTCCCCTATACTTGTCAAAGTCTAGGACTTTGAACTCGTGCGGAATGCTAACACTTGGGACCAAACCAAGATCAGTCATATTGAGACCAAAAACACTCTGGTTCTCATAAGCCCACTTTCTTTTCTCGATTATCTTAAATTTCTTATCCGCTTCAAATGGGAGACCGACATCCAGGACACGCATCAAAAATGCATCTTCATGTCTATCCTCTTCCCACTGAAGGTTGTGAGCTCCACAAGCTCCATGGACAACACAAACACTTCCCCCACTATTACCACCAGGAATTCCACCAACCACACCTCTTCTAGGAGTAATAAAAACACCTGCGCCACCTCCACTAGAGGAATGACAACACCAACATCGCCTCTTCTAGGAGGGTTAACAATACCAGCACCACCAGGATGGACCACTCCAACGTCATCAACTCTGGGAGTGTCAATAAGAGGTTGAACCAAAGTTCTTAGTTGTTCTTGCCCTTGGGCAACATTCTGCTTTAGTACCATGAATTGAATCATGCGGGTCTATATTTCCAACAACTCTGCCTGAATCCGGTTCATAATTCGTCTCTGATTTCCTCGTGTATGGTGCATGTGAATATGAGGATTTTCTATCTTGCTGAAAAAAACCAGATAGAGATAAGAAAAGCCATCCCATAACACCTGCTATGCATATGAGTATGAGAATTCAAATGTCATGTTTGAATATTTCCAGGGTGTTCTACACCTTGATTCGGGTTTAATAGAAATAAACATAAGAGATAGATAGAACACTGGTAAAACCGCTCATAGATTGAATGAGAAAACCAAGTCAATACAGAGTCAATACATGCAGGCTATACATCAGAGATAAAATCAAGTACACAATCAATGACCCCGGTCAACAAACCTGACGGTGATTAATACAAACAGAATAAAGACGACTACAACATATCATCAATATCCACCAAGCATAAACCTCCCCAACCACTATGATCCTTGGACTAGGCTTGAACCTCATTGAATTACTTATTGGTGTCAGGATACTTCAGTCTTTGGATCAGCTCCTGAATGAGAACATCCCTCATATGCATGATCCCCTCCAGATAGCGGCAATGTACCTCCCAAGCATCTTCTCCAAAGACGTCTTCAAGTTTAGGCTTTTTCACCTCTGCTTGGACTTTAAGCTCCTCTAAGGTTGACAAGGTCTTCTTAAAAAAAATTTCACCTCTGCATCTATGAGATGATTCTCTTCTGACCTCTCTCTCTTTAACTTCGAGCTGCAACTTCAACTTTTCAATCTGGTCACGGAGTTCATCTTCTTTCATCTTATGGGCCATTACAGTGGCATTCTATTGACTGTTGAACTTTGAAATCTTGAGGGGAGATCTATCCAGATCTTTCTTTCTCTGTTGTAGGATAATGTTGGGGCTCTTCAAATCTTAGCATATCCTCTCCCTGCTCCTGATTTCTTCTTCTAGTTTTTTCTCTCTTTTGGCCAGAAGTTCTGTCTTCACCTTGGATACATAGACTGCTTCGTTATCATCGTGAATCAATCGAGAGACCTTCATCTTCAATTCTTCATTCTCTTTGTGGAGTTCTTCTTTTTCGGCCCAAAGCTTATTATACCTCTCAATCTCCACCGTCGTGGGCTGCTCGATCTCTAGAGGATACATAAGTGCTTCTATGCAAAAAGGCAATATGACAATCTCAGCTCTGCTCTACAACCAATCCATATAAGGATGGTAAGCTCTAGAGTTAATCTTACTTAGGGGTGATCTTCCCTTCCTATGAATAGTACCCCAAGCTCTCACAATTCTTCTTATTGTTTCAAGATCCTCTGTTCTGCTATAGTACAAATATTCTTCCACTTCTTCGCCTATAGGAGGGTCTCTCAGTGTGTACCCCAATTTTCTCTTAGAAAGGGAGTGATTGTAGTTGATTCCACCCCTTATTCCCATGAGAGGTACATTAGGAAACTCACCGCAGCTGCATATCATCTCAGCCCCCAACAACTTCTTGTCAAACCAGTGGATGTCTTTAGAAGTAATGCCCATCACTCTCTCTGACCACTTTAAACAGCCTTTAGTGTCTACAAAAGCACCCTCACATGGTAGATGGCTCATGAACTATTTATAGAGAAGATGAGTATAACAATAAACTAATCCACCTTTCTTCTTTTAGCTGCTTGAGTCTACTGAATGATACAAATCACCGAGAAGGGTTGGCACAGGACTTCTCGTCATGAAGATCTTGATGGCGTTCGTATCTAAAAATCCAGCTATATTAGGGAAGAGAGCAGTCCCATAAATGAACAAGCCAAGGATGGCATTGAAGGTAGTCCAACTAAAGGCCTTACACATGTCATAGCTTCACTCATCAAGGAACTTAACAGAATGCCAAATAAACCACCCTTGGATCGTAGATTAGCGTTCACAACAGACATGCTCAAATAAAGAACGTCAACAATAGCTTCAGAAGCAGGAATTTCCATAGATTCATGGAAGAGAACCTGATCTTTAACCAGAATATCCAAGATGAGAGAAAACTCTTCCAAAGTGGGAGTCAACTGATAATCTCTGAAAGTGAAACACCTCAGTGAAGGATCATAGAACTGTAATAACGTATGAATAGTCATCCTCTCAAACTTTGTGATTGTATGCAGCATACCCAAGATCTTTCTGTACCCATCTCTGAACAGTTCCAAATTTCTTTGAGTGGTCTTGGCAAGTAGACTACGGATTGAACCAAACTCTGGCGATTGAAATTTTTAACTGACAATACCTTTCCTACCGATGTCCATCTCTTCAAATATTTAATAACAAGAATAAAGAGTAATATGCAAACCCTAGAAATACACAAACATGAATGTTAGGATGCAATAATGATGCTCTGAAAATTCAAACATGGATCAAAGTAGGGTAACTGTTGTACTGCTGACAGAAAAGGATCAAAATTCTGCTTCCCTGAGAAAACTAGAAAACCGGAATACCGAAATAACCAGAATACTATAATAACCATAATACCCAGAATACCATAATCAAAAGTCTACACTGATAAGAAAACCAGAAAACTGGGTAGGTTAAAAGTCAAGGTTTCCTGCAAAACCCATCCCCTCTCACATGTGGGTTCTAGTTTTGGACAGGTCATCCTATGTAGGTCATCAGTATCACAGACTCTCAGATTGAGAAATAATGATACGTTTATCATTTCTGGTTTGACATCATCATCAATCAAGGAGGTCTCAACTGACCTTCCATGAACGGTCTCCAGAGTCGTAAGCTCCCAAAGGAACACCCTAGTTATTGTATAGGCATACAGGTTAGAGCATATCCTAAGAAAACCTCGTTTGAACGCGAATCTCATGTCAACAATATGTATCAAGCACTACGCATGCCAACACAAGTCCACTCTAATCTTACGTGTATACGCAAGCCTGGGTACTGGGCTTATCTCTCATGAAACAATCCCATCCCACAACACAACAATAGCAGAGCAATATGATAACAGTAATCAAATGCAATAATATAATGCAAATGCAATAATATAAAACAGATAACGTGCATAAAAGCATAAAATAAACACCCAATTAACAGAAATATGCAAGCGCTGGGATTGACTCGCATAGGGAACTAGATTCTCCAGCAGAGTCGCCAGCTAACGCAACTGCGAAAAATACCCGGTGGAAAAATAGAAGAGTCACCACTGAACGTTATTTATCCCATCGGGGAATAGGAAACAATCAAGGAAAACCTCAAAGAAGGGAGAAGACATGGTCACCTCAACCAAATCCTGAGTCCGGGAGTCAACTATGCGAGAGGAAGGTATTAGCACCCCCTCGCGTTTGTTGTACTCAACGGGATCCATGCTTTTTATTCTAATCAAAAGGTGTGTTATCTAAAGCCTACTGCTAAATAAAAACGAGAAATGAAAAAGAAAAAGGGGACTCGATAGGACTTTATTGTCCTATGCCTACGTATTCTCTCGTGTAATGGAAAAGTCAGAGTCAACGTAGTTCAGAAAACTACGGGTGAAAAGGGAAGGTTGCTCGCCAAGACTTCGTTGTCTTATGCCTACGTATCCTCATTCGGACGAGAAAGATAAAGTGAATGCAGTCGTAGTTTTACGTACGAGTCAATACATGTTCTTTATGAGCAATGTTAAGTTCCCATTCCAGCAGTTAGGGTCGATGTCTATTTGCGGTAGAACAGAAAAATAATATACTTTTTATGAAAATGATTTGACACATGATCCTGAAGGATGAAAAAGATTTGAATTTGTTTTGTGAGTTTTAGTGAAGTGAATTGAATTTATGTGGAATATGCATCGCACTAAAGTCTATGACATAGGATTAGATACTTCGCGTTAACGATCCAAGTGTCTGACGTACAAAGTACCCTAAGATGAGGTTAGAAATTCATCCACTCATCCTTTCCCATATGTTTAAGGCTCGTGGCGCACAATGTACATCATTTTTATTACGTGTTTTAATGTGGTTTTGAGAGAGGAGAGAAAGAGGAACGCTGTAACACCCCGATTTGAATTTCCCATTTTTGTTGAGTATTTTAATTTATTTTGATTGATTATTCTTTTAATTGTGGAATTTGAATATTTATATGTTATGTGTGCGTGTTATGTTATTTTATTATTCGAGAGTTTTGGGAATTAATTAGAGGGTGTTTTAGATAATCCTTAATTAGTAGATATTTGAGAGAAATAGAATAGAAAGAGTATAAGTGGAAATAGAGAGAAAAGAAAAGAGATAGAAAGAAATAGAAAGAAAAGAAGAGAAAAAAGAAGAGAAAAGAGGAGGAAGAGGAGAAAACCTAGAATCATCAAGAATCAAACTTCTAAGCTTCGATTAATCGGGTAAGGGTGTGAAACTTTATCATTCTTTCGATGTGTATGATTATGTATGTTTCTATTGGTTTGCTTTTGGATTGGGAAGGGTTCTACTCATTTTCCGTTTTAGGTTGAATTTGATTTAATCGATAGAAACCGAGTTTTTACGGTTAAAAATGAGAATGAATGGTAGAGTTTAGTCGAGGAATGTTGGGCTAAGGCTACTGAGACAGGTTGGGATTGAATTGGGTAGATTTCAATGAGTTTCAGAGTTTTAGACAGTGGGGAATTCTGAGTTCGCATACCCTCGCTAGCACGTTCACTAGGCGAGCGGGTTGCGAGCATTCGCTGGGCATTCGTTGTGGCGAGCCAGTAGCGAACGGACCCAGACTTAGACAGAATGGTTTTGGTGTTCTTTGCTGGTAGCGAAGGGGTGGTAGCGAGCGTTCGCTAGGCCTTCGCTGAGAGAGTGGGGTAGCGAATCAAGTCAGTGGCTTCTGTTTGCCTTCGCGAGCTTGTTCGCTAGGCAAACAGGTAGCGAGCACTCGCTAGGAGCTCGCTAGGCGAGTAGGGTAGCGAGCGTAGCTGGATGTTATTTTCTTGTGTTTTCACTTCCATGTGGATTCTTCGATTCAAGTATGATTAATCCTTTATTATTATGCATAGTTGTGTGTGTGATATGAAATATTGTGGGTAGCCGTATGGCGTGAATCCTAGATTGTGAATCGTGAAGTGTGAAATGTGGCCGTTTGGAAATTTTGTGCATTTGTTTGAATTGAGTGAAAATGCATGATGATATTGATGTGAATATGCATAATTGTATGTATTTGTATAATGTGAAGAATGCATGAGTATATTTGTGAATGTGTATACATTTCAAGAGTGTATGGAGTCGTTTTGTTGTGAAGCATCATAATTGCATTCTTGTGTGTCTGATCCCGCGTAGGATCTGCAGAAACCTCGTGTGCCCTTGGGGGGTGTGACCGACGGTTTATCTTTGATCCCTAGGAGGATCTGCAAAAACGATTGTGTGCCCTTGTGGGGTGTGAGCGATAGTTTATATTTGATTCCATGGAGAATCTGCAGAACAATTGTGTGCCCTTGTGGGGTGTGAGCAATCGGATTGTGTGCCCGTGTGGGGTGTGAGCAATTCTGAAACATCGTGTGCCCATGTGGGGTGTGAGCGATGGGTGAACATCGTAGGCCCGACGGGGAGTTACTTCGGTAACGAGCGATGGTTACATTTGGTTCTTCAGTTGAACCTGCTGAATGAATTGGTACCGCATTTGCATCTGCATAGAGTCGTGAGTCGGTCTCTATGAGTGCATTATTATCTTCATATGATATATTGGTGTAATGAACATAATTGTGTATGTTTATGTGAAGTGTTGAACTAAACATAATTGTATATTCTTAGTGGTGAATGTTTGCATGGTGGATATGCTAGGTGAATTATATATGTGTTGCGATTTATATATGATTGAATTTTGATGCATTAAGGTGAGAAATGTGGTATGTGTATTCTATGTTGGTGTATATAGATATATATTGTATGCATTGTTTGTTATGATAATGTTTCTCACCCTTCTGCTGTTTTATGATGCTCTATGAGGCATTGCAGAGTAGGTTTGCTAAAGGTCTTTTAAGAAGCGTGGCTTCGTTCTTTTTGGTCGGTTGGCTCTGATATGTAGCACCGGGTAGTTAGGAATTCTTTTGGTTCTTTTGTGATACATCTGTGGATGCATTTACTGGGAATGTATACAATGTTTATATGAATGAAGTGATTCAATGTTTAGATGTTTCTGCTTTTATTCTAAATATTGATGTGTGGGTTTTAAGGACTAAGTTCCTTCGTGGTGATTTACCCTTTGTTGCATATCTTTATGAGCAGGTGTTGTATGTGTTTTGAATTTCCTGGATAATGTGACGTGCCTCTTTTATACCATGTGTTAATTATACTCTGATGAAAATTTTTATTAAGTGCCTAAATGATTTAATTGTTTATTTGGGGGTATAGAAAGGGGGTGTTACATTAAGTGGTATCAAAGTCAGTGTTGAGTCAGTTGTGTCTGTCTTGTTGTTGTGTTGGTTGAACGGTTGTTTAACCTTGTTGTTGTTTTTGAGAATAATCAGAATATGGCTGGTCGTAATGACAATGTTATGGCTGCGGCGTTGGAGGCTATGGCTAGGGCGATGTAAGGTGCACCGAATACGAATGCTAATGATGAGTTTAGAAAGAATCAGCTGCCGGTATTCAAGGGGAGGCTTGATCCGGACGTGCTCAGATCTGGTTGAAAGAGGTTGAGAGAATCTATGGAGTTATAGGGTGTGCTGAAGGAAACAAGGTGAGACTTGGAACTCACATGTTGAGGGAAGAGGCCAACGACTGGTGGGTCGGTATGAGACAAGTTCTTGAGGTAGATGACGAGGAAATAACCTGGGATTTATTTCGCACCGAATTCTTGAGAAAGTATTATCCTGAGAGTGTAAAGGGGAAAAAGGAAATGGAATTTCTTAAGCTGAAGCAAGGCAATATGTTCGTGGTGGACTACACGGCTAAGTTTGTTGAATTAGTTCAGTTTCATCCACATTATGCGGCGGTTACGGAGGAGTTCTCTAAGTGCATTAAGTATGAGAATGGCTTGCGTCCTGAGATAAAGCAAGCGGTGGGATACCAAAGAATACGAAGATTTTCGGACTTGACCGAATGTTGTAGGATTTTTGAAGAGGACAGTAGGGCTTGATCTACTCATTATAAGAGTTTGACTAAGAAGAAAGGCAAGCAACAAGTAAGGAGTGGACCTTATGTGACGCTTGTTGATAAGGGCAAGTATAAGGGAAACTTTGACAGGAGACTCGGAGGAGGAAGTTCTGGTGCGGTCAAATGTTATAAGTGTGGCGTGATGGGTCACAAATCTTTTGAATGTGGGAAGTCTGAGGAGAAGTGTGCTAATTGTGGAAGTCTTAGACATTCCACTTCTGGTTGTAGGAGGAATGTGGTAAAGTGTTTTAATTGTGGGGAAGTTGGTCATATTAGCACCAAGTGTACCAAACCAAAGCAAGCTCGGTCGGATGGAAAAGTATTTGCATTAGCAGGTTCAGACACTACTAATGTGGATCGCTTGATTAAAGGTACATGCTTTATTAATAATATGCCTTTAGTTGCTATTATTGATACTGGAGCGACTCATTCGTTCATTTCTCTTGAGTGTGCTAAGCGTTTGGGTTTGTGCATGGTGTCTTTGAGTGGAGACATGGTCATTGAGACTCCCGCTTCGGGGTCGGTAACTACTTCTTTGGTGTGTGTAAGTTGTTCTTTGACCATGTATGGTAAAGACTTCATTATGGATTTGGTGTGTTTGCCGTTGGAAGGTTTGGATGTGATCTTGGGTATGAACTAGTTGTAATTTAATAGTGTTCATTTAGATTGCTATCACAAGTTAGTAAGGTTTCCTTCTTTGGAAGATGATGAAGGTGAGAGTTTTCTATCCACTAAAGAGTTGAAGAAGCTTTTAGCGGACGAAGCTCAGTTGTTCGGCTTGTTGCATCGTTGTCTGTGGAGAGCAAAGTTGAGCTTGATGTGTTTCCAGTGGTGTGTGATTTTCCAAAAGTATTTCCAGAGGAGATTATGGATGTACCGCCAGAAAGAGAAGTTGAGTTTTCTATTGATCTAGTTCCCGGTACTAGATCGATTTCGATGGCACCGTATCGTATGTCAGCATCAGAGTTGGTAGAACTGAAGGAGCAGTTGAATGATTTGTTGTATAAGAGATTTGTAAGACCATGTGTTTCTCCTTGGGGTGCACCAGTATTGTTGGTAAAGAAGAAGGATGGGAGTATGCGGTTATGCATTGATTATCGGCAATTGAATAAGGTGACGATTAAGAATAAGTATCTGCTTCCAAGAATCGATGATTTGATGGACCAATTGGTTGGAGCGCGTGTTTTTAGTAAGATTGATTTGAGATCGGGTTATCACCAGATTAGGGTTAAGGAGGAGGATATTCCAAAGACGGCTTTTAGGACACGGTATGGTCATTACGAATATTTTGTGATGCCATTCAGAGTTTCTAATGCGCCGGGTGTGTTTATGGAATACATGAATCGTATTTTTCATGAGCAGTTGGATCATTTTGTGGTTGTGTTTATCAACGATATTTTGATTTACTCTAAGTCTCAAGAGGATCATGAAGAGCATTTAAGGATTGTGTTGCAGATTTTGAAAGAGAAGAAATTGTATGTTAAGTTGTCAAAGTGTGAATTTTGGTTGTCGGAAGTGATTTTTCTCGGACATATTATTTCTGGTAGTGGTATTAGTGTTGATCCATCCAAGATTGATGCGGTAATACAATGGGAGACTCATAAATTGGTTACGGAGATTCGAAGCTTTTTGGGCTTGGCAGGCTATTATCGGAGGTTTATTGAAGGATTTTCGAAGTTGGCACTTCCATTAACGCAGTTGACTTGTAAAGGAAAGGCTTTAATTTGGGATGCTGGTTGTGAGGAGAGTTTCATTGAGTTAAAGAGAAGATTGACAACAGCGCCAGTCTTGATTTTGCCGAATCCTACAGAACCTTTTGTGGCTTATTGTGATGCTTCCTTGTCAGGTTTGGGAGGTGTGTTGATGCAAGAGGGAAAAGTTGTGGCTTATGCTTCGAGACAGTTGAGAGTGCATGAGAAGAATTACCCTACGCATGATTTGGAATTAGCGGCCGTGGTGTTTGTTTTGAAAATTTGGAGGCATTATCTTTATGGTGCAAGATTTGAAGTTTTTAGTGATCACAAGAGTTTGAAGTATTTATTTGACCAAAAGGAATTGAATATGAGGCAAAGGAGGTGGTTAGAGCGTTTGAAAGACTATGACTTTGGTTTGAATTACCATCCGGGTTAGGCAAATGTGGTGGCCGATGCTTTAAGTCGGAAGTCGTTGCACATGTCTACATTGATGATGAAAGAATGGGAACTTTTGGAGAACTTTAGAGATTTGAGTTTGGTTTGTGAAATGACGTCGAGAAGTGTGAGACTTGGTATGCTCCATATTACAAATGATTTTCTTGCTACCGTATGTGAAAGGCAAAAGTTGAACTTGAAGTTTGTTGACTTGATGACGAGTGAGAATGAGGATTTCAAGGTTGATGATTTTGGGGTTTTAAGATTTTTTGGTCGTATTTGTATTCCCGATGATGTGGAGTTGAAAAAGATGATATTGGAGGAAGGACACCGGAGTAACTTGAGTATTGATCCAGGGAGCGAATAAGATGTATCAAGATTTGAAGAAAATCTTTTGGTGGTCTGGATTAAAGAGAGATGTAGCTCAGTTTGTGTATGCGTGTTTGACTTGTCAGAAGTCTAAAGTAGAACATCTGAAGCCTAGTGGATTGATGCAACCGTTGGATATTCCATAATGGAAATGGGATAGCATATCGTTGGATTTTATTACGGGATTTCCGAATACGCAAAGAGGTCATAATGCTATTTGGGTGATTGTTGATAGGCTTACTAAATCTGCTCATTTCATTCCGATTGATATTAGTTATCCTTTGGAGAAGTTAGCCGAGATTTATGTTCGTGTGGTTGTGAAGTTGCATGGAGTTCCTAAGAGTATTGTATCAGACAGAGATCCTAGATTTACTTCAAGGTTTTGGGAGAGTTTGTAAAAGGCTTTGGGTTCTAAGCTAAGATTGAGTTCGGCTTATCATCCACAAACAGATGGTCAAACCGAGAGAACGATTCAGTCGTTGGAAGATTTATTGCGTGCTTGTGTACTAGAGCAAGGTGGTGCTTGGGATAGTTATTTAGTGTTGATTGAGTTCACCTACAATAACAGTTTTCACTCAAGTATTGGTATGGCGCCATTTGAGGCTTTGTATGGTCGGAGATGTCGAACACCTTTATGTTAGCATGAAACTGGTGAGAAGTCGGTTGTTGGGCCGGAGATGGTACAACAAACGATGGAGAAGGTGAAGTTTATTCGAGAAAAGATGAAAGCTTCTTAGATTAGGCAGAAGAGTTATCATGACAAGAGATGGAAAGATCTTGAGTTTCAAGAGGGCGACCATGTATTTTTTAGAGTTACACCGGTTACGGGTGTGGGTCGCGCCTTGAAGTCGAAGAAGTTGACTTCTCGTTTTATAGGTCCGTATCAGATTATTGCACGAGTGGGTGTTGTGGTGTATCGTGTGGTGTTGCCTCCGAATCTTTCGAATTTGCATGATGTATTCCATGTTTCGCAACTTCGGAAGTATGTTCCAGATACGTCACATGTGATTCCTATGAACGAGGTTGAAGTAAGAGATAATCTTACAGTTGAAGTTTTACCGATTAGGATTTTGGATCGTGAGATTAAGAAGCTAAAAGGCAAGGATATTGCGCTTGTGAAAGTAGCATGGGGAGGTGCTGCAGAAGGCAACATGACTTGGGAATTTGAGAGTAAGATGCGGAAGTCGCATCCGAAATTGTTTGGATCAGGTAATATTTTCGAGGACGAAAATTTCTGAAGTGAGGGAGAGTTGTAACACCCCGATTGTGAATTTCCCATTTTTGTTGAGTCTTTTAATTTATTTTGATTGATTATTCTTTTACTTGTGGAATTTGAATATTAATATGTTATGTGTACGTGTTATGTTATTTTATTATTCGGAGAGTTTTGGGAATTAATTAGAGGTTGTTTTAGATAATCCTTAATTAGTAGATATTTGAGAGAAATAGAATAGAAAGAGTATAAGTGGAAATAGAGAGAAAAGAAAAGAGATAGAAATAAATAGAAAGGAAAGAAGAGAAAAGAGAAGAGAAAAGAGGAGGAAGAGGAGAAAACCTAGAATCATCAAGAATCAAACTTCTAAGCTTCGATTAATCGGGTAAGGGTGTGAAACTTTATCATTCTTTTGATGTGTATGATTATGTATGTTTCTATTGGTTTGCTTTTGGATTGGGGAGGGTTCTACTCATTTTCCGTTTTAGGTTGAATTTGATTTAATCGATAGAAACCGAGTTTTTACGATTAAAAATGAGAATGAGTGGTAGATTTTAGTCGAGAAATGTTGGGCTAAGGCTACTGAGACGAGTTGGGATTGAATCGGGTAGATTTCGATGAGTTTCGGAGTTTTGGACAGTGGGGAATTCTGAGTTCGCAGACCCTCGCTAGCACGTTCGCTATGCGAGCGGGTCGCGAGCATTTGTAACACCCCCTTCCTATACCCCCAAATAATTGAATAAATCATTTAGGCACTCAATATAAATTTCATTAGAGTTTATTTTAAACATGGTATAAAAGAGGTGCATCACATTATCATGAAATTAAACGCATACAACATCTGCTCAAGTAGATATGCAACAATGAGCAAGTCATAACAAAGAAATCTTAGTCCTAAAACCCACATCTCAACATTTAGAATAAAAGCGGAAACATCTAAACATTGAATCAATTCATTCATATAAATATACATACATCATTCAGTTGATTCATGTTTACAAATCATCCATAAGCAGATACATACACAGATGTATCACAAAAGAATTAAAACACTTGTATCTCCAAAAAGAGCCAAAGGCTTCCTAACTACCCAAATGTTACATATCAGAGCCAACGACCAAAAACAATGAAGACTCGCTTCACAAAAAGGACCTCCAACAACCTACTCTGCAATGCCTCATAGAGCATTATAAAACAGCAGAAGGGTGAGAAACAATCTCATAATAGTCAATGCATAAAATTATATATTATACAAATTACACATACTTCATATTCTCACCACGATTCATTATATAAACCTCAATGCACATTTCATAACTAGGCATATTCGCCAATCATACTTCTACACATACACATTATTTCCACATAACATTTACAATATAACACCAAGCATATACAATATGCGTCAACCATGTTTATATTAATTCATAAAATCACAAAACATACATATACATACATTCACACACACACACACACACACACACACACACACACACACACACACACACACACACACACACGCACACACACACACACACACACACACACACACACACACACACACACACACACACACACACACACACACACACACACACACACACACACACACACACACACACACACACACATATATATATATATATATATATATATATATATATATATATATATATATATCTTCAAGCATACCAACCATTCAAATCATCCACAATTCACATAAACATTTACACTTATGTTCATTCACCATACATCATGCAAGATGTCAACATGCAACTCATAGAGACCGACTCACGACTCTATGCAGATGCAAATGCGGTACCGACTCATTTCAACAGGTTCAATTGAAGAACCAAATGGAATCATCGCTCGTTACCGAAGTAACTCCCCGTCGGGCCTACGATGTTCACTCATCGCTCACACCCCACATGGGCACACGATGTTTCAGGATTGCTCACACCCCACACGGGCACACAATCTGATTGCTCACACCCCACACGGGCATATAATCTGATTGCTCACACCCCACACGGGCACACAATCGTTCTGTAGATTCACTACGGAATCAAGAAATAACCATCGCTCACACCCCACATGGGCACACGAGGTTCTGGAGATTCACTACGGAATCAATCAACACAAGAATACACACCATGATGCTTCACATGCCACATGACTCATGACACTCTTGAAATGCACACATGTTTACAACACACTCATGCATTCTTCACATTTATCGTATATATTCATTTATGCATTCAAAATATATGTATCACAAAACATATATATTCATCATTCATTCACACCATTCAAACATGGCTCACATTCACAATCAATTCCTCATGCATTTCTATTCAAACTAAGCAAATGCACAAAATTTCCAACCGGCCACACTTATGTTTCACAAACCATAAACTAGGACTCACACCGTACGGCTACCTACAACACATCACAAATCAGCACACAAGCTATTAAACCAAAGAAGGGTCGATAGCAACCAAAATCCCAAGCCACAACAGCAGGGAAAACCCATCCTGCTACGTTCGCTACACGCTCGCCTAACGAGCTGCTAGCGAGTGTTCGCCACTTGCTCGCATAGCAAACTACTAGCGAGCACAAACAGAAGCTCCAGACTTCGTTCGCTACCTCGTTCGCCACAGCGAACCTCCAGCGAGCTCCTCGCTACTCCCTTCGCTGCAAGCGAAGGACATCAAAACCATTTTGTCCCAAGTCTGGGACCGTTCGCTGCGCACTCGCCTAGCGAACTGCCAGCGAACACTCGCGACCTGCTCGCCTAGCGAGCGTCTGAAATTTCCACTTCTCCCCACTGTACAGAATCCAAAACCACCGATAAAATCACCCAATGAACTCCAACTCATATCTAGTAGCCTTAGTCTAACATATATCGACTAATCTACGTCATCTAATCACGATTCTAACCGTTAAACAATGATTTCTATCGATTAAACCAATTTCGACCTAAAATGGAAAGTGTAGAAAACTACCAATCAATCCAAAACAATCCAACAAAAATCATACATGATTATACACATTGATATAATAATAAGGTTTCACAGCCTTACCCGATTGTTTGAAGCTTGGAAGTTGTTTCTTGATGAATTTCTAGGTTTTTCTCCATTTCTCCTCTTTCTCTTCTCTTTTCTTCTTTCCTTCCTTTTTCTTTCTATCTCATTTCTTTTCTCTCTAATTCTCACTTATACCTTTTTCTATTATATTCTATTTCTCCTCAAAATACCTCTTAAAATATTTTCTCATAAAATACCCCACTTAATATAAAATACTAAATGTCTAAAATACCATTTAATCTATTTTCCCCGAAAACTCTCTGAATCGATAAAATAGCACAAAAAGCAATTAAACGTATCGACACATAAATTCCATAATTAAAATAACATTCATCCAAATAAATCAAAAAGGACTCAAACAAATTGGGAAATTCAGAATCGGGGCGTTACAGCATTCACTGGGCATTCGTTGTGGCGAGCCAGTTGCGAACGGTCCCAGATTTGGACAGAATGGTTTTGGTGTTCTTCGCTGGTAGCGAATGGGTAGTGGCGAGAATTTGCTAGGCCTTCACTGAGCGAGTGGGGTAGCGAATCAAGTCAGTGGCTTATGTTTGCCTTCGCAAGCTTGTTCGCTAGGCGAACAGGTAGCGAGCACTCGCTAGGAGCTCGCTAGGCGAGCAGGGTAGTGAGCGTAGCAGGATGTTGTTTTCTTGTGTTTTCACTTCCATGTGGATTCTTCGATTCAAGTATGATTAATCCTTTCTTATTATGCATAGTTGTGTGTGTGATATGAAATGTTGTGGGTAGCCATATGGTGTGAATCCTAGATTGTGAATCGTGAAGTGTGAAATGTGGTTGTTTGGCAATTTTGTGCATTTGTTTGAATTGAGTGAAAATGCATGATGAGATTGATGTGAATGTGCATAATTGTATGTATTTGTATGATGTGAAGAATGCATGAGTATATTTGTGAATATGTATACATTTCAAGAGTGTATGGAGTCGTTTTGTTGTGAAGCATCATGATTACATTCTTGTGTGTCTGATCCCGCGTAGGATCTGCAGAAACCTCGTGTTCCCTTGTGGGGTGTGAGCGACGGTTTATATTTGATCCCTAGGAGGATCTGCAGAAACGATCGTGTTCTCTTGTGGGGTGTGAGCGATAGTTTATATTTGATTCCGTGGAGAATCTGCAGAACAATTGTGTGCCCTTGTGGGGTGTGAGCAATCGGATTGTGTGCCCGTGTGGGGTGTGAGCAATCTAGAAACATCGTGTGCCCATGTGGGGTGTGAGCGATGGGTGAACATTGTAGGCCCGACGGGGAGTTAATTCGGTAACGAGCGATGGTTCCATTTGGTTCTTCAATTGAACCTGCTGAATGAGTCGGTACCGCATTTGCATCTGCATAGAGTCGTGAGTCGGTCTCTATGAGTGCATTATTATCTTCATATGATATATTGGTGTAATGAACATAATTGTGTATGTTTATGTGAAGTGTTGAACTAAACATAATTGTATATGCTTAGTCGTGAATGTTTGCATGGTGGATATGCTAGGTGAATTATATATGTGTTGCGATGTATATATGATTGAATTTTGATGCCTTAAGGTGAGAAATGTGGTATGTGTATTCTATGTTGGTGTATATGGATATATATTGTATGCATTGTTTGTTATGATAATGTTTCTCACCCTTCTGCTGTTTTATGATGCTCTATGAGGCATTGCAGAGTAGGTTTGTTGGAGGTCTTTTGCGAAGCGTGGCTTCGTTCTTTTTGGTCGGTTGGCTCTGATATGTAGCACTGGGTAGTTACGAATTCTTTTGGTTCTTTTGTGATACATCTGTGGATGCATCTGCTGGGAATGTTTTGTAAACATGACTTATGACTTGAATTGAACTGTTTATGTATACAATGTTTATATGAATGAAGTGATTCAATGTTTAGATGTTTCTGCTTTTATTCTAAATATTGACGTGTGGGTTTTAAGGACTAAGTTCCTTTGTGGTGATTTACCCTTTGTTGCATATCTTTATGAGCAGGTGTTGTATGTGTTTTGAATTTCCTGGATAATGTGACGTGCCTCTTTTATACCATGTGTTAATTATACACTGATGAAAATTTTTATTAAGTGCCTAAATGATTTAATTGTTTATTTGGGGGTATATAAAGGGGGTGTTACACACGCGAAAGGTCTAAGGGAAACTCGGTCTTAAAGTTGTCATGCAAAATGGCTCTAAAGTCGGGATGCGGAAGGAAATTCTATCATAATGTTAGCATGCAAAAGTGGGCCTAAGGTTGAGGCTAAAAATGACTAACCTAATGTTATCATGCATGGATTAACTCCTAATATCTATCCTACTCCAAGCTTAATAAAAATTTAAGTTGGACTAGAAAGCCTTAAGGGAGCATGCGAGAACAAACCAAAACAAGGAAAACAAACCAAAAACAGCAGCTACGACAGTACTTCAGCTTCAGAATAACAATAAAAATCTAGCAAGTAAGCACAACAGCATTTAACAGCTCATGTTTCAACACATAACAGGTGTAAAAATCAGCAGGCAAAATGGATGCACAATCAATAGCATGCTAAAATCCAGAACAACAGGTGTGAAAGGTTTAGGCAGCATGTATGCATCAACACTAAAGCAATACTTCAAGCAATCAACGATCATTAACAAGCATGCATATCACAATGAAAATGTATCGACAATTAGGCAAAAACGAGTTCAACAAGATTACACAATTACACATTGAACAAGAATATCATGCAAATCAAACTCAAGTAATTGTTTCGAACAATCATGTATTTGCAGAATCGGAAACAAACATAAGCATATGACACATATCCAGCAAGATAAACATTAAAAAAACCAACAATCAACATTATGCAAATGAATATGCAACATGATCATCACTCCAATAATACAACACAACAATCATAGATATTCATAAACAAAAACCAAAAGTCGTGTTTCGAAGAAACACGAACATACTATCAAGAATGATGAAACAAGTAAAAAATAATCCACATATAAGCATCATATCAATCCATGAGGCTTAAGGATGAAAAGGAACCCGAACAAGCTTGAAAATGCTAGAAAAAGTCATTTTGTCATAGTGGTAATCGATTACCTATATGTGGGTAATCGATTACCCACTTGAAAATTTCAAAAAAATAACGTGAAAAAAAGGGCAGGGTAATCGATTACCCATATATGGTAATCGATTACCACTGTGACAGTGACAAAAATTCAACTTCCAAAAAGCACTTTCAGCAGCAAATCACTTATCTAAGCATCCGAATGAATAAGCAATCAATTATGCTTGAAAGTTATGTCAAATCACAACAATTAAACATCAATTAGATCCAACAAACACCAAAAGCATTAATCAAAACAAACAATGGATCAAATATCACCAAAAAGCCACGGATCTACATTTTGAAATGTAAGATTAAGCAAAATCAGAGCTAGATCTAGAATTTACCAAGCTACAAAGCTGAGATTTGCTTTGGTGAGTGTTGTTAAACTGCAATTAACAGCTCCAAGAAAGAAACTCAAGGATCTATGAAGCTCTAGCAAGAAAGCTTTAAAATCCAATCAAATAATCCATAAATAAGCAAAAACTCTTCAAGAAGTGATTCCACCAACTTAAATCAAGATCCAAATGAGTTGTAAAACCATAATTGAACCAAAGATGATGATGAAATGGAGGTTTAGCTCAAGAATTCACAAATTGCAATGCACAATTTGTGAAGCTTTTGGCCATGGAGCTTTTGTGAGGGTTTTGGAATGAGAGAAAAGTTGAGAGAATTAGAGTGAGATGTGTAGAAAAATAAGAAAATGAGTGACAGTTATGAGAGGTTTGGAGCAAAATAATTTAAGTATGATTTAGGTTTGGAATTAAATGTGGTTTAGAGTGCGGGTTAGTGTGAGGAATCGGAATTAGGAGTGAGATTAGGAATGGAAATGTTTGAGTTTTTGAAGGGAATGAAATTACTTTGTGAAAATGAATCAAATTTGAACGAAATCTAGATCCTTCTACTGATGCACATGGAAAATTACATGATCAAAATGCAATCCAAATGATGCAGCGCTAATAAAAAAAGTGTTCAGGAAAATTTCGCTTGTGGTAATCGATTACCCAAATTGTGGTAATCGATTACCACATTCAAAATTTCAAATTTGACGCCACAAGGAGGGAAACTTGGAGGATCACCTGTAACCACTTGTTCTGAGCTTTATTCTACTTCAGAAACTTGTCATTTGATATTGCACCTGTATAATGCCAGAAATAAATTGTGAATTGTCTCCTGCGCTCAAAATGACTTGCCAAAAAATATAATCTGGTACCCGGTCGTTGAACAAAATAAATGTTGAAGCCTCTGATGCTTGCAACTTAAAAACTTGGAATAAAAGAAAACTTTGAGCTATAGAAACAAATTTGATCTCATGTTTCAAGAACCAATGTCATGATATGCACAATGATAATGCAAAATGAACGAAATATAAACCAATTACTGTTAAAAATGAAAAGGAAAATTTTGGGGTGTTACAGCTCCAAAATAATTTAAACTGTTTGAATATTTAAAAAAATAATTTTTTAACATGGAATTTTTTAAGAGTATTTTGAGTCATTCGTAAATATGACGGTACTCTTTATTATATTTTTGTTTGTATATTAGAATTTATTTGGTGTCATATAGACAGATTATTTCATCAAATGTATTTCATCACCTCTTATATAGGTAAAGTTGTCAAAATGGGTTACCCGGTCCTAAATAGGTCGGTTTTGGCGGGTCTCGAGCTTTTTAAGACTGGATTAAAAAATCTCTGTTGTAATATGGACTAAAAAATTACTATTTGAACCTGATCTTAAATGGGCTTTGGACTACCCAGTCCTAAACGAGCTTTGTTTAATAAAATTAAAATAAAACCTCATAATATTTATTATAAATATTTATTATAAATAATTAAAAATTATATTATTTAAACATAATAAACTTTTACGTACTATATTATCTTTTATAAATACTATAATGTATTTATAAATACAACACATGTCTAAATTGTATAAAATATATTTAAATATATAACATAAGAGAAACTAATAGAATACGATGAAAGTGTATTCTATTAATGTATAAGTTTTAAAAAGGGAATGACTTACTAGAATAGAGATAAAATTTAGTAAGATAAAAAAAAGTCAATATGTTATTTTAGAATAAGAATAATATAAGTATTAATATATATATATATATATATATATATATATATATATATATATATATATATATATATATATATATATATATATATATATATATATATATATATATATATATATATATATATATATATATATATATATATATATATATATATATATATATATATATATATATATATATATATTAAATCTATAGTTATGCGGGCCTAACGGGCTATCCATGAACCATATGGGTAATCCCTAATGGGTAACAGATTTTTTATGGATGGGCTAAAAAAATCATGAAAAATATGGGCTATAATTTTAAGACTCAAGTCCTATGAAATTTTAGGCCGGCTCGCGGGCTAACCCATTTTGACAGCTCAGGTAACTCTAAAAGAGCTGCCACCAAAATGTTATAGAAAATACTTACTTCTAAAAGACTCGTCACCGTATTTATACGTTAAACAATGTTTTTTATATATTTAAAAACATTATTATATATAAAAAAATTATTATTTTTTAAAAATTATTATGTAACACAAATATGATATTGTGTCATTAAACAAATTTCACTATTGTATTTACCATATAAATACATGTTATCAACAACTTATTCAATTTATAATTTATTAACCACTTCAAAATTATATTAACTAATAAAATGCATAATATTAATTATTTTCTAAAACGAAATTATAAAATGTATTAACCATTATTTATATTCTATTAATCAATTTTATTTTATTATTTAAAATTTTTTATCTCTGAAAACTTATTAACCAAATTAAATACTATATTAACTAATTTCATACATATTATTAACCAAAATTGATTTAATACGTAAGATTGTTTTTTGATGTCAGAACACTCATTAACTAAGATATAAACTATATTGATTAAATTTGCACGCTCAATTAACCAATTTTATTTTACTATTTAATATTACTTTTTGATGTTAGAAAATATATTAATAAAAGTATCAATTGTATTAACTAAATTTTTATATAATATTAACC
Source organism: Lathyrus sativus (assembly GCA_963859935.3). NCBI lineage: Eukaryota > Viridiplantae > Streptophyta > Magnoliopsida > Fabales > Fabaceae > Lathyrus > Lathyrus sativus. The sequence goes on along the minus strand of OZ012741.1, from coordinate 505,787,048 downwards.
AAAATTATTTTAGAAAAAAATTGTACAAAAGTTATAAAAAAAAGTTACTATTCATTGTATTTATTAACGGTTAATAAGGTGTAGGTGTAAAATCGGATATTCAAATAATATATACTCATTCTAAAATGGTGAAGTATTTGTACGGGTGACTAGTACATATCTTGTATTCATGGTACCTTTTTATCAATGTGTTTTGAGTGAAATTTCTTGTTTTTAATATATTGTAATACTATCATACATTTTATATTTTCTCTTATCGTAACTTAATACAATTTTGGACTTTTTAAATTTTCATTGTGAAGTTTTATTGTTGAATTCTTTAGTTCTTTATCGATGCATTTTAATGAAAAACTCTTATTTTTATTGACATTATGTTTACTGGTGTTTTGGTAAAGAAATTACAAGTTTTATGTCACTTACAAGATTAAATAGAAAAAATTATAAGGACATTTTTGTGCGAGATTTTTGAGAAATATATCTATACCAAAGGGTTTAAAGTATGAATTTAAAGAAACTAGATGAGAATGTAAAAAGATAAATGCAAGATTGCTTACAAGAGAGACAAAAGTTTATATATTTGTCAAAAGTTCTATATCTGTTTGACTTGAATGTGTTAATTTTAAAGAGAACATAAATGAAATTGTGAACCATTTCCCTAGAAACAAAATCTATTTATATACTATATGTACATCATGATAACCGTCCTCAATGGTTAACTCTCCAGAATTTGACACGTAAACAATCATATGGGATTTTGTCCTCTGTTTCGCTTCCACACATCTTCAGCTCTTAAATTGCTGCAAGCTGCTACTACTGTCGAAAATAACTTCGGGTTCTTCATTTGCCCCTATCGAGAATCTCACCGATCGAAGCTTGTGATTTTGATGTAGAAACATGATTTAACTACCTATGCTTTAGCATGTATATTTATCTCTCATCCCTACTCCTGTCGAACACGATGGCTCGAAAATATCAAGCTAACAGATGCCCCTAAAAAATGTCATTTTCGTTCATGTTTGCAATAAAGAAGAAAGGTGGCATTTTTAGTAAACTCTCGACATTGTTCAAAGAAATCTACATATGTCATCGTCATCATGACCGTTTTCACCTAGTTGTTACGTCAATGAATGTGTGTGCAACCACCATCATTGTTACGATTTCCAAGGCCATTGTGGACCACAGGAATTAACCGCATTAACAAAACAATGATTAAAATTTCAAACCAAAAAATCAAAATGCCACTTGTTTTGATTTCAGGGGAAAACTGAAAAATCTCCCTTTTCATCAGACTATATATACATGTCATACCCCCAAATTTTCCCTACCTTCTTATTCAGTTCATCTGGCTTATGATTTTGTTCATTTACATACGTTTGTCTATTTGATCATGCATTTCGGTCATTCATCGGCGTTTCCATATTGTAACAACTTTAGGTCAAATGTTCGGTAATAATGGATGTTATCAGTTTAAGTGGATTTTCAAGGTGAATATTATTTGGTAATTATTCAGGTTTATTTCTCATATTTCTTGTGGTATGGATCACCTCTTTATTTGAGATTCATGGTTAGTTGGGAGATTCGACTGATTGTCACTCAATTAAGAAGTTTGCTTGGATTCAAGTAAAAAGGCAAAGTTGAAATAAAAGGAAGATTTCATTCACTTACTGCAAATTCACAATACAATGCATATTTCTTGAGATACAAGTTAAAAGAATAGATTACAAGGAAAGAGGATAAAAAATTACATCTTTTGGGTACAATTGACTTTTTGGTCAATGGTCGATCATTGACTCGGTTTTGACTCGTGAATTTTTCTAGGCCTATTCTACAAGCATTTGATCAACATAATCATCATCATTCATAACAAATAGATTATGTAACGATTAAGCTAAGTGCTAATTTCCAAAAAAAATTATCTTCCATCAAGTTTCACAGCTATGGTTTGTTCTTCACTTTCCATCATTGTTTCAAGCCTAAAATATTCAGAATTTAATCCGAGTTTACACATTAAAAAAAGTGCTTATTTTAGACACAATTTTTTTTCCCCTAAAAGCACTTCAAATAATGAGATGATTCATTAAAAATTCAAACCAAAAGTGGTAGAAAAAATAAGTAAAAATATTGAAATTCAAGTTAATTAATAACGACCATTTGTCTTACATCCTAACTTGGTACTTTTACTAAACTCCAACACCATTGGTCTCTAACTACCCTTAACTACCTATTTCTACACAAGTCATCCATCTAACTTTCAAACTAACACAAAATTTGCAAACAAACATAAACCCCAACTTCTATTTTTTTCATTCAATCTCAACTTGCCATGAACTATTGGATGTTTGTGGGATGTTTGCTGGATGTTTCCTGTAAGCTACCGTTTTGAAATTTCTTATTAGATAATCAATTATTTTTGCATGAAACACATAAACTTGAAAATAGTGATTTTTTAATTCTTAACCATTAATTACATGTATATATCATTAGAAGCAATTTTTCATCACAATTAGAATGTGTGATTATTTTTCACGAATCATTATAACGAATGTCAATCGATTGGTTTTTTTTTTCACTTTGTTTTTCATCTTTTCACTTAATTTTTCAAAATTCGTGGCTCATTTGCAAAATTCTATCGCATGTTTGAATTTCTTGCGAAAAATGGAATTCGGTGATATATAATTTACATATTGTTTATTTGATTTAATATTTTTTAAAAGATCAAAATTCTTGAATACGTACAAAATTAATGAACAATTAAAGAACACAAATGCAATGTACATAATTGTGACACATGTCACATCTTTTCCCTTCTCTCAGTGCCATATGGAGCAACAATATTGGTTCTGCACAACATAAAGACAAATCGCTCGACAAAACGAGAATAAGACGAAACTTATTATGTGGGCCTTTTTGGACAATGAACCTTATTCTAATTGCATTTTACACTCCTAAAATAGACAATTTTCCTTTTTACTTTCTTCTATTATTTTCTTCATTACCAATTCTTTTTACCCAATTTTAATTCCGGTTTTAATTTTATATTTTGTGCACCATTTAGAAATTAATTTCTCACGTGGCTAATTAAAAAAACTCTTTTTTTTTCTTCTTAAAACTAAAAAAACCTTAACTAATATGATGTGAACTATTTTCATTTAATTAACTCTTCTATATTTTTGTTTAGTCATTTAATTAATTCTTTTGATTAATTAATTGATTAAATATTTGACAACAATAGGAATTATTTCCATATGACACCGTAATTTCACCATGTCATTTTCTCATCTATTCAAACTAAAGCTCATTTTTACAAATCAATTCAAAACACTTAAAAATACGATTAGAATTGTGTGTCATGAGTCTTAAGAAATGGAGAAGGATGAGAGGGATATATTCCTACCCTTATTATGAATATCTTTAAATACGGAACGTAGAGCCAAGTTATTCAAGGTGTTCGCCTTCATTCATAGACTTTAGTGCAATTCAAATTAAGACAATTTCTTCAAATTTAAAATCAACCACAACCAATCAAAATCTTCTTTTTTGCTTTAGGGCATTCAAAAACCTTTCAAAAAGGACATGTTATTTCTGTTCTACCGCAATACAAACAAATCTTAAGACTCTCATGCGCGAGCATACAAGCTACGTTTAACTGCTAGAATACAATCCAAGTGCATCCATTTTACCACAAACAAACAAACGCATAAGTCTCCCACGCGTGAGTATACAATCAACGTTTAACTACTAGAATGCAAATGTTATCGTTGTTCAATAAAAATAATAAACACATCCGTATTTTCTACTCCGAACTACGAAGCTTTGATTTTCTCATTTCACTATAGGAATTTGTAGGCACAGGATTTTAAAATCTTGACGAGCACACTAATTAAAACCTTTTTTCATAAGACAGAAACATAACAAAAACCCTCATACCACCTTCTGTTTCTAACCAGCTAGCTGATTACCCGATATACGCTCAGAAATAGAAGCATGTCTCAAATCACTATGTAAGAGCTTCAACACGGCCAAGAACTATTAAGGGAGGAAGTCAACCAACTTAGGACTTAGATGAGCAAAGTTATGGAAATATTACAAACATTGATGAGAAAGGAAGTAAATCTCGCACCAATTTCTATGGCAGGGATGATCACACTATTACATCTGCCTAGTTCCACCTCATGTCATGTGATGCCTCATGGACATCATCCACAACAAGCTTATGCAATTCCCGTCAGACAAGGACCAGTGTAGAATCAACAACTGTATGTTCTGTAGCAGCGAGACCCTCATGCTCAACAAGGCCAGAAAAGAATAATAAAGACAAAGAGAATGTTTGACTCATATCATATGCCTTACCTCCAACTTCTTCGTCATTTACTCAATAGCTCATTAGTTACACTAAAAGAGGTAGGACTTCCTCTAACACCTCTTCCTCCTGGCTATAACGCGAACTCTAGGTGCGAGTTTCACTTAGGGGAGCCATAGCATACGATAGAGGATTGCAAAGCTCTAAAGCATAATGTGAAAGACTTGATCGATTCAAGTGTTATCACGTTCATTCCAAATGGTCCGAACAAACAGAACAATCATATACCCACTGCATGCACTACTACAAAACGCATAAACAACAACGCCATGGTCACCACGGTTCTTTCCTACACCGTGGTGACATCTCTAAACTAATGCGCTGTCATATTATTTTTATTTTTTGATTAAAAATTATTTGTATATGACAACGGTTGAGGAGCCAATTATGGTGATACCATCAAGCTCTCGTGGGTTCGAACCTTAACGCCCTCCTATAAATTATTCCTTTAATATTAAGGCACACCTTTTCTTTTGTATTTATTTTTAAATAAAAAACCTAATGGGTTATTACTGCAGTTGATGAGTTCCACTGTTGTGATATATTTTATTTTTTTATTTAAAAATTTTAATTGTAAATTAAACTCTGGCACTTCTTTATGAAATTTCACTATGAAAGTAAAATATCATAACAGTTGTTGGTATTGGCCGTGGTGGTAGCTTCATAATATTACACACTCCTAGTTAGCTTGTCTCTTCAGTATCCTTTTTTCCATTAAAAATAGAAACAATACTGTGAAACGATACACGATTTCAACCTTAAAACCAAATGTTTAATATTTTGAAACGATACACGATTTCAACCAAAACACCATCGTTCACCCTAGCTTGTCTCTTAAGTATCCATTCTTCACTATGTATTTGTCATTTTCGTCATCATCATTAAGGAGGTTGACAAGACCATCACGATCGTAACGTCGAGAAAGAAGAGTACACAAACTAAGATGTCACCGTCGAGAAGGAAGACAACAACAACACCGTCATTTCCGTAGGGAAGGAAGACAACACCAACACCAAAACCAACATAATTTGCTTAGTCATCACGTTTAGGGTACGTAAAATATTTTCCCCATGTATCTACAGTAAACTTCATTATCCATTGTTGTTGTTGTTGTTGTTGTTTATGTTGTGGTTGTTATTTATGTTCTTGTTGTTCATGTTGTTATTGTTGTTGTTTTTTAACATAGATGTCGACCTTGTTGAGTTCTACATCAAATACTAGCAAAGAAAATCAAACAAATGATACTCGATCAAAAAGATCACAAAGAGGTGTCATAATGATGCCCCAATTCACATCACTCCATAACTCATCAGGAGAAAAAATTCTGAATAAGTTTGATTCGTTCTACAGAGTAGTGGATTATGAATATTACTCTACTTTTAAGAGTTATGTTGCGTTCCTTGCACGTAGAAAAGTCAGTATACTGATAGATAATTGAAAATAAGTGGATGATAAAGTCAAAGAAAGCATATGGATAGACGTTAAGGTATTACATACTATAATTTTCATATATTCGATATCACTACCTATAATTTCTAATACATACTTATATATTAATTTAAATGTAGTTGAATTTTGAGTTTACTAATGACTCAAAACTGGAAAAAAAAAGTGGATATCTTATGCCAGTGCTCGTTGGAGGGGATTTAAGTCACAGCTCACAGCTGCCTACATTAGGAAGCCTAAGAGAATTCTTGCTCGTCCATGAATTCGATATAATTTTATATCAAAGAAGCAATGAAACGAGTTTGCAAAGATACGTTGTTCTGAGGAATTCAAGGTTACTACTAGTCTTATGTAACCGATATTGTTATGCTAATGAGTTATAGATACTAATCATATATATTTTTCACTATGTTAATAATAGTTTAAAAGTGAAGTAGGAATACAAAATAAGGAAAAGAACATGTACCCCCATAGATTGTCTTGTGGGGGTTACAAGAAACTTGAGAAAAGAATCATGCTAGAAAAACATAAAGAAACAGGAGATGATCGCATCCCATCTCCATCGTCAAGACATGAGAAATGGAAGATGGATCGATTAAGACCAAGTGGAGAGTACACCTCTGAGGCGTCAAGAGTAGTTGCTAAGAAAATTGTAAGTACGATTTTTTCTGCTTAGGTTATTTAAATGCGTTGGTAACAATATATGTAAGTTGCTCATGTTATGTAGGATAAATTGGTTGAGGCAACCCGTGAAGGCACATTTGTTCCAGAAGCAAGACATGACATATTAGTATAAGCTATCGAAACAAATGAGTATCGTGGGTGTGTCCGTGGTGTTGGAGAAGGTGTCAGCTTGAGGTCATTCTTTGGGTCTCAAAGAAAAATTACCGAAAACCCGAAATTTAATGCACAAAGACAAAAGATAGAGAAAGTTGAGAAGTAATTAGAAGAACAAAGGAGGATGTTAGAAGAGGACAGAGAAAAAATGGAAAAAGATATGGAAAGGTTTCAAGAGTTATATTCGGCATGTGCTTTACTTGAGATGTTAGTGTTTTATCGGAAATGTATGGTATATATTATGCTTATTTTTATTTTATATTCTAATTAAATATTATGATGTAGAGATTAAGTGGAAACCTTGAATAACGTACAAGTGAAGATCATCGTTATGTTGATGGTGATGATGATGATGATCAAACTCCAAGTAGAATTTTTGTACATCGTGCTTCTACAAAAGGAAGTAATTTTTCATCCCCGGCCCCTCCAGATAACCGCAATGACATAATGAACCCTAAGAAAAATGAAATCACCATGCTATACTTGAATTTTGCGGTGGTAAATGATACGCAACCTCTTCCGCTAGAACATTGTCCATGTTTGGAGTTATTCTATTACAGTCCTGATGATGTAAGGGATTTTCTCGGTGGATATAAGTGGCTGGACGTAGGGATATTGCAAGTTTGATGCACATAAGTATATAGTTGAATATACATATATGTCATTATTGAAAATTATCATTTTTTGTATTTCCTCCCTTAATTTATTCATTTTCTTTAACCATTTAGGTACGTTCACCATGTTTGTATAGAGTTAAATAAATCGAGTATTTATGGAATTTTGGATCCGCTTTTTATTTAATGGATGTTTAATCAACCAAAAGACATTTGACACTACTTGAAAAAACAATTAAATGAGGAGGAAAAAATGTTACTTAGCACCATTTCTCTGTTCGTAAGTATTTTTGTAATTGATGTTTATGTATTCTATATTTATTTTTTTTAGCAAATACTAATAATATATATGCTCGTGTTTATTCATATCATTTAAGACAAATATGATAATTGTACTGTGTTTCTTGAATGATCCACTTGAAAAGAATATGAAAGAGATATTAATTTGTAAGTGTATGTTTATTTCATTATCTTTGACATTTTAATTAGTTTATCATGTAATATTTTTAATAATGTACAGTGTTGTGGAGCAACTGAATATGATGAACAATGTTAGAAGAAAGCCCTCATAGATCTTTTCTGAAGTGAGTGGCCCGATTACCTGTTTATTTCATTTACATTCATGTGTGGTTATATTCATGTAATTATTTCTTAATATTGTAGACGAGGAGACAACCCGGGACTTACGAGTGTGGATATTATATCATGAAGCACATGTTAAACATTGTCCTTGCCGACATTGTTGATTCATGGGATAAGGTATATATGTCATAAAATATTTACGTATATTAATATATAAGTTGACTATTGAATTATTATCATGCATGATATTCAATTTTTTTCTCTTTCTTATGTAGATGTTTAACGCCGAAACCTCATTCCCCGTTGAGGACTTTGTAGATCTTCGTAAACGTTGGGCGTATATCCATAATGTGTTTAATTGTCCTACTAATTGATTTATTGAGATGTGCTAATGACTTATTTTTTGTATTGTTGATGTGAATATTACGTTTGACTTAAACATATTGTGCATGTGTTTGATGTAAATATTAATTTTTCCTTTTGATGCACAATGTTAGTTGTTTTTATGCTCTTTATGCATGGTTAACAAAAATACAAGTTGTTCTAAATTCACTGATATGGTTATAATAGTTACAGGATAAAAAATGGGAAGAATTTGAAAAGCAGAGAATTGCATATTTAAAATAGAGGAAGTTTTGACAGCGGCTAGATTAACTAACCGTTGTGATATTGAATGTTGACCAGATTCTATCACAATAGTTGGATTAACTAATTGTTGTGATATTGAATGCTAACCAGATTCTATCATAACGGTTGGATTAACTAACCTTTGTGATATGGCGCACACTAGAATATAACAACGGTCTTAGAATTGTGATTGTAAGTACCGCATATACAACAACACGCTACATAATAGCACCTGGTCTCGTGTTGTTATATATCTTTCCCAACTGTTTTAAATGCCTTTTCCGTAGTAGTGATGTGGACACAACTGTAACACCATAACCAATGTAAATGGAAGCATAGATATACTCGAAGAGGTCGCATCCATTGAAAAAAATTGAAGAAGAACCTCTTTGGGGACTATCACATAAACTTCTACAAGCATGATAACTCCATATTGTGGATGAGAAAATAAAGCTAATCACGCAAACAATCATTAGACTGTTCAATCATTTTCATTTGTAATCTTGTTGTTTGTCAAGTACAAATTCACTTGTAAAACACATTTGTTTTAGAAGGATAATAATAATGAAATGAATATGCATGTTTCAAAAAAAATCCATTTGTGTTCACTCATATTTTATTCATCCAAATCAAACTCCTATTTAAGCTAAAATCAAAAGGAGAATTATGAAATCAAAATACACGAAATTGCTGGCTGTATGCATTTGAATAAAACTTTGCTGACAATGTAAGGCATTGTTTCAAATCTATAAACACCTGAGGTATAAGGAAGATAATCCCTAGTCAACCCCTTTGAGTCTAGGAGTAGGAGTTTATTTCTGTACAAATAAGCCCTCAATCTTAACCAGGGCAAGGTAGTCTTCGGTTAATTTGATCATGCATTTAAATCTCAAAAGGAGAAAAAAAAAGGAGTGTCCCATTTGAGGATCAACCAAATCTTATCCCTCATGTGAGGTCGAAAAACACAAATGGTTGTCCCTCACTAACAAATGGAACGAGGCACTCACACCCCTTCATAAAATCAAATTAATAAATGTCACACGATTTGTTACCCAAATAAAATGATGAGAAATGCAAAAAAAAAAAAAGAGGGAGAAATGCCTGCTAAGTCAAAAACTCAAAAATAAATGACTTAGACAAAAATTAGAGCATCCTGGTAGACTACAAACTTGTAAAATCAGTCTAATACAAAAAATTAGGGAAAGCAAAAAGAAAAAGAAAAAGAAACGATCAAAAGAAAAAATATCCTTAACAAGAATAAACTCGTGTGACTACAATAAGTGGGTGACTGCCACTTCAAAAACCTCGTTGGTTGTTTTGTCGCCGTTTCTACCATTGAAAATCCTTTTAGGAAATAAACGCTTGTGTCGAATTAGCTGAATGTAGGACTGGAGAACATCAAGGAGAATGGTTGGGTTAAAATAAAATTTTGAGCCATAAATCCTTTTTTTATGAAACCGTGAACCAGGCCACGTTACAACCCTCAAAAGACGTAATTGAGACAGGGTTTATTTTAAAAGCATACTAGGTAAGATCGCGTCAAAGATGACTCATAAAGATTTATTCATCATTTGTATTAATATCGATATGACATTTTGACTAGTGAACATCGAATATCACTTGGATTTTAAATTTCGCATAAGCATATCATTAGAATTTTCATCCTTAAAATAAACAGTTTTACTCACGAGTAAGAACCTGACATCCAAAAAGTTTCCACAATGGTAAGGTTGATTAAACTAAGGGGAAAAACTCCTAAGGACTCTATTGAACAAGGGCCAACCATTCAAATTAATAACACCAAGAGGAAAAACGTCTGAAAACTATGTGAGCAGAAGAAGAAGCCTCTTCAAGATTCAATTAATATGGGGAAATCATGTAGAGATTCGAAAAATATCTTAAAGAGATGGTTAATTAGGGGCATACAACTTCAAAATACTAGGGCAGGTCAAATCAAGATCATCCATGATAAGGTTGCTTCAAAACTTATGACTGGGACAGCCCATGCAGATACCTTACAGACTGGGGCAATACTGACAATAAAGCGACGTCTCTTCTCCATACTTTCGAAGCTACTCAAGCAAGCTTTATCATGCAACCGCTAAGTTCTAGAAGAATAACGGGAAATCATGCTAAGCATATACTATAACCTTTCAACTAGAAGTCTTGTAGCAAAGCAAGACACTTCTCAGTTTCAACCATACCTGACATGCCTCCAAGATACTTGTTGGGTCGTCAAAATCATTACATAAATTATCACCATGCATTAATCATGTCGATTCGCTCATGCATATCATTTATCTAGCGTAAAATGAAGCTATACAACCTGTCACACCCTAATTTTTTACTATAAAATTTCACGTCTTTTTGCATCATCTGTATAGTTTATCATCTGTATAGTTTATCATAATACTTAATTTATTAGCTGAAATAAATTTGTTGGAATTACAGTTGAATCGGTCAAATTAAAAGTCAATTGTGCATAAAATCAGTGGACGAAAAAATTTAAAATCGAGGCTGCAAATGTCAGTCATATTAATCTAAGTTTTGCGTAGTTTAACCTGGCGCGCTCATTTTAAATTTTTCGATCACTTTTCGGTCGAATTTTTGGACACTTTAATCCATTTAACTGAGTAAAATTTATTTCAAAATTTGACCAAACGTTGAATTTTGTCGAATCGTATATTTTTTGCTGATTATTTTAGTGTATTCGTTTAATTTTTTCGGACACTTCGATACCAGTTCAATTATTCGTTTTTTACCGCTTTTATTTTTATTTCTAATTTAATAATATTTCTTTAATTACTTAGTTTCATTTTAGATTTTTTATTTTATTATAGTATATTTTACTTTTATTTATTTTATTTATTTTTTATATTAAATTTTATATTTAGTTTTTAGAAACATATTTAGTAAGCTTTAGAAGGTTGCTTGCTACTAAGAACTTGTAACGTGTAAATTTTACATTGTACAAACCTTTTTTCTCTTTTCTTGAAAACATGCAAACGTACAACTTTCTCTCCTTCTTTTCATTATCCAAAAAATAATATGAACCAAATTCATTTTTATAGTTATGGATTTATGGTTTATAAACCAAAGCATTTTTATAGTTATGGTTTATAAACCAAATCACTTGTTTTAAATCAGTTTTAAATAGATTTTGATTTTAACCTAAATTATTTAGTTAAATTTAAATTTAATTTTTTTTAAAATTATATCGATTTTTAAATTTAAATACTTAGATTTGAATATATTTTTATTTAAATATAAATATAAAAAAAAATTAAAAAAATTGAAAAAAAATCTAAAAATAAAAATAAAAAATAAAAAATAAAAATAAAATTGAAAATAAAAAATTCTAAAATAAAAAATTTCAACAAATTATATGGACTTAAAATGATAACTAATATTTATAATACATATATTTGTATATTTCAAAATCTCTATTTATTGGTGAAAAAATCTATAATATTTATAATTATTTTTTCACAAAGCTTTAATGAACTTCGAGATTTATAAATAAAAACTATAGTCAAATTCAACAAGTCAAGCTTTGGTATATTTTCTTACACATGTCAAATCAAACTCGATGCACTAAGACCTATATAATTAATTACTGAAAGTTCATATAATTAACCGATAAAAGTCCATATAATTTGTGAAGTATTAGTACACCATTTTAGGTAGTTAGAGAATTTGTAAACAATTTTTTTTTTAATTTTAAAATACAAAATTTTGAATCTTTTGATTTAAAATATAAAATTAGTTTATAACGTGTATATGATAAAACATGAAAAGAGATAAAAACATATTAATTTAATAAATAAAATTTGGATAACCAATAACTAAACCACATGAAAATCGGTTTATATTTAAATAACAAAGTGAATAACCAAATTTATATTTTAACATTTTGTTTGAATTTTTAAAAATAGAATAATTTGCATATAAATTTAGTTAACAATAATCGATTTTTTGCGCTTTCTACCACACTTTCTGAATCCACAAGACAACGATGATACTTTTTCATTTTTTGCGTTGACGTGTACTTTTCCTTTTTTTTACTAAGACCTAAGCCACCTTTCTGCATAATACAAGCCAGTATCCCCACCTTTTTAATCTCCACACGATACTCCCAATCTTTTAATTCCACATCACATGATTTACATGAAGAAAGAGGAGCCTACACTTTGAACACTGTTAGTGTTGTTATTGTTCGAAGCACCATCAGAATATTTGTTAGAAGCTGTTCCGAAGTTTCTACGTTAAAACTGATAAACTTTTCATCTTTTCATGTCTTGGTGGTGTTAAACTGTTGATGGCTTTTCATTTCATATATGCTTTGATTTTAATGACACAGATTTATGATATTTGCTTCTTTCATTTACAAAAAAATTAATTAAAAAAAAAGAGAGAAGAAATAAACAAAAATGTAAATTTTTACTAAATCTATTAAAGAAAACTCCAAAATATGTTTATTTATTTCTTCTCTTGTTTTTTTTTTATATTTATTTTTAGTTTAATTAGTTTTAGATATTAAAAAAATTACAAAAAATATGAGATGCTTTTAATTCGATTTTAATTTACATATTTAGTATTTTTTATTTTCTAGTTTAATTATGTAATATTGTTTTTTTTAAAGTGTAAAGTTTACAATGCAGTGTTCACTAAGTTGTCGTGTTAATAACATACTCCGAGTTTAATATTTGGTGTATTGTTAAGCTATTTAATTTCTTTCATGTGTATAGTTAAATATGTATGGTATTGACTTCTCTTGAGTTAAATAAAACAAATGTAGTAGTATCTTTGACTGTATTCTGACATTAATAATGTTGACATTGTTCAATAATTATCATTTCAATTCATTAAAAAAAAATTCAAATTTTATGTCTCATTAATTATTTGTTTTAATTATTTTTTAGTTTTAATTTATAATTTCAAAAATTCCAAAAAAAAACATTTTAATTATTTTATTTTTATTGGTTGTTAAATATTTAAATAATTAAAAAATGTAAAAATGTTATGATTATTAAATAATTTAAATATTTTTATTTAATTTTGATTAATTAAATTATTAATTAATCTTATTAAATATTCGTATTTAAATTAATTAATTCTTTTGTTGCCCGATTTTATTTTATTATCTGATTATCATGATGGTTTTCCATGTGTACTCTTTGTGTATTTTTGTCTGTCGATTACATGATGCTTTTTCGTGTATTTTTGTTGACTTTTTACTGCCTGATTACCGTGATGTTTTTCCATGCGTATTATGTAGTATTGTGTATGTGCTTTTATTTGATACCATTTACATGATGTTTTTCTGTGTATTTGTTGCTTTCTATTCCTTGTTGACCTAATCCGAGGGAAGCGACTGTATGTTGACTTATTGTTATTGTGCATGTCTCTCGTTTGTTCTTTACTTGTCTTTGTTGTTCTTGGTTCTTAGAACCTAGCAACTCGTAGCTCCACGAACTACAGACGCACTGATTCTCAAGTTCTGCTTGAGAATACATAGGCACAAGGCCCTGATCCTTGGCGAGCAACCTTTTCTTTTTTCACCCTTTTCCCTTTTACATCGTAGTTTCCAAACTATGATTGCTCTGACTTCCTGTTAAAGATAAGTAGGCATATAATTGCGATGATCCTAGCGAGCTACTTTTTTTCTTTTTCCACCTTTTCTTTTTTCTTTGCCCATCCTTTCCTTTAGTAAGAAATTTTAGCCAAAACACAAATATTTCAAGAGGTTCATGTAGAGTACTACAGATACTTAGGGTGCTAGTACCTTCCCTTAGTATAACCAACCTCCACACCTTTGATCTCTCTCTCTCTTGCTTAGCTTTAGACCTTGATTTTTGCTTTGCATTTTATTTATAGGTTATTCTTTCTTTCCCCTTCCCTCGAATAAAATAAAAGTTCGGTGGTGATATTTTATTATTTGTGAATCAAGTTAATACAATATCTTGATATCCAATTCTCACCGCGACAAAAATGACGACTTCACTAGGGACCATTGTTTAGTGGGTTGAGCCTAACTTGTTATATTTGTGTTGCTATTATTATTTGCTATTATACTTGTATATTTGTATATTTGTATATATATATATTGCTTGGATTTTTCTGCGTGCAGGGTTGTGACCTTTGAGCGGTGAGATATGTCTTAACCTGGACTTTAGCATACACCTATGATATGATTGTGGTAAAATCAATAGTTAGCTATTGGGAGTAGTCCTAACATGTCTAGCATATGATAACCACACTCAGTGGAGGCCCCTTTGGTATTACTGATGTTATACGAGTAGTCATATTGGCATTACTTTTTCTGACCTGGGAGTCCGTGAAGCTGAGGACCTTAGTATCCCTTCACCCCTCTAAGCCTTGTAGTGATTATCCAGGTGTAGATCTGCGATGGTTGTCATGCGATGCTACACTCAGACGAGTTTATCTTGAGAATATTATTAGCTCGCATGAATAGTCATTATAAGCCGATAATATCTGAAAGATTTATCGATGACTCTGGAAACTTTGTTAGAATCCGTTGTGCAGGTGCTTTACCCCTAGTACATGTAACACCCTTTTCTATCCCACAAATATAATGGTAAATCAATCATATTTATCAGAGTAAAATATTGAACGCAATAAAATCATCTCAAAAGGTCGCACATTTCCCAATAATTCAAATATAGTCAATGCTCCATAAACAACGGATTTTCCCAAAATTACTCAAAAGGCAGCGGAACTCAAAAAGGAAAAAGTCCAAAGTTTTCCTTGCGCAGTAACTTAATCAAAATAACAATAATCAATAAAACATGGTTCACCTCAAAAGGCCCCAACCCGATGTTACACTATCATAGCAAGACCCTCTAAGTCAACCACAATGGCCAACGACCCAAAAACTTCAAAAAGTCCTCGACGACATCCACAACTAAACTTGGTCATCTGCATGTTACCCACGTGGAGGCAACATTCAAACAGGCTGGGTGAGTAAAACGATTCATAATAATCAATATAGGAATCAATATATAAAATAATGTCATTTTCATATTCAACATCATCAAAATCATCAAGGAACATCAAATGCCACAACATTATAAATTACACCAAATTGTCACATAAATGCAAATGCAACAAGACTCATGCATGTGGTACCAATCAACATAATTCGATGGACATTGGACCATCAATCCTCCATAGATCCACAACAGTAGGATCGATTCTACACGAGAATCAGACCATAACAAAATACCTCACATCCGCACAATGGGACTCAAGCCACAAGAATCAAGGTCCTAGGTCGAAGTCCGAAATGCATATGAATGCATGATGCACACGTATAATCCTCATAATAAACTCATTAGGTGCATCATCATTCATCAAAATCATCATAATAATCATGTCATCATAGAATCATTAAAACTTATGAAATCAACATCATAACCCATCATCATTACTCATAGGAATCATCATACACTCATGTAATAATCACAGAAGAATCATAGTCATACTCATGGTAATTCATCAAAGAAATCACAACATCAAGACATCATTGCGCAAGATCAGAATTCGCAAAACTTTGCTATGTTCTCTAGCAAGTTCGTTGTTCGAGTCTGGGGCGAATGTTTGTCGTGCGAATGATTCTTTGTTGTGCAAACTCGCGATTACAGCAAATCATTGTTACGCACCAGCACCAAAACTAGCCCAAAAACCTCTACGATTTCCTTCCCCAATGCGTTAAAAACATCCATAAGTCATTCCTAAGGTATTACGGCGATAAAGGCATAAAATCTACGACTTATTAGGCCAATCCCATATCCTATTTATGCCTCAAATTTCCATAATTTCTTACAAATACTCCACAGTCATTAAAGTTCTAACAATCACTTACCCGATACGATTAAACAACCTCAACAGTAGATTTGGCCACGAAGGCCTACTTTCCCTTAATCTCAAATCAGCCTCAAACGTATCATAACATCAGTTCAAATCCCTCAAACTCATTGAACTCATCACTAGAAAGGAAACAACAATCCAATACTAAAAAATCCCTAAACCCTTAAATCAGCTTTAAACACATTGAATCACATATTGAAAACAATGAAGGCAATACTCCCCATACTTTAATTGCCGACTCTAAGCCTTTCTCCTTGATTCTTGGAAACCTCGCGAAGCTTTGCCTCAATCCTCTTCCTCAGAGCTCTGGCCTCTATTTCTTCACTTTTCACGGTCTAACAAGAATGAATCGTAATTCTCTCAAAATTCCTTTTTGTTAAACCTAAATTTGGGCCTTAAAATTGAGTTTTCCAACTTCACCCTCACTAACTCCTCCTCAAATGTCCACTTTGCCCTTAATTCACTTATATTTGTTTAAATTAATAATAATACCAATATATTCATATTATATACTATTATTTAAATAAATAACTCAAAATCCATAATTATCAATATTCATACCAACCACCAAAAATACGAATATTCATATTTAAATAAATTAAATAAATATTCCAATAAATTTGGGGTATTACAGTACACACCCCGTGCTTGGTTCTTTACTTAGACTTCATGATGTGATCTTGAACCTTTGATCCTGTTATCTGTGATTTGCATCCTGTCTTGCATCGTATTACATATCATTTGCATCTTTTGCATGATTCATTGCATACCATCTGTTTGTCCAACCACTCATTTTCAACTGTCTCTATCTTCCAGTTTTACCTATCAGTCATCAAGTTGATTCCTCAACACTGATATAGGACTAGAGCTAATTATAGAAGATGTCAGAGAAAGAAGTGGATAATGCAGAGATCCGAATAAAGATCGATAATTTGAAATTTGGCATGACTAAGCTCACCGAGATGCTCCAAGTCCTGATTGCCAGAGGAGAGCAACCTCAAAGGACTACTACTCAGGAAGTTTCAAGCGCTAATCCTCCACCTATTCAGATGCCACCTTCTACTTGGCCAGAGTCTGGTTCATCTCACAACTACTCTCCACCTCTTGCATCTACTGCCATGATTGGTCAGACTGCTAGACCATAATTTCAAGCTCCTGTATTCGCTGAGCCCAGACTTGTGGTCCACACTGTTGCCCAGACTATTCAAGCTCCTTTCTTTGACTACAATGTTGTTAGTGCTCAAGCTGAAGACCATGAAGATTTTGTTGAGCATGAGATTATCCATGAAGATTTTCAGATCATAGATAAGATACTCAAATCCATTAAGGGTACTGATTTCTTTAATGTGGATGCATACCACATGTGTTTGGTTTCTGGCCTTGTTATTCCCGCTAAGTTTAAAACTTCTGAGTTCGTAAAGTAAAAGTGTCACTCTTGCCCAAGAGCTCATCTAGTCATGTACTTCCGAAGGATGACTTCTTATACACACAATCAAAAGTTGCTCATCCACTGCATTCAAGACAGTTTGAGTGGCGCCTCTCTCAAGTGGTATATGAACTTAGAACAAAGCAGTGTCCACTGTTAGATGCCCAATTGTGCTAATTTGAGCTATCAAATAATGGCATCTTTCACTTCTTTTTGTGCCGAAAACGTATTTAATCGCCTTGCTTTTGTTAATGTGCATCATTATGTTAAATGCTTTTGGTCCCTTTGATTTGTGCGTTATTGTGCAGGATTTGAGTTTGAAAGAGTATAATTTAGAAGCACAAGAAAGATGGCAAAGGAATCAAACAAAAATCAAAAGCAAAAGTTGGTTCGCTCAGCGAGTGAGTAGCGAGTGTTCGCTACGACCTCGCCTAGCGAGCACGTAGCGAACAGCTCCAGACTTGGGCAGAATCATTTTGGACATCAATCTTTGGTAGCGAGCTGGTGGCGAAGAGGCTCGCTAGGCGAGCTCCCAGCGAGCACCTAGCGAGCAATTCCAGAGTGTTCCAGGCACCCTTCGCTGGGTCATTCGTTGCAGCGAGGCGTAGCGAAGCAAAACAGAAGCAAAATTGTAGACCTCGCTGGCATGTTCGCTAGGCGAGGCTGTAACAAGCGTTCGCTAGCAGCTCGCCTAGCGAGGAGGTAGCGAGCGTGCCCAGAATTCCCACTTACTATAAGTAGCATGGGCTACTTTTTGTGAATCATCTTATTTTGACTATTTTACATTGTTTTGCTGTAAGTAGAGGTTTTTTGACCTAAAAACCTTTTTTGGCTTATTTTCTTCATCTCTTAAGATAATCAAACAAAAAGAAGGTGGATTCTCATCAAAGTTGGATCATTCGACTTGGATGTTCATCAACCTTCTTCCGAAACTTCTTTTGCAAGCTAGCATGAGAATGAGTAGCTAAGTTCATCTTGTTGTCAAAGAGAGATGTAGGTAATCATTAAACTTTGTATGTATATGGATGATCATCATTTGTAAACTCTTAAATGATTAATAGATGATGAAAACCTTGTTTCATTTATAATCTTTTGTGTTGGTTGATGATTGAGAAATATTTACCAACTCTTGACCTAGGTTTTCATCCTTCTCTTTTCTTGAGCTAGAAATAGTCTTGGATGGTTTTGTTCACTTATAATGTTAGACTTTAAAGTTGTCATTTTGATAGATTGTGTGAGAGATCAATAATGGATCAAAATGGTAAACATCATAATATGAGTTAGAGATAATCATATTGAGAGGATATTGTGAATGTGTTATCATTAAAAAGAGTTTATTAAAATGTTGATTGGAAGTATGCATGCACAACGATTACCGAAACCTAACTTTGGCAATCTCAATTTCAAACCGTCAAACCCTAACTTTTACTGTTGTTTATAACTTTTCATCAAGATACCGATTCTAAAACCAAACCCCTTTGATACTATAAAACTACGAATTTAACAACTATTGAACGGCGACAAAAATCTTATATTCCCTGTGGAGACGATAACAAAAACCCGACACTTTACCACTGTCCTAACAAAATGGCGTCGTTGTCGGGGAATATAAATTGATATTGCGAGCATCGCAATAGTTGCTGAATTTTTAGTTGTGAAATTTTGACTTGTGCTTGTAATTTGTTTGGTTTAGTGTGCAGCCCTTGTTTATGCGAGGACAGATTCCTGAGGACCAAATTCTTTTTGATCCTGAGATTGAAAGAACCTCAAGGAGACTGAACAGTAGAGCAAGACGTAGGAGGCAGCAAGCCAGGCAAAGACAAAATCAAGGAGAAAGTTCTTCGACTACAACATCACCACCACATTTCATACCAATCATGGCAGAACCACCACCCCCACCGCCAGTTTTTACTCCATGCACAAACAGTCCAAGACATACGGCTCAGTTTGCACGAAATCTCCAAAATGGAAGACAAGCGGAGATGAAAACGGGAATCCTAGCTCTAGTCTATCAAAATCCTTTCACGGGAT
The DNA here is from genome assembly GCA_963859935.3 of Lathyrus sativus. Lineage (NCBI taxonomy): Eukaryota > Viridiplantae > Streptophyta > Magnoliopsida > Fabales > Fabaceae > Lathyrus > Lathyrus sativus. The sequence continues at coordinate 505,767,235 of OZ012741.1, read as the reverse complement.
TAGACCATGAGGATCCGTTTACTCATCTTACAAAGTTCTATGAGATTGCGAGCGCAACTGGAGCTACCGAAGCTGATGAAGAGTCATTGTTTAGGAGACTATTCCCTCATTCCTTAATTGGGAAAGCGAAGGAGTGGTATCTTGATCAATCGACAACAATCATGACCGATTGGAATCTTTTAGAAGAAAAGTTTCTTGAACGATTCTTTCCACATAACCGGTTCATGGAGGCTAAAAATGCAATTGCGGTATTTTCTCAAGGAGCGAGTGAATCACTCAATGAAGCTTGGGAGAGTTACAAATCTATGTTAAGAAAATGCAAGGGACACGGTTTCGATGAGCTCACTCAAGTTCACATTTTCCGCAATGGACTCCTTTCGGTTCACAAGACCTTATTGGATGCTACGGCGGGAGGTTCTTTAATGTCAAAAAGCGCCGATGATGCAACCGCAATAATTGATAAAATGGCACTTAATGATCACCAAGGGAACCACAATCGAGGGGTAGCTCAAAGAAAGCCGGGTGTGCTCGAGTTAGGAACAAATGATGTTATACTTGCGCAAAACAAGCTCATCTCACAACAAGTGGAACTTTTAACTCAACAAATCAAAGAGCTAAAAGAACCGTCAAAAGCTAAACAAATAGCTTGTTGCGAGCTTTGTAAGGGCGAGCATGATACTGGATTTTGTCCGCCTCCCGGATTTGAAGAAGTGAACTACATGGCTAACCAACGAGATTACCAACAAAGGCAACCGCAACAACAACCGTACCAACATCCTCAACAACAACAACAACAAAACTATCAAGGACACCAAGGATACCAACCTAGAGGTAACTACCACAATAACCAAGGTTATGGGGGAGGTAACTCTAGCCGTCAAAATCCGTATGTACCTCAACAACCGCCAGTTGCAACTTCTAAGCTAGAAGAGACATTGATGCAATTCATGCAAATGTCTATGGAAAATCAAAAAAGCAATGATGCGGCAATAAAAAATCTTGAGACTCAGGTTGGTCAACTCGCTAAGCAATTAGCGGAGCAACAAGCCGGACCATCTTTCTCGGAAAATACGCAAACAAATCCGAAGGAGCATTGTAAGACTATACGGACGAGAAGTGGGAAGGAGTTGATTGACGAGAGTAGGAAGAGGGAGGTAGAGAAGAAAATTGATGATAAGCTTGATGGTGAAGTTGGTGAATGGAGTGAGGAGGAAGTAGAAAATAATGAAAAAAATGGTGAAGTTGAAAAAGAAAAAGTGGTTGAAGTTGAAAACAAAACAAATGGAGTAGTTGAAAATAACGAAAGTGAAAAAGTGAAAGTGGATGAAGTGAAAAAGAAAAGAGCAAGAAACCCAAGAGCATCTAGAGGGAAGGAGGTGGTGAGCACCACTCCGGTTCAAAATTTGCCTTATCCTCACGCTCCATCTAGGAGAGAAAATGAACGGCATTACGCCCGGTTCATGGACATTTTTAAACAATTGCAAATCACTATTCCGTTCGCCGAAGCTTTGGAACAAATGCCGAAGTATGCCAAATTCATGAAGGACATACTTACAAAGAAGCGGAGGTACACGGAGCCGGAAACAATAGTGCTCGATGCAAGTTGTAGCGCTATCATCCAACGTACTCTACCAAGAAAGGAAGTTGATCCGGGGAGAGTTACATTGCCGGTTACCATTGGTGACGTTTATGTTGGAAAATGATTGATCGATTTGGGGTCAAGCATAAATCTTATCCCTTTGTCTATTGTGAAAAAGCTTGGCAACATTGAGATCAAGTCCATCCGAATGACTTTACAATTAGCCGATAAGTCTACTACTCATCCTCATGGAGTAGCTCAAGATGTGTTGGTTAAAGTGGACAAGTTTTTCTTCCCGGTGGATTTTATTGTGATTGATATGGAGGAAGATGATGATGCGCCATTGATTCTTGGAAGGCCTTTCATGAAAACCGCCTGAATGATGATTGATGTGGATGACGGTTTGATGAAGGTAAGAGTTCAAAACGAAGAGGTCACTTTTGACCTTTTTGAAGCAATGAAGCATTCAAAGGACAAACATGATAGTTTCCGGGTTGACGTAATTGAGGAAGCCACTTTTGAAGTTGTTAAACATGTTCACGACATCACTCCCTTGGAGCTAGCCCTGGATGACTCCTTCGAAGTTTTTACTCTTGAAGAAGAAGAAGCTTTAGATGAGTGTTTGAGAGAGCTTGATAGTCTTAAGGATTTGCAACCGTGGGAAGTAGAGGAAGAAGTCTTAAAAAAAGAGGACAAAGATGAAAAGCCAATCATTGAATTGAAGGATCTACCAAACAATTTGAAATATGCATTTTTAGATGAAACCGAGGTGAAGCCGGTTATCATTAGCAACCTCTTGTCAAAACATGAAGAATCTCTTTTAATTGATGTGTTGAAGAAAAATCAAGAACCAATGGGATGGACTCTTTCCGATCTAAAAGGAATTAGTCCTTCTTATTGTATGCACAAGATCTTAATGGAGGAGGATTTCAAGCCGGTAGCTCAACCGCAACGCCGCTTGAATCCAACAATGAAAGAGGTTGTGAGAAAAGAAGTTGTAAAACTTTTGGATGCGGGAATGATCTATCCTATCTCGGATAGCCCTTGGGTGAGTCTGGTGCATGTGGTTCCTAAGAAGGGGGGCATTATCGATATTCGCAATGAGAACAATGAGTTGATCCCTACTAAGGTAGCAACGGGGTGGAGGATGTGCATAGACTATAGGCGGTTAAACACCGCAACTCGGAAAGACCATTTCCCACTTCCATTCATGGATCAAATGCTTGAAAGACTCTCGGGACAAGAATTTTATTGTTTTCTTGATGGCTATTCCGGGTACAACCAAATTGCGGTTGTCCCGGCCGATCATGAAAAGACAGATTTTACATGTCGATTTAGAATCTTTGCCTATCGTAAAATGCCCTTCGGGTTGTGTAATGCGCCGACAACGTTCCAACGGTGTATGCAAGCCATATTTGCCGATCTCATAGAAAAAACAATAGAGGTGTTTATGGATGATTTTTCAGTGTTTGGGGGATCCTTTAGTTTATGCTTGGAAAATTTGAAGACCGTACTTGAAAGTTGTGTGAAAACAAACTTGGTGTTGAATTGGGAGAAGTGCCACTTTATGGTGACGGAGGGGATTGTTCTCGGCCACAAGGTCTCGTCAAAAGGAATCGAAGTGGATCGTGCTAAAGTTAATGTGATAGAGAAGTTGCCTCCTCCGGCTAACTTAAAGGGAATCAGAAGTTTTCTTGGACATGCCAGCTTCTACCGGCGATTCATCAAAGACTTCTCAAAGGTGGCTAGACCTTTGAGTAATTTGCTTGCCAAAGATCAGGTATTTATCCTAACTGATGAATGTTTGAAAGCTTTTGAGATATTGAAAGACAAGTTGGTCACCGCTCCAATCATAGTCGCTCCGAATTGGAATTTAAATTTTGAGCTAATGTGTGATGCGAGTGAATATGCAATAGGAGCGGTGCTTGGCCAACGAAAAGAAAAAATTTTTCATGCCATACACTATGCAAGCAAGGTTCTTAATGAGGCCCAAATAAATTATGCCATTACCGAAAAAGAATTGCTTGCAATAGTATATGCGCTTGAGAAATTTCGTTCATATCTCATTGGCTCAAAAGTTATTGTTTACACTGACCATGCGGCGATTAGATATCTACTAACCAAGCTGGATTCTAAGCAAAGAATTATCCGGTGGATCCTTTTGTTGCAAGAATTCGATGTTGAGATTAAAGACAAAAAAGGATCCGAAAATGTGGTAGCAGATCATTTGTCTCGGCTTGTCAATGATGAGGTGACCGCCTTAGAAAAAGACATCCGAGAAGAGTTTCCTGATGAAAAACTCTTTAAAGTGCAAGTGAGGCCGTGGTTTGCAGATTTTGCAAACCACAAGGCGAGCGGTTTTGTGCCGCACGACCTAACTCCTAATCAAAAGAGGAAATTCATCTCGGATGCCAAATACTATGTGTAGGATGATCCTTATTTATTTAAGCTGGGAGGTGATAATTTGTTGAGAAGATGTGTTACGGGCGATGAGGCCCAAAGTATGTTATGGCACTGTCACAACTCGCCTTATGGCAGTCATTTTAACGGGGCTAGAACGACGAATAAAGTCCTTCAATCGGGATTTTATTGGCCTTCTATTTTTAAAGACGCAAATACTCATGCGCAAAATTGTGACAGTTGTCAAAGGAGTGGTGGGATAGGAAAGAGAGACGAAATGCCTCTTCAAAATATCCAAGAGGTAGAATTATTTGATTGTTGGGGCATTGACTTTGTGGGACCATTCCCACCGTCTTTTGGAAACGAGTACTTATTGATGGCAGTCGACTATGTGTCGAAGTGGGTTGAGGCGATTGCCTCACCAAGAGCGGATTCTAAAACGGTAATAAGCTTTTTAAAAAGAAATATTTTTTCCCGTTTTGGAACTCCTCGAGTGTTGATTAGTGACGGAGGGTCACACTTTTGCAATGCACCGCTTGAAAAAGTTTTGCAGCATTATGGTGTAACGCATAAAGTGACCACTCCGTACCACCCACAGGCGAATGGTCAAGCCGAGGTCTCAAATAGAGAGATCAAAAGGATTTTGGAAAAGACCGTGTCTAGCTCTAGAAAGGATTAGTCTCAAAAGTTAGACGAAGCTTTATGGGCGTATCGCACGGCTTATAAAGCTCTGATTAGGCTGACTCCATTCCAATTGGTTTTTGGTAAAACTTGCCATCTACCGGTTGAAATGGAGCACAAGGCCTTGTGGGCTTTAAAATTTTTAAACTTTGACCAAGAGTTGGCCGGTGACAAGAGAAAAGTGCAATTTCTTGAGTTGGAAGAGATGTGCAATGCCGCATACCACTCAAGTTGGTTGTACAAGGAAAAAGTGAAGGAGTACCACGATAAAAAGCTCCGCAAGAAAGAATTTGCGCCCGGGCAGCTTGTGCTGTTGTTTAATTCCAGGTTGAGGCTTTTTCCTGGTAAATTAAAGTCAAAGTGGTCCGGGCCGTTCCGCGTCAAAGAAGTGAAACCTTTCGGGGCTGTGGTAATTGAGAACATGGATGGGAAAGACAGTTGGACTGTGAATGGTCAGCGCCTAAAGATTTACCTCGGCGGTCATGTGGACCGAGAAAGCTGTGCAATTCTCCTTGATGTTCCAGCTTGAGCATCATGGACCGTCGAGCTTATCCGACGTTAAACAAGCGCTGGTTGAGAGGCACCTCAACATTGTAAGTTTTTAAATGTTTTCTGTTGTGTATTGTTGGGCACTGATGTTGGTCTCTGTTTGAGTTGTGGGCTGCCTGCTGTGTTGAGAGTTTGCAAATTCTGTCATGCTCGCTAGACGCTCGCTAAGCGAGCACGCAGCGAGCATTCACTAGCTTCTCGCTAAGCGAACCTGGAAAAACTCTGTTTAAGTGGTGGGCCACTTATTTGGGCCCATAGTTTGTTTAGTTTGTTTTTGTTTTCATTCCCGCGACACTCACACACTCACTCACTCTCACTTGCAAAACACTTTCATTATCACATATTCTCATTTTGCTCAAGCTCTTGCATCCTAATTGTCATACCCTTAATTTGTCGGCCAGCTTTTGTAAATATTTTTGCTTTTTTTCACTTAATTTTATGCCGTCTAGACACGTGTCCACTTTGAGCATTTTTCAAATCTTGATTTATTTTGCCTAATGGGAGCGCGACACGTGGCCTGAGGGCATTTTCGTAAATATTTCAATCCTTTTTAATTTCTCTTTTTCCTTGCAAATATTACTATTTTGTTCTTTTTTTATTTTTATCACCTATTTAATTTAATTAGATGTAGAACTTTGTTTTATTATTTTTTTAGAATTAGAATAGTTATTTATTTATTTCTTTAGAATAGATTTTATTTTAATAGTTTTTAAATAGATTTTTTAATTTAGTTAGAATTTTTATTAGAAATAGTTTTTTTTATTTATTTAGAATAGAAATAGATTATTTTTATAGTATAGATTTAATTTGTTTTTAGAATTATTTTAATATTAGAATTAATTAGATTTGATTTAATGTTGGAGATATTTTAGGATTTTAGAATTAAGTTAGTAATGTTGGAGATATTTTAGGATTTTAGAATTAAGTTAGTAATGTTAGAGATATTTTAGGATTTAAATAGTTTTTAGATTTTGATTTTTTATTCTAGAGTTTTAACTGTTTTTAATTTTATTAGAAATAATTTTTATTTTAAATAGATTTAGTTATATAGTTTTAGAAATAGTATATTTTAGAATTCGTTTAAATAAATTTAGTTTAATTTAATTATAGTTTTCATTTAAGTTAGATTAATTAGTTTAATTAGAATTTATGGTGTTTTTAATTTTATTAGAAATAATTTTTATTTTAAATAGATTTAGTTATATAGTTTTAGAAATAGTATATTTTAGAATTCGTTTAAATAAATTTAGTTTAATTTAATTATAGTTTTCATTTAAGTTAGATTAATTAGTTTAATTAGAATTTATGGTATTTATTGGTATTATTAATTTAAGATTAATTTATTTCACTATTAATAGTCAGATGTTGTTTAGTTTTTTTAATAATTTAGATTTTATTTCCTTAGTTTATTTAGTATTATTAGAAATTAGTTTTTTTTTAGAGTTTTCTTTTATTTTATTAATTTCTAGAACTAAAGTTGTTTTTTTTAGGAAATAGATTTTTTTAATTAGAGTTTTTTTTAAAAGTTATTAGATTTTTATTAATTTTTTATTAATTAGATTATTACTAAGATAGAATTATTTTCTTTTATTTATTCATTTAGATTAATTTAATAGAGTTTAAAATAGGTTTTAATTATTAGTTTATAGAAAGTTTTTTTATTAATTGTTTTTTTAATATTGGTAGAAATAGATTGTTAATTAGTATTAATCATTTTTTATTATTATTTTCTTTTATTATTTATTTATATTATTTATTAATTAGGATTATAAATTTTTATTAGTTGATATTATTAATTTAGTTTTAGATTAGTTTTAGAGTCTATTTTAATTATTATTATTAGTTTAATTAGGACTTTAATTGGTATCTTTTTTTTAGAGTTGTATCTCTAATTTTGTTTATAGAGTTGTTAATTACTAATCTTTTCATCAGCACTTCATTACCATCATTAACCGTGTTTTAATTAGCAATTTGCCGCTGCCATGTGTCGTATATAAAGGTACCCCAACTACTATTCACCATCTCTCAACTTCAGTAAACTAACCCTAGCCGCAGAGGACACCAACCCTAATCCTAAGGGTTAGCCTCCACCCTCCATGAACTCATCTTCATCATCTCAAGATTTCCATCATTCTCAAAAAAACTCATAAACTCCTCTTCTACTCAACTCATAAACTCAGAAAGTAGAACAACAGAACTTCAAATCTCAACCCATTCTTCAACTCCGAAAACTACCTCATCATTATCCCTTCTTCTCCGTTTAAACCAATAAACCCAGCAACAAACTTGCACAGAAACCCTTTAAAACAAACTTCTATTAAACAATTTCATCAAAACTCCCAACTTCGAATCCACAAGAAACCCGTCGAGAAACCTGTTCCGTCATCGACCCTCTTTCTGTTTTCCGGCCACCGCCCTCAAAGGCTCCATCTCCGAACATCCATCAACCTCACCTTCACTCTCGTTCAAACTCAGCAAAAACCCCAAACTTCCACTAATCCATAAACCCCCAAATCAATAATCCCAAATCAACCAGAAACACGAAAATTAGAGAGAAAGATGTTGAAGATGAATTTGAATCTAACCAAAACCAGAAGAGAGATTTTGGAGTGGAAGTGATTGAAACAGAATCGGAAACAGAGAGGGTGAGCGAAACATTGTTTTAGAGTGAGAGCATTTAGAGAGATGAACGGAGAGCAAGATTTTGAGACGAGAGAGAGAGCGTGAACAAAGGAGAACCCCAAACCTGGACCAAGAACGAAGTAGAGGATTCCACTGTTTTTATTTTTTATTTACTTTTATTTACTGGATTTATTTTATTTTATTTTTATTATTTGTTTTGATAAATGTTGATGGGCCTCCGACCCGTTTTTTTGTTTACACACCACCCCCCCCTTTTCATGTTCATAACCCCACGGTTGGTTTTATTTCATTTTAGTTTGTTAGCTTTTTTTATTTTTTTTATTTTTGTAAATATTATTATTATTATTATTATTATTATTATTATTATTATTATTATTATTATTATTATTATTATTATTATTATTATTATTATTATTATTATTATTATTATTATTATTTTGTATATATTATAAAACAGTTTTTATTTTGATTATATATGAATTTCTTTTACTTTAGTATATATTACATATATTATATTATGGTTAGAATTTTGTATCTCTCTTAAAGTTTATTATGTATATATTATTTTTTATAATAGTTTTTATATTAGTTTATAACTTTTTTATTAGACTTTATAGTTTGTTTTCTATTTTAAAGTTGAATTTTACTACGCATTTGTTATTGGGCATTTTTCGCCGTTTTGGTCGATGAAGAAGTTTCCTTCGTTTATCCGTCAAATAGTTGACGAGAAACTATGGATCCGAGACCGACTTTTTTTTCCTCTTTCTCATTTTCAACTTATGTCACTTTTCGACTTTATTTTATTTGTCGCTTTTTTTGGTCGATGACGAGACCACCAATGTTTAGCCGTCAAATTGTTGACGTGAAACAAAGGATCTGAGACCACCTCTTTCTCTCCCCTTTTCTTGTTTCTTTCGATTTTATTTTTGACTTATGGATCGATGAAGTCTTGTATCCGTAAGCGTCAGATTTTTGAAGTCGATAACCTTTTCGATTTCAAATCTATGGGGGATGACCATTGGGGTCTTCTTCCTTACTTTGGGATCGCGATAGGCTACCTTCGATTAATCGACATTATGTTTGCGGTTAAGACGAGATCTCATTCTTTTGTGTCCCGATTCGATTCACTAACCAATATGCAACTGCTTTAAGTTCTGTCAAATATTAACTGCTTTATTTTTCAATCATTTAAATTCTTGTACATATCATATATTCTGTATATTATTATCTTGTATATATTCAAACTAACTTGTACAAAACACTTAATAAATATCAAACCATAAAATCCTAATTGGTGGACTGTTTATTTATCTGTATCCTGTATACATCTATCTCTGTTCTTCATCTCTTTGCAGGTTCTCAAAAACATCTTCAATAAAGGGATTAAGTTATATTCGTGTTGGATTGAAAAAAGAGGATTAAGTGTAGACTTTCTCCCTCTCCGAGTGTCGAGATGCTCGCTGTAGTGTGGGTTGTTTTGACACTCGTCTTTCAATACGAAGACGCTCGTATTCTCCGCACTTATCCATATCCTTCTCTCCTAAAACCTCGGCTCTGCATCGAGTACATTTTCAAACCTTTTTTCTCTTAAAACCTCGGCCCCGCGCCGAGTGCATTTTCAAAATTCCTTTCAATAAGAATCAACTTCTCTTTGTATTGGACTAAAGAGAAAGGATTAAGTGTAGACTTCTTCCTTTCCGAGTGCCGAGATGCTCACTGTAGTGTGGGTGGTTTAGACACTCGTCTTTCAATACGAAGACGCAACTCCTTCCACCTATCTCTTTCCACAACTCCTTCCCGAAACCTTTCTCACCTAAAACCCCGGTCCTGCACCGAGTGCATTTTTGAACTCTTTTCATAGCAAATACTTGAATGGTCGTGGAGTGGTTAGGCGTAGGCCTTCTCATATCTCGAGTGCTGACGTTTACCGTAGGGTTCTCTGTCGCAAAGCACTTACCATTCAAAATCAAAAACACTTTAATAAGAGAATGAAGTTCTCTTTGTGTTGAACTAAAGAGAGAGGATTGAGTGTAGTCTTCTTCCTCTCCGAGTGTCAGGATACTCACTGTAGTGTGTGTGGTCTTGATACTCGTCTTTCAATACGAAGACGCTACGTTCGCCACACATTTTTACAACAAAAACTTTGAGATAAAGAATCGGGTACTACCTGTAGGGGTTACTATCCGAGGACCTATCTCGCCCCAAAAAACAATCTCAGCCAATCAAACATGATACCTTGCCTCGCATGGCGAAAACCAACCTTTCAAACAGGATATGTTACGTCCGTTCTACCGCAAACAGGTACGCATAAGTCTCCAAACGAGCGAGCAGCAAAACACCTAAACTGCTAGAACGCGTACGATAACATCATCCACAAAACACACCGGTTATCCGCACCGTAGGCACGAACTACGTTGCTCTGATTTCTCATGCATAATGGGAATACGTAGGCATAGGATTGCGATATCCTAGCGAGCACCCTTTTCTTTTTCCACCCTTTCCCAGAAAGGCATGCTACGTCCGTTCTACCGCAAACAGGTAATGCCTAAGTCTCCAACGAGCGAGCAGCAATACACCTAACTGCTAGAATGCGTACGATAGCATCGTCTACCAGAATTTCCCCGCACACCGTAGGCCGAACTACGGCTGCTCTGATTCTTTACTTCGTTCAAGTAAAGATACGTAGGCACAAGGGCCACAATCCTTGCCGAGCATATTCCCCCTCTATATCTGTAGTTCCCCGAACTACGTCGACTCTGACTTTCTCATATCTTTTGAGAATACGTAGGCCTGGGACCGCGAAGTCCTACCGAGTCTGTTCTTTCTCTTTTCTCCCTCTGTTACCATCTCTTTTCACGTTTCTAAACCCTTCTCTCTATCTTTTAGAACACTCTTTTAAGCATAATATTTAAGCAAATAAATTCACACGTCGACAAGCAAATGGTTCCCATCGAGTACGATGGATGCGAGGGGTGCTAATACCTTCCCCTCGCATAACCGGCTTCCGAACCCGTTCTTGGTTGCGAGACCATCTTATCCATTATTTTCTTAAGGTTTTCTCGATATTTTCCTTTCCCCACGTGGGATAAATAAAGTTCGGTGGCGACTCTTCTGTCCTTTCTTTTCGCCTCTCCATCGTTGCACGATGCATTTTTCGAGTAGCGACACTAATCTCTTGCAACCTTACTTGTGTCTCAGATATCTACTCTTCTGCACCAGGTTTGATCGTTTCCTATTCTCTTTGTCTTCTCTGTTCAATTATTTTGTAGATTTAGGAATTTAGGTTAGAATGTGGCAGCTAGGGTTTGAGAAATTTGATGTTGCATGTAGACCTTGAACAACCCCTACCATGATGAATGTCTAGGATTTGGGGGTGAGATTGTTGCATTGTCCATTGGTAAATTATGATGCTAGCAGTGGCTGTTCTGAAAATTTCGCAGTGTTCGCTAGCAGCTCGCTAGGCGAGCGTGCAGTGAGCATTCGCTAGCAGCTCGCTAAGCGAAGCTGTAGCGAACGTAGCAGACTCTGTTTTTTTTATTTTATGCTGCTGGCTAACTTTCTACACTACCGTTGTTGTTTCTCTGTTGTTGTGTGTGCAGATGGCCTCAGGGAATCTCGGAAAAAAAAGAAAGGTGGGAACAACCTCAAGAGCGGTTCCTATCCAGTTCGACACTGACCGATTTGTAGGGGCAAAGCAAGCTGCCTGTTACCAGGCGCTGCAAAAGCGAAAAATTCTGCCTGAGAGAAGGTTCGCAATTGACTCCGAGGGAGAATACCGCACCTTCGCGGGCTTGATTGATGCAAAAAACTGGCGCATGTTGGCGTCCCTGGTTGAGAGCTATAGTCTTGAGGTGGTGCGCGAGTTTTATGCGAACGCGCTACCCGACGATGATGAACCGTTCACTTGGTCTACAAGGGTGTTCGGTCGGCAGATAGCTTTTGACAGGAATGCCATCAACCGCATACTTGGAGAACCCCTCCACTTGGGTCCAAATGAATTGGATACTTATTCAAGGAATCTGAGGCTGCATCCGAATATTGAGGAGATGTCATCTGCTCTCTTACTGCAAGGCAAAACTATTGAGAGGAATCACTCAGGTGAAGCTGTGAGGTTTAAAAGGGAAGATATGACACCTATGGCTCAGTTGATTTTGATGTTGGTTCTATCCAACATTAAACCAAAGTCGCATACATCCACAGTGCCGATCCCAGTGGCATGGCTTGTTCATGGTATTTTAACTAATGTTCAAATTGATGTAGCAGTTCTTATTGCAGGTGAACTAAAGTCTGTCATTGAAAGAGGGATTAAGTCGGGGGCGCGAGCTAATTGCCCCCTTGCTTTCCCTTGCCTCATTATGGCGTTATGTTCACAAACCCGGCTGAAGCTTCCCTCTAGAAGTTTGGTCAAGATACCGGCTGCAATCGATGATAGCTACGTGAACAAGTATTGTAGGCCAAAACTTGACAGGAGTGGTTCATCTGCTGATGGTGCCAGGACTACTGATGGTCTCGGTGGTTCATCTCGAGGGTTTAACCCCTTCCAGCAAGCAGTATGCAACTACAATTGGGACTGGATGGACGCGACTCAGTGAGCGATGGTAGACTTACATGATTCCATGCAGGTCTTGCAGATGCAGAACCGTGATCCTTCCTCTGAGCGTTCTATTATGACGCCTGAGCAATTTATGCAGCACGCGAGCTGGCCTGTGGACAGGCCTGTTTTCTCTGAGGGGGCGGGTGCGAGTGCTCCAGATGATGATGAAGAGGTTGAGGGAGAAGAGGACTTTGATGAGGAGGGTACTTCGGAGTATGAGTCTGAGTCTGAAGAGGAGTGATGTGATCTGTATTTGTTTTCAGTTTCGTTTTCTATTCCAGATAGTGTTGTTTGAGTTGTACTTGTACTATTGGGGTGTTTTGTCCCCCACGCACATTGTTATTTCTTTAATTTCAGTACTAATGGTTTTCACTTAATTTGGTTTAATAATTTTTTGTGGTTGATTTTTGTCCAAACCTTCTAGATTGGTTGCTCTCTGAAAGAAGTATCCAATGAAGGTGCATCCGAGCTTGGATGGCAATGATAAAATTAAATAAGTGATTAAAGCTAAGGTACATTGTTACCTTCGGTTAGAACTTTAGAATGCTTGCAGAACTTTGTTTTTTTTGTGATAAAATATTGTCCTATTGCAACTTAATTGATTGAATGATTCACTTAGGATTTTTAACCATAAACGGTGAGGAAACCTCCATTGTGTACTTAAATGTTGGATTCTGATAAATCATGTTGATTCATTTTATTCATGCCTTGTCTTTTATTATTATGAATTTGTGGAAGTTAGTTGAAATGATCAAGGCACTTGTTTCTCTCGAGCATAACCATCTCCAAAGACAAATATACCCGTGAGCAGAGAGAGTATTTGTAACACAATTTTGAACCTAAACAGTTGAATCCTTGCTTAGAATAAAGCGAGAGTTCGAAAATCTTGTTCTTGAAACCTTGGAAATTTTGTTTAATTGTTCTTTTGATGAAAAAGGGGCATTCATTTGGGGGACGAGAAAAGACAAGTTGGGGAGAACGAATTTGTAACATAGAAATTTGTCACGACTCTTGTAAAGCTAAGCAAGCATTGAAAATATATATATATATATATATATATATATATATATATATATATATATATATATATATATATATATATATATATATATATATATATATATATATATATATATATATATATATATATATATATATATATATATATATATATATATATATATATATATATATATATATATATATATATATATATATATATATATATATATATATATATATTGGAAAAACACTCGTCTTTTGTGAATACGGTGTAGAAAAATAAGAAAACAAATGCTTGCTTGGTAGAAAAATATTAAAAAATAAAGTGAGTTGTGAAGGGTTCAAATGAGGAACTTGTAAAACAAAGTTGAAGATGTGTAAATAGTTGTATAGTGAATGTCTCTTTTGCATCGGAAATTTCGTTTCAATGGCCTTAGATATGTCCCTTGTTTGTTAACCCGACCAAGTTATAACCGGAAAAGACCTTAGTGATCTTCGTGCTTCCACAGTTTCATATAGAATTGCTAGACATTGGATGAATAGAATTGATTTTTGCATTGTTTATTGGAGAGTGAAAATGTCCCCGCGCTTTCATGTGCGAATTTTCTTCAATCTTTATTCGAAGAGGAGAGTTAGGGTGATTCATTCATGATATCATTATTGTGAATTGATGAATGTTTAGTATTGCTTAAAAGTTTTAGTTCTGGAGCATTGTGTTGTTTTAACCGTTGGAAACGTGTGTCTGGTTAAGTCACTTGCGATTTGAGCCATTTAATCCGATCTCGGAAAAATCTTCCTCTTTAAGCAAATCCTTTTGGTTATTCGAGAGGCATACTTTGCTTGAGGGCAAGCATGATTCTAGTTGGGGAGAGTTGTTAGATGCCCAATTGTGCTTATTTGAGCTATCAAATAAGGGCATCTTTCACTTCTTTTTGTGCCGAAAACGTATTTAATCGCCTTGCTTTTGTTAATGTGCATCATTGTGTTAAATGCTCTTGGTCCCTTTGATTTGTGCGTTATTGTGCAGGATTTGAGTTTGAAAGAGTATAATTTGGAAGCACAAGAAAGATGGCAAAGGAATCAAACAAAAAGCAAAAGCAAAAGTTGGTTCGCTCAGCGAGCACCTGGCGAGTGAGTAGCGAGTGTTCGCTACAACCTCGCCTAGCGAGCACGTAGCGAATAGCTCCAGACTTGGGCAGAATCATTTTGGACATCAATCTTTGGTAGCGAGCTGGTGGCAAAGAGGCTCGCTATGCGAGCTCCCAGCGAGCACCTAGCGAGCAATTCCAGAGTGTTCCAGGCACCCTTCGCTGGGTCATTCGCTGCAGCGAGGCGTAGCGAAGCAAAACAGAAGCAAAATTGTAGACCTCGCTGGCATGTTCACTAGGCGAGGCTGTAGCGAGCGTTCTCTAGTAGCTCGCCTAGCGAGGAGGTAGCGAGCGTGCCCAGAATTCCCACTTACTATAAGTAGCATGGGCTACGTTTTGTGAATCATCTTCTTTTGACTATTTTACATTGTTTTGCTGTAAGTAGAGGTTTTTTGACCTAAAAACCTTTTTTGGCTTATTTTCTTCATCTCTTAACATGATCAAACAAAAAGAAGGTGGATTCTCATCAAAGTTGGATCATTCGACTTGGATGTTCATCAACCTTCTTCCGAAACTTCTTTTGCACGCTACCATGAGAATGAGTAGCTAAGTTCATCTTGTTGTCAAAGAGAGATGTAGGTAATCATTAAACTTTGTATGTATATGGATGATCATCATTTGTAAACTCTTAAATGATTAATAGATGATGAAAACCTTGTTTCATTTATAATCTTTTGTGTTGGTTGATGATTGAGAAATATTTACCAACTCTTGACCTAGGTTTTCATCCTTCTCTTTTCTTGAGCTAGAAATAGTCTTGGATGGTTTTGTTCACTTAAAATGTTAGACTTTAAAATTGTCATTTTGATAGATTGTGTGAGAGATCAATAATGGATCAAAATGGTAAACATCATAATATGAGTTAGAGATAATCATATTGAGAGGATATTGTGAATGTGTTAATCATTAAAAAGAGTTTATTAAAATGTTGATTGGAAGTATGCATGCACAGCGATTACCGAAACCTAACTTTGGCAATCTCAATTTCAAACCGTCAAACCCTAACTTTTACTGTTGTTTATAACTTTTCATGCAAGATACCGATTCTAAAACCAAACCCCTTTGATACTATAAAACTACGAATTTAACAACTATTGAACGGCGGCAAAAATCTTATATTCCCTGTGGAGACGATAACAAAAACCCGACACTTTACCACTGTCCTAACAAAATGGCGCCGTTGCCGGGGAATATAAATTGATATTGGGAGCATCGCAATAGTTGCTGAATTTTTAGTTGTGAAATTTTGACTTGTGCTTGTAATTTGTTTGGTTTAGTGTGCAGCCCTTGTTTATGCGAGGACAGATTCCTGAGGACCAAATTCTTTTTGATCCTGAGATTGAAAGAACCGCAAGGAGACTGAACAGTAGAGCAAGACGTAGGAGGCAGCAAGCCAGGCAAAGACAAAATCAAGGAGAAAGTTCTTCGACTACAACATCACCACCACATTTCATACCAATCATGGCATAACCACCACCCCCACCGCCAGTTTTTACTCCATGCACAAACAGTCCAAGACATACGGCTCAGTTTGCACGAAATCTCCAAAATGGAAGACAAGCAGAGATGAAAACGGGAATCCTAGCTCTAGTCTATCAAAATCCTTTCACGGTATTAGACCATGAGGATCCGTTTACTCATCTTACAAAGTTCTATGAGATTGCAGGCGCAACTGGAGCTACCGAAGCTAATGAAGAGTCATTGTTTAGGAGACTATTTCCTCATTCCTTAATTGGGAAAGCGAAGGAGTGGTATCTTGATCAATCGACAACAATCATGACCGATTGGAATCTTTTAGAAGAAAAGTTTCTTGAACGATTCTTTCCACATAACCGGTTCATGGAGGCTAAAAATGCAATTGCGGTATTTTCTCAAGGAGCGAGTGAATCACTCAATGAAGCTTGGGAGCGTTACAAATCTATGTTAAGAAAATGCAAGGGACACGGTTTCGATGAGCTCACTCAAGTTCACATTTTCCGCAATGGACTCCTTTCGGTTCACAAGACCTTATTGGATGCTACGGCGGGAGGTTCTTTAATGTCAAAAAGCGCCGATGATGCAACCGCAATAATTGATAAAATGGCACTTAATGATCACCAAGGGAACCACAATCGAGGGGTAGCTCAAAGAAAGCCGGGTGTGCTCGAGTTAGGAACAAATGATGTTATACTTGCGCAAAACAAGCTCATCTCACAACAAGTGGAACTTTTAACTCAACAAATCAAAGAGCTAAAAGAACCGTCAAAAGCTAAACAAATAGCTTGTTGCGAGCTTTGTAAGGGCGAGCATGATACTGGATTTTGTCCGCCTCCCGAATTTGAAGAAGTGAACTACATGGCTAACCAACGAGATTACCAACAAAGGCAACCACAACAACAACCGTACCAACATCCTCAACAACAACAACAACAAAACTATCAAGGACACCAAGGATACCAACCTAGAGGTAACTACCACAATAACCAAGGTTATGGGGGAGGTAACTCTAGCCGTCAAAATCCGTATGTACCTCAACAACCGCCAGTTGCAACTTCTAAGTTAGAAGAGACATTGACGCAATTCATGCAAATGTCTATGGCAAATCAAAAAAGCAATGATGCGGCAATAAAAAATCTTGAGACTCAGGTTGGTCAACTGGCTAAGCAATTAGCGGAGCAACAAGCCGAACCATCTTTCTCGGCAAATACGCAAACAAATCCGAAGGAGCATTGTAAGGCTATACGGACGAGACGTGGGAAGGAGTTGATTGACGAGAGTAGGAAGAGGGAGGTAGAGAAGAAAATTGATGATAAGCTTGATGGTGAAGTTGGTGAATGGAGTGAGGAGGAAGTAGAAAATAATGAAAAAAATGGTGAAGTTGAAAAAGAAAAAGTGGTTGAAGTTGAAAACAAAACAAATGGAGTAGTTGAAAATAACGAAAGTGAAAAAGTGAAAGTGGATGAAGTGAAAAAGAAAAGAGAAAGAAACCCAAGAGCATCTAGAGGGAAGGAGGTGGTGAGCACCACTCCGGTTCAAAATTTGCCTTATCCTCACGCTCCATCTAGGAGAGAAAATGAACGGCATTACGCCCGGTTCATGGACATTTTTAAACAATTGCAAATCAATATTCCGTTCGCCGAAGCTTTGGAACAAATGCCGAAGTATGCCAAATTCATGAAGGACATACTTACAAAGAATTGGAGGTACACGGAGCCGGAAACAATAGTGCTCGATGCAAGTTGTAGCGCTATCATCCAACGTACTCTACCAAGAAAGGAAGTTGATCCGGGGAGAGTTACATTGCCGGTTACCAATGGTGACGTTTATGTTGGAAAAGGATTGATCGATTTGGGGTCAAGCATAAATCTTATCCCTTTGTCTATTGTGAAAAAGCTTGGCAACATTGAGATCAAGTCCATCCGAATGACGTTACAATTAGCCGATAAGTCTACTACTCATCCTCATGGAGTAGCTCAAGACGTGTTGGTTAAAGTGGACAAGTTTTTCTTCCCGGTGGATTTTATTGTGATTGATATGGAGGAAGATGATGATGCGCCATTGATTCTTGGAAGGCCTTTCATGAAAACCGCCCGAATGATGATTGATGTGGATGACGGTTTGATGAAGGTAAGAGTTCAAAACGAAGAGGTCACTTTTGACCTTTTTGAAGCAATGAAGCATTCAAAGGACAAACATGATAGTTTCCGGGTTGACGTAATTGAGGAAGCCACTTTTGAAGTTGCTAAACATGTTCACGACATCACTCCCTTGGAGCTAGCCCTGGATGACTCCTTCGAAGTTTTTACTCTTGAAGAAGAAGCTCTAGATGAGTGTTTGAGAGAGCTTGATAGTCTTAAGGATTTGCAACCGTGGGAAGTAGAGGAAGAAGTCTTAAAAAAAGAGGACAAAGATGAAAATCCAATCATTGAATTGAAGGATCTACCAAACAATTTGAAATATGCATTTTTAGATGAAACCAAGGAGAAGCCGGTTATCATTAGCAACCTCTTGTCAAAACATGAAGAATCTCTTTTAATTGATGTGTTGAAGAAAAATCAAGAAGCAATGGGATGGACTCTTTCCGATCTAAAAGGAATTAGTCCTTCTTATTGTATGCACAAGATCTTAATGGAGAAGGATTTCAAGCCGGTAGCTCAACCGCAACGCCGCTTGAATCCAACAATGAAAGAGGTTGTGAGAAAATAAGTTGTAAAACTTTTGGATGCGGGAATGATCTACCCTATCTTGGATAGCCCTTGGGTGAGTCCGGTGCACGTGGTTCCTAAGAAGGGGGGGCATTACCATTATTCGCAATGAGAATAATGAGTTGATCCCTACTAAGGTAGCAACGGGGTGGAGGATGTGCATAGACTATAGGCGGTTAAACACCGCAACTCGGAAAGACCATTTCCCACTTCCATTCATGGATCAAATGCTTGAAAGACTCTCGGGACAAGAATTTTATTGTTTTCTTGATGGCTATTCCGGGTACAACCAAATTGCGGTTGACCCGGCTGGATTCATATCTGACCTCCACTGTGCATTCCATGAAGGCACCGTAGAGCCAGAGTGCCTGATCTGATTAAGGTCAGAATCCTTAGATTTCAAGACTCCAATCCTAACATCAACAACAATCCTCTGCCAGCGCATCAGAAGTAAAGCTTCAATCGACTTCAACAGACTATCTTCCTAAAAGTCAGTGTTTCAGATAAGACAACTCATTCTTGTTACTGATTAGTTACTAGGTTAGGTTTCTTCTTGTATGTACTTTCCTTTATTTTGTGTTAGCTGTTTGTATTCAAATTATGTTTATACTTTCGTAATCAATGAAATGAGCATTGCAACTTTTGATTCAATTTATTTTGTCCATTAATTTATGCTTTATCTTTTAAAATATGCACCCTTTTGTTCAAACTTTTGACATGCAGATATTTGAGGGAGGATGATGAAAATGTTATACCCATAACTACTGTCGGTATGATTTCAACCAAACTTTGCTGACGATGTAAGGCATTGTTTCAACCCCAAAACCTGAAGAAATAAGGAAGTTATTCCCTTGTCAAACCCTTCGAGCCTAGAAGTTGGAGTTTCTTTCTTTACAAAAAAACCCGCAATCTTAACCTTGGGATGGATAGTTCTCAGTTAACTTGGTTGTGTGTTCATGTAGGACACCTTTCATATAAAGGTTGCAACAAAAAAAATTCCTTCGCACACGGAAAGTAAGTGTCGAAGATGCCACAAGTCAAAAGTAAATGATGGTTCACCGTAATCATTTAGCCAGGCAGTCACTTTATTTCTCAAAACAAAACAAAAAAATCAAAAAAGAAAAATCCCGCTAAGTCAAAACTTATGAAGGAGACTTAGGCAAAATCGGGGCATCCCGCTGACTGTAATCTTTGGAAGAAACAGTTCAGGTAAAAGTTAGGTATAATAAAAAAAGGATATCATTAAACCCTTCACCCTGAAAATCCTCAATGTAAAAAACAACCAAATGTTATAAGGAATCAGTGACTGCCATCTCAAAAATACCTTGACTTCTGAACCATCATCATGACTATCATCAGTGCAATTTCCAACCCTTTGGGAGCCTAAGTGCATAGTCTGATTTAATTGAGCATAGGATTGAAGATCATCACGAAGATCGGGTGGGCACAAATAAACTTTGAGCCTTTATCCTTTACTCCATAAACCGTGAACCAGGCCACATTACAACCCTCAAAAGACCTAACTGAAGCAAGATTATTTTGAAAGCATACTACAGTAAGATTGCGTAAACTGACTCCAAAAAGATCTTTGTAGATCATTTGTTTTAGCACAACAACTTTGCTTTACCTTTCACTTTGAATGTCTTGACCTGCCGCGTTCTGACTAATGACTCTTATGCTTTGCATCTTTCAAAAATTATTTTGATTTCAAAAGTTGCATTAACTTTGCATTACCTTGTTTGTATGAATACTTTTATTTGCAAACTGGCTTTTCTCTCAAGGAATTTTCAAATAGTTAAGAAACTTGGTCGGTGATCCTATCAAGGGCAAGTTATTTCCAGATCCTGTTGACAATCAGTTCAAGATTTGTGTTTCAGTGCAAGTCCTTCTCAGAATTGGTTTATATAAAAGATTTTTCAAGACTTAGGTTGGGGCAAGCTTCCCAAGCGCACAACAAAGCAGTCATTCCAACATTAGATAATCTGAAGCAATTATCAGATCATCTACAATAGTCAGCTAATCTAGGGAAATTCATTTGAAGAATCCCCAAGCAGCTCTCCGTCCTTCCTACAAGGATCATCAGTTTGGTATAGTTTACCAATGTGGCAGAGATATGTTTAGCGTCAACATCTTTAGTTCCCGAGTAGAATGGCAGTGATCTTCGTGTTGAGGGAACAGTATTCCAATCTTGTCTTCTCACCAAAAGAGTCGAGCCATGTTGTCAACATCTGCACTTGCATCTGATCATATATCATTTGCATAATTCATATACATAAGCATTGCATGAGTGCTTCATCCTCATTTGTATTCTCCAGAGGTCGTGTTGTTATCCACGTCTTACCTTGTGGTCAAAGTCCAACTTACCTGGTACCGGTCAAAAAAATATTCTCTTTTGTGCTATCTGACATTATTCTCGATACGACTTTGCGTCTGATGTTTTTCCATATGTGTCCTTGGTTTTGATGCTTTTCCATAATCTATCCGAGGTTTTTCCGGATGTGTTTGTCTCTCTCTGATGTTTTTTCAGATTGAGTCTTTTATTATGATGTTCTTCTAGAACCCCTCTGATATTTTTGCAGATATTCCCTTTGATTCTGATGCTTTTCCAGAATCTATCTGAGGTTTTGCCGGATATGTTTTTATCTCTCTGATGTTTTTTCAGATTGAGTCTTTTGTTCTGATGTTCTTCCAAAACCTATATGATGTTTTCCCAGATATTTCCGTTGTGCTTCTGACACCATTCTAGAATTTGTTTTACTCCCTAGTAAGTTTTCAGATATATGTATATGTAATTTTGATGCTTTTCTAGAATCCCATGTCTGTAATTCTGATGCTTTTCCAGAATTTAATTTCTTTTACCGTCTGATATTTTTCCAGATGTGTATCTAATTCTGATGCTTTTTTAGAATTTCATCTCTTTTGTTGTTTGACGTTTTTCTAGATGTGTTTGTAATTCTGATGCTTTTGCAGAATTTCATTTCTTTTGTCGTCTGATACTTTTCCACATGTGTCTGTAATTCTGATGCTTTTCCAGAATTTTATTTCTTTTGTCGTCAGATGTTTTTTCAGATGTGTCTATAATTCCAATGCTTTTCCAGAATTTCATTTCTTTTTCCGTTTGATGTCATTCTAGATGTGTTAATAATTCTGATGTTTT
Source organism: Lathyrus sativus (assembly GCA_963859935.3). Taxonomy (NCBI): domain Eukaryota; kingdom Viridiplantae; phylum Streptophyta; class Magnoliopsida; order Fabales; family Fabaceae; genus Lathyrus; species Lathyrus sativus. The sequence goes on along the minus strand of OZ012741.1, from coordinate 505,745,298 downwards.
TTCAGAATTTCATTTTTCTTACCGTCTGATGTTTTTCCAGATGTGTCTTTTGTTCTGATGTTTTTCTAGAACCCCGTTTGTGTCTATCTGACGTTCTTCTAGATATGACTTTGCTTCTGATGTTTTTCTAGAGCTTCTTTATGTCTATCTGATGTTCTTCCAGATATGACCTTCCTTATCTCATTTATATCCCCAACAAAGTTCCCTTAAAGTATTCCCTCATACTTCTCTGTGAATTCTTGCCTTTTGCAAGTTCACATTGCCTTTTGTATGGGAAATATCTCCTTACTTAACTTTTCTATGTCCTCATTGCCTATTGCATGAGAAATTTATCCTTGTTAAAACCTTGCATCCTGTCACGGTGAGAATCGGATATCAAGCTATTAATTAACTTGAATCACAAATCATAATTCACCACCGATCTTTAATTTATCTAAGGGAAGGGAAAAAACCGAATAACTTAGAAATATGCAATGCAATGCAAAGCAAAAGAGAATTTAAGGTTCAGGGGTTGGTTATACTAAGGGAAGGTGTTAGCATCCTAAGTATTTGTAGTACTCTAGAAGAACCTCTTATTTTATTGTGTTATTTGTTATTTCTCTGCTAAAGGGTGAAAAGGTAAAGGAAGACCTAAGGTGTTATTTCTAAGTATGCTCGCAAAGACATTGCATCTTGTGCCTACGTATCCTGACAGAAATGGAATCAGAGCATTCGTAGTTCCCCTCAATAAGGGTGAGGAACTCTTGACTATGGTCAAGGTTCCAAGGAGAGAGGTAAGTGTCTATGGCAGAACACCTACATAGAGTTAAGAAACTTTAAACCTAAGGTTAGGTTGAAAGGGAGGTAAGTGTTTTTATTAGGGTTGCTGAAACAAATTAGAAATATGATTAAAGTATTTTGGTATTTTTGAGAAAAGAAAGAGATTTTAGTTTTAAGAAAAGAAATACTCGATAAAAGATCGAGGTTTGAATTTGTGTGATGGTGATTGCAAAATGCAAATGACTTATGAGGGAAGTAACCACTTGACGTTGGATCAATGATTTGAGAAAAGGTTAGGTCGATTCCTAGTCCTTAAGGGTGCTCCTAGTAAATGAAATCACAACCAAAGAAAAGGTGCAAGTGTGTGCACGAGGTTAATGACGATGCTAAAAAGGAGTCTACTTACAAGTTAGGGCATGACTTGATATATGAATCAAGAATGTTTGGGTTTGGTTGATGACGATAGTAGAAACAGTCGACTTACAATGGTGTTTTAAAAAAGGGCTCGATATTGAATGGAGAATTAGTATGAAAATGGTTTGAGCGTGTAAGTGAGAGATGGATAAAATATTAAAATACAATCAAGATGAAAGTGATAAAATTATTACACTTAATGGAAACGGGGTACATTTTGTCGGATGGGGATGAAATGAAAAAATTATAAGTAAACCCAATTAAAGAAAAAGCGCAAGTATGAAAATAAAATGGACTCGTTGGTTTTGACTTGAGAAAAAGTGTCTCGACGTTAGATTGAGTATTTATTATTAAAGAAATCCAATTAAAGAAATAAGCGCAAGCACGAAAACAATCACAAACAAAACAATAAATAATAAAATTAGACAACCCACATAAATCTATATAAATAAAGTAAAAGAAAATCAATCACAAACATTAAGATAAAATGCTTGTTATATTTTTTTTAAAATTTTGTCATTTTTTTAATTTAAAAGAAAGTTGTGTTTTGATAAAAAGAGAAAAAAAGATTTTTAAACACCTAATATATTAATAAAAATATTTCTAAAAAGTAAAACAAACAAAATCAATAAAAAAAGTTTATGAACATAAAACGAAAGGGATAAGAGAAAGCTACCACAAACAGAGGTTGAACGGTGCCGAAGGTGTGCATGATTGCGGATGTTTCAGTTTGTTATGTAGAGACTTTCATGGTGCTTTGTGGATTTGTTTTGAGCTTGAAAAAAAACAGCTTTGTTATTGTTATTCGTGAACTTGTGTGAAGATGAAGTATAACCTCTCTTTTATTTATTTATTTTGTTTAGAGAGAGAGAGAGAGAGAGAGAGAGAGAGAGAGAGCAATGAGAGGACAAAGGTTTTTTTGTTGTCTCTTTTTTGTGTCTCTTAGGTTTTTCTAATGCACACACACACACACACACACACACACACACACGCACACGCACACACGCACACACGCGCACACACACACACACACACACACACACACACACACACACACACACAGATATATATATATATATATATATATATATATATATATATATATATATATATATATATATATATATATATATATATATATATATATATATATATATATATATATATATATATATATATATATATATATATATATATATATATATATATATATATATATATATATATATATATATATATATATAGGACTAAAAAATAGACAAGAATGATAATAACAATTAACACAATATATATATATATTTTTTATAATAAGACAAGAATAAAAAAAAATTAAAAATCATGTTTTTGTGTTTTTATGATAATACAAGAATTAAAAAATTAAAAATTATGTTTTTGTGTTTTTAAAAAAAATAATATTAATAAACAAATTAAAAATAAAAATTTATATTAAATATCTAAATAAATTAAATGATTATTTAAATAAAAATGATATAAAAAATGAAATAAAAAGTCAGACAGAAAAGTGCTCAAAAAAATAAAATGAACACACCAAAATAATCAGCGCCAAATAAACATATAGGAAAAATATAGCGTTTGGTTAGATTTTGAAATAAATTTAGACCGGTTTGTCTGTAAATCCAACAAATTTATTCTTACTAACATTTCAGACACTATGCAAGATAAAGTGCATGATATGCTATGCAGATGATGCAAAATGAAAAACAGAATCTTAGGGTAAAATATTAGGAATGACACATCCTGAGTACAAAATAAGGGTATGGACTTAGGTCTTACTCCCTTCTCGGTTATTTGGACACTTGACGTAGGTTTGGCAAGTCCATGTGATTTTCATATTTTGAGAACTTCATCTCCGTCGTTGTACCTGTGAGGTATAATGATGTTCTCTTACCTTTTGCAAGTTTCCTTTGCCTTTTAAGCGAGGATAATTGTTCCGGTATGGGCCCAACCTCGGCAGGCCCAATACCGCGCACGGCCCAACAGGCGAATCGGGCACGTCGGGCACAGGCTCCCTTCGGGACGAGCAGGGCGTGCCGCCGAACACAAGCGACACCCCAACAACCTTTCACCATCCACCAGACGAGCAGGACCGTCCCCGGCTCACCAAAGCGCGACCGTGGTTTCTCCCCTCCGCGGGGAGAACAACGCTCCGGGGTACCTCCCGAGCTCCCCTCCGCGGGGAGAATAACGTGCTCGGCGCACGTTCTCCACGTGCTCCCCTCCGCGGGGACACGTCATCAACCAACTGCCCACCTCCAAAAGAGCAGGTCAAACCTACTTTCCGGAGATCTAGGAACGGTTGGACTAGGGCGAAGACCACGTTCTGGTCTTCACTACGCCACGTAAGCCCTAGCAGTTATTAGGGTTGGGCCTGATCATCCAGCCCATCTCAAATGACCGTTGGCCCAGCGCTGGGGTCTCTCTATAAATACCCTCTTCCTCAAGAGGGTCAGGTAATTCACATCTTGCCCTTTTCTGTACTTTGCTCTCACTCTGCCCAATTTCTTACTTTGGCATCGGAGTATCTTGCAGGTACACCCCCCTCTCTCTTCCTCATCACCGGTGAACAGGTAGCAGTCCAGCAGTGTGTGGCCAGCCCGTGATCCCCTCCTGATCAGGTCAGATCAATAATCATCTTTTTTACACTTGCCCTTTGCAAGTTCTCCCTATCTTTTGCATGGGATTCAACTTACCTTTTATAAGTACCCTCTGCCTTTTATAGAGGAAATCTCTTTTATTACATACTTATCTTTTGTAAGAGTCTTCTCACTTATAAAGTGTTTAACATCCGATATTTCAACCGTTGTAGCCAATCTCGTTGACCATAACATCAACTAAATACTCAAGAAAATCCTCAATAGATTTGTCTTCAATGTGAGGTACGTTAGTCAACCGTTTTAGACATCTCTATTCCCATTATGGGTGCAACAAAAAGAGATCCATAAGGGCATGAGATTGCTGAAGTTTTTAATTTCATTATATGTCTGAGTTTATTTTTAAAACTTACAAAATATAGACCAAATTAGTACTACTATTTCACAAGAACTATAAATTGAAAAAGATGAATTTATATACTCAAGAATAAACATTTACATGTGATTAATTCAAAGTTTAGTTAAGTAAAGATTTCAGCAAATAAGTTGAGAATTTTCTCTTAGGAATATAATTGCTTAGGCTCACAGGTACAATGATTCATCACACTTTTAAAATGAGAAAAAAAAAATTAACAATGAATATGTCTAAGGTAAGAAAAGAACAAACGAAAACATATTCATATTTATTGTGAATTTGAGCATTAATTTATGCTTAAGTAATTTCTTAACTCTCTTCTTCACATCTTCATTCACACTTAAACTGCTCAACCCCAACAAAATATTATTAAAGTAAAAATAAAGAAAAAAAACATGGAGGACTAGTCCAAAACTCAAGTAATACAATGCAAATCAAAATGATTCGCCAACTGCCTTATTAAAAACATTATCAAGGAAAACCCAGTGGGATAAAACCTTGATTGAAATGATCCTATAAATTATTTAAACATCACCATCCCACAACTCTTCCAATGATTTGTAAGGTCCATTTTCAAATATGAACATTTCTGCTTTTAGGGTTCTCATTTGAGAAATCTGATTGATTTTGTCGGACTCTTCTTGACTCAATTCCCAATCAAATATTTCAAGGTTTTGTTTCATCCTCTCCTTATTGAAACTTTTCACAATTGCAGTTACTCCATGCTGATATATCCATCTTAGTACAACCTGCATAATATGTATTCACATTAAAAATATGTTAAACCTTATTAAAATTTTAATTATCTAAACATATTTCAAAGTCGTCACTGGAGATAGTTTGCAATAAAATAATGATTTGCACCTGGGGTACACTCTTGTTTTTAGCCTCAGCAATTTTGTGCAGAATTGGATTATCCATCACTGCAGCTGAACCCCAAGGATCTTTGTATGCTCCTAGTGGCGACCATGCACCAACATGAATTCCTTTCTGCTTGCAGAATTCTCTGAGTTTTCCTTGATTCCATGATGGGTTCATTTCCACCTAAATACAAATAAGAATGTGTAAGATGAAGATTTACCATGTCTATAATTAGTACGATGTATCTTATGTGTATCAGTATCTGATACATACCTGATTAACTGCTGGAGTGATTTTGGCATTCTCTAAAAGTATGGAGAGCTTTTTGGCACCAAAGTTGCTAACTCCAATAGATTTTGCTAAGCCCAATCTATGAACCTCTTCCATAGCTTCCCATACTCCTTTTATGTCAATGGGAATCATATCCTCACCTGTAAAGTTTAAGCCTACAACATCTTGTTTGAACCTTACTGGCCAGTGAATCAAATAGAGATCCACATACTCTAAACCCAGATTTCTAGACAATTTAACCAAAAATAAAATTAGTCAAGTAATAAAAAGAAAAAGCTTAGAAGAAGGATAAAAAAAAGATAAGAGAAATATGCTTACTTGAGGGTGGTTTTGAGAGCTGGGAGAACAAGGTCATGGTGAGCATCAGTACACCATAACTTGGAAGTAATGAACAGTTCGTCGCGACTTTTAACGAGGCCTTCCTCTAAAGCCTTGGACACAGCTTGGCCTAGAAGTTGTTCAGTATTATAGAAAGCAGCCGTATCAAAATGTCTGTAGCCAATTTTAATGGCATCAATCAAAGCTTCTGGAGGAGGAGGAGTTCCTGTTCCATATCCTATCGCCGGCATCTTTTCTCCTGAATTTAGAACCACATCTGGAACACTATTTGCTGCCATCTTCTTTTGTTTTTGTGTTGGTTTAATGCACAAGTTTCGCAAAAATCACAATTTTCTGTTATGAATGTTAACTTTGAGACTTGAGTTTTGGCTATAAATAATAGTTTAAGACATAAAGGAAGTATTATATTTGTTGTATTATTGATTATTGATTGTTGAATATTGTTGAATATTGTTGAATATTGAATATTGACTATTCGTTCCCCTTCTCGAACTGTTATATGCATAATATGTATTCATATTCAAGATGTGTATAACTGTCATGTCAAATCAATATATGTATGACTTTATCAAGTTTGAAATGTTCAAACATATCTATCTAGATATGTAACCGTCACCTCAATATAGTAGTATTTGTATGACTTTATTTTATGAAGTTTGAAACGTTGATAGAGATATAATCTATATCCATATTAGACCGTCATCTCAATATAGTAATATATGTTTGACTTTATAAAGTTTTAAATATGTTGATAGCGATATAACATGTATCCACGTTAGAGATATGCAAAATGAAACTGTCATCAAGTTTGGAATGTTCAAAGAGATTTAATATGTATCCACAATAGAGATAGGTTTGAATTCAAAGAGATATAATATGTATCCACAAAATAACAAAAAAGTCTAATGTTTGTTTATTGAAGTAAAAGATGCTTGAATTGATACAGGGCCGGTCTTAAAAAATAAGTTTTTTTTTTTTAATCAAATTGAATTCTAAAGGATATAAAAAGTACTTTCTCAGCAAAAAGAATTGTTTCTTACCACGTGATTTTCATGTCACAATCTTAAAAATTACTTCACAATACAGTTTTTGTAACGTGACTATTCACGTGTGTTGCACCCCAAAATTTGCCTAACCTTTTCTTACTTGGTTTATATTTCATTGCATTAGCATATCATTGATCTAACATTTGCATAGCATAGCATTGTTCATTTTAGCATGGGATCAAGTGTGGTTTATATCCAGAGGAGCCTTTCTATAGGTCTTATGCAAGCTTGAGAAGTCACCAAAGTCATCAAGAAGAGAGTTGGGTTCTTGAGAAGTTCAGTTGTTTGTATGTGGTTAATCCCCTAACTTGAGGACCAATTGAAGATCATTAGTGGATTGTGGAGCCTTAATCATGGAGAGAGTGTGTGGATAGAGCTCATAGAGTGCCTTGAGGGTCATGGTGGAGCTCAGATAAGTCATTGTGCCAAGTGTGAGGAGGCACAGTTAAGGGTGTTGCAAGTAGGGTTTTCATCTGAGTAATCCTAAGTCAACTGACCAATTGAAGAGGATCAAAGCTCAATTCTAAGTCTTTGCAATCATGGATAGTTGTGTTGAGATAAATGAGATGATATTCCAAGATCAATTCAAGAAAAGTTCACAGTGTGAGGAGTTGCTAAATTAGGGTTCTCAGGGTAAAATCCCATATTTAGTGCCTAACTTCAAGACCACTTATCTCAAGATGCAAGTTTCATCTCCACTTTTGGCCAACATAAAACTTATAGAGCATGTTTTTAGCTTTAATTTGAGAACTAGAAGTCCTCCATTGGATATATAGGACTCAAGTTATGGTCCATACAAGTTACAGGTCATCTGAGAAATGTGAAATTTGTCTGTGAAAGTTCACCAAATTCCAAGGAACTTTTGACCTAGAAGGGTGTCTCTCCTAAACTTTTGTCCAACATGAAAGTTGTAGGTCTTGATCTTAGCTTTCCAAATTGTACTAGAAGTCTTCCATCTGATTTGTAGAACTCAAGTTATGAGGTTTACAGGTTAGGGGTATTTTGGGAAAGTAAGATTAGGTCATTTGGCATTGTAGGTCATTTTCTCCATCTTGCAAGCTTCAAATGCAATTTTGTTCAACATAAAACTTGCTCAAAATGATGTTTTTAGGTTAACCATATACTTATGATGATTTGTTTTGGCTTAGAGAGAGACTTGGTTTGAGAAATTTTGCAAAAGGAAGAATTTAAAGGCATTTGATTGAAAAATTCATGATTAATTCATTTGTGTTCAAAATAGGCCATATGAATACTCATTTTAATCAGAAACGTTAATCTAAACACATTGGCAATATTGGATTTTCCATTTGAGGCCAGCTTCATAGTTTTATGGTTTGTACCTTCATGAATAAGCATCACATCATAATTTGGTTATGGGATGGATTCAAGCTCCCTAAGCACTCTAGACTCTCTCACCAGATCACAAGGGAAAGATTGGAAACTTCTGGGAGAAGTTTTAAGCCAAAACACGTGCACACCATTGTTGGTTTTTGGAAGGAAATTTGAAAAGTGGATTTTCTGGTTTGAGCCTCAATTGGACCTCAAAAGCCCGCCCACAAACCATTTGTATTTATGCTCAGAAGAAGATTTTGCTCCATTTTGGAGATCATTTCGTACTAGAACCAAGGATTGAAGTTGGAGTTTCAAGAGGAGAGTTGAAAATCGTGATTTCCATTTCAAGCCAGTTCCAAGCAAATTGAAGTTACAAACACATTCATCATTAAGCATTGAGTAGATCTGCACAATTTGAAGCTGAAAATCATGTTCTAGATACCTCAATTTGAAGCTCAAAGTCAGGTATGTAACTTTCAAATTTACACTGATTCTAGCATGATCTAGGCATGATTAGTATGTGGATAGGCTTTGGATTGAAACATAGATGAAATCTGGATAAGAATTTGGTTGATTAGAGACAATTTAAGATGTGATGCAATTTCTGTTGAGAGTTATAACTGCTTGATCATGGAGCTCTGGCACGATTTGATTAGTTCTTGATGATCTCTGAAGAATGTAGAGTGGATCTGTGGCATTAGATTCGGTTTTGATGATAATTCAAATTATGACTTGGTTCGGATTCACGATCGGGTTTTAAAATCTAGTAGGATTCAGAGGAATTGAATGTCATATTTGAGATCAGGACGAAATTTAGAGTGGAATCACATGATTTTTATTGAGATTTGGTCACCTGTAATTACCTGCTCACCGGAGAAGATGACCGGAGGTCATCTCCGGCCACCGTGCTGGATTTCCCTCCCTTTCCCCATTCAAACGAGGAAGACGATGGTTTCACCCTTGGATTTGGCCTGAACCTTGACAAAGTCCCTTCATCGTGTAATTGTGACTTGTTCTCAGGATTTAAATTTTTTAGTATGAAATGATGCCGTTTCATTAATTGACGTGGCGTTTACGTGGCATTTGAGTTGGATAGCCTAAGAGCCCTTGGATGCATAGACTGAGTCCCCTGATCCTACGCCTGTGACATTTTACTCCATTTGATTTTCTTTTATTCAATTTCATATTATTTTAATTCCTTTTTCATTTCTAAATTCATATTAAATCCATTTTTGATCAGAAAAATAAACTAAAAATATCTCCATGATCCTCTCTTCATTTGTGATTTTTCTATGCTGTTAGATTTAATTTTTGATGATTTTTCAATTTAATTGGCATTTTTTTTATATTTCCTTATTTTTGCATATTTCTTCCATTTGTTTGCTGATTTTTGTTCGATCAATTGGTATGGAGTCTTGACCTACTTTTTTGCTAGATTGTAGATTAGAGATGTATGTTCCCTCATGAATTTTCTCATGATTTTTAGATAATCATAGATTCTGTTTTGAATTAGGTTTTTAGAGCCTTCCCTTTCATGGTTTCCCTTTGACACTTTATAATTTAGGATTTTATTAGTTGCCTTAGAATTTGAGTTAGGCTCTGATATTTGGACTATAGGTTCCTAACATTTGCATGTTCCCCTAGGAACTCTGACTTCTCTTGTTCAAGAGAAGTTATGACAGACATTAGGGTTCTAACCATGCATGATAACATTAGGTAGTTCCCTCCTAACCTCAACCGTAGGATCAACTTTGCATGAAAACTTTAGGATTGAATCAGTTCCCCTTTAGTGCTTCTTTTCTCTTCTCATCTGCAAACAAAATCAAAATACAGTAATAAAGGTTAATTGACGTCGTACGTTACGAGTCTTAAGCTACTTGAGAAAGGATTGTTGGAGAGTTTCTTTTCAACAGTCTGGATGTTTAGTATGGTACCTTTTGGGTGACATGCGACAAATTTACTCTCAGGTCATAGTCTCTAGTGCGATATCAGTTGCAAACATCCATAAAAGATATTTCTCTAAAAAACAGAAAACAAAGATAAAACTCTTTTTTTTTCCTCTCGGACCTTTAATTCTTGCAAACCCTTTTCATAAGGAGAGTTCTGTTAACTCCCGGTTCTACCGCAAACGGTAAACGCCTAAGTCTCTAAAGGTCGAGCTGCATACACCAAACTACTGGAACCGTCTGTTAACCCTACTCGGATAAAAAAGACAAACCTGTGTCTCTCGTGGCCCGAACTACGTTTACTCTGATCTTTCGCGCTGTTGTTAGACCCCAATTATAGTATTTATTTGATCTCTTTTTAGTAGTATATTTACTTGTTTTCTATCTATTAGTGTATGGTTTAGTAGTTGGAATAATTTAGTTTCATTTAGTTTTGTTCCAAGTGAATGGTGCGTGTAATATTGTTGTTAGTGTGCAGGATTGACACTAGTAGGAGCATCTTGGAGGAGATGAGACAAAGCTGCCTAAGGAAGATGGAAATCAAAGGATTCGCCTGGCGAAGCCCAACGAGTGCTAGCGAATGTTCGCCTGGCGAGTGCTGGCGAGCCAAGGCGAATAATTCAAAACAATTCCCAGACCAAAAGGATACAAAGTTCGCCCGGCGAATGGTCCAGCGAAGCTTCGCCAGCATTCGCCTGGCGAAGGATTTGGCGAAGATGTCTTGGCTTTTATCTTGGCAATTCCAGTAGCAAAACCACACAAAGTTCGCCTGGCGAGTGAGGCCAGCAAATGTTCGCCTGGCGAGTGATCAAGAGAAGTGGAAACACATCCATCATCGATTCTTCGACGTGGATGTTCTTCATCTTCTCCTTTTTCTTCTTGTTCAAGCTACCCATGAGAATGAGTAGCTAAGTTCATCTTTTTGTCAAGGTTAGATGTAGGTAATCATTAAACTTTGTATGTGTATGGATGATCCTCATTTGTAAACTCTTGGAAGATTAATATATGGTGAAAACCTTGTTTCATTTACAATCTTTTGTGTTGGTTAATGATTGAGAGATATTTTCCAACTCTTGACCTAGGTTTTCATCCTTCTCTTTTCTTGAGCTAGACATAGTCTTGGATGGTTTTGTTCACTTAAAATGTTAAACTTTAAAGTTGTCATTTTGATAGATGGTATGAGAAATCAACAATGGATCAAAATGGTAAACATCACAATGTGAGTTAGAGATAATCATATTGAGAGGATATTGTGAATGTGTTGATCATTAAAAGGAGTTTATGCAATGTTGATTGAACATATGCATGCAAAGTGATTACCGAACCCTAACTTTGGAAATCTTTATTTAAACTGTCAAACCATTATTTTATCGCATTTCTTACTTATATGCAAAGCTACCGTTACTTTAAAACCAAACCCTTTGTTACTATAAAGTTACGAATTTAACAACTGTCGAACGACGACAATATCTCATATTCCCTGTGGAGACGATAACAAAAACCTGATACTCTACCACTGTTCTAACAGCTGTGTGAAAGTATGTAGGCGCGAGACGCGATATCTCGGCGAGCAACCTTCCCTGTAACCCGTAGTTAGGAGAACTACGTTGACTCTGATTTCTCGTTCCAGACGGGAATACATAGGCATAAAGTGCGACGCTTTGCCGAGTCATTTTCTTTTCTTTTCAGACCAGACCTTTAGTGTAGATAGATATAACAAACCCGTCAGATAAACACAACAAGCGTGGATCCCATCGAGTACGATGGACGTGAGGGGTGCGAATACCTTCCACTTGCGTAACCGACTCCCAAATCCAGACAATGGTTGCAATCACCTTGTCTTATACCTTTTCGTCAGGTTTTTCCGATCGTTTCCTTTCCCGTTCTGAGGGATAAATAACAAAAGGTGGCGACTCTTGTGTCTTGCCGGCCTCGTTTTTCGCAGTAGCGACAGCTGGCGACTCTGCTGGGGACTCTGGTTCCCTATGCGAGTCAATCCTAGCGCTTGTGTGTTTACCTGCTGGGTTTTATTTATCGCACTTTACTTTCCGCATTTTATTTTCAGTATGATATTATTATTGTGCTGTTGTGGGAAGGGGGCTCTTATGAGTGAGAAGCCAGACCCAGGCTTGAGTGTACTTAGCATTAGTTGTGGAAATTAGTGGGTGCGTGCTTGCTTTGCAGGCACTAGTGTCTCATGAAATCCACGCTCAGACGAGGTTCTCCCGGTTGACTTCTTTTCCGGCCCTTTGGGCTTGAGGGGTTGTTGGTTTGGAGGAATGTCGACTCTGGGGACCGATCATTTATGACTCAGCTAAGTGAGGCCACTTCAGGAGATGATGATGCCACACCTTCTAGGTATCGTATCATCGCTCTTGAAAGTCTGTGACGCTGAGAAACGCATAGGATGCCATACCTTGTCTGTGATTAGGTCCATACCTGTGAGCGGGGTCGGGTTATTGCAGGAAACCTTAACCTGCAGACTACCTGGTTTTCTTGACAGTGAATTAGTGTTGTTGGGTTCAGAGGTTCTTATCATCAGAGATGTGGTTGTTCTCGACAGTGCATATTTATTGGTCCTCTTCAGGGTTGTGCTATCAGAGCAGTTGTGTTTGTGTTGGATCAGAGCTTTGATCTTCTCAGCACCAGCTTGATCCCCTGTTGCATGTTTGCATACTCATTTGCATATCATTAACGTGTGTCTGTGTTGCAGGTACATTATCCTCCGGTTCCAGTATTTTTCTGCCTGCTGTTGTGCTAGTATGGGTTCTTTGAGGAAGAATGTGGCCTACAAGCTCCCCACTCCAGATGTTGCTCAGTTGTTCAGTTTGATAGCTTTGGAAGATGATACTGTGAGAGGTGAATTCAGAAAGTCTTATGGGAAGCTGCTCAGTTTGGTCCGTAAGCCTTCTGTGTATGAGTTGAATGGGTTGTATGCCTTGCTACAGTTTTATGATCCTCCTTTGAGATGCTTCACTTTCCCGGACTTCATTCTTGCACCTACATTAAAGGAGTATGCTGAGTTATTGGGTGTGCCTATTAAAAGTCAGATGTCATTTGTTCATATGGATGTTAAGCCTAATCTGGCTAATCTAGCTCTTTCTCTTCATCTGGATGCCTCTGAGTTGATCTTGTCTAGTTGGAACGGGGTTCCTGGTTTTTCTTTGCAGTTCCTAGTTGGGAAAGCCCAACAGTGTGCCAAAGACGGTTGTTGGATCATATTCAACGCCATTCTTGCTCTCTGCATATATGGTATCGTTTTGTTTCCTAACATGCCTGATTTTGTAGACTTGGACGCCTTTCACATCTTTGCATCAGGGAATCCAGTTCCTACCTTGATTGGCGATGTGTATCATTCCATCAATTACAAGAACGAGAATAGAAGGGGTAAGAATGTATCATGCTATGTGCCCTTATTCTATAGATGGTTTGATAGTCACCTACCCAAGAAGGGTCTCTTTGCTTCATCTGCAGCCACAGCTGAGTGGTCTGAGCGTTTGATGGGATTATCAGTAGAGAGCATTGTGTGGTTTGATAGAGATATGTTGGGTACCGAAGTTATATTCAGTTGCAGTGGGTATCCAAATGTACCTTTGATTGGAAGAAAGAGTTGTATCAATTATAATCCATCTCTACTTGTCAGACAGTTTGCTTATGCTTTGAAAGTGCCGCCGAAGGATGAAGAGGTGCAGGAATCTTTGTACCTCACTGGTCTTCTAGAGGGGGATAGGTTATCTAAGCTTCAGCATGCCTAGAATGATATCAGTAGACGAGGGAAGTCATTGTTGGGCAAGAGTAACAGCCAAGCCTATGCTTCGTATGTGACTTGGATCAGAGCCAGAGCAGAGACTATAGGGATGCCATTTCCACCTGCTAAGCAGGAGTGCCCTCCAGTAGTGGAAGAGCCTACTACCGTGCCTATTCAGCAGTATAATCAGGTGTTAGCTGAGAAGGAAGAGCTGAAGAAGGCCAACGAAGAGTTGGAGAAAGAGTTGGCACAGATTAGAAGCGAGAGAAATGAACCCGTCCACTCCTTCAAGAGGCAGAGAGAGTTAGTGAACAGGTTAGGTACGGACTTGACCAAGCAAATAGCTGATCATGAGCGTTTGGGTTTGGACTTCAAATCCGTTAACGATGTACTGGCTACCAAGAAGCAGCACTTGGATGAAGCATACCGGAGAATATCCAAGTTTAATCAGCAGTGGAATGCTACCATAGCCAACAACAAAGAGAGGAAGGATAAACTGAAACAACAGATCTCAAAATTGAACACTCAGGTGAAGGCTAGTGAGAAGAAGTTTGATGAGGAAACTGCTCGCAGATATGCCACTGAAGATTTGCTGAACAAAGCTCTCGCTAACTTGAAAGATCATAAGCAGAGGTTCGAGTCTAAGAAGCGAAAGTTAGAAGATTGCTTTGGCCAGGGAGCATGGGAAGATTCTGTTGAAGGTCTCCAGTGTACTATTATGCAAAGAGAGTTGCTTGTTGAAGGGTTACTCACTCGACCTGATCACCCCAAGACTAGAGAGTTGCTAAAGGAGTTTCGTGCTCGCTGTCGCACTTGATTATCTTTGTAACTCTTTGTATATTTTTCTGATCTTTGCTGTAGGCTGACCATCACCAGGCTTGTTGGTTGAGGTCATGCTATTGATACCCCATGTATTCATTGACTTTGTACTGCTGCCTTGTTGGCCCATATATATATATGATATGTTATTTCAGTGATTGGATCCGGACTTCTTGTTATCAGCACTGGCACTCGAATCGGGGGAAAAATCTCCCTAATGCACAGACACACGGTTGCATTTGCATAAATCATTTGCATAGCCGGTACCTTGTACTTTGTTTCCTAACCCTCTGTTGATGCAGGTTCCAGGATTGCCGACCAACGAATTCATTGCTACTCTACCAGAAGCAACTGTAAGAAAGTCATGGATCAGATGCAGACTGAGATGCAAGAGATGCGCGACCGGATGGCGCAGTTCATGCAGGTGATGGAAACTGTGGCCAAAGGCCAGGAGCAGCTGCAAATTCTGGTGCAGCCTCTAATTTCCAGGGTTGATAGTCAGGGTGTGCTGCATGGCAGAGATAATACTGGCCCTCCTCATGGTGAGACTCCCCGAGCGAATGATACCGTATTGGTCATTATCCTCAATACGACTGAGAACGATAATGGAGCCGGAAACGGGAACGTGACTGGTAATGGTAACGTTAATATGGAAACCAACGGAAACATCGGAGCTGGAAACAGGGGTTTCAATGCTGGAATGGGGAATGCTGGTTTTGGTGCTGGAAACATTGGCATAGACATGAGTTTTGGCAACCTGGGTTATGGAAATCTGGGTTACGGCGATCAAGGCTTCGGTAACGCAGGCTTTGGCAATGTAAGCAACAACGGTGTCGGGGCAGGAGCCTACAACGTTGGTTTTGGTCCAGGTGCTGGTAATCAGGGTTATGGTAATGCGGGGTATGGCCCCAGGTTCAATCAGGCTGGTTTCGGTCCTCATACTGCTTATGCTGGGTATGGTAATGAGGATTCTCACTAGGGTGAAGATCATCAGGAAGATGCTTTCCCTCCTCCAGGTCGAGATCTTGAGGTGCCCACTGACAATGATAGAAGGTTCAGGTTGTTGGAAGAACAGATGAAGAATCTTGCTAATCAGAATTCCACGGGATTGGATGTAGCTAACATGGGATTAGTCCCTGGCTTGAGGGTGCCGCTTAAGTTCAAAGCGCCCACTTTCGACAAGTACAAGGGGGGTACTTGCCCACGAGTTCACGTGCGTTCTTACTATCGGAGGATGTCTGCCTACTCTGATGACGAAAAGATGCTGATGCATTTTTTCCAGGACAGCTTGTCGGGACCGTCATTGGAATGGTACATGGGGTTAGAGCCTACTCAAATTGGTAGCTGGAAGGAGTTAGCAGAAGCTTTTGTCAAGCACTACCAATACAACAGCGACCTTGCGCCGAACAGGGTCTATCTCCAAAATCTTTCCCAGAAGAATGGCGAGAGTTTCAAAGAATACGCCCAGAGGTGGCGTGAGCTTGCAGCCAGGGTGCACCCACCCATGGTGGAGCGTGAGTTGGTGGATATGTTCGTGGGTACTTTCTCTGGGCTGTATTACGATAGGCTTATCAATTACACGACGACTAACTTTTCTGAGTTGATACTCTTGGGGGAACGTATCGAGAATGGTGTTAAGATTGGTAAGATTCAAGCGGGTGGGTCAACTTCAGCTGGAGGTGGTAAAAAGGTTTTTGGGAATAAGAGACAGGGGGATACTAATTCAATCTATAGTTCCCAAGGGAGAGGTAGAGGTCGAAACCAATACCGTCAGCAGCAGATTGCTAGTGTGACAATTTCGGCGCCTCAACAGCAACAACAACAGCCACAGCAGCAACGGGGACAACAGAATGCTGCTCCACAGAGATATCAAGGTCGGGATAGAACTATGAAAAGGGTATTTGATGCACCTCCATTTCCATATGCTCAGCTTCTGCCAACTTTGTTACAGCTGCAGCTTGTTGAGAAAAGGACGTTGGCTCCGCTAAAGGGCACGCCTCCTTTCGGGTATGATGCCAATGCACATTGCGATTTCCACTCCGGGGCACCCGGTCATAGCATTGAGAACTGCCATGCTTTCAAGCACAAGGTGCAATATTTGATAGATAGCAAGGCTATAAACTTTGGTAACGAAGCGCCCAACATTGAGAAGAATCTGATGCTGCCTCGTGGATCTGCAAAGGTGGGTGCTATATTGGAAGATGCTAGTCTAAATCTGGTTATGAATGTGGATGAATTAAAGACGCCTCTGAGTTATGTCAAGAGCAGATTGCTGAAAGAGGAAGTCTTCTCCGGTTGTGATATCGATTGTGTTGATTGTTTGGCCCGGCCTGAGGGTTGTGATAATTTGAGAAGAGGTATTCAAGAGCTGATTAACGAAGGTACACTGCAATTCGACCGCACTGCTGAAGAGAAGCCTGTTGAGGCAATAGCTGAAAGGCAGAGTGAAGTTGCAACGATTACAATCCCGTTCAAGACTGTCACGATATCAGCGCCTCCCAAGCGACCGACTATTACAATAACCAAAGCTGGACCCATCCCGTATGAAAGTACTAAAGTCATCCCTTGGAACTATGGGGCGGAAATTTACTACAACGGAGAAAAGGTTAACCTGGAAAGCCCGTCTGCAGGATTAGTTGATAATCTTGTGGGGGCAGGGGGCGTAACCCGCAGTGGTAGAATATTTGCGTCCCCAGGAGTAGAAGCTGAGAAAGCTGCCAGAGGGAAGGGTAAAATGGATGAAGGAGGATCTTCTAAAGAGAAGGAAAAAGAGGCATTGACCAAGGACGTAGAAGAATTCATGAGATTAATTCGGAAGAGAGATTATAAAATTGTCGATCATTTGCAGCAGACGCCTTCCAAGATCTCGATTCTGTCGTTGTTGCTTTGTTCCGAGGCTCATCGAAATGCTTTGCTAAAAGCCCTGAACGCTGCCTATGTACCACAAGAGATATCCATGAATCAGCTCGAAAGAGTGATTGCGCATGTGAATGCGGGGCATGGCCTTGGCTTTACAAATTTTGATCTGACCCCCAGGGGCCGCAATCATAATAGTACGTTGTATATCTCAGTTGAGTGTAGGGGCACTGTTATGTCCCATGTCCTCGTTGACACTGGTTCATCCCTGAATGTTTTGCCTAAGAAGGCACTGTTAAAGCTGGATACCCGAGGTATAATTTGCACGCCAAGCGACTTGGTGGTGAGAGCTTTTGATGGGACTAGGAGGTCTGTATTCGGAGAACTGACTTTGCCAATCCAGGTCGGTCCAGAGGTGTTTGACACCGTGTTTTATATTATGGATATACAACTAGCTTATAACTTTTTGCTTGGACGATCGTGGATTCATTCTGCTGGGGCTGTGACGTCGACGTTACACCAAAAGCTTAAATACATGATTGGTGGTAGTGTCGTCACCGTGTGTGGCGAGGAGGACATCATGGTAAGCCACCTGTCTTCATTCAAATACGTCGAAGTGGATGGTGAGATCCATGAGACATTATGCCAAGCCTTTGAAGGAGTGCAGATCAAAGACAAGTCTCCTATCATTAACAAGGGGCCAGAGGTAGCCATGTCGTCGTATAGAGAAGCCCAAGCGATAGTTCAGGCCAGGGAAGCTAAAGGTTGGGGTCAAGTTCTGGAGATTCCTGTTAAGCAAGACAAGTTCGGCTTAGTGTATCGCCCGTCGTCATCAGCTTCATCACAGAGTGCACCGAAGTTCAAAGGGTCGATTGTGTTCACTCCAGGAGGAGTCAGTTTTGAAAGAATTAATGTTGTGTCTGATAGTGAAGATGAAGATAGCGACTGTGACATGGAGTCGTGGATCAAGCCCAGCAAGCCAGGACAGAGCCTATGCAACTAGTCTATCCAGGACTTTGTTCAAGTGACACCGAAACAGTAATGCCTTGTTTTTTCGATTATTGTACAATCCTGTGTCCTACCCGGGGCATAGTGATTTTATTTCAGGGCCTAGTTGTTTATGTGTATGCTTTTTTTGAATCATTAAATAAAGGCGTTTTCCTCATGCAAATTCTGTGATCCCTGTCTTTCTGCTTTTCATTTTTTCAATAAAATGGCAATGTGGTCGGGTGCTTCGTTTGCATATCATTTGAAGCATTTAACCCTTTCTTTTGCAGGATTCATATTTCAGACGACACCGATCAAGATCTCCCTATGACTCGCTTCGACTTTGAGCACCCGATATTCCAAGCCGAAGAAGAGATTGTTGAGGATGACGACTTACCAGAAGAGCTGACTCGTCTGTTGAAACAAGAAGAGAGAATCATTCTGCCTCATCAAGAGGATATTGAGACTGTTAATTTGGGTTCCGAAGAGACTGTTAGGAATGTCTGGATAGGGGCTGCGTTACAAAGTGATATCAAGCAAAGACTTGTCGTGATGCTTCGAGAGTATAGGGACATCTTTGCTTGGTCTTATGAAGATATGCCTGGGCTATACACTGATATTGTAGTTCACCGCTTGCCATTGCGTGAGGAATGTCCTCCGGTCAAGCAGAAACTCAAAAGAACGAAACCAGATATGGCTGTAAAGATTAAAGAGGAAGTGAAGAAACAATGGGACATTAGTTTCCTGGCTGTTACAACTTACCCTCCTTGGGTAGCTAATATAGTACCTGTACCAAAGAAGGATGGTAAGGTATAGATGTGTGTTGACTATCGGGATCTGAACAAGGCGAACCCTAAGGATGACTTCCCGCTTCCTTATATTGACGTGTTGGTCGACAACACTGCTCAATTCTCTATGTTTTCCTTCATGGACGACTTTTCGGGCTATAATCAGATTAAGATGGCGTCGAAGGACATGGAGAAAACAACTTTTATTACACCGTGGGGAACGTTCTGCTACAAAGTGATGCCCTTTGGTTTGAAGAACGCTGGGGCAACATATCAACGTGCTATGACGACGCTCTTTCATGACATGATGCATAAAGAGATTGAGGTCTATGTTGACAATATGATTGCCAAATCCCAGACGGAGGAAGAGCATCTGGTGAATCTTCTGAAATTGTTTGAGAGGCTTAGGAAGTTCAGGCTGAGGCTGAATCCTAATAAGTGCACCTTCGGGGTGAGATCTGGTAAGCTAATGGGGTTCATTATTAGTGAAAAAGGAATAGAGGTTGATCCTGCAAAAATAAAAGCAATACAAGAAATGCCAGCGCCAAAAACAGAGAAAGAGGTTCGTGGCTTTCTGGGGAGGTTGAACTACATTGCCTGGTTCATATCTCACCTTACAGCTACATGTGAGCCCATGTTTAAATTGTTGAAAAAATATTAGGCAATTGTTTGGAATGAAAATTGTCAAAAGGCGTTTGAAAGAATAAAAGAATATTTGCAGGAACCTCCGATATTGATACCCCCAGTGGCCGGGAGACCACTGATCATGTACCTGACGGTTCTTGAGAACAGTATGGGTTGTGTTCTTGGTCAACATGACTAGACTGGACGAAAAGAGCATGCGATCTACTACTTGAGTAAAAAGTTCACAGACTGTGAGTCCCGTTACTCAATGCTCGAAAAGACGTGTTGTGCACTTGCTTGGGCTGCCAAACGTCTGAGACAATACATGCTAAATCATACAACCATGCTGATTTCGAAGATGGATCCGATCAAATACGTCTTTGAGAAGCAGGCACTTTTTTGGAAGGATTGCCCGATGGCAAATGGTATTGACAGAGTACGATATACAGTATGTCTCGCAAAAGGCTATCAAAGGTAGCGTACTATCAGAGTACCTGGATGAGCAGCCAATTGATGATTACCAGCCGATGAGGTTTGATTTTCCTAATGAGGATATCATGTACTTAAAGATGAAAGACTGCGAAGAGTCGTTGCACGGTGAAGGTCCTGAACGGAATTCTCAATGGCAATTGATTTTTGACGGGGCTGTTAATTCATATGGAAGTGGAATTGGGGCAATCATCACAACTCCCCATGGGAGGCGCATCCCGTTCACTGCCAGACTGACATTTCCGGTTACCAATAATGAGGCTGAATATGAGGCGTGTATCATGGGTCTCGAGGAGGCTATTGATTTGAGGATTAAAAATCTTGATGTGTATGGAGACTCCGCGCTAGTCGTGAACCAGATCAAGGGAGAATGGGAAGCTCGTCAGCCTAATCTGATATCATATATGAATTATGCAAGGAGGTTGTTGCCCTTCTTTGACAGAGTAGAGTTTCACCATGTGCCACGGGCAGAAAATCAGATGGCTGACGCTCTTGCGACATTGTCTTCAATGTACAAAGTTAACTTCTGGAATGAGGCTCCCAGAATAGTTATCTCTCGCCTTGATAGGCCCACTTTCATATTCACCATTGAGGGAGCTTCTGGTGGCAAGCCGTGGTATTTTGATATCCAGAATTTCCTAAAGAACCAAGAGTATCCGACTGGGGCATCTAGCCGTGATAAGAAGACTCTTAGGATATTGGCTGGCAATTTCTACTTAAATCCAGATGATGTTCTGTACAGGAGAAACCATGATTTGGTGCTTTTGCGATGTGTTGATGAGAAAGAAGCTAATCTACTCATGGAGGAGGTCCAGAAGGAACCTTTGGCACGCACGCCGGCGGACACGCTATGTCTCGAAAGTTATTACGGGCAGGGTATTATTGGCTGACAATGGAAAGAGACTGTTTCAAATTTGCAAAGAAGTGCCATAAATGCCAGATTTATGCAGACAAGATTCAGGTGTCGCCGAGCCCTTTGAATGTTATGGCATCCCCATGGCCTTTCTCCATGTGGGGCATAGATATGATTAGGAAAATTGAGCTCACCGCGTCCAATGGACACCAGTTCATCTTGGTAACTATCGATTACTTCACCAAATGGGTCGAAGCAGCATCTTACGCTAATGTTACCAAGCAAGTAGTAGCCCGGTTTATCAAAAGGGACATCATCTGTCGTTACGACATCCCTGAAAGAATCATTACTGACAATGGTTCAAACCTGAATAACAAGATGATGAAAGAATTGTGCCAGAATTTCAAGATTGAGCATCACAATTCATCTCCCTATCGGCCCAAGATGAATGACGCTGTTGAAACGACCAATAAGAACATCAAGAAGATAGTTCAGAAGATGGTTGTAACATACAAAGACTGGCACGAGATGTTGTCCTTCGCTTTGCACGGTTATCGTACGACGGTACGCACATCGACCGGGGCAACACCTTTCTCACTGGTGTATGGTATGGAGGTTGTCCTACCATTAGAAGTTGAGATTCCTTCCTTGAGAGTATTGCTCGATGTCCAACTTGATGAGGCAGAGTGGGTAAGGAATAGACTGAATCAACTTAGCTTGATGGATGAGAAGAGACTTGCATCTATCACATATGGTCGGTTATACCAGAGCCGAATGAAGAAAGCTTACGACAAGAAGGTACGCCCTCGAAGCTTTCAGACAGGCGATCTTGTGGTGAAGAAGATTCTCCCACCACAATCGGATCACAGGGACAAATGGACTCCCAACTATGGTCCATACATCGTTCGAAAGGTCTTCTCCGAAGGAGCCTTACTGTTGTCCACCATGGATGGCGAAGATTTTACATCCCTTGTGAACTCGGACGCAGTTAAAAAATACTTTGCTTAAAGAGACCCGCTGGACAGAAAAAAGAGATTCCAGGCAAAAATGGGGCATCCCGGCGAACCAAAAAAAAAGAAAAAAGAAAAAGGTTCGGGCAAAAATTAGGGATAAAACTGAAAAGATGTACACCCGCGAAGTCGAAAACCTGAGAAGGCGACTTCGGCAAAAAAGGGTATCCCGGTGAATTGAAAACCCGCAAAGGGCGATTCAGGCAAAAGTTAAGGATTGAAAAAGCAAATGACTGCGATCCGAGTTTGATACTGCATTGTTTAGTGGTGGGAGTACTTGAGGGTCGGTTATCCAAGTCAATCTCTTCTGAGGATAGAGTATCGGGAAAGTGTCGGAGTCAGGCGAGTCATAGGAGGATCAACTCATGGTGTTTGTCTGTACCACGTTGCCGACATGTATACAAATTCCTTTGTACCTCTGTACATATTTGTATTTATTCTTGTAGCTTCCTCTTTTTAGGAGTTCATCCATTGTACAAAACTTTGCCTATTTACAGGCCCATTATCAATAAACGCATACTATTCAGTACTTGATTGTTTGTTTTGTTTTAACTTTTACCATTTTGTTTGTGGAAAACGCCGATGTTTTTGATAAAATTGCACGTGCATAAACTTGCAGGCCTCGGCCAATAATTGTTAAAACTTTGAATTGACAGAGCGATTGTAACGGTTATTGACTTGGATATTTCCTTTTGTATAGGATATCTTGTTGTTGCTCATATTTCGCAGGGTCGTTACCTTCGCAGCAAACAAGCAAAGGATCGTGTTTCCTCAGCCAGAGTCCCTTAATGTAGGAGCAGGCTTTAGGTGATTTTATTTCTCCCCAGCAGATGGAAGTCGTATCTTTATCCTCACAAGAGTTGTGTGCAAGTTGGCAAGCAATCAAGCAGTAATGTGCATTCCCAGCAGTGGTCGTGTGTACATTTAATCCCTAGTGAAGTCCCCACAGGACACAACCAGGATGTCAATGGTTTGAAAAGTTATCCCCTAGCAGGATTGTTGCTCCCCCCAGTGGAGTCGGTTCACCTTTCCAGCATTTATTTTGCTGGAATAATCTTGTGATACCCGGTTATCCCCAGCGGAGTTTGCTTTGTCTTCAGCATTTATTTTGCTGAAGCGGCTCTGTATCCAGCGTTTCTCCGGCAGCAGAGCCTGCATTTGCATCATATCTGCATTGCATAGCAATTTACCCAGATGCGTAGTATTCCATCTTATATGGAGCATTACCCCATTTTCAAACATATGCATTTTGAAACGTAAGCCAGGTTGGTTACCTCTGTGTTTTCAGGTGTTTCTTCCCTGCAGGTAATTGGAATTCTTGTTCAGGGTGGTTTTCAGATATTCAAATTCTTGGCATGAGATATGCGATGATAATGTTCGTCATATCATGTGTTCCTTCATCAGAGGTGCTTGATTAAATTGCTCTTCTTCCCCGGCGGAGTTTTTTCTTGCATGGCTTCATAATTAGACTTTGAAGTTGTTGTCAAAAAATTCCCCAGCGGAGTTTTCCTCAGGGTTGCTGTCACGTCAGCATTTCAAAAGAGAAAAATTTCAGAGATTAGACATCTGAATTCATTACTCGTCGTCAAGGTTAATGTCTGGCAGTTGATGTCAGAATTTCCCCGGCAGAGTTCTCCTTAGTTTGCTGTTAAGGCTTCATAATTTGACTTTGAAGTTTTTTATATCAGCATTCCACGACTTCATAATTAGACTTTGAAGTTTTTACCATCATGACATGGCTTCGTAATTAGACTTTGGAGTTATTGTCAGTTCTAAAAGGCTTCATAATTTGACTTTGAAGTTGTTTTCAGAGTTCAACAGCTTCATAATTTGACTTTGAAGTTGTTGTCAGCATTTTAAAAGGAAGATTTCAGCGATTAGACGGTTGAAGTCATTACTGGTTGTCAAGGCTTCATGATTGGACTTTGAAGTTGTTGTCATCATGGGAGGCTCCATAATTAGGCTTTGGAGTTGTTATCACTATTACAATGGCTTCATAATTAGACTTTGAAGTTGTTGTTAGAATTTCCTCAGAAGGATTCTAGAGGGCTTCATAATTTGACTTTGAAGTTTGGCAGATTTTCCTCGAGTAGTTATTACGTCAGCATTGCAGATTTCATAATTTGACTTTGAAGTTAGGCAGATTTTCCTTAGGTAGCTGTTACGTCAGCATTGCAGACTTCATAATTTGACTTTGAAGTTCGGAAAATTTTCCTCGAGTGGCTGTTACGTCAGTGTTACACGGCTTCATAATTAGACTTTGGAGTCATCGTTAGCAATTCCCCCAACAGAGTTTCTCTAGTTGTTGTTACGTCAGCATTACAGCAGCTTCATGATTAGACTTTGGAGTTTGTTGTCAGAAAGTTTCGTCAGCATCAAACGGCTTCACAATTAGACTTTGGAGTTCGTCAGTATGGGATGGCTTCATAATTAGACTTTGGAGTTGTTGCCAGATAGTACAGGGATAATGTGCTTTACGTAGTGCTCGCTTATTGTATCGTATTTTGAAGTTGATTGTTTGGATTCGACACCCGTGGCATCACACAGGTGGTTGATGTTGAAATCAGGTTCTTTATCAGATGATTGATCAGTTGTTGCTGTGACAACCGGATTCGATTTTCTGGATTTTCCCCAAGCAGTTTGTGCAATTCATTTCTTTGGTTAGCAAATTTCAGGGTTCTCTGGTATTCAACCGTCTTCTACCTCGATTGTTCGAAAGCCGTTTGCTTTTCATCCAGTCGGGTCCAAGCCGATTGAATAGGGGCAGCTGTTGCACCCCAAAATTTGCCTAACCTTTTCTTACTTGGTTTATGTTTCATTGCATTAGCATATCATTGATCTAACATTTGCATAGCATAACATTATTCATTTTAGCATGGGATCAAGTGTGGTTTATATCCAGAGGAACCTTTCTATAGGTCTTATGCAAGCTTGAGAAGTCACCAAAGTCATCAGGAAGAGGGTTGGGTTCTTGAGAAGTTCAGTTGT
Organism: Lathyrus sativus; assembly: GCA_963859935.3. NCBI lineage: Eukaryota > Viridiplantae > Streptophyta > Magnoliopsida > Fabales > Fabaceae > Lathyrus > Lathyrus sativus. Next base: position 505,720,121 of record OZ012741.1, on the reverse strand, counting down.
TTGTATGTGGTTAATCCCCTAACCTGAGGACCAATTGAAGATCATCAGTGGGTTGTGGAGCCTTAATCAAGTAGAGAGTGTGTGGATAGAGCTCATAGAGTTCCTTGAGGGTCATGGTGGAGCTCAGATAAGTCATTGTGCCAAGTGTGAAGAGCCACAATTGAGGGTGTTGCAAGTAGGGTTTTCATCTGAGTAATCCTAAGTCAACTGACCAATTGAAGAGGATCAAAGCTCAATTCTAAGTCTTCGAAATCCTGGATAGTTGTGTTGAGATATATGAGATGATATTCCAATATAAATTCAAGAAAAGTTCACAGTGTGAGGAGTTGCTAAATTAGGGTTCTCAGGGTAAAATCCCCTATTTAGTGCCTAATTTCAAGACCACTTATCTAAAGATGCAAGTCTCATCTCCACTTTTGGAAAAAGTGAAACTTGTAGAGCATGTTCTTAGCTTTAATTTGAGTACTAGAAGTCCTCCATTGGATTTATAGGACTCACGTTATGGTCCAGACAAGTTACAAGTCATCTGAGGAATGTGAAATTTGTCTGTGAAAGTTCACCAACTTCCAAGGAACTTTTGACCTAGAAGGGTGTTTTTCCTAAACTTTTGGCCAACATGAAAGTTGTAGGTCTTGATCTTATCTTTCCAAATTGTACTAGAAGTCTTCCATCTGATTTGTAAAACTCAAGTTATGAGGTTTACAAGTTAGGGGTATTTTGGGAAAGTAAGATTATAGGTCATTTGGCATTATAGGTCATTTTCTCCATCTTGCAAGCTTCAAATTCAATTTTGTTCAACACAAAACTTGCTCAAAATGATGTTTTTAGGTGCACCATATACTCATGATGATTTGTTTTGGCTTATAGAGAGACTTGGTTTGAGAAATTTTGCAAAAGGAAGAATTTAAAGGCATTTGATTGAAAAATTCATGATTAATTCATTTGTGTTCAAAATAGGCCATATGAATACTCATTTTAATAAGAAAAGTTATTCTAAACACATTGGCAATATTGGATTTTCCATTTGAGGTTAGCTTCATAGTTTTATGGCTTGTACCTTCATGAATAAGCAACACTTCATAATTTGGTTATGGGATGGATTCAAGCTCCCTAAGCACTCTAGACTCTCTCACCAGATCACAAGGGAAAGATTGGAAACTTCTGGGAGAAGTTTTAAGCCAAAACACGTGCGCACCATTGTTGGTTTTTGGAAGGAAATTTGAAAAGTGGATTTTCTGGTTTGGGCCTCAATTGGACCTCAAAAGTCCACAAACCATTTGTATTTAAGCTCAGAAGAAGATTTTGTTCCATTTTGGAGATCATTTCGTACCAGAACCAAGGATTGAAGTTGGAGTTTCAAGAGGAGAGTTGAAAATCGTGATTTCCATTTCAAGCCAGTTCCAAGAAAATTGAAGTTACAAATACATTCATCATCAAGCATTGAGTAGATCTGCACAATTTGAAGCTGAAAATCGTGTTATAGATACCTCAATTTGAAGCTCAAAGTCAGGTATGTAACTTTCAAATTTACACTGATTCTAGCATGATCTAGGCATGATAAGTATGTGGATAGGCTTTGAATTGAAACATAGATGAAATATGGATAAGAATTTGGTTGATTAGAGACAATTTAAGATGTGATTCAATTTTTGTTGAGAGTTATAACTACTTGGTCATGGAGCTCTGGCACGATTTGATTAGTTCTTGATGATCTCTGAAGAATGTAGAGTGGATCTGCGGCATTAGATTAGGTTTTGATGATAATTCAGATTATGACTTGGATTGGATTCACGACCGGGTTTCAAAATCTAGTAGGATTTAGAGGAATTGAATGTCATATTTGAGATCAGGAAGAAATTTGGAGTGGAATCACATAATTTTTATTGAGATTTGGTCACCTGTAATTACCTGCTCACCGGAGCAGATGACCGGAGGTCATCTCCGGCCACTGTGCTGGACTTCCCTCCCTTTCCCCATTCAAACGAGGAAGACGATGGTTTCACCCTTGGATTTGGCCTGAACCTTGACAAAGTCCCCTCATCGTGTGGCTGTGACTTGTTCTCAGGATTTAAATTTTTGAGTATGAAACGAAGCCGTTTCATTAATTGACGTGGCGTTTACGTGGCATTTGAGTTGGATAACCTGAGAGCCCTAGATGCATAGACTGAGTCCCCTGATCCTACGCCTAAGACATTTTACTCCATTTGATTTTCTTTTATTCAATTTCATATTAATTTAATTCCTTTTTCATTTCTAAATTCATATTAAATCCATTTTTGATCAGAAAAATAAACTAAAAATATCTCCATGATCCTCTCTTCATTTGTGATTTTTCTATGCTGTTAGATTTAATTTTTGATGATTTTGCAATTTCATTGGCATTTTTCTTTTTTTATATTTCCTTATTTTTGCATATTTCTTCCATCTGTTTGCTGATTTTTGTTTGATCAATTGGTATGGAGTCTTGACCTAATTTTTTGCTAGATTGTAGATTAGAGATGTATGTTCCCTCAGGAATTTTCTCCTGATTTTTAGATAATCAAAGATTCTGTTTTGGATTAGGGTTTTAGAGCCTTCCCTTTCATGGTTTCCCTTTGACACTTTATAATTTAGGATTTTATTAGTTGCCTTAGAATTTGAGTTAGGCTCTGATATTTGGACTATAGGTTCCTAACATTTGCATGTTCCCATAGTAACTCTGACTTCTCTGTTCAAGAGAAGTTATGACAGACATTAGGGTTCTAACCATGCATGATAACATTAGGTAGTTCCCTCCTAACCTCAACCGTAGGATCAACTTTGCATGACAACTTTAGGATTGAAAGTTCCCCTTTAGTGCTTCTTTTCTCTTCTCATCTGCAAACAAAATCAAAATACAGTAATAAAGGTTAATTGACGTCGTACGTTACGAGCCTTAAGCTACTTGAGAAAGGATTGTTGGAGAGTTTCTTTTCAACAGTCTGGATGTTTAGTATGGCACCCTTTGGGTGACATGCGACGCATTCACTGTCAGGTCATAGTCTCTAGTGCGATATCAGTTGCAAACATCCATAAAAGATATTTCTCTAAAAAACAGAAAACAAAGATAAAACTCTTTTTTGTCCTCTCGGACCTTTAATTCTTGGAAACCCTTTTCAGAAGGAGAGTTCTGTTAACTCCCGGTTCTACCGCAAACGGTAAACGCCTAAGTCTCCAAAGGTCGAGCTGCATACACCAAACTGCTGGAACCGTCTATTAACCCTACTCGGATAAAAAAGACAAACCTGTGTCTCTGGTGGCCCGAACTACATTTGCTCTGATCTTTCGCGGTGTGTGAAAGTACGTAGGCACGAGATTCGATATCTCGGCGAGCAACCTTCCCCGTAACCCGTAGTTCGACGAACTATGTTGACTCTGATTTATCGTTCCTGACGGGAATACGTAGGCATAAAGTGCGACGTTTTGCCGAGTCATTTTCTTTTCTTTTCAGGACAGACATTTAGTATAGATAGATATAACAAATCCGTCAGATAAACACAACAAGCGTGGATCCCATCGAGTACGATGGACGTGAGGGGTGCTAATACCTTCCCCTTGAGTAACCGACTCCCGAATCCAGACAATGGTTACGATGACCTTGTCTTATACCTTTTCGTCAGGTTTTTCTGATCGTTTCCTTTCCCGTTCTGAGGGATAAATAATGAAAGGTGGCGACTCTTCTGTCTTGCCGGCCTCGTTTTTCGCAGTAGCGACAACGTGGCAGAGGATGTGTTATAACTTTTTTGCCACGTAAATTTCACTTCACAACATTCTTCACGTATGTTTGTCATGGTTCAGTAGCAGCAGAAGGCGCGCAAAAGACCTTTAAATTTGTTGCCACGTTAATTTCACTTCACAACTTTGTCACATAAATTTCACTTCACAAAGTTGTGACTTGAATTTCACTTCACAACTTTTCCACGTGAATTTACTTTACAATTTTTTTAAAAAAAAATAAAAAACCTTTTTACTGATTTATTAAATAAAATATTTTTTATTTAATAAATAAATATAATCTATTTTAAATAAACATATAATATAATCTGTTTTATTTAATAAATAAAATCTGTTTTAATAAACAAGTATTTATATATAAATAAATATAATTTTTTAAATAAAAAAAGTCATATATTTTTGTTTTAAGTAAATATATTAAAAAAATTTGAATAACATTTTCGTTTTAAATATATATTACAATACACATATTTAACAAAAAAAATATAATATTTACAAAACAACAACCAATAATATATGAAATTCAGAAGAAAAAAATAATGACAAAAATATCTATTCTTCAATCTTCTTGTTTCAATATTATTTCTTTAATTTTTTGTTCAAATATCTCCTTCAATCTTCTAAACTTTAACATTTTGACATAAAAATATTGAAAATAAATTAAGTCAAAATATATTAGGTGTGACCGGAAATACTTAAAAAACAGTAGAAGAAGAAAAAAGGAAAGAATACCTTAAGTTTGGAGATGAGGAAAATGAATGAAGGTTGCAATGAGGAAGAGAAAGAGAGTAAAAATGAATGAAGGTTACAATGAGGATAAGAAAGAGAGTAAAAGTAAGTGGAAAATTAATTAAGTTTTGAGATATTGGAAATGAAGAGAGTAGAAGGGAAGTGATATTGGAAATGAAGAAAGTAAGTGGCCTTGGAAACATAAATGGCGTGTTGATTTAAAAGTCCAATCTAGTGATGTGAATTTCACGTCGCAACCTTGTGAAGTGAAATTCACATCGGAATGCCCAACGAATATATTTTAAATTTCCAATTTACGAAGTGACAAACATGTCGCTAATTCGCAAAGTGAAAAACACGTCACTAAATTGCAACGGTCAAAACTTTTGTCAGTCCTAACCTGCACATCCTGTACCTCATCACTTCACCATCATATATTTTTTCCTCTTAAACCTTGCGACGCGAATAACACTCCGCAAGAAAATTTTTGAAAATTTCAAACTTCCCTTTTCTGTACGCCATGATCCTTTTAATTTTTTTAATTTAAATTTAACTGTTGCGACGTGATTTTCACGTCATAATATTTAAAATAAAAAATAAAAATCTCATAACCCACGTGTTATCTTTAAACATAATATTTTAATGTTAAATATCTTAGTGACATGTCATGTCTCTTGCACCGACAACCACTCCATCGCCCTCAAGTGTGTACATGTAACCACTTTCCGCCCTCTTTGATTGAGCAATTTTGCGATATGAGTTTGGTTTGAGAAAAGACTTCTTATGGAGTTAGGCTTGGTATGTTGAAGCTTACTAGCGGTAGTATTGATGAGATTCGAGAAGGTCAGAAATCTGATTTGTGTTGGTATGAGTCGGGCGAGAGTACGGTACTCGGACCTGAGATTGTGTAAGAGACGACTAGAAAGATCAATATGATCCAAGGAAAGATGAAACAACTAAGAGGGAAAGATGTCCCATTGGGGAGGAGCTACTGGAGGAAGTGTGGCCTAGGAATTAGATAGCAAGATGCAAGATTCGTATCCGGAATTGTTCTCGTCAGGTACATTTTCGAGGACGAAAATATTTTAAGTGGGGGAGAGTTGTAACACCCCATTTAAATTACTTAGTCGCTTTGGTATTTTTCTGTGATGTGATTTGTGGGATGCCTTTGATAAGGGTATGAGGTTAAGACCAAGGGTGAGAGCTGACCTTAGTTGGAGTAATGTGGACTTGGAATAATGGATGATTTAATAATAAGATTAAGAGTATTATAATTAGTAATATTATTAATTCAATTATTGGTAATAAAAATATTAATAGGAATATGGTGATTATTATTATTATTATTGTTATTATTAGCATTATTATTATTATTATTATTATTAGTAATAATTGAATTAAATGAATTAAAGATATGATTAAGGGGTTAATAGAGAGTTAGTGGGGGTTAATCAGTTAACACGTAAAAGAGGAAAAAGACAGAGAAAGGAGAGCGAGGGCAGAAGAACCAAGATTTCTCCATTGTTGTCAAAGAGAAGCTCAAATCCAAGGTAAGGGAGGAGAATGGATTTTAATACGGGTGAATTAACATGAGAGAGTAGTGAGAGGTGCTTTCTCTCGTAGGGATTTTATATGTTCTTGATGTTTATGTGATTTTCATGATACCATGATTTTCCTTGTGACTGCCGTTGTTGTCGAATAATGATTATGTGATGTTTGTGTACATGAATCTGAAATTGATATGAAATTCGTGTGAAAATTCCATAAAATGTGATAGAATGTTGTAAATGAATAAATCTAAAATTAAGGGTTTAACTGTAATCGAAATTGAATCTAGTAATTGGAATCTTAAAGGAATAGAAGATAGGATTCATGAGATCGATCTAGAATCTGAGTTTTAGGAGGAAGAATGAGATAGATTGATGAACATTGGGTAGAAATTCGTAGAGAGGTTGAGATATGAGTTTTTGACAGATCTGCTGGTCATACGCGTATTGGAGGTGTCAATACGCGTATGGGGGACTTCCCAAGGGGCTGTACGTGTATCATACGTGCCCTGTCCCCAGTGCCAGCACGGCCATATGGTGATACGCGTATGGAACTCGTATGGGCCTGGGCAATATGCGTATGGGTGTGGTCATACGCGTACGGTTTGAATTGAAGGGATTTTTGGGAGGTTTGAGCCTCTGGTCTAACGCGTATGGAAGGCTGATACGGTTATGACAGTAGGCAATACGTGTATGGACCATGTTGGTACGCGTATGGACAGTTTGGGATGACTTTTTCCCTGTTTTGGTGATTTCCGTCTAGATGTTGCTTTGAATGTGTTCCCATTTAGTCGGAAGGCATAATATGATTAAAATGAACTTGAGAATTATTAGTAATGAGTTAAATAAGTAAAATGTGAAAACTATATGGGTGTGCCCGTAAGGGTGTGTTTTGATGAATGCGAGCCATGATTATCGAATATGGATAATCTTGTGCGATTGTGGTAATCCCCAAGAGGATTACGATGAGCGGATGGCTCGTGTGGATTAGTGATGATCATGGATTATGCTTGAATTATTGTGTTGCATAATTGTGTTGTCATGCATATTCATGTCATGTGACTTGTGGAGATGGCTAGGTGGGAATCCATGATGGGTGCCTAGTTTCATCCTGACTTCATTGTGGAAGTTGTTGTGGAGATAAGTTGTAGTTCATAGGAACATATAAATGACTTATCCGGATTTCGACGGGAATCGGGTTCTAGGGTAAACCGTTTGTGGTTGTGTTGGTACCACATGCATTGTGTCGAGTCAGTGAGTCACACTGCATATTTGTAATCAATGATGGGTTATGAATGCCGAGTAACTGATGTGGTACGTGTATGTGCATTGTAAGTGTATGATTGCATATTTGTATTTCAATGTGGGCTATTTGATTCCAAGTGATTGAGATGGCACGTGTATGTGCATTGATGTGTATGATTATATGTGTAGTGTGTAACTACTCCTTAGCATGTGTATTTCATCGCTTATTTATTGAATGTAGTTCTCACCCCTTTTTTGTTTGTTGTGTCTATGCTCTTTGGGGAGTACAGATGACCAGGTACCTGAGTAGTGCTTAGAGTGTGTTGTTGTTTGATCGAGTCCTATGAGTCGCTCTGATATGTAACATGGGAGAATGAGATTACGTTATTTTTTGATTTATTTATTTGATTTATTATTACGTATCTTTACATGTTGGATTAAGGATGTATGAGTACCTCGTGGTGGAAATAATGTTTACACAATTAATTTTGTTCTGCTGTTTAATTTAAAGCCAGATAGCTTTGGTTTATTTGAAATGAATGAAGTGACTTAGTGTGATATTCCACTGATTTTGAGAACTCTGATGTATGTTTATGAATTATTTTCGTATATGTCCTATAAAACGCGTACGGGGTAGAGTGGGGTGTTACAATTGGTATCAGAGCAGGTCGGTCCGTCCGGCCAAGTTTTTTAATGTTATGTGTTCCCTAGCATGCGACATGTGTGTGAAAACACTGTTGGTACACGTTTGTTTTCTAACCTTTGTCTGCAGAGTTGAGAATGGAATAAGTAGGGGAGAAGCTTGTGCTTCTCCAGGATGCTCAGGTGTGGAGTGGTGGCTCAGTATGTTGTTGAACGCTCTTATAGTTTGGTAAAGATGGTTAATGCCCATCTTGATTTCGGCCGTCTATTGACAAATTGAGGAACTTATCACCCTTAATATCTTGTTGATAGTAGACAGATTCATGTTGGATGAGATAGACGTGTCTTGCAAGCTTAGATGACGTGTGCAGTGAATTGTTTTGAGTTAAGCTAAGTGCTTATAGATTGTTTTGGTGAGTCGGTGCAGGATGGTACCGAGACATTTATTCTGATGGATCATTTGGTTGTTGAAAGTGTGTTCAGTAAGATAGATTTAAGATCTGGGTATCATCAGATTCGTCTAAAGGTTGAAGATATTCAGAGGAATACTCTCAGAATGAGGTATGGACGTTACGAGTATTTTGTGATGCCAATTGGTGTGACTAATGTGCCATGTGTATTTATGGAGTATATGAACGAGATTTTCCATACTTATTTGAGCAAGTTTGTGGTTGTGTTCATTGATGATATTTGAAATATATGAAGAGTAAAAAGGATCATGTTGAGCATCTAAAAATTGTGTTATCAGAGTTGAAAGAGAAGTTGTATGCAAAACTGTCAAAGTGTGAGTTTTGGTTGAAGGAAGTGAGTTCCTTGGTCATGCGATCTCCAGTAGAGTTATTGTGGTTGATATGTCGGAGGCTGAAGCTGAATCGCAATGGGAAGCTCCAAAAACCTATTTTTGAGATTATAAGTTTTCTCGAGTTTAAAAATTATTATCGAAAATTCATTGAAGGATTTTCCCAAGTTATCTTTACCATTGACACAATTGACTAGGAAGGTTCAAGCTTTTGTTTCGGATGCAAAGTGTGAAGAAAGTTTCAAGAGATTTTGAGAAGGCTGACAACAGCTCATGTTTTGATTTTTTCGAATTCGATAGAACAATTGTTGTATATTGTGATGCTTCGTTGATGGATTGGGAGGGTGTTAATGCAACATCAACAAGTTTTAGCTTATGCTTCAAGGCAACTTAAAATGCGTAAGAGGAATTATCTGACGCATGATTTAGAGTTGGTTGTTGTTGTGTCTGTGCCAAAGTTTTAGAGGCATTATTTGTTTGGTTCAAGATTTGAGATGTTTAGGGATCATAAGATTTTGAAGTATTTCTTGGATCAAGGAGAATTGAATGTGAGGCAGAGGAAATGATTGGGAATCCTGAAGAATTGTGGTTTTGGTTTGAATTATCATTCGGATAAAGCAAGTGTGGTAGCTGATGCATTGAGTAGGAAATCTTCGCATATACCGATGATGATGATAAAAGAGTTAGAACTGATTGAGCAATTTCGCGATATGAGTTTGTTTTGAGAAGAGACTTATTATGGAGTTAGGCTTGGTATGTTGAAGTTGAAGGTGTGAAATAAACACAAGAAAGGGGGGGATTTAATTGGGTTTATGCCTTAATAAAAACATTTTCCTTTTCTTATCTTCTTCTTCACTTGTTACTTTATACGGTCATATCAAATGCATTGTGGAAGCATAAATAATAAAGCAAACTATAAGTAAAGAACACAACATATATCCTGGTTCACCTGAGTAACTCTTAAGTTAATCCAGTCCACCCTTCCAAGGTGATTTTGCCTCACTCAAGTAAGGACTTAATCCACTATAACCGAACTGATTACAGATATGCACAAGCTAACCGCAAGTGACTAACAACAGATCAATGACACGTTCAGGGATCCCCAAGGATATAACGTTCATTGACATCTAATAGAATCTGATCACTGAATATCTCCTATTAGAAATCCTCAAATGACTACTGTCACTTGTCATCTCAAGTATACTGATCTTCACAAGATCACTTGAGGAACCACTAATAGAATGTTGTGTTGACGGAGATTACATTGGTGCTTCCTAGCAAGCAAATTACTCCAAATAAAGCACATAGAAAGTATTGAGCAACAACTCCTTCCTTCCTAATTCAGAAACTAATCTAATGATAAATCTCTAAGAGATTATTAGAACATAGTTTCTATATTGCTTAAAAAGCTTTTCTGTGTGTGAGCACTAAGGCTTCTTTTCATTTAAGCTTTGCTTTTCTTTCTTTCTTTCTTTATTTCATGATTACTAGCATGCTAACATTTTAATGCTTCAAATGTTATTCCTTTATAGTTTGGCTTTTCTCTATAGCAGCAGCAACGCAACAACACAAGCAACAACAAACACTTAATGATCAAATGATTCTTCTTTTTATATTGCAGCCAATAGAGTCGTTGTGAGGATATCATTATCCTTTCTCATTCCAACGGTCATTTCCCAACGGATATAATAAGCTCACGTGTTGGAACAGTGACCATAGCTCCAATATATTTAATCCTTGAAAACCACGCTTGAACAATACCAACGTCTTTACCATATTTGAATAATTGCATACGTTGTACTTCAGTCTTCTTGATTCTTCTGATGATTCATCCGATGAGTAGTTCAGAACTACTTTGGTATGATAGCTTCAGCATCAGAGATATTTAACATAAGCACATGATTATCAGATTGATAGCAGCAACTTATCTGATGAAACATGTCTTCATCTGGGTGAATCTTCTTCTGACACAATCTTCCACTTCAGAATCCAGTCTTCAGCATTCCAAGAACTACGTTTCCTTTGAAGCAATCTTGAGAATCTTCATGACTAATTCTTCAGATATCATGCCTTCAGAATATTCAGAGCCTTGACCTTCATAACACGTCTTAAGAGTTTTGACCTTCAGAACCCATCTTCAGAGTCTTGACCTTCAGAACATGTCTTCAGAGTCTTGACCTTCAGAACCCGTCCTCAGAGTCTTCACACACTTGGTCTTTAGAGCCTTCAGCACTTTGTTCTTTAGAGGACTCACTCTACAGAGACGCTCATTAGCTTCCAGATCAGATGCACTATTCAGAGCAGAATGCACAGGAGCATTGCAGCAGCAATATCCAACATCCTTGGATCTTTACTGAACATGATCAGATGTAGAAACAACTTGCTTCTTCTCTAAGCTTCATTTACTTTCAGATCAGGTGCACTTTTTCAGAGCAGAATCCACAGGAGCATTGCAACAGCAATATCCAGCATCCTTGGATCTTTACTGAACATGATCAGATACATAAGTAAACTAGCTTCTCCATTTAAGCGCTTCATGACGTCACACATAGTAACTCCATATTTAATAGCTGCACACGTTTCTTTTGTTTGTTTGGTCTTATATATTTAATTTAACATGACCTGCACATAAAAAACATTAAACCATAAAATGGTTCTTTCACAAATACTCAAATTTTATCATCAAAACATAGAGATAATCCTGTAGAGACAAATCTTGCTCTTACAATCTCCCCTTTTTTGATGATGACAACAACATGTATTTTGATAGAACATTTTATACAGGGTAATCACCAAGCATTAACCTATTCAGAGTTCTAAGCAACTTCTCCCCCTGAATGTGTTAACCTTTAAAAACATTTTTATGCTTGTTCAGAGACATACTCTGATCCCAAGACTTACAAAATATAAATTTGACAAAACACAATAAAATAGAATAGAAGGAATACTTCCCTACGATATAAGAGACCATAAGTCTTCAGCATCTGGACTAGTTCAGCAGAACTTCCATCTTCAGATCTTTAGAACTTTTCTTCTCTAAACATCGTATCAGAGTCATATAACTTCAGAGTCTTCTTGAAGCATTTTCTCTTGTTCTTAAGAACATCTGTTTCTTCTTTAGATGAGAAACTCCCCCTGAGTTTCAGACTGGGTGAAGATCAAATATCCTGACTTGTGAACCTTCCTGGGAGAACTCCCCCTGATTACAATATGTCAGATATTTGGATCTTCTGAACTTGATACAGTCTTGATTCTTGCTTTCTCAGACTTGCTTTCTTTTCAGTTCTCGATTCTCTTGAAGCATAGTCTGATAACAATAGAATGTTTACTCCTAAATATGATACCAATGTTGGTTCTTAGTCTGATACCAACTCATGATACTCATAATTCTGAGTCTAAATCCAATTCTTGCTTCTGAGAAGATTTTTGATTCTTTATGCTCTGATTATCATATACACAAACAATTTACATCTTCTGAACATTATGATTCTAGATGACTTTAACTTTCAGATCTCTGAACAGTATTGGGTTCATCTGATTCTGAATCTATGTTCACGAAGTGTATAAATTCTATTATATGAACACCAGTTCACTTGAACTCAGAGTTCTTTCATTTTTCCTGTTTAGAATGCTTAGTGAACTTGTTCAGAGTTCCTCGGAAAAAAATTAAACACATATTTAGTAATAAACGCAGTTTATATCAGAGTTGATGTTTTTGCATTCTCTTTCTGGTAATATCAAAGTTATATTCCATTTCTCCATTTTATCAAAATCATCTTCCATTTCCCCCTTTTTGACGTCATCAAAAAGGTAAGTTTTTCATTAAAAATAGATTTAAAAAAATTTATTTCTCTCTCTTTAATGTTAGAAATTAAAAAGATAAGAGTTAAGAGATAACACCTGAGAAACTAATTCTTACAGGTTGATACCTATTGAAGTAGGTTGATATCTTTTCTCAGATTGCATCTTCTATATCTCCCCCAGATTCTTCGAGGGTGACAACTTTTCAGAGTTTGTAGAAGCATGCTCTAACGAGGGTTGTTGACAAGTTTTTGTTCAGCAGATCTTTCTCTGACAACTTGTACATCCTTCATAGCTTGTTGATCTCCTCTAAACTTACTAATGTCACGTTCTCAACGTACAAGAGTAGTTTCAGAAGAAGAACCAATTGTAGCAATTTGCTTGGTCTTCTTAGCATCTTCAGCTTCTTGTACTAATCTGGAAGTTTCTTTTTCTGGAATCTTCCTGTACTAGATTTAAACAAGAGAGTTGAAGTTTCTTCTCCCTTCTAGCTTGATCTTGATACCAATTAATCCATTCCTTAGAACAACTTGAAATACATCCAATTTCAGAGTCTAATTACTTCTGAAAAATAACTCAAAAGGTCTCAAGTTCCAGAGTTGAAGTGCTTATGGTTGAGGAATAAGCTTTGAATCTTTGCTTCATAATTTTGCGCCCAGAACCTTCTATATCTTCACTCAAACATCTTCTAAAGTTTCGCTCAGAGTTATCTGACGCTTTGCTTCTGGTTGGACGTCAGAGACATGATACCAATTTAAGATGCAAGATGATGAAACTATTTCAACTTGTTTCTTCAACATCAAAATGTTATACTTCAGAAGTATCAACGTTTGATTTGACAAGCCATCTTCTAAAGAATCTTTTATCCAGATCTCCAGATGATCCAAAACTTCTGATGGTCTACGACTTCAAATTTTCTCAGATCTTTAGATAATCATCTGATCTTAATTTAAGGTGATGTGCCATCCGGTCCTTCAATCTTCTGTGCATGAAAGTCCTTCATCTGACTCTTCATCCAGAGCATCTGATACTTCAATCAGCATCAGCAATGTTTTGCTTCTTTAGGGGAAAGTGTTGTCCAGAGGTAATTTTGTATCTAACTTTGTCTTTAATAACATCAGTATAACAAAAACCTACTAAAAATAGTTATCTGATTTTCTGTAACACAGAGTCACGTTAGTAGTACCTTTCAGATACCTCAGAAATCTATTAACAACTGTTAAATGAGATTCTTCAGGATCTGATTGGAATCAAGCACATACACATATATACTAAAAAGAATGTTAGGTCTAGAAACAGTAAAATTCAGAAGAGAACAACTCATACCTTTGTAGAGCTTCTGATACTACCATTTTACTAACCTATTTCTTTCTCAGAATGTGCGTTGAATGCATGAGAGTCTTAGCTGGCTACTCTCTGACATATTATTCTTCTGTCTGCTACATTCTTCATCAGATTCTTCCTTAGGTCTTCATTTTCTAATCATCCAATTTTCGATACCAATGATCATGCCTCTTTATCTTCTAGATAACTTGTTTCGAGATGAACGTTATTTCTTCTTGCACCAAGAATTTATCCTTTGAGTAGAAACAATTTATCATCACAACTTATCATCAAACCAAGATGAATTTCTTGAGATGATTTGAGTAACAATCTTGTTCTTATCAATCAGTATCTGAGGGTGACTTCTTCTGCTAGAATTCTCGTACCAACTGAAGGTGTGAGATCTTCTGCTAAATCACCTTAGGTTTCTCCACCTTTGGTTTCTGAATCCAAGCTTGTTATCAAATCAACTATGACTTGAATCATAGCAACAATGCTTCATTAGAGAATACTTGATACCAATTAAGACTTCCAAAAACAATATGCATCATGAGAGATACGAATTGCATCTGGTGCTGAGCAATCATTCTGACTACAGTATTGAATACTTTCATCAATCATGATTACCAACATTTCCTTTAGAATTGTTCTACCTTCGAAGTCTGAACTTGATAGTGAAGAACTAGAGCGTTAGAAACATCTTTCCAACAAATGTTAGCTCAAATAAAAACATCAAATCCAGAAGTACGCTTCAGACCAAACGAGATCTTCATTCTTCAGGATTCCTTATTATCTAGAAGTAAGCTATGTTGCTGACGTTTCAGAACCATGCATAATTTGATCATAAGAGCTTCTGAAAAATTGCTTTATTCTCTTTGCCCAGAGTTTTCTGAAACATTGCTTTCAACCAACTGCTCAGAGTCTTCTGTAGAGTTACTTCTCAACAAACTTTTAGAATCTTCTGTAGCGTTGCTTCATCAAATTCTTCTGTAATTTTCCTCTGTAGCTTGTGTAGCTTTCCTCTGTAGCTTGTGCACCTTGCCTCTGTAGCCTTTCTTCTGAGTCTATACTGATACCAACTGAGGGTGTCTACTGTATCTTTCCTCGGTTGCTTTGCTTCTGATGCTTTGAACTATCTTCTATAGCTTCGCTTTAGAATCAACAACAATTGAAGAGGTATATGTCTTAACTAACAGAGCCTCTACAAAATCAGCGTTACAGAAATTTCTGCATAGCTTTTGTTCTGCCTTCACTAGCCTCTTCTTTTCCCAGAGTGCTAGTTTCAGCAACTGCCTGCATACACTCAGCAAACTCCTTTCCAAGTGAAGTAAATGTTTCCAAAGAAAATATCATCAACATAAATCTGACAAATTTAAAATATCTTCCTTAGTGATTCATGGAAAAGAGTAGTATCAACATTTCTTCTGATAAAATAATTTTCCAGAAAATTACTCAGCCTCTTATACCAATGCTCTGGGAGCTTGTATTAGGCCAAGAATAATTTCTTAAAAATAGAGAACAGTTTCGGGAATTTTTCATTTTCAAAAATAGGAGTTGATGCATACATACTACTTCTTCAATAAAATCACTTTAAAAGTATTTTTAATATTCAACTGATTTATATTGATGTTCTTCTGATCAACAAAGGAAATTGACAAGAGTATGAATTCTAACCTTGTTACAGAAGCAAATATCTTCTGTATAGTCAAAAAACTTTTTGCTGACAAGCCTTGAGAATTGAGACAAAATCTTGTTCTTCTGGAAAGAAGGATGGTTCCAGAAGAACAAGATTTTGTGGAGTCATTCTGTCTGATGTAAAATAGATTTAAGTCTTATGGAGGATCTTCTCATAGTTGATTCTTCAGAAGTAGCTAACAGAATAGCATCTGGGGTAGCTTCTGATTCTTCAGCTGGAACATATTCTGCTTCTGATTCTCCAACATCTTGTGAGACAAACCAATAATAACATCTGGAGTAGAATCTACTAAATAAATTTTCTTGAACCGATCTCATATCCTTTGATAGTGTTCTGCAGCATCTTCAACAACACAACAACATCCATTTGATTCCTGAGAGACCTCCTCAGAGCATAGATATTCTGATCTTCATGAGTAGAAAGCATCTAGCTTCCATCAGGCTTCATCATCTGAATTTGTAATGCTGAGCTAACTTGTAAAGAGTTAGTTCATCAGAGTTGACAGAACATATGCTTCCAAAAGAGATATCTACTAACTTATCCAGATCGAATAATACCAAAGACTTAAATCTATTTTACATCAGACAGAATGACTACTGTCATTGTATCTTTCCACACAACTTTATTTCTCAAAACATTTATCAAGAATTTCGGAAAAATAATGCCTGATAACATCTGACCAACTTCAGTTTGTTCAACTGAGATAACATCTCAAGTTAACAGAACTTAATTGACCATGCTACTTCAAATCAGATCTTTTGAATTCATCATATCCAGATGGGTTGACAAACACTGCCTTTCCTGAAACCTCTGCATGATTCTTTGAAGCTCTTCAAAGAGAGCAACTATCAAATGCTTTGAATCAGAAGAATCATTTCTTCCAGATTTGAACATTTCTTTGAACTTTCCCTTTTCTGCAGACTACATTATGGCATTCTGATGAATCCTATTCATTAGCCAACAATATATCTTTTCTTACTTAAGATAAATCCCAATGAGTTTTCATGAGAAAGTCAAGTGTGGACTAATCTGTTTCTTGAAAACATCTCATACTCACCAGAATTAATCTTTAGCAATCAAGATTTCTTGCTTGCAGAAGATTTGAACTTTGAGCAAATACGTTGAAAATCCAAACGTATTTTAAGATCAGCATTCAACATATATATCTTCTTATCTGATGAATCTATCTTGTCAGCTGATTCTTCATTCTTCTTTCAGAATCTAATGGAGGAGATTTGTTGTTGAAAGCTTCAACACTTCAAACTTCAAACTACACAGAATCAGTGACTTGCTTAAGGTAACCAAATAGATTAAAATTTTAGTACTCATTATCCTCAAAACTGGTATGAGACTGAAATTGTAAGAACGGTGAAAAATCCCCAAAAGTATTTCTTCACACAGCCTATGGATCTTTATCTGACACTGTTAGGTGTTTGATATCCATCAATAACATAACCGGAGCTCTGATACAAATTGAAGGTGTGAAA
Organism: Lathyrus sativus; assembly: GCA_963859935.3. Lineage (NCBI taxonomy): Eukaryota > Viridiplantae > Streptophyta > Magnoliopsida > Fabales > Fabaceae > Lathyrus > Lathyrus sativus. Next base: position 505,703,099 of record OZ012741.1, on the reverse strand, counting down.
TAAACACAAGAAATGGGGGGATTGAATTAGATTTACCCCTTAATAAAAACGTTTTCCTTTTCTTATCTTCTTATTCACTTGTTGCTTTATGCGCTCATATCAAATGCATTGCGGAAGCATAAATAATAAAGCATACTATAAGTAAAGAACACAACATATATCCTAGTTTACTTGAGCAACTCTCAAGCTAATCCAGTCCACCCTTCCAATGTGATTTCGCCTCACTCAAGTAAGGACTTAATCCACTATAACCGAACTGATCACAGATATGCACAAGCTAACCACAAGTGACTAATAACAGATCAATGACATGTTTAGGGATCCCCAAGGATATAACGTTCATTGACATCTAATAGAATCTGATCACTAAAGATCTCCTATTAGAAATCCACAAATGACTACTGTCACTTGTCATCTCAAGTATATTGAGCTTCACGTGATCACTTGAGGAACCACTAATTCTAAAATAGAATGTTGTGTTGCCGGAGATTACATTGGCGCTTCCTAGCAAGCAAATTAATCCAAATTAAGCATATAGCAAGTATTGAGCAACAACTCTTTGCTTCCTAATTCAGAAACTAATCTAATGATAAATCTCTAAGAGATTATTAGAACATAGTTTTTATATTGCTTAAAAAGCTTTTCTGTGTGTGAGCACTAAGGCTTCTTTTCATTTAAGCTTTGATTTTCTTTCTTTCTTTCTTTACTTCATGCTTACTAGCATGCTAACATTTGAATGCTTCAAATACTATTCCTTTATAGTTTGGCTTTTCTCTATAGCAGCAGCAGCGCAACAACGCAAGCAACCACCTCAAGCAACAACAAACACTTAATGATCAAATGATTCTTCTTTTTATATTGCAGCCAATAGAGTCGTTGTGATGATATAGTTGTCCTTTCTCATTCCAACGGTCATATCCCAACGGATAGAATAAGCTCACGTGATGGAACAATGACCATAACTCCAATATATTTAATCCTTGAAAACCACGCTTGAACAGTACCAACGTCTTTACCATATTTGAATAATTGCATACGTTGTACTTCAGTCTTCTTGATTCTTCTGATGATTCATCTGATGAGAAGTTCAGAACTACTTTGGTATGATAGCTTCAGTATCAGAGATGTTTAACATAAGCACATGATTATCAGATTGATAGCAGCAGCTTATCTGATGAAACATGTTTTCATCTGGGTGAATCTTCTTCTGACACAATCTTCCACTTCAGAATCCAGTTTTCAGCATTCCAAGAACTAAGTTTCCTTTGAAACAATCTTGAGAATTTTCATGACTAATTCTTCAGATATCATGCCTTCAGAATCTTCAGAGCCTTGACCATCATAACACGTCTTCATAGTTTTGACCTTCAGAACCCATCTTCAGAGTCTTGACCTTCAGAACATGTCTTCAGAGTCTTGACCTTCAGAACCCGTCTTCAAAGTCTTGACGCACTTGGTCTTCAGAGCCTTCAGCACTTTGTTCTTTAGAGGACTCACTCTACATAGACGCTCGTTAGCTTCCTGATTAGATGCACTATTCAGAGCAGAATCCACATGAGCATTGCAACAGCAATACCAGCATCCTTGGATCTTTACTGAACATGATCAGATGTAGAAACAACTTGCTTCTTCTCTAAGCTTCATTTGCTTTCAGATCAGATGCACTTCTTCAGAGCAAAATCCACAGGAGCATTGCAACAACAATATCCAGCATCCTTGGATCTTTACTGAATGTGATAAGATACATAAGCAAACTAGCTTCTCCATTTAAGCGCTTCATGACATCACACATAGTAACTCCATATATAATAGCTTCACACGTTGCTTTTGTTTGTTTGGTCTTATATATTTAATTTAACATGACCTGCACATAACAAACATTAAACCATAAAATGGTTCTTTCACAAATACTCAATTATTATCATCAAAACATAGAGATAATCCTGTAGAGACAAATCTTGCTCTTACAGAAGCTTACTAGTGGTAGTATTGATGAGATTCGAGAAGGTCAGAAATCTGATTTGTGTTGGTATGAGTCGAGTGAGAGTATGGTACTCGGACATGAGATTGTACAAGATATGACTGGAAAGATCAAGATGATCCAAGGAAAGATGAAACGACTAAGAGGGAAAGATGTCCCGTTGGTGAGAGTAGTTTGGGGAGGAGCCGCTGGAGGAAGTGTGACATAGGAATTAGAGAGTAAGATGCGAAGGTCGTATCCGGAATTTTTCTCGTCAGGTACCTTTTCGAGGACGAAAATATTTTAAGTGGGAGAGAGTTGTAACACCCCATTTAAATTATTTAGTCACTTTGATATTTTTTTGTGATGTGTATTTGTGGGATGCCTTTGATAAGGGTATGTGCTTAAGACCGAGGGTGAGATCTGACCTTAGTTGGGGTAATGTGGACTTGGAATAATGGATGATTTAATAATAAGATTAAGAGTATTATGATTAGTAATATTATTAATTCAATTATTGGTATTAATAATATTAATAGGAGTATGGTGATTATTATTATTATTGTTATTATTAGCATTATTATTATTATTATTATTAGTAATAATTGAATTAAATGAATTAAAGATATGATGAAGGGGTTAATAGAGAGTTAGTGGGGGGTTAATCAGTTAACACGTGAAAGAAGAAAAGACAGAGAAAGGAGAGCTAGGGCAGAAGAACCAAGATTTCTCCATTGTTGTCAAAGAGAAGCACAAATCCAAGGTAAGGGGGAGAATGAATTTCAATATGGGTGAATTAACATGAGAGGGTAGTGAGAGGTCCTTTCTCTCATAGGGATTTTATTTGTTCTTGATGTTTATGTGATTTTCGTGATACCATGATTTTCCCTGTGACTGTTGTTGTTGTCGAATAATGATTATGTGATGTTTGTGTACATGAATATGAAATTGATATGAAATTCGTGTGAAAATTCCTGAAACTATGATAGAATGTTGTAGATGAATAGATCTGAAAATTAAGGGTTTAACTGTAATCAAAATCAAATGTAGTAATTGGAATCTTGAAGGAATAGAAGATAGGATTCATGAAATCCATCTAGAGTCTGAGTTTTAGGAGGAAGAAGGAGATAGATTGATGAATCTTAGGTAGAAACTCGTAGAGAGGTTGAGATCTGAGTTTTTGGCAGATCTGCTGGTCATACGCGTATTGGAGGTGTCAATACCTGTATGGGGGACTTCCCAAGGGGCTATACGCGTAGCATACATTCCATGTCCCTAGTGCCAGCACGACCATCTGGTGATACGCGTATGGGACGCGTATGGGCCTGGGCAATACGCGTATGGGTGTGGTCATACGCGTTAGGTTTGAATTGGAGGGATTTTTGGGAGGTTTGAGCCTCTGGTCTTACGCGTATGGAAGGCTGATACACGTATTACAGCAGGCGCATATGGACCATGTTGGTACGCGTATGGATAGTCTGGGATGACTTTTTCCCTATTTTGGTCATTTTCGTCCAGATGTTGCTTTGAATGCATTCCCGTTTAGTCGAAAGGAGTAATATGATTAAAATGAACTTGAGAATTATTAGTAATGAGTTAAACAAGGAAAATGTGGAAATTATATGGGTGTGCCCGTAAGGGTGTGTTTTGAAGAATGTGATCCATGATTATCGAATGTGGATAATCTTGTGTGATTGTGGTAATCCCCGAGAGGATTACGGTGAGCGGATGGCTCGTGTGGATCAGTGATGATCGTGGAGTATGCTTGAATTATTGTGTTGTATAATTGTGTTGTTATGCATATTCATGTCATGTGTCTTGTGGAGATGGCTAGGTGGGAATCCATGATGGGTGCCTAGTTTCATCCGGACTTCATTATGGAGATAAGTTGTAGTTCATAGGAACATATATACAACTTATCCGGATTTCGACGGGAATCGGGTTCTAGGGTGAACCGTATGTGATTGTGTTGGTACCACATGCATCGTGTCGAGTCAGTGAGTCACATTGCATATTTGTAATCAATGATGGGCTATGAATGTCGAGTAATTGACGTGGCACGTGTATGTGTGTTGTATGTGTATGATTGCATATTTGTATTTGAATGTGGGATATTTGATGCCTAGTGATTGAGATGGCACGTGTATGTGTGTTGATGTGTATGATTATATGTATGGTGTGTAACTACTCCTTAGCATGTGTATTTCACCACTTATTTATTGAACGTAGTTCTCACCCCTTTTTTGTTTGTTGTGTTTGTGCTCTTTGGGGAGTACAGATGACCAGGTACCTAAGTAGTGCTTAGAGTGTGTTGCTATTTGATCGAGTCCTAGGAGTCGCTCTGATACGTAACATGGGAGAATGGGATTATGTTATTATTTGATTTATTTATTTGATTTATTGTTATGTATCTTTACATGTTGGATTGAGGATGTATGAGTACCTCGTGGTTGAAATAATGTTTACACAATTAATTTTATTCCGCTGTTTAATCGAAAGCCAGATAGCTTTGGTTTATTTGAAATGAATGAAGTGACTTAGTGTGATATCCCACTGATTTTGAGAACTCTGATGTATGTTTATGAATTATTTCTGTATATGTCCTATAAAACGCGTACGGGGTAGAGTGGGATGTTACATTAACCAACAAGGTCAACCAACAATCTATTCAAAAATGATCCTATTACAAGAAGTCTGACAGAAATTTTAATTATTCGTAAAAATTACACCTAATAGAAAGAGGTGAAGTAAGAGTCAACCACCACGACAACGAATGTTGTATACCTTGAAAGATCTCAATGGGATTTGCAACACCATCATAAAAAATGACTTTGTTTCTAATCCTCCATATGTTCCATGTTGTTGCCAACCAAAGCAAACACGCATTCGACTTCCAACATATCCCTTTCGCCTCCAAAAATCAAGCCAACAAATGATCCTCGCAGTTATCATGTTCTATATGAGGAATCCCCAACCAATTCACAACATCCTTCCACAACTTAATAATATGAGGACAAGTTACAAAAATATGATCAATATATTCATCAACTTGGAAGCAACAAACACAAACCTTCTTATGGCTATTGGTGATAATACCTTTATCTGCTAAATTAGATCGTGTTGGAAGCCTATTTAACAACAATCGCCAACTAAATATCTTCACTTTGAGGGGTACCTTCATTTGCCAAAGAATTTCCTATCCATCAACGTGTTCGCCTCTAAACCATTTTGTTCAATGTTATGTAGTAAAATATCATAGCAAGATTTAACGGTGAAAAGTTTGGAAACATCCCTTGGCCATATAACTTTGTCTGCTGCATCACGAATAGGTGGTATGTTTGCTAACAGCAACAATAGCTCGTGGTGTTCAACTTCTGCACCGCCCACATCATATACTGCCATATCTTTCATGATAACAATCTCGTACAAAGTTGGGAATAAGAACTTCAATTTTGTTGAACCTAACCAATTTGAATTCCAAAAGGAGATAGACTTTCCATTTCCCAATTTCCATGCTAGTTGATTAGAGAATCCAACCTCCTCAATTGAATCACTTAGAAACATGATACCTTTCCACCGCAGTGATTCAAACTTTGTTCCGCCTTGCACTACTTTGAATAAAATGCGGTTAACCAAGTTGCCATATTTAAATACAAGAATTTCACGACAAATTGCTTTTGTTTCATGAAGAAATCTCCATAACCATTTTGATATCAAAACTTTGTTAAAAACTCATATGTCCTTAATTCCCAAACCTCCGAACTTCTTTGGTTTGTAAACTGATCTCTAGCTAACCCACGACATGCCTTTCTTATCCACGGTTCCCGCCAACAAGATTTTTTTTAATGCTAACAATTTCCTTGATGATTTTAATCAGACCTTTATAAAAAGAAAGATGATGGATTGGAATATTAGTTAGGACCGAATTTATAAAGATGATCCTCTCACCAATAGAAAGAATTTTTCCTTTCCAATTTGACAATTGCTATTTGAAACAAGAAAGCACTGGTTTCCGAAAAGCGACTTTCCTATGATTTCCACCAATGGTAAGGCCTAAAATTTTAAAGAGCAACATACCAAATTTACATGATAGAAATTGCACAGCGCCGACACGAAAGACTCTTCGAGCCCCACCCGTATATGCAACTCTTCGAAAAGTTTATCTTGAGGCCATATATCATTTCAAACCCCCTAAATACTTCCTTGATCCCTCATAAATCTGACCAAGATCATTCCCATGCAATTATTGTATCATCGGCAAACTGCAGTAAACTAATAGATTTCTCATCGATGAGATTGACCCCTTTTAAAATATCCACGCTATTTTCGCTTTTCATAATAAGTGACAAGCCTTCGACGACTATGGTAAATAAGAATGGAGACAAGGGGTCTCCTTGTCTAAGACCCTTAGTAACCTTAAAACACGAGTCGAGCTACCGTTCACCAAGACTGATAAAAAAATGTTAAAAACACCTCCTTATATCCAATGTAACCATTTCTCCCTGAAATTGATAGCTTACATCACATTCTCGAGAAATTCCCATTCTAAGCAATCGTAGGCTTTAGCAAAATCAACTTTGAATAACAAACACTTTTTCTTTCATCTTTTAGCATAATCAATCAAATCATTCGCAACCACTATACCATCCAAAATTTTCCTCTTGTGAGTGCAGTTAGTGAGTTAGAAACCAGTCTACCAATCACTTTGCACAACCTAGTGTCACACCTCAAAAAATGCCAAATCGAAAACGTACGACCCTCACACAAAAGGCGCGCAAACACAATTTGACAAAGTCGCCGCCAAACTTTATTTATCCCGAATATACGAGAAAGGAAAGTATCGAGAAAACCTTTTTAAAACAAAATGACAAAAATACGGTCGTCGCAACCGATGTTCCGGGTTCGGGAGTCGGTTACGCAAGGGGAAGGTATTAGCACCCCTCACGTCCATTGTACTCAACGGGAACCTCTTGGGGTGATTTGCAATGGGTGTTATCTAAGCTTGCTTGTTTTCTTCTCAATGATAAAAGGATAAAAATGCTAGGGGAAATAGGTGGTTATAAGATAGGGTGCTCTCTAAGGATTGGGGCCTTTGTGCCTACGTATGCTCATTCGGACAAGAATGAGAAATCAGAGCTTCGTAGTTCGACTACGAGAAAGGTTAGGGGGAAACGGAAGATGGAGGGGATTGTGCTCGCCAAGATCATCACAATATTGTGCCTACGTATCTTACATTCAAGAATGAATAAATAATTAGAGCATTCGTAGTTTGTGGAGACGACCAAGAAAAGAAAAGGGTTGAATTGGCTTGAAGTTTAGGTATGGATGACGATTACTCGAAGCTTAAGAAAGGCTCATCGGGCCCAAGTAATCGGGATAAATATTCAAAGACTTGGCTCTCTCTCTCTCTCTCTCTCTCTCTCTCTCTCTCTCTCTCTCTCTCTCTCTCTCTCTCTCTCTCTCATCTTGAAAAGAAGGTTATGCTTAAATGGTGTTTGAATAACGAGTGGTTGGAAGATGGTTGAACGTTATTGAGTTGGTAATGTTATTTAGAGGCATCAATTGCTCACACGCGAGTAAGACAACTCGCATCCAAACAACTGAAGGGAGATCAAAGGCTCAATCCCCCTCTTTTCACCTTGAAAAGAATTGAATAGTTGTTAATTGATTTAATAGTTTATTGAGAAAATCTGCTTGATGTTGGATCAAGCGTTTGACTTATATTTGCATGCAAAACCGTGGTGGAATGGAAGTGGGTTTGAAACTGGCTCGACGACGAGTCGAGGGTTTGATTGAAAATGAAACCGGCTTGACAACGAATAAAGGGTTAGGTTATGAGAAATGATACTAGTCCCTGAAGGTGCTGCTAATATCGAAACCACAATGAAATATGAAGGTGTACGTGACAGGTTGATGGCGAATGCAGATGAACACTCAACTTACAGAGGGGTGTTTGAAAATGGCTCGATGACGAATCGAGAATTAGTTTGAAAAAAGTTTAATCTACGCTAGTCCTAAGGGTGCTCCTAGAAGATAAACCACAATCAAAGAAATACGAATACATACATCGGAATAGGAGAGGGTACATGTAAGTTACACGGGATTGCACGAAATAAAAGGGTTCATTGTCAGGTAGTCCAAGAGGAATCCGTGTGTGTGCAATATGTCATAAACTACGCCTTGAGCAAAATTCAGACAAAACTCCAAGCTAGGGTGCCTGAAAAAGTCCAATGATCCAACAACCCACCAATTTAGGCTTTTAGCGTTTTGATCATTTATTAAGTGTTTTCGAATACGTGTGAATAAGAGATGAATAATATGAATATGAATATGAACAATCATGAATAATATGACAAGATAATATAATCGAGATATAATGACTGAATTTAAATCAATGGTATATTTGACTGAAAATAAAACAGTTGTATATTGACGGAAAGCAAAGTTAGTGGTTAATTAATTTGTAAATTGAATCGGGACGAAATGTAACGCTAAACCGTTGTAGCTCGACTTATGCAGAAAGTCGAACTATAGGAGGTCGCGTAAGTTGATATCCGTGCTAAAAACAAGATAGAGAAATGATATTGGGGATCATTCTCCAATTTAATCGTGTCGCACGGACCAAAAAGCAAATGATCTCGTCTTAATCATAAACTCGTGTTGATTAATCGAAGGTAGCCTATCACAATCCCAAAGTATAGAAAATGACCCAAATGGTCATTTTCCACATATTTAACATAATGAAGGTTATCAACTTTGATAAATTAATGTTTACAAATGTAAAGACTTCATCGATCGATAAATAAAAACGAGATGTCGAAGAAAATGAAAAGAGAAGAAGTGGTCTCGGTTTCATCGTCATTTATAATTTGACTAGTGGCGACTTTTATGGTTTCGTCATCGACCTAAATGAAATGGAACTAAAAGCCAAGGAGAAATCAAGATAAAAAAAAAGAAGAAAAAGTGAAATATCAAATAGAATCAAGAATGATTTAATAGTAATAATAAGAACAAAGAACAAAATAATTTTTAAGAAAAAAATCTCATATTAAAGTCCGAGAAAACTTAACAAAATTTAATAATAAAAAATAAAAATAAAAAAAGGGGTGCATTTTAAATATGATATGTTAAAAGTAGAACCACATGGGATCATATGGGCCATTAGCCCATCACTCTCTTCCCAAAAGAAAAACACGGCCAGAGAAGAAGAAAAAAAAGGGGTGCATTTTAAATATGATATGTTAAAAGTAGAAGCACATGGGATCATATGGGCCATTAGCCCATCACCCTCTTCCCAAAAGAAAAACACGGCCAGAGAAGAAGAAAAAAAAAGGGGATGATGAATCTTTTGGTGCTTGGTTTAAAATGAAAGGCTAATAGAACACCAAAAAAAAAAAACAAAATGGGCTACCAAGCCCACCTAAGGCAAGGTTACAAAAGCTATTTTGATTTACCAGCAACTTCGTAACATGAAAAAAAAACCAAAACTTCCTTACAAAAGTCAAAACGAAACACCTACAACAGTATCGATCGTTCGAAAAATGGAAGGAAAAGACAATTTCATCAAAGAATCGCGAGTAAACCATAACTGCAAGCTAACCTTCTCAATTTAACTTTTTTTCGCTCCAATTTCTGATTCAGGTTCGTGTTTGAGGTTTCGCTTTTGAACTTGTTTCGTCTCAGATCTTGGTTAGTATTTTGTTTGAGTTGTTGTATTGGTTTCAACCCACCGTCTTCTACTTCATCTTAACTTTCTGCATGTTTATTTTGAAACCGGTTTCTGGTCGATGGTTAGTTAACGGTTTGGGTTGTTTTATGGTGAGGTTGTGATTTGAAATCGTTGTTTCGGTATGAAGGTTGAAAGTTTTGGTTTTGGGTTGAGGAAAGAAAAGTTTGGTGGTGATTTGGAGATAGCTCGAAGGAGATTAACAGAGGTTTGTGGAGGTTTTTTTTTTGGGTTATGTTATTGATGAAGGGTTAGTTTTGATGACTGTCTAAAGCTCCCCCCTTGTGAAAGGAATGGTTCTTCTATTTATCGAGTGAGCTGAGTGAGTTTTTCTCAATTTTTCACTGTCGTTTACGCTTTTTGGTTGTAGTTGTAAAAAGTGTGACATTGTGTTTTGGCTAGAGGGTTGTGGTGCGTGAAATGCTGCGAGTTTGTTGCAAAGTCGTGCTGGATGGAAAGGTTTGTGTGGGGTGAAGTGTGCGTACGAAGTTATTTGGAGTGAAGGCTTGTATATTATGGTGTAGTTGCTGCAATCATAAAGTTGTCTAGTGTAGTTTTGTTCATTATGCACACGATGCTGAGTGAAATTATTTTGGTGCACATTGAATTGTATCCTTTTGCAGGTGGTGGCTGGGTGTGATGCGTTGTGTGGCTCATGAAGTAGCTGCAGCTTGTAAGTTTGGCATGGTACATGATGGCACGTCGTTATATGGCCTACGTGAATCGGTGGGTGGCAAAAAGCTGGTGGTATGTGATGGTTCAATCGTGTGATGGCTCATGTAATATTTTTCCAAGCCAAAGTAATGTTTCTTGGTATCTTTGTTTCTCCAAATGGATTCCTCTTTTTTTGCAGATGGGCCTATGTGACATGGGTTTATAGTTTTGGTATAAATGGACTCATGGTTTATTGCAAATGGACCTATTTCTTTGTATGAGCCTTTTGGAAAGAAGATTATTTTTGTATAGGTATCATGGGTTTTATTTATTTGTGCAATTTATTTTTTTGGCAATTGTTTTTGAAAGGTATATTGTGTTTATTTTTTTGTAACAAATGGTATGTAGTGGACTTGTAGCATGTACTTAAAATGGTGATGGGCTTTTTTAAGAAATCAAACTTTTTGTTGTTGGTAATTCATATCCAAAGAACTTAGAATGGGCTTTTGGTACCATGGCCCTTTTCTTGAATTGCAAATTGTACCTCTATGAAATGTGCTTCATCTTGGTAGTAAAAGCTTCAAATTTCCATGTGGCCACCGCCTTTAAAACCAATTGAATATTTAGAAATCATCGTGAATTTTAAATAAATTGGATGGAAAATTTGAATAAATCAATCTTGAACGGATCCTTGGAATTAGAGAACTATGACTTGAAATTTAATACAAGTGTTCAAAACCTTAACTGAAATCGATCCTGATGATTCTTAGTCATGGAGCACTTGTCCCATCATGCTCTGATAGCCTGAATCGTATACCAACTGACTTGAATTGAGAAAAACCCTAGTTGAAACCTTAAATTCACATCATTTGAATTAGTACAAACCATGGACTTGATCTTGAAACAAACCTTTACCTGACCCACAAATTAGGTTAAAACCAACTGAAAAATCAACAGAGCCCACATCTCTGCCCTAATACCCTCGAATGAATCTCATTTTCCTTCAACCCAACCTTGTGGTATCTTGAGCATAAACAAAATTTTTGGATTTTCTTGAATAATGGTTAGTGGTTGGCTGCACAGGATGAAAGCTAATACGGGTAGGATAAATTTGGGATATGACACCTAGCTGCCAATACTTTAGACAAAATTTTATAAGTTCACCCAATAAGGCTAATGGGTCAAAGCTCCTCAAAACCTTGGGGGTTAACCGATTTAGGAATGAATTTCAAGAAGGAGGATATCATGGCTTTGAGTAGGGTAGAAGTCGAGTGAAATTATTGAATACTTCTAACGACATCTCTACCAACCACATCCCAGCACCGTTTGAGAAAGACCAACGTGAAACCGTCAGGCCCCGGACATTTGTTACCATCACATTTATCTAGTGCTATAAGAATTTTGTCACTTGAAAACGACATCTGCAAATTCTCTATTTTTATTGTTGAAAGTTTAGTCAAACCGGATAAATCCAACGCAAGCCTACCCATACTATTTCTCCTAAACCTTGATGCAAAAAAACTTTGTAAAACTGTTCTTAACAGTAGTAACATCATCCTCCCAAATTGAACCCACTTTCACAGAAGATATATTGTTGGACCTGAACCTGGATTTAAATAGAGTGTAATAGTACCTCAAATTCACGTCACCATCTGTCAGCCATTTGAATCGTGGTTTCTACCTCAATATGTTTTTTTTTGTAATGTAATTTGTTCCATATTTCTAATTGAGCTTTACTCCTCGCACATAAATCTTCGTCTGAAATTGTATCGCTTAATTCTGACATCTTCAATTCGATACCATTCAGGATATCTACCTCCTCTTTAATCCATAAATCTACCTAGCCAAAAACACTTTTATTCCACCATTTGAGCTTCTCCTTTAGATGCTTGAATTTTACAGCGGTGATTTGGCACGCACTGCCCGCTACTTAAGGAAATTCCCATAAATCTTTAACAAACGGATGGAAATCAGGATGTTTGAGCCAACATTGAAATAGCCTAATGGGTTTTGAACCCTAATCGACTTTGTTAAGTCTGATTCATACAGGGCAATGATCAAATATATCTCTGTCGCCAACAAATTGAGCCACAATGCACCATTTATGTGCCAATTCTTACGATAATAAAAGACGATCTAACCTAATCTTGCATTTTCCATTAGCGTTGAACAATGTGTATTTATTCCCAACAGCTGGAACATTAATAAGAACCATGAGATCAATAAACAATGAGAAATCCTGAATTTATGCAGCAGATGATCTACTCAGCCATTTCCTTTCATCTACCACTTTAACTGTGTTGAAATCTCCATCAGTCGACCATTCTCCATCTGTAAACTTACTTTTCAACTCAATTAATTTTTACCATATCAATCTCTTCACCCCTACACTTCAAGGTGAATAGATATTCACAATGTAACAATTAATATTCTTCCAGATTCCATAAACTCCCAAATATCCCTTCCCTCTGAAGTTGAATTTTGGCATGAACACATTTTTCTTCCAACAGCTGAGGATACCACCTAATTGACCAATTGCCCGTAAAGCGGACCATTCTACATCCTCCTTACCCCCCACAAATAACACACCAATGAGTCCCCCATAACCTGAATCATGGTTTCCTGAAGTAAACAAAAATCCGCCTTCCCGTTTGATAAGATTTGCATCCACGAACATTGAAGGACATTATATTCATGGTATCCTGATTTCTATCACCCTCTTCTCCTCATGTGCTTTCATGTCTCTATTCTCCAAATATCTAATGATACTTTTGAACACTTCGTCGTCTTTGTCACCTTCTACACCCTAATCTTTGTTAATTTGCCACTTTCTTCGGAAAATCCTCAATTTTCCTTCTTATTCGATCATGTACTTGGTTAACATCATTGTCGTTAATAGAATCACAGCAAAGGATAGAACCTCCCGAATATCTAGAATTGGAGTCCTCAAGGTTTGAAGAAATTTGGTTATGGATAGGCGAGATTAATGGTACTAGCATCAATGATTTAGGGTTTTTGTCAGAATGAATTAAAGTGGAAAAGTAAGAAAGAGAGAAAGGAATTCTAATTTTTTTTGTAAATCTCATTTAGTAACTTTTTCATTTTTGGCCTAGCTACATAATTAAGCCCAATGAGCCGTCTTGGTGACCTAGAAATTGGGTCTGAGCTTACAAAACCCAATTCCACAATATTTCTATTTGTCATTCCCAAAGTTTCCACGTTGGACTCCTTGTGCACTTCTACCTATCCCATCATAAAATCTCCCTTTTTCATAACATTAAATGCATCCTAAATGACAGCCATGTTATAAGGACAACCTCGATTATTGTAACTTCCAAACGCCACCTTTTCACCTGGATTTTCAGAAAGGTTATCAACATTCTCAATATTTGTTACACATAACCCCACGTGATACCCTTTCTTGAATTTATCCGCCGATCCATCAACATCACCTTTTTTGATAACTGCAATACCCTGATTATTATTCAGATCAACTAGATTACTTCAATCCTTCAATTTTTCGCCCCCATCTTCTTCATCATCTTCCTCTGCTACCTCATCATCTTCTTCATTAGTATCCGACACTTCTGTATCACTCACCAGTAAAACATTTTTGGGGATCACGATTCTTTTTGGTCCATGATAATCCTTAAATGATTATATTCTGTAGATTTTGTTGTTGATATACACGTTGAAAACTTCATTCAAATTAATGGAGATATTTTTCTTGACTAAAAATCTTGCCACGTCAGTCGTACCTCGAAAAGAGAACGATCCTTCGCGAATGGTCGCAGAAAACAGAGTCGCCACCAAACTTTATTCATCCCAAAGATGGAAAGGAAAATATTGATGAAACCTTTAGGGAAAGAACATGGTCATCGCAACCAAGTTCTAGGTTCGGAAGTCGGTTACATGAGGGGAAGGTATTAGCACCCCTCACGTTCGTTCTACTCAACAGGAGCCTCTTGATTCGATTCGTGAGAAATGTTAGCTTAGGTTGTTTGTTTTCTTCTAAGGAAAAAAGCGAAAAGGTAAGATAAATGGATTTAGATTGCTAAGGGAAAATGGGTTGGGTTTTAAATAGGGTGCTCTCCAAGGATTGGGGCCCTTGTGCCTACGTACCTTCACGTGAAAGAAGTAAAGAATCAGAGCGTAAAGAATCAGAGCGTCCGTAGTTCGTGGAACTATGGGAGAAAAAAGAGGAGCTTTCTCGCTAGGATCTCGCAATCCTATGCCTACGTATTCTCATTGAAAAATGAGAAATCAGAGCATCTGTAGTTTATACTGAGGATGCTGGTTTGATTTTATCAAAAGATATTTAGTCGCATTCGACATAAAATATTTCTTTACCCAAACGGGTGAAGAGAGGACGCTCACATCACTTTGAATGGATTTCCATATATCAACATCCATGGGAAACACGCCACTTATCTCAACTCAAATAGGTTATGGACGAAGCAATATTTAGAATCGTCTCACGACACCATATCTCACGTTTATGAAAAGGTTTGATGGTTCGCACGACAACGAGAAATTAAATTAATGTGTTGATGTATTTTGATTGGATAATGATTACTTGAAGCTTAAGAAAGGCTCAACGGGCCCACGTAATCAAGAGAGTGGGTCAAAGACTTGACTCTCTCTCTTTTTTATCTCGAAAAGAGGTTGTGTTTTTGGAAAGTTTTTTGATGGAAGATAGTTAAAATATTTTAAACGGATGAGGATTACTTAAAGCTTAAGAGAGACTCCTCTGGCCCAAGTAATCAGGAGAATGAGTCAAAGACTTGACTCTCTCTCTTTTTCATCTTATATTATGAAAGATTTTTTATAAAGCTAGAGTAAGTTAATTGGATGAAGATTACTCGAAGCTTAAGAAAGGCTTCTCGGGCCCAAGTAATCGGGAGAGTGAGTCAAAGACTTGACTCTCTCTCTTTTCCATCTAAGTGATTGAGAAAATAGATTTGATTGAGTTATGAATATTTTAAAGAAGACAATTGTTCGAGCTTAAGAAAGGCTCCTCGGGCCCAAACAATTGAGGAGAGGAATCAAAAACTCCATTCCAAATCCCTTTTCATCTTTTATTGAAATATAGTTTTGGATATAATTAAGTTAACTAATTTGACTTGAAGAAAATGCTCGATGTTAATCGAGGTTTGAATTTGCGAAAATGATTAAGGTTTTGAACTAAATGGAATGGAGTACCTAATTGACTAGGGTAAGGTTGATGGCGAGGCAAAAGCGCTCGACTTACAAGTTGGGTATGGTTTGTATCTTAGGGTTTTGATTCGAATCATCATACAAGACAACATACAAGTAAAGGAAAGCAAATGAAATGAATTTTAATCGTGTGCACTAGCAAAGTGGGCTAGTCTTCTAAACGACCAACTAGAAATATTTGATCGAATAGGTCTCATTGTAAAGAAGCCCATGAGTAAGCTATGAATATTGTGTACGGTGATCAAAAGATTGATGGCGATGCTTAAAAATCAATCGACTTACAGAGTGAAAAATGGATCGACGTGAATCGAAAATTTATTTTTGAAAATGGTTTAGGTGATGCTTGAAGTAATTAATGATGAAGCACAATCAAGATGAAAACAATACATTTATTACACATCACGGGAATTGGGGCACATTTTGTTGAATGAGGGATGAAACGAAAACAAATATAACTCACACATAATAAGAAAACGCACATAAACAAGAGTTAATTTGAGATTTATCTAATTAATCAATTGAAATCTATTTAACTTAATGGAATAATTAACAAAATAATAAACCAACTTAAATGATAAACATTTATTCAAATCATTAAGATATATGTGTGTGTATATATATATATATATATATATATATATATATATATATATATATATATATATATATATATATATATATATATATATATATATATATATATATATATATATATATATATATATATATATATATATATATATATATATATATATATATATATATATATATATATATATATATATATATATATATATATATATATATATATATATATATATATATATATATATATATATATATATATATATATATATATATATATATATATATATATATATATGTATATATATGTATGTATGTATATATGTATGTATGTATATGTATGTATGTATGTATATATATATATATATATATATATATATATATATATATATATATATATATATATATATATATATATATATATATATATATATATATATATATATATATATATATATATATATATATATATATATATATATATATACATACATACATACATATATATACATACATACATACATATATATACATACATACATATATATATATATATATATATATATATATATATATATATATATATATATATATATATATATATATATATATATATATATATATATATATATATATATATATATATATATATATATAAGAAAACAATTAATTACCTAAAACTTAATTTTTTTTAAAATAATAATAATATTAATAATAATAATAATAATAATAATAATAATAATAATAATAATAATAATAATAATAATAATAATAATAATAATAATAATAATAATAATAATAATAATAACAAATAAAAAGGAGTGGGATTTCTTAGAAAAAAAAAGGGTATGCGAGGAATGATCTTCATGGGCCTCTTGGCACATTCATCACAAAGCAAGGTGGTTAAGAAAAAAAAGAAGAGGGTGGCAGTGTAGGTCAATTGTGGGCCTCAAACCCCACATCCCAGACCACATAGATCCAACCATAAGTTTTAAACAAAAACAACAACAACAACAATATGATGGCTCGGTTTAAAACAAGAAATAGACTCACCTTAAAATGAAATAGAGATAAGAGAAAAGCAAAATCAAAGAGAAAGAAAATGGTCAATCATCACTTTATCCCTTTCTAAAAAAATGAAAGCTAATGGAAACAAGGAAAGGCACAAAACAACAACAACTGATCATCAAAAATGAACAACATGTACGCTGCAACTCACGTTCAACCTTCTTTTTTTTTTAAACTCGATCACGCTTTTTCATAATGGCCTGCTTTTGCTTTTGCTCACTTTCTGCGCCACAAATATCTTGATCTCGTATTTTCTCTTCCACCTTAGATTTCGTTCTCAGTCTCAGCTCTTTCTCGCTCATCTCGTTTTCATCTCAGATCCTCGTTTCAAACTCATCTTTCTGTTTCTCTTTCTATTTGAGGTTTCGGTTTGTTTGTGATTCTATTATGTTTATGTAATGAAAACAAATGAGGCTCAACTTCTAGAAAGGAATGAGTCATCAATTGTGCAAGAGGGCCCACATGAAGTGAGTGGAGGGAATAATTCCGCTAGGATACGCAGAAGTGGGAGAGCACGCACTGAAAACGTGACGTTGAAGGACTATGTGACAACATGAGAATATAAGGCTTGTGTGAGGGGTAGTGTGGGGTTATGGGTGATTTGTGAAATTTTCTGCTATTCTCGCCCTCTCAACTCTGTATCAGCATTTTTCAATCAATCACTACAACAGAATTGACTTTTAGCAGCGCATACAAAGACAACGCTTTTTAAAAAAGCGCTGCTAAAGAGTCATTAAAAAAAAAGAAAAAAAATTCCCTACCAAAGACGACACTTTTTGAGAAGCGCTGCCAAAAATGCGCTGCTATAGTGTAATAAAAAAAAAGAAAAAAAAAACAGCATACCTACGACAGCGCTTTTAGGAAAACCGCTGCTAAAGGGTTGCTAAAGGCATGGGCTAAGACAGCGCTTTTCAAAAGCGCTGCTGTAGGGTGTGCCAAAGAAAGCGCTTTTCTAAAGCGATGCTATAGGTGTGTGCCAAAGAAAGCGCTTTCCATGTAAAGCGTTGTTATATCCATGGGTTAAGACAACGCTTTTAAAGCGCTGCTGTAGGTATCAAAAAGCGCTGTCATAGGTGTTATTATTATTAAAATAAAATATTACAGAATTTTAAAGAAAGCGCTTGCCTTGTAAAGCGCTGCTAAATGGTATTGTAAAGAAAGCGCTTTGAGAAGCGCTGCTGTAGCTAATAAAAAGCGCTGCCATAAGTGTTATTATAATTAAATTAAAATTTATCACATAATTTTTTAAAGAAACATAACACATTGCTAGCCCGCGCGCGTTCTTCATTCTTTCTTTCTCCTATCTACGAACTAGAACCCTATTCACCACGACCGGCCGTCGCCCTCCTCCGTCCAACTGCCGTTCCTCTGTCGCTCACCTCCGTTCAGCCTGTGTTGCATATCTCCTTCATTTGACCGTCCGTTTTCGACAGCCTCTGTAGCGCATTTCCGCCATTGTTACAGTATTTGAAGTTTTTCATTTTTTATTTTTCTGGATTATTGTCTTAGTATTTCATTTTTTTGGATTATATGATGTTAGCGTTACTTCTTTTCTGAGTTATTGACTTGTTTTTGTTGATACCATTGATGAGAACTACTCTTTTGATATTGGCTTGAGTTTTGTATACAAGGTGTTTGTTGAAATGCCACAATGAATTTACTTATGTTAACTTTCATTATATCTAGCCATATACAAGGTGTTTGTTGAAATGTCACACCTTATATGAGTTCTTTTTACTAATAATTTTTATTATTGTTGCCTACAAATCTTATTTGAAATTGATATTCTGATAAATTAGATATATGTATGTAAATCTTTATGTGATGATGATGATGATAAAAACAACTAGGATTGTATTTATGATTATAAAGAATGTGTTTACAAATTACAACATTTTTTTTCTTCCAAAACATGAAGAAAATTGTGAAAGTAAATTACATATTAGTATTAAGAATTATTTATATCTATTTATTTGATCAATTGTGTCGAATTTCAGATTTATAATATGAATTATAAACATATAGCCTTATAAGTTGATATTGACTAATTGCGGTTGACTAACATTGTTAATTTTTCTGCTTACATCAATTTTGTCTTACATTCAAGTATAAAATTCATATAGTATACGTAAATTCTTAATATGATTAATGAGTGTGTCTCTTCTAATTTAAATTTGTTGTTATAAGAAAAGTTGACACACAAGTTTATTCAAATAACAAAATTATATCTGATAATGGTATTGAAGCTTTAATTTTTATTATTGAAGCTTCACACTATTTGTGATTCAGATGAAAGCTTTAAGTTTCTGTTAATCTTGAAGTGAATATAATTTTTGTTTGTTATGCTCATTTATTGAAGTGAAAATAATTACTTATTGACTCTTGTTCTTGTAGATCAAGATTCTATTCGGCTTCTTGCTGTCGAGGGTTGTGCAGCTCTTGGAAAATTGTTGGAGCCTCAAGATTGTGTGGCACATATTCTTCCTGTTATAGTCAATTTTTCTCAGGTATATTGAGTATTAATAATATTATGTGGGAAGATTTGCATTTTGTACCGTCTTGCTAATTTAGTAACATTTAATTTACCAAAATAGTATAAACTAATATGTTAGTAAAAATTGTATAAAATTTTAGATAAATATAAACTCAAGTTATATAAAATTTTAGATATTTTTAGATAAATATAAAATTATATAAAATTTTAAATAACTAATATGTTAGTAAAAATTGTAAAAATTGTATATGAGTTCATATTAATTGCGAATTAATTAATTTTATTGCAAGAATTATTTAATATTGATGATGTTATTAATTTTGTCTGTTATAGGGGTTACCTGTGAAGAGCAAGATTGTGATCGTTTTCAAGCATCCTACTGTGCAGATTTCTTAGGAGTTATTGATTTCTTTACAGGTATTCTCTGTATATTTGTTTAACTTTCTTAGTTTAGTTTAGACTACTCAATTATTATGGATAAAAAATGGATGTCTTCCAATCGATTGTCTAAAGAGTACGAGAGTGGGGTATCGAAATTCGTTAAGTTTTCTGTTGAACACGCCAAAGACCCCAGTAGGATCACATGTCCTTGCTTAGGTTGCTGTTATGGGCGTCGAATTGACGCCGTTCAGTTGGAATCTCATTTAATGAGACATGGAATTGATCAAAGTTATACATGTTGGACATTACATGGTGAGATAAGTAACGAGAATGTCGAACCCGGGGGTAATACGACCTATGCTTCAAAGGACAATGGCATAAATACTTATGATTGTGATCGATTCGAAGAGATTGCAGAAGCACTTGAAGAAGATCTTCAAGATTGTACCAAGATGTTTGAGAGGTTGGTAAGCGATGCAGAGAAACCGTTGTATAAAGGTTGCACTACTTTCACAAGATTGTCTGCGGTATTAAAGTTGTACAACTTAAAGGCGGGTAATGGATGGTCGGATAAAAGTTTCACAGAGTTGTTAGCCCTACTTCAAGAGATGCTTTCGGAGGATAATGTTCTTCCCAATCGAACCTATGAAGCTAAAAAAATGTTATGCTCTATTGGCATGAGCTATGATAAGATACATGTTTTTCCAAATGATTGCATTTTGTTTCGAAATGAATATGCATCATTAAACGAGTGTCCTAAATGCGGTGTATCTCGGTATAAGAAAAAAGTTGTCACCAGCAAAAGTTTTATGGTATTTTCCTATAATTCCGAGATTTAGACGCATGTTCCGTAGTGAAACAGATGCAAAACACCTGACTTGGCATGCAGATGTTAGAATTATAGATGGGAAGTATCGACATCCGGCAAATTCACCACAGTGGATGAAAATTGATAATGATTATCCTGATTTTGGAGAAGAAGCTAGAAACCTTCGCTTGGCATTATCGACTGATGGAATGAATCCCCATGGTCTGTAGAGTATCTCACATTCCACCTGGCCTGTAATTATTATGATTTATAACCTACCTCCATGGCTATGTATGAAGCGTAAGTACATGATGTTATCTATGTTAATTTTTGGCCCTAAACAACCAGGGAATGACATAGACGTATACCTGACACCTTTAATTGAAGACTTAAAGAGTTTGTGGGAGAACGGTGTGGAGGTTTACGATGGATTTAGGAAAGAAAGTTTCAATTTGAGAGCGATGTTGTTTGGCACAATTAATGATTTTACAGCATACGAAAATCTATCGGGGTATAGCATTAAAGGTCAATGTGCGTGTCCTATCTGTGAAGAAAACACAAATTGGACGCGGTTGGAATTTGGTCAGAAGAATGTCTTTCTCGGTTATCGTAGATTCTTAAATTCTAGTCATCACTACCGTGGGTGGAGAAAAGCATTCAATGGAAATTCAGAACAACGTAGAACTCCACCTACATTGACCGGCGAACAAATTTTTGAAAAGGTGAAAGACATGAGTACTCAGTATAAGCCTTTTGCACATAGTATTGTCACACGTGGGTGGAAGAAGAGGTCAATCTTGTTTGAGTTTCCGTATTGGGAGTCGTTGTATGTAAGACATTTTCTTGATGTTATGCATATTGAAAAAAATGTATTTGAAAGTGTTATTGTTACGTTACTCAATATACAAGGAAAGTCTAAGGATGACCTTAAAGCAAGAAAGGACTTGGTAGCAATGGGAATAAGAAATGAATTAGGACCCTTGAAGAAAGGAAATCTCACATATCTACCACCTGCTGCTTCTACTTTATCTGGAAAGGAGAAAAAGATATTGTGTAAGTTTCTGAGTGAAGTTAAAGTTCCAGAAGGATACTCTTCAGATATTAAAAGACTTGTTTCTATGAAAGACCTCAAGTTAAAGAGTTTAAAGATACATGATTGCCATGTTATAATGGAACACTTTCTACCAATAGGTATACGTTCTATTTTTCCAGAAAAAGTGAGAGGCATAATAACTAAATTGTGTTTTTTCTTCAGGTCAATTTCTAGTAAGGTGATCGATCCTGCGATCTTACCATCATTGCAAAAAGAAATAGTTATTACTTTGTGTAAGCTTGAAATGTATTTTCCTCCACCATTTTTTGACATAATGGTACGTCTAGTTGTCCATCTTGTGAAAGAGACACAATTGTGTGGACCAGCTTATATGAGATGGATGTACCCTGTTGAACGTTATATGAAAATATTGAAAGGGTATGTGAAAAACTGAAGCCGTCCAGAGGGATGCATTGTTGAACGATACATTGTTGAAGAAGCTATTGAGTTTTGTACTGAATATTTGTCCAACGTTCAATCCATTGGCCTCCCAAAATCTAATGTTGTTGAAAAAATAGTAGGTAAACAGTTAATTGGAAATAAAGTTGTGAGAGTTTCAAGGGATGAATGGGAGCAAGTGCATTTGTATGTTCAGCACAATGACATTGAGGTTGAGCCGTATGTTGAAATGCACAAGGACGTTCTTCGAGGTTTAAATCTGAATCGAAATGAAAATTGGATAGTACGTGAGCACAATCGAAGTTTTATAACATGGTTCAAGGATCATATTTTTTCAAAGTTTTATTCTGATCCCGCTTCAATAACAGAAAGGTTGAGATGTTTAGCATATGGTCCAAGTTTGCATGTGTTTTCTTATAGCGCATACACAATTAATGGATACACATTTTATACCAAAGAACAAGATGATAAGAGTACAATGCAAAATAGTGGTGTCACCGTGCTTGCCGAAGCAATGCACATTTGAAGTGTGAAGGACTTAAACCCCAAATATGTGAATCTGTCGTATTTTGGTGTTATCGAGCGCATTTGGGTGTTTGATTATGAAGAGTTTCAGATTCCTATCTTTGGATGCAAGTGGGTTGAAAATAATAGTGGCATACGAATGGATAAGTCAGGATTTTTACAAGTGGATCTTAATAAGGTGGGGTACAAAGATGAGCCTTTTATTCTAGACACGCAAGCTAAACAAGTATTCTATGTCACTGATCCGACAATCATGAAATGGTCTATAGTTCTTTTTTCCAACAAAGTAATCGATGATAACATTGGAGACAAGGGGGATGTTGATGTTGAGATGAAATCTTATATTATAGATGATCCAGATGAGAATATTAGAGTGGACGAATCATATATTAGAAATGATCATAACGAGGGAATTTGGATCAATCCATCCGTCCGTGTTGTTAAGAGACAAGTAAACCACGTTCCAACTAAGAAAAGAAAGAGATCTTAGTGACAAAGGTACTTGTTAAATTACATATTGTCTCGTTGAATAAAATTACATATTTCTATCATGCAATACAATTACATATTATGTCATTCAATAAAATTATGTATGTGTTTCTCTTATTTATACATTTCATATGTATATATTTCTTATTTACATATTTGCATGTCATTCATTTGATACTTTGGTTTTTCTGAATTACAGGTATTATGGCCCACAATGAGGAAACACCACATGATGGAAATGAAACAACAAAAGACATTAAAGGCGATATCAAAAGAGGAATAACGATTATGAAAAAAATCATCCGTGCGAGAGATAAGGGTGTTAAGTATGATGTGCATTGGAATGAAAGAGATCAATTAGTTGAGCCTAATGGTGCAATGCTGACAAGTTACATTGGAGCACTTGTACGTTCGCAAATTCCGATTACTTGCGATAATTGGAGAGTTGAGTCGCTAAAACCGGCTAAAGACAAAATTTGGAGCGAGATACAGGTATGATACTTGATTATTTTTAATTATGTTGACGGTTACATCTTTAAATTAATTATACTAACATGTTATATGTATGTGTATTTGTTTGCAGCGATCTTTTAATATTGATGATTGCAGAAGAAAATATTGTCTTCAATTGGCCGGTAAACGACTGAGGGGATTCAGAGCATTTTTAACGAACAAGTTTCTCAAAGATTCTGATGGAAACTTTGTTGACTCGGAGCATCCAAAGAAGTACGCTGATCTGATTTCGGAAGAAGAATGGGAGACATTTGTTGCGAAGCAAAGAACCAAAGAACTTTTAGTAAGTACAACTTATCATGAATAATGTATAGTATATATACTTCTTCCACAAGAGTTCTGATATGACTTAAACTTGTTTTTTCAGGTTGTGAGTGGCGTTAATCGGCAACAGGCATCAAAACCCGCGTATCCATACAAAAAAGGCGTTTGGGATATGCACGCTTAGAACAAAAAATAGTAAGTATATATAAATGCTTTAATATGATATAGTTACCAAAATTAGTAAGTATATATCATAGCATATGAATGGTTTATTATCCGTCTTAATGCGCGGATAGAAGAGGAGAAAAGTGACGCGACATCTCTTCCTGACCATGTTGTTTGGAAGGCTGCCCGTATGGGAAGAGATGGAGTCGTTCAGGAAGAAGTTCAACAAGTGTTTGAACGATGTGTAAGTACTACATTAGTTTTGTTAGTAACTGATCAAAAGTGTATAATATATTTATATATGCTTTTATCTATATTTCAGGAGACTCTATCCCAGAGTATGACTCCAGCTGAGGACGAGGATTGCAGGAGCATACTGAGTCGGGTGTTAAATATCCCTGAGTATTCTAGGCATGTGAGGGGTAAGGGATTTGGCGTCACTCTATCACACCTGTATAAGAAGCCAACGAAAAAAATCCTACCAATAAATAAGTGATGGATACGTTGGAGGAATTGAAAGCCCAGATTCGGGAATTACAGAAGGACAAAGAAAGATACATGGCGGAAAGGCGCGGTCCAGAGGGTAAAGATGCTAGTGAAAAAGATAGTATCGGTTGTTCGCAGAAGCTTTCAGAGGTAATTGTATATATTACATTGAAATTAATTAATTTAGCACAATTTTATTAATTGACACATTAATCGGCATCATTATTTGTTTAAGGCATTTCACCTTGTCGGCTATATTTATCGTCACCGACTTATCGCTTGGTTGGCAAGGGAAAGGTGCATAACAATGTGGGAGAATTACTTCACCATAAACCGCTCACTCCTGGATATTTAAAAGTATCGATTGATATTGCATTAGAGGGGGGTGCGTTGTTGTCTATACCAGATGAAATTTCAGACGCAACAGTGGTGGGAGACGCAATAGGAGCGTATGGTTGCATGGCCGACAAATCTCATTTACATAGATGATGAGGTATGTTGAACACCATTATGAACCTAGCTAATCTCATATTCAAATCTTCCTCGATTTTCTTATTTTCTTATTTACATTTACATTTTCTTATTTTCTTATTTTCTTATTTACATGATGATCTTAGACTCCTACAAAATCCAAATCAAAAGATGATAGAATTATTGTGCGGGATACCGATTCAGCTGCATCAAAGAAACAGGTACTAATACAGTTACATGGTTATCTTATTATACATTAATTACTGAACTTATATATGACTTTTAGGTTCATGATCAACAGTTGCAACAAGTCAGCAAGGGTAAGATGCCTGAGACTTCCAAGGTGCCCAACAAAAAAAAGACCGAGTCAAAAAAAGCATTTGTTCCTCGATTTAGGATGTGCCTTGAAACATATATAGGAACAACAGATGTGGTTGAGGGTGACATCCGTGAAATACATATGGAGGAAGGTATTTTCGATTTTGAATATCCCGAAACACTTGCTAAGGAGGATTTTGACCAGGTTTTCCAACATTCTGAATTGGGCGTTGGTGTTATGCATTCCTACATCAGGTACTCCGATCCATTTTAATTAAATAATTGAACATTTTAAAATTTGCTCATTTAACTGAATATTCTAATGTTGATTATGTTTTTCTTTTAGGCTCCTGTATGACAAGTTGTTGGTCCCGCATGATTTGACTTCCATATTCACATTCTTATCTGCTAGCTGTATCAACGCACGGGCAATAGAGCACACACCAGATACTGTCGAAGATTACATGGTCCAAAGATTTATTGCCGCGACTACAGAGAAGTTGTTCTTGTTGCCATATAATACTGGCCATGGGTTAGATTTTATTCTAAATTCATTTATTATAATTATTCTATTTTTTCCATTAATCTATATAACATTTCCGTCTAAACTGTTGTCTTATTTTATAGTGGACACTGGTTGTTGCTCGCGATTAATCCGATGAAAGAAATAGTGTATTATATAGATTCATTGGATGGCGATACAACAAAATATCCTGATCTGAAGAACATGGTTGATACGTAAGTGATGAGATATACTGTTCTGAATAGTTATATATCTTTATTTATTATGTGACATTGTTCTAAATATGCGTTTATATTATGTTAGAGTTATGCAAATATTCAGAGCACAAAGAGATGCAACAGTGCCAAAAAGGAAGGCTAACAACATCAGCTGGATCAGAGTGGAGGTATATTTTCCCATGTTTGACTGTTATAGTGGCTCTACTTGATAAAACTATTTAAACTATATATACTGATAAATGTTCGTTTGTTTTTTCCATTTACAGTGTCCTCTTCAGCGCAATGGGATTGACTGCGGATATTTTGTATTGCGCTTTATGAAGGAAATTATTCTTTCAGGTCAAATAGAGATTCCAATCCTGGTATGGATCAATTCATAAGTTATATGATTCATTTTGATAATTAACCGATATTTCATCTGAGTAATTAGTTTTAAAATTAAATCGTGCATGTTCAGTTATATTATGTAGTACTTTGATGAATACAAGTGCAGTACTTACTCGAAAGCAAGATTGAAAGAAATTAAGGAGGACTGGTGTCAATTTATTCTTGAGTTGAGAATTGTATAACGTATCTATTTGTAAAGTTGTCAGATTTGTAATTATATGTAAATTGAATGTATTTGTGATAATTGGAGGATTGAATATATTTGTGATGTTGTAATATATTTAAGCAGGTTTATGTGTATTAAAATGGTTATGGGCAAAGTGATGAATACACATAAATAAGGCCAAAGTAATTGTTATATATAAGGCTAAACTGTTGAATTAAAGGCCTGAATTATAAGCAGGGAATGTAATTGTTATAAGCAGGTTTATCGAAAAATATATAAAAAATGTGATTATTTAAAAAAAAAAATTTAAAAATCGTGAAGAATAGACAGCGCTTTTAAAAAAACCGCTGCTAAAGGGTGCAAAGAGAGGCCAAAAAAGCGCTGCTATAGGTTGGAAAATGGGGGGGGGGTCTATGAAAGCGTTTTAAAAAGCGCTGCTAAAGAGGGTCTAAGACAACGCTTTTAAAAGCGCTCCTAAAGGGGGGGAGAAAAGCGCTACTATAAGGTTGAAAAAGCGCTGCTAAAAGCGTTGCTGAAGGGAGGGGAAGGGGGAATAGGCAGCGCTTTTAAAGCGCTGCTAAAGGGGGGGAGTGAAAAGCGGTGCTATAGGGTTGAAAA
Organism: Lathyrus sativus; assembly: GCA_963859935.3. NCBI lineage: Eukaryota > Viridiplantae > Streptophyta > Magnoliopsida > Fabales > Fabaceae > Lathyrus > Lathyrus sativus. The sequence continues at coordinate 505,675,571 of OZ012741.1, read as the reverse complement.
AGCGCTGCTAAAAACGTTGCTGAAGGGAGGGGAAAGGGGAATAGGCAGCGCTGCTATAGGGTTAAAAAAGCGCTGCTAAAAGCGTTGCTGAAGGGATCCTTTAGCAGCGTTTTTTCTTTAAAAAAAGCGCTGCCTTTACCTTTAGCAGCGCCACTTTTGGCCGTGCTTTTAAGCGCTGCTAAAGGCCAAAAAAAGCGCTGCTAAAGGTCTTTTTGGCATAGTGAATATATATTTTTCTTTTTTATCTTCCATTTTATTACTGTTCCATTGGTGCTTTCATCAGCCATGGCCGCTCCACAATATAAAGAGATGTAGGAAGATCTCAGACGCAATACCGAGGAGAGGAAGATCATCAGCCATTGGTGTTTACATGGCTATACTACTATTATGGTAGTGGTGGATCGTTTGACAAAATATGCTCATTTTATGGCTATGAAATCTGATTACACTAGTAAGTCAGTAGCACAAGCCTTTATGAACAACATCGTCAAACTACACGGTATGCCTAAATCTATTGTGTTAGATAGAGACAAGGTTTTCACTAGTGCTTTTTGGAAACACCTCTTCAAATTACAAGGCACAACACTAGCCATGAGCAGTGCCTACCACCCTCAGTCGGACGGCCAGACGGAAGTACTCAACAAAGGCTTGGAATTATTTTTGAGATGCTTTACATTCAACAATCCCAAATCGTGGTTTAAGGCGTTAACATGGGCAGAGTACTGATACAATACGGCTTTGCAAACGAGTATAGGCATGACTCCTTTCAAAGCTTTATATGGAAGAGACCCTCCTACGTTGACAAGATATGTATCTCAGGCTTCTGATCCTTCAGCACTTCAAGAGGAGTTGATGGAGAGGGATAGAATCCTACAACAGCTGAAAGATAATTTGGAGAAAGCTCAGCAGTATATGAAAAAGCACGCAGACAGACATATAAGAGATACCCATCTACAGGTAGGAGACTTGGTCTTAGTGAAATTGCAGCCTTACAGACAGCAATCTGTAGCATTGAGAAAGAATAATAAACTGGGAATGAGATATTTTGGGCCTTTTGAAATTTTAGACAAGGTAGGAGAAGTTGCTTATAAGCTGAAGTTGCCGGACCATGCTAAGATTCATCCAGTTTTCCACGTATCTCAATTGAAGCCTTTTAAGGGTGTTCCTCAAGATCAATACATGCCACTACCTCTTACTATGACTGATACAGGCCCCATCATTTGGCCGGTAGAGATTTTGCAAGTTAGGACGATCACTAAAGGGTCAAAAAGAGTTCAACAAGTTCTGGTTCAATGGGATCAGCAGCCTAGATCGGAAGCTACGTGGGAGAACATAGCTAGCTTACAACAAAAGTTTCCTCTTTTCAACCTTGAGGACAAGGTTGATTTTAAAGAGGAGGGTATTGTAATAAAAACAAATGAGGCTCAACTTCTAGAAAGGAATGAGTCATCAATTGTGCAAGAGGGCCCACATGAAGTGAGTGGAGGGAATAATTCTGTTAGGATACACAGAAGTGGGAGAGCACGCACTGAAAACGTGACGTTGAAGGACTATGTGACAGCATGAGAATATAAGGCTTGTGTGAGGGGTAGTGTGGGGTTATGGGTGATTTGTGAAATTTTCTGCTATTCTCTCCCTCTCAACTCTGTATCAGCATTTTTCAATCAATATATATTTTTCTTCTTTATCTTCCATTTTATTACTGTTCCAGTTTATCAGAGGCTTATGGTGAGTTGCAGGCTATGGTGGTGAAGGGGGAGGGGTTTAGATCAGTACGGTAGAAGGGTGTTTGAGATGATGGTTTTCACGTTTTTGTTGATGGTTTTATGAAGGTTTGAAGTAGTGAAGATGAGTTGGAATGTTGAAGGGATTTGTGATGTGAAATATTTTTCTACAAAAGATTTTTGATTTGGTGAGGTTGTTGTGATGATTGTTGAGTTTGAGGAAATAAGATCAAGGGAGGAGAAACTTTGTTGGTCATATGTGGTTTGCGGTGTGAACTTGAGAGGTAGAGGTTGAAATCATCATAAAGGGATATTTTGGAGAAAATTTCTTGGTCCTCTTCTCTTGTGATGGAAAGGGGTTTTGAGTTCTGTTTTTTCAGTTTTTTCTTCCCCTAGTTTCATTCATTTCTCCCCGTTTTAATGTGCTGCCCCATTGTCATATTGCTGCTGGTTTTGCGCAGGTCTTGTGCGGTGACAGCAGAGGTACGAATGGTTACCAGGTTTTTGTGTGTTGTGGTAAGTAGTATTGGATGTTGGACGACGTGGTTTGGAATGCGAGTTGTGAGGTTTTGTGTAGAAAATTTGGTCGTTCCAGTACGGTTTGGATAGCAGGTAATGTCACGTGGTCTGGTGTGATTTGTGAACTGTTTTGGCAATTTTTGGTTTACGTTTTATTTTCATGTTGTGTACTCTTACCGCCTACTGTGTTGAAAGATTAAACTTGATTTGGGTCTAAAATATTATTTGGATTTTTGGGCTTAGTTGTTTTGGACTTAGGTAATTTTAATTAATGTTTCTAGAAAACTCTTGTAATGTTTGGAGTGTCTAGATATTTCTTAAGGTTGTAGTATTCTCTAGAATGCTCTTGGAATTCCTAGAGTTGAGAACTCTCTAGAATTAGTGTGTCTAGAGTTCTCCTTAGAGTACTATAAATAGAGATGTAATTCTACACTTTAGCATCAATCAAAATACAAAGTTCTCTCTTCCATAAATAATTCTTCTACCTATCAAGTTTTTCTTTAAGCCCCTAATATTCCTACACACTTTTCCTAAACACAAAAGGTCTTATTTCCAACAAAGTGGCATCAGAGCTTGAAGGTCCTCAAAAGATGGCGAATGGAGGTTTCCCTTTTCAAATGCCGATACTCACAAAGAACAACTATGACAATTGGAGTATCAAGATGAAGGCGCTACTAGGAGCTCAAGATGTGTGGGATATTGTTGAGAAAGGCTTCAAGGAGCAAGATGAAGCCTCCTTAAGCCAAGGTGTAAAGGAGACATTAAAGAAGTCAAGAAAGAGAGACAAGAAAGCTCTCTTCCTCATTTATCAATCGGTGGATGAAGATACATTTGAGAAGATCTCCAATGCAACAACGGCCAAAGAAGCATGGGACAAGCTTCAAACTTGCAACAAAGGAGTGGAGCAGGTGAAAAAGATTCGTCTTCAAACTCTTAGAGGTGAGTTTGAACGTTTATTTATGGAAGAGTCTGAGTCAATTTCTGATTATTTTTCTCGAGTATTGTCCGTAGTTGTTGCACCCTAAAATTTGACCAACCGGGTCTCGTATCTGGCTCGATGTTTCGACGCATAATCGCATTCGCATCTGCATATTGCATACAGGGCATTGTTTCATTTTTGTTTGATTTTATCAGGGATCACAGCTCTCGTCTCGTGTTTCGGGTGTTTTTTATCAGTTCGGTGCTTATTTTGTCCCTCTGGGAATTATTGTGATTTTTCTGGATATTTTTGGCTATTTTAAGGTTTAAATAGATTTTAATCATTTTTTAGAATTTTATAGATTTTAATAGGAATTTTAATATTTTTAATAGCTTTTAAATATTTTTAGGAGTTAATAGGATTTTTAAATAGATTTTAATCATTTTAGGATTTAATAGATTTTAGATAAATAATATAGATTTTTAGAATGATAATAGGTTTTTTCTTTTATTTTCTTTTATAGAATTTAAATAGGTTTACTATTTTTTTAATAGAATAATGATAGATTTTTTCCTTTTATTAATAAATAGAGTTTAAATAGAAATAATATAGTTTTTTTTGCATAGAATTTAATATAGTTGTTTTTTATAGATATTATAGAAAATTAATAGATTTTAGAATATTATTGATTAGGAGTTAATTAGATTTATTAGGTTTAATTGAGTATTAGTTAGTTAATTAGGGTAGTGTTTAGTTAGTTTTATTTGGTTTATTGATTTTAATTCAATTCAGATTTTTGTGAGTTTTTTAGCATTTTCGTTTTGGGCCCAGTTCAGAAGCCCAATTCGTCCAGAAGTGTCCAAGTCTCAGTCCATCAAATGTCCAGCTAACTCCAGCAAATTCCAGCATTTGCCAGAAAGTTCTAGAAGCTCCCAGATTTTCTCAGTGCCATAAATACCAGTAACACGTGTAAAGCAAAAGGCTGGCCCACGCTTCATCATCACCAGCACGCCACGTAGCCCTCCGTTCCTCTCCCTCACTGCCACGCCTCACGCCACACGTCCACCATGCATGCGCCTCCTCCACTCACCCCTACACGCGTCATCACCACACCACTCCACACCACTTCACCGGAAAAACCACACCGGCCGGCCTGCATGGCCGACGGCCACCGCGCCGTCACCCGAAACATCAAGATCCCCAGAACTCCGATGGGTCGTCATCTTCTTCCCCTCATCTAACCACCAGAAAAACCTTCAACCTCCATCTCCGATCAAGATTCATCATTTTCAACCCTAAAACCCAGAACCCGGTCCATCTCAACCGATCATCTTCTCCAACCCCCTTCTTCCCCGATGGATCTTCATCATCAAGATCAGATTCCCAGAAACTTCATCAAGAACAACACTCAACCAATTTCCAGATCAAGAACACGCCTCTGATTCTCACCTCGCATGGTCATCAATCTCAACAGATCTTCAACGCGTTCTTCATATCAGTTCCAGAAACTTCATCAATCATCATTTTCAGAAGCAAGCTCCAACGAACTTCAGTTCAACAAACCATCATCATCCTCGTGTGTTCATCCAGGTTTTTCCAGAAGTGCATCAGTGTTCTTCCAAAGAACGCCCAACTTCGTTCATACAACAACAGATCTCCAAAATCTCCCATCGCAACCCTCATCAAACTTCGATGCTCTTTTCAAATCCGTCACCGAGGATACCTTCAGATCATCATCTCCAGAACAAATCTCAGCAGAAGATCTTCACCCCTTCAGATCTCCCCATATCTTCATGCAAGAGGACCGCAACCTTCAAACACACCCTCAGATCTTCAATGTGTTTTTCCAGATCCTTCGAAGACCTTCGAACAAGCCTTCAAGATCCATCAGCGAGTACCAAGAATCGTCGTTCGTTCATCCTTCAAGAACCAGGTTCTCCAGAAAAGAAGCTTCCAAGACGAACATCATCAAGGATTCTTCAACGAACCTTCATCTTCTTAGGAAGTTTCTGTTGAAATCTTCAAGCTGCGATTGGAATCTGTACAGGTTGAGTGTTTGATATTGAGTATGAGAGAAAGGCTGAGAGAATGGAGGAGAAAGACGGAGACGAGGAGAGGAAGTTTACGGCGGCGGCTGAGAGGAAATTTTTAGGGTTTCAGAAACTGAGAAAGGAGAAAGAGAGGAAGGAGAAGGGTCATGGGCCTCAGGCCCGATCACGTTTTTTGGGAGACACCACACCCCCGTTTTTGGCTGAGAGTGGGTTGGGCCCAGCGAACCAAATGCTATCAACACCTCCGTTTTCCATTGCCACCCCCCCTCCCAATGTTTTTTTCTGAATTTCCTTTGGGCTGGGCCCAAGCCATTGTTTTTTTATTTTTCTGCTTAAATCACCCCTTGTAACCAGCATACCCCCTCCCCTCATTTTTTTGTTTCTTTTATATTTTTTTTTTGCTTCATATGGGAAAAATACAAAAATAGAAAACATATTTGAAAAAAGAAAGAAATATTAAAAGAAAAAAGAAGAAGATGAAAGAGGAAAATATTGAAAAAAGGAAAAGAAATAGATATTTGAAAAAAGAAAAGAAATATTATAAAAAGAAAGAAATAGAAAAAGAAAAGCAATAAAAGAGGTTATATTTGAAAAGAAGAAAAGAAGAGAAAATATTCAATAGAAAAATATAGAGAAAAATATGTGAGAAAGTGATTGGAAAAAAGGAAAAAAAATATTAAAGTAGGTTTAATATTTTTAAAAGTACATTTTCTTTTAGGATATAGTTTTTCCATAGAGATTATTTTACGATTTTTAGGACAGTTTAGAAGCCCATTTGTTAGGGGGGTATTTCTCATTCGATTTTTTAGGATAGATTAGAATAGCGTTTCCGAGGAGATTTATTTTCAGTATCCATTCATTGTAATCATTTTTCAGAGATTAATAAAACGAGATTTGAGCTGTGGTCCCGATAGTAGCCGAACTACAGCTGCTCTGATTCTTCGTACCAGACGAAGATATGTAGGCATAGGATGCGATATCCTAGCGAGCACACTAACGACTAACCTGTTGTTCTCTCGCGGCTGTGCGATCGAGACTTTCCCGCTGACGACTAATTGTTACCCTTTTTCTCTCTTGCCCGCGTGCATTTGAGACCAAGCCATAGTTTTGCCCATAGGTTCCCGACCCTGTGAAACCAGTTGTTTTTCTCACTGCTGTGTGAGAATGTTTGTTTAGCCGTAGTTAGTCTGAACTACGTAAAGCTCTGATCTTCCATGCAGTGGAAGTACGTAGGCACAAGACGCGAGGTCTTGGCGAGCCAAATTTCCCGTAGTCCCGAACTACGTTGACTCTGACTTTCTCTCTTGAGAATACGTAGGTATAGAGTGCGACGCTCTATCGAGTCAATTCCCTTCCGTTTAGATTTAGCAGCCGTAGATAGATTGTTTTGCATCCAGTAGACAACCCAAGCAAGCGTGGATCCCGTCGAGTACGACGGACGTGAGGGGTGCTAATACCTTCCCCTTGCGTAACCGACTCCCGAACCCAGGTTTTTGGTTGCGATGACCATACCTTTTCCCCGTTTTTTGCGAGGTTTACTTCGAGCGTTTCCTTTCCCGCTCTGAGGGATAAATAACGCACGGTGGCGACTCTTCTGTCAGCCGGCGCCGATTTTCGCAGTAGCGACATTAGTCAATCAACTTAAAAGAAATGGTGAAGATGTTGATGAGGTGAAAGTCATGGAGAAAATACTTCGCACTTTAAATCCAAGTTTTGACTTCATTGTTACCAACATTGAAGAAAAAAAGGATTTAAGCACCATGACTATTGAGCAACTTATGGGTTCCTTACAAGCATACGAAGAAAAATAAAAGAGAAAACTAAACAAAAGGAGACTATGAAACAACTACTACAACTCAATGCAAAGGAAGCAAACTATGTGAGTTACAAGAGTCAAAGAGGACGAGGTCGTGGCCAAGACCGTGGACATGGACGTGGACGAGGACATGAAGGAGAAAGAAGAGGAAGTTACAACAACTACTCCAACAACTTCAACAATGGAGAAAGAAGTTGGAATCCACAAGCAATAAGAGGTCGTGGAAATGGAAATTCATGGTCAAGGTGCAACAAGTTACAAATCAAGTGCTTCAATTGCAACAAAATCGGTCACTATGCATCTGAGTGTAGATTCTCAAAGAAAGTTGTGGAGAAAGCTAACTTTGTAGAAGAAAAAGGTGGAGAAGAAGAAACTTTGCTGCTCGCGTGCCAAAACCAATTTGAAGAGAAAAGAAACAAGTGGTACCTCGACACCGGCGCAAGCAACCACATGTGCGGCGATCGAAGCATGTTCATAGAGATCAATGAAGCGACAACTGGAAATGTCTCATTTGGAGATGACTCAAAGATACCGGTCAAAGGCAAAGGTAAAATTCTCATACGCTTAAAGAATGGGAGTCATCAATTTATATCCAACGTCTACTATGTTCCTAACATAAAAAATAATATATTGAGCTTGGGACAATTATTAGAGAAAGGATATGACATCCACTTGAAAGAACATAGTCTTTTCTTAAGAGATTGTGGGCATAAATTGATCGCTAAGGTGCCTATGTCAAAGAATAGAATGTTCCTCTTGAACATTCAAAATGATGTGGCAAAGTGTCTCAACGCTTGCTATACCAACTCTTCGTGGCTATGGCATCTACGATTTGGACACCTCAACTTCGGTAGTCTAGAATGTTTGTCAACGAAGGAGATGGTGAGAGGCTTGCCTAGTATAAACCACCCAGACCAACTATGTGAAGGATGTCTAATTGGGAAGCAATTCTGAAAAAGCTTTCCAAAGGAATCAACATCAAGAGCGACAAAACCACTAGAGCTCATACACACTGATGTCTGTGGACCAATCAATCCAAACTCTTTTGGTAAGAATAAATACTTTCTCCTATTTATTGATGATTATTCTAGAAAAACATGGGTTTATTTCTTGAAGGAGAAATCAGAAGTGTTTGAAAACTTTAAGAAGTTCAAAGCCCTTGTGGAGAAAGAAAATGGTCTTTCTATTAAGGCCATGAGATCTGACCGAGGAGGAGAGTTTACTTCAAATGAGTTCAACAAATATTGTGAAGAGCATGGAATCCGCCGCTTACTAACAGTGCCAAGATCGCCACAGCAAAATGGAGTAGTGGAGAGAAAGAACCGGACCATACTTAATATGGTGCGAAGCATGCTTAAGAGTAAGAAGATGCCGAAAGAGTTTTGGGCCGAAGCAGTGGCATGTGCGGTTTACCTGACAAACCGTTCCCCAACAAGAAGTGTGCATGAGAAGACACCACAAGAAGCATGGAGTGGAAGAAAGCCAGGGATCTCTCACCTCAAGGTGTTTGGAAGCATTGCATATACCCACGTTCCAGATGAAAGGAGAACAAAGCTCGATGATAAAAGTGAGAAGTATGTATTCGTAGGTTACGACTCAAGCTCCAAAGGGTACAAGCTCTATAATCCAAATAGCGGAAAGATTGTCATAAGTCGTGACGTGGAGTTCGAAGAAGAAAATTGTTGGGATTGGAGTGTTCAAGAAGACAGGTATGATTTTCTTCCTTATTTTGAAGAAGAAGAAGATGAAACGGAACAACCAATGATAGATGAACATATTACACCACCTGCCTCACCGACGCCAAGGTTGGATGAAACAAGCTCAAGTGAGAGGACACCACGATTAAGGAGCATTGAAGAGCTTTATGAGGTAACCGAAAACCAAAATGACATTAATCTCTTTTGTCTTTTTGGTGATTGCGAGCCTCTAAGCTATCAAGAAGCTGTTGAAAATGTAAAGTGGAGAGACGCCATGGATGAAGAAATAAAGTCAATCACGAGGAATGATACGTTGGAACTTACTACACTTCCACGAGGACACAAAGCAATCAGAGTAAGATGGGTGTACAAGGCGAAGAAGAATGCAAAAGGAGACGTGGAGAGATACCAAGCAAGACTGGTGGCAAAAGGCTATAGTCAAAGACAAGGAATTGACTATGATGAGGTATTTGCCCCCGTTGCTCGTCTTGAAACTATTAGACTGATAATTTCTTTGGCAGCCCAGAATGAATGGAAGCTCTATCAAATGGATGTGAAGTCGGCCTTCTTGAATGGTTTTCTCGAAGAAGAAGTTTATATCAAGCAACCACAAGGATATGAAGTAAAAGGGCAAGAAGAAAAAGTCCTCAAGTTGAAAAAGGCGTTGTACGGACTCAAGCAAGCACCGAGAGCTTGGAATGTTCGAATCGACAAGTACTTTTGAGACAAGAATTTCATCAAGTGTCCATATGAGCATGCACTCTATATTAAAGCGCAAACTGGAGATATTTTGATCGTGTGCTTATATGTTGATGACTTGATCTTCACTGGGAACAATCTAAGCATGTTCGAAGAGTTCAAGAAAGACATGTCAAATGAATTTGAGATGACAGATATGGGGCTCATGGCATATTATCTTGGCATTGAAGTAAAGCAAGAAGACAAAGGAATTTTTATCACCCAAGAAGGCTATGCAAAAGAAGTCCTTAAGAAGTTCAAGATGGATGATCCGGTTGGCACCCCGTTGGAATGTGGCAGCAAGTTGAGTAAGCATGAAAATGGAGAGATTGTGGATCCAACTCTTTACAAAAGTTTGGTTGGAAGTCTACGTTACTTGACAAGTACAAGGCCGGATATTCTCTATGCTGTAGGAGTCGTAAGTCGTTACATGGAAGCTCCAACAACAACTCACTTCAAGGCGGCAAAGAGAATCCTTCGATATATCAAAGGTACAACAAACTTTGGCTTACACTATTACTCTTCTAACAATTATGAAATTGTTGGCTATAGTGATAGCGATTGGAGTGGAGACGTGGACGATAGAAAGAGCACTACTGGTTTTGTATTCTTTATGGGAGATACTGCTTTCACTTGGATGTCAAAGAAACAACCTATCGTCACACTGTCAACTTGTGAAGCCGAATATGTTGCCGCTACATCATGTGTTTGCCATGCAGTTTGGCTAAGGAACTTGTTGAAAGAGTTAAAAATGCCACAAGAAGATCCTATGGAAATATGTGTTGATAATAAATCAGCACTTGCTTTGGCAAAGAATCCTGTATTTCATGAAAGAAGTAAACACATCGACACCCGTTACCACTTTATAAGAGAATGCATCGAGAAGAAGGATGTGAGGTTGAAGTATGTGATGTCTCGAGATCAAGCTGCCGACATTTTCACCAAGCCACTCAAGTTGGAAACATTCATAAAGCAAAGGAGTATGCTTGGAGTCACAAATCAAGTTTAAGGGGGGATGTTGAAAGATTAAACTTGATTTGGGCCTAAAATATTATTTGGATTTTTGGGCTTAGTTGTTTTGGACTTAGGTAATTTTAATTAATGTTTCTAGAAAACTCTTGTAATGTTTGGAGTGTCTAGATATTTCTTAAGGTTGTAGTATTCTCTAGAATGCTCTTGGAATTCCTAGAGTTGATAACTCTCTAGAATTAGTGTGTCTAGAGTTCTCCTTAGAGTACTATAAATAGATATGTAATTCTACACTTTAGCATCAATCAAAATACAAAGTTCTCTCTTCCATAAATAATTCTTCTACCTATCAAGTTTTTCTTTAAGCCCCTAATATTCCCACACACTTTTCCTAAACACAAAAGGTCTTATTTCCAACATACTGTTCGTAGGTTTTGCAGGTTTTAATAGAAACGTACTCCTACGTTGTTGCGTGAATGGGTTGTGACCTTTGAAGGTTTTAAGGGGTTGGCTTTTTGAAGGTCACGTACAGTTTTATCGCTGCTTGGTAGAAAATAGTGGGAGGTGAAAATTTAGGTAGCTTGTATGAAGTTGTTTGTATATCACGTAGGAGGCACTGCTGAAAGTTATGTGGGGTCTTGGTGCTTGGGTTGTTTATGAATTTGTGTGGTAGCTCATAGAAATGTCTTGTATTGGTATATGCTTGTATTGTTTTAAATTCGCACCATTTATTTAGATTTTTGTTTTGTAACTTTTATCATGGTGGACAAAAATTATGACATTGGGTTTTTGAATTTGTTATTTGGATCTTTGGTTGAAACTTTGATTTGAAATTGCAATTGTCACTTGAGATTGACTAAAATGCTTGAACTTAAATATGAAATTGAAACATGATTAAGTTGAAAGTAAAATTGACACTTGAAATTAAATTGGTTTTGAATGTTGAATGGTTTTGATTATTGAAAACTTGAGATGAATTGAAACGGAATTGGAATTGGAATTGATTATAATTGACACTTGAAATTGAAACTTTGAAATGAGCTTGAATCTAAATTGGAAAAATGAACTTGAATTTTCTTGAATTGAAACAAGCTTGAATGAAATTATTGAATTGAAATTTGAATTAAATTTTAATGAATTTGGAATTTGAATTTGATAGAATTTGAAACTTGAAATTAACGTGGAATTTGAATCTTGAAATTGATGTGAGATAAGTGAAATTTGAAAGCAAACTTGTAATTGAATCTTTGAATTTCGACTAAACCAAGAATTAATTCCAAAAGTGAACCACTTGAAACAATTTTGAATAACTAACACTTCTGACTTGATCCAACAATTTATCCTCGAAACCAAATTTTCAGCATCTTGAACTCTTCATTAAACTCATACCAGAAAGGATTGAAATCCCGAATCAATTCCATGAGAAATGACACCATATCCTGATTATATCTTGAAATGGTCTCGACAAGAACATGAACCACATAATCAGAACTTCAAGTAACTGACTGATGTCTTGAATTTGATGGCTCATACATCTTAACTTCATCAGATAAACTTGAACTTTGCACAAAACCATGATCTGGACCCTCACACACCAATGCTTGAATTCAAACCACACTTATCTCCAAAATAGACATTGACACAGGTGACTTGAGATATTAATTGCACTGCCACTTTACCGAAACCCTAATTGAAATTCAACTAGCCTTGATGATTATCCACTTCACAACAAACTGCCTTTACCACAACCCGATAACTTGATATAAAACAACTGTTTAATCAAGATTAATTCAAGCTCCCCTCGAATTTCAAATCACATCGCACGCACACTTGGCCTGAAAGGGTATTGCACATATATTGAACCTGCTAGCCTCGAATGAAACTCAACTGAGCGATAGTTGCTCATCTTAAACACAACGATTGAGAAACCCTAATCTTCACCTTAAGTGCACACTGATGAAACAATGACTTGCTGAGAACCAAAACCCTGATTCAGAATCTTTGCCATATCTTGATAACCTGATACTGGAGCAAATCATTTGTTTGACCAAGATTCACTACAAGAAACAAAGAGATTTACGACACTTGAGTTGCGACAGTTATCACAAAACCGTTCTTATTCCTGGATTGCGACGGTCGTCACGATAGTTAGGGTCAACTGTCGTAGATTTTTTGCGACAGTTATAAAAAAACCGTCCTTGTTTCTGAACTACGACAGTTCTCACGACAGTTTGAGCCAACCGTCGCATATTTTTTAGGCATGTTGTATAAAATAATTGCAACACTTACCAAAGAACCGCCTCTTTCCACACTCGCGACAATTAAGGCGAATTGTCCCAATTATTTTAGCCAATAATAATCTTTTTTTTATTCCTTTAATTTTTCACTTTTTTCTTTCATTTTTATTTTCCAACCTTTTCAATTTTATTAATTAATTTAATAAATAATTATTATAATTATTATAATTTTCATGACAATGTAGCTTAATATTTTTGTTTAAAACAACCTCATCGTCGACCACATACTCTTTTTTTCAACAGAGGCAGTTGGAAACGAAGGTTGAGAGAAATTTTCAAGCTCTCCTTCATTCATGATCTTCAATGAACCAGATAGATTTTGATTTGAGTACTTTTTTTTTCTTCTTCTCCATCGTGAGACACTGTGCCAGATTCTTCTCAAACAGTCGGAGATTCACATTCATCCAGGATCATGGTTTCACTTCTACCCTCTTCTTTCAACTATTATCTATTCTCTATATTGTGTGACATGATTTAGTTTGAAACTATGTTCTCTTAATTAGAGGAAAGTGACTTTTATCATTTGATTAGGTTTATGTAGTAATTAGTATCTCATACTTGTTCAATAAAATAATTAAAATTTTTTATTATGATACTTCTAAAAACAAACACATATCTTTAATTTCTTCCTAAATTTTATTTAACTAAATCATTCTTTTTTTTGTTATTATGAAATACTAAGTTAAAGAAGAAACAAGGAGAAGAATAAAAATTGAAAAAGGACACAAATGTAAAACCTTCGAAAAACCCTTTTTTTTGCGTTCAGTTTCTTCCAATTCAGCTCAAAACCCTAGCTTTGTAAAAATTCAGGTGACGCTAATTTCTCCAATGGCTTCTCGTTTCTGATCATCCTCACAACCAGCGTTCTCCCAAACCAAATCCACCATCACAAAGCCCAAATCCTCCTCATTGTTTCTCCTCAGAACTCGCTCTCCCGTCACCGTCCGGCAAGTCCTTATCTTCGCTTCAATTCTTCCATTTCTTACAATTTAACGGAATCTTAATTTTCATTGTTCTTTCTCCGTTTCGATTGGTTGCGTGCAGTCGGTGCTTTCGTTGTACTCGGCAGTTTCATCAGCGCGCCTCACTTCTTGCCTCAGAATCAATTCAACTAGTTCGAGATCTTTGTATCAGGGTATGCTTTGTAGTGCCAACCCTGGAGTCTGATTTCTCCGATTCTTTTATCTCCTTTCGTATCCGTAAGCATATTGCAACTTTCACTCGTTATAAAATGAATTTTAACTAATTCTGTAGTGTTTTTTTAGTTGGATTGCGCCTTGAAATGGCTAGGGAAGGAATTTGACGTGCTCATGGGAATGATTCTCCGCCTTAGACTCTTACAAGGTGGTCGCTATCCAGAACTTGCATTGTGAGTTATTTTGGTGGACTGTTTATCTTTTTGTTGCCTTTGAAATAATCAAATTACTGGGATGCAATTAAAAGTAGAATAGTTATCAGTATTTGTTTGTTAATTTTTAAGTTGGCTGAATATTTGTACATAGGCATTTGAGACTAAAGCTTCTTGAAGGGGTGGTGGCATTTCATACTGGCCTGTTGGGAAAATCAAAGCAAGCATTAGCTTCTGCAAGGGAAAAGTTTGTTCAGGTGGGTTGAAGTATTATAACATATTGTAATAAATTTGAGTAGGATAAAAATCAACATTTATGCACATTCTAGTTGTTGGTCTCCTTATTTGGTCTCACAATAGTTGATAGTGGTCCTATATATAATAGTCTTTAGAGCTTATAGGGTCGAGTCATGGATTCATTGTTTTGAAAATGTAAAATAAGATTGCCAGCAATAGACTCATAATGAGCCCAACTCTCATACAATGTTCTCTTGTGTTGCAGCTGCAAGTGCCAGATGAAGCCTTATCACTTGTTGTGAGCATGGGCTACAATGAACGTAATGCAAAAATAGCATTGCGAATGAATAATCAAGATGTTGGAGGTGCCATCAATTTTCTTGTTGAGGAGAAGGAAAAGAAAATGCAAAAAAGGGAGGAAGATTTAAAAAGAAGAAATGAAATTTGGTGGGTGCAACTTGATGTTTATTGACTTTTTATTTTCTTTATCTCGGTATATGAATAGCTTTCTTCCAGGGAGCAAAAGAAGTTTGGCGTGACCCCCTTAAAAAAGGCCGTGGATTTGGAGAGACTGAAGGAATTGGTCACTATTGGGTGAGTATTTTTTTTGTTCTATTGGATGCATTTGTTTTGAATTTGTAAATAGACTAGACTACTCTGGTTTAAAATGAGCATATTGGGATAATAGCATCAAAAGAAGGCTTTAGGGGCTATTATCATCCATTGCTTATCTACCACTTATAATATTTATGTCATAGAAGCTATGATTACATATATTCATTTCTAACATATCCTTACGATTTATTCTTCATGATCTTTACTGGATAAGGATAACAAAATATTAATATATAGGTGTTTCACAAAACTTCACATTTACTATTCTAGTTAAACTTGACACTGCCGTTCTGGCAGGTTTGAAAAGGAGCTCGCTGCTGAAGCCCTTAGAAGAAATGAAAACGATACTCAGAAAGCATTGGATGATTTGACGAATCCAGAAACCAATTCTGATTTACAGGTAAAAACATGTCTGAACCGAATTCTATGCAACTTTAAACTATGTTATAACTTACATTAATCAGCACAAAGGATAATATCGAGTCAAGGAAAAGGAAAAGACATAAACAAGCAAAAGATTATGCAATTGAAAGAGTTGTGCAAATGGGGTTTGAAAGATCAAGAGGTACACAAGTTATTTAGGTTTTAGGCACAATAATTTGTACAAGTGAAACATTACATAGAGTTACAGGGTTGTTCTGTTTTATTCTTATTTCCTGCTTCTTTGCAGTGATTGCTGCTTTTGAGGAAGACGACAAGTTAGACAAAGTATTCCAAAGACTGACAGCACAACCTGCGGTGGAAAATATGCAACCTCAAGGGAATTCAACTGCTACTTCCCATGACAATGCAAGTTCATCTAACCCTTTACCAGACGATGTTAATTATGATATTTTAGACCTAATGAATGAGGTTGAAGATGACCGAATTTAGGTGAGTAGTCCATTTTATAGGTTATATTTCATTTTGACTTATGACAAAATTTACCTGCCAATTATTTATTTAAGTTGTATATTTATTTAAGCTGTAAAAAGTGACATCTATTGCACTAAGCACCCTCTTGGAACTTAATTAATTGTTTCTGCACAATGTTGATATATATACTTTTCTTCTTCATTGTGAGTAATTAGCTGGTTCTGTTGATTTCCCTCAATTGCAGCCATATCCCGGCTTTACAATTTAAGCTCTATTTGGATAATCTAAAGATGTTAATTTTGTGTTATGTCAGGCTATATTTCCACCCAGAGAAACAATATGCGTTCCCAAGCTTGGGGTGCTGCACCTGGTTGTAGTTATAGACTTGAACGATGTTGTATCGTGAAGGTATTAATAAAGGCCTTGCAAAATCCCTTATCCTTTGAACTTTAGTCTACTGAAATTATGTGATCTCTTCATTACAACCTCTTCTACTTTAAATTCTTGTCATGCACTCTAGTTTTCTGTTTTCCATTCCAAGTGTATTGTTCTTTACTTTTTTATTCTCTGTCATGTCGTATGAAAATGGTCAGACCTATTGTGCAAATCCTTGGTTTACGAGTTGAAATTGTAACAAGGACGTACTTTCTTTTTCAAAGTTTTTTATTTTTTGTCTTAGATATTATATACATGCTATGTGTGATGTGGTTAAAAAAATTAGAGAACGCAAGGTTAACGATTGAAAACTTTTTAATGTTTGTCTTTATTGTGTGAATATCATGAAGATTGATGATTGCCATTAATGTAACCTACAATAGTTGTATTCTGAATTATAAATTGAGTTAACGTAACCTAATTTTAAATAGAAAAACTAAGATTCAACAAGTTTTACTTTTAAGTTCACCCTAACTTTTCAATACTTAAACTATGCATTTCCTCTATTCCCTTTTTCATTTTGCATGCAGCTTGTCGTTTTACTCATAATTGACTTATTTCAATCACTGTGCGACTTCAACTATTTTCCTGCAACGCTATCTGCTATTTTAGATGGCAGTTTTTCAACATCTTGTTATTTTTTTGCAATCATCTATTGATGACACTGATATTTAGAGTTTTGAGAATGCAAAAGTTGTGAATATGTCTTTTAGATATTGTTTTAAGAATGAAAATAGATATTTTGGTGATACTTGATGTGTTGGTGATGGAGCATTGATAATGTCCATGCATGTGTTTAATCCTTGTCCATGTTGGCATAAGCCGAAAATTTGGTGGAAAACCTCCTGGGGGATTTCGAATATGAAGTTCAGGTTCCATATCTATTGTATAGAAATGCTGCTCAAGAAGTGAATGGTATTTGGTTCTATAATGCCCGTGAATGTGAAGAGATTGCAAATCTTTTTAGCAGGTATTGTTTTCAGGTTTTGGAAAAGTTTTTAACTCTATAGTGTTTTTGAGTAATCAAGAGAGAATACCTCATGTTCGGATTAGCTTATTTTTTTTTCAAAACCTCTCATAATAAACACATGAATGAGAGAGATTTAGAAATAGGAAAAATCAATAACTTCCTATATTTTAAGCAAATTCAAACATGCTAGTAATGTTTTGAAACTTGATGTGTTAAATGTAGGATTTTAAAGTTAGCTAATACAAGTATATTTGAGAAAATATTTCTAGGAAGTAAAGAGTAATTTATGGTGAAAAGTACTTCAACATTCTTCTTTTGAATGTTAAACACCAATATACTATATCTATTAGGTTTTGAATGATTCGTGATGGATGATAATTGAACTTAAGGGTTACCGACCAAAATGTGGTATTTGTTTTGTATGACAAGGAATCCTGAAGTTCGTTGATGTTATATCATTAGTGACATATACACTGCACTAATTGGCTTTTGTATGTTCAATAACTTACTTTAATGTCTAATCTTTTGAGCATTGCCTTGGATTGCAAATGTATTTTGATACATATATAATTTTTAACACTTCACTATGCACCCACACTAAGATTTATCATCACTTATTTGAGAATGGGAAAAACCATGCATTCATCTACATTGATATTCTATTGCGGTGATGATTTCCTTTTAAAAACTGCAAAATATGATCAGAATTGTACTTGTGGACATGCATGCTTAGGATGAGAAAATAGAGTTCAAATATTTCCTAGTAAGTTATCTGTGAAACTGAAGATATTACTAGTGGATAGATAGAGCATTGAATTATACATTATTGTTGTTATTGTTGTTAGAAAGGCATACAAAAATACAAATTTGTTAGTGACTGTCAACAAAATTGTTGTTGTTATAGTTAGCGATGGCTTTTGTCGATGATGTTAGTCCGGATCTAGATTGATTTGGAATTTGATAAAATCATCATTAAATTCCCACCTCAAAGGGCACACATGTGCATCTGCTTATCCTATCTTTATATTCACTTATATTTGATAAATTTTCAGGATCCTTAATGCATATACCAAAGTGCCTACGAAGTCAATGGTGTCTACTACAAAGAGGTAATATCGTACTTCTAGCAACACCTGATTGATCACCCACGAATTGTGGGGCTGGTTTAATCCAAAATGTTCTATTTCTTAGCCATGCCCCATTCAACTCACCTATTACATACATCATATTCATATCCATGCACCATGGCTTATCTCTCTTCGTTGCATGTTTCATTTGCATGTTTTGTCTGATCTCTATCTCATGTAATTCTACTTCAATGGATTATGCATATCTTCCCAACATACTATCCTCTTTTTCTCCCTAGAAATTTTTTATTATCCCCATCAAAAGATTTTTACATCAACGGTTAGTTATTATTCTGTAGCGGACAGATAAATTAGGTATACACACATTGTCATATATTTTTGTACTCTGTATACTTTGTATTCAGGTAATGAAGTCTTGCCTACATTTATTGCAGTGAGTTTGAGGAACTGGAAGCAGTACCAACTATGGCAGTCATGGATGGTATTCTAAATCCTAAACTGAGTGCAATTTTTTTTAAAAAAAATATTTGCAAATTGCGGCGATTCAAACCGCCACAATATACCATAGATTTTTTAAAACAATATTTGCAACTTGCGGTGGTGTAAACCCATAATTTCGACAAGATTAAAATTCAGGCTTTAAGGTCATCTTTGTCGAAGGATAGCATCAGGAGGAGAATCCAAGAATTACTGACAAGGTTTTAAAGTTTCATTGTTTCGACAGAAATAGATATAATGTTCTGGCAGAATAGTTTGGAGAGTGTGTGACTGAGGGCTTCGACAGAAGAAGTTTGTTAAAAAAAGATAAGGTTTGGCAAGTGCTGAAGAGTTTTTCTCCTTTAAAAGGGTTTCGACAGTTTTGAAGAGTTACAAGGTTTCGTCACCAAGGAAGAGATTCAAATTCAAAGGTTGTAACCTTTGGCAGTTGGACACATGGAGGTTTCAGAGAAGAAATTTACATGCAGGCTGACACTTGTCGTTTAGTTATAGTTTTTCCGTTCTAAGCAGTTATTTTGTTTATGTATAAATAGGATAGTTTGTGGTTAGAATGTGTGTGTGAAAATTTGTACAAAATTCCTGTAAAAGCTCTAAGTACCCAGTGTGAGAGAAAATGAGTCTAGTATTTGGAACAATGTACGTTTAAACACCAGTTATATTTCAAAGTCATTTTAAATTACTTGTTTATTCTTCAAGTCCATGTCATTTTAAATTTCATTTACTTTTTTGCAAGTTTTTAGCCTTTCGACATTTCTTTGTTCTTGTTTAAACTTTTAACCTTATTTCATCTTTAAGTTCAAACTTTCGTTACTTGCAAAATCAAAGTCCTTAATACTTTGACAATATTGATAAAACAAACCGCAAATTAGTCACCAAAAGTCTAAGAGTATTTCGACAGAACCAAATGCACATGTATCCCAGGACTTGTATGGTTGGTCCTGCAAGTAACCCAACTTTCTGAAGAAATTGGTTAACCAGAGGTTGTTCGCCAGAAAACACAGCGAACAAATTGGCACGCCCGGTGGGACCAGTGCATTTGATAAAATCTAATAGAAATTTTTAGACAAATTGTTCCTTGCTACGTTGTATGATTCTTAGAAGCGGTAAATTAGCCGTAACCGACGTAGAGAGACCAAAGAGAACAAGAAGAAGAAACATGGCTAACTTGCCAAATGCTTCAAATATTTCTGACGAAACCATTCCAGTTTCCAATCCTATCCCTTCGTCAGGAACAATACCAGTGTCTGGCCCTGTTTTAGAACAGATTAGGCCTCCTTTGGGGGATTCCATACCAACGGGTTCAGGATCCCAGAATGCGCCTAGTTCTTCCACCATGGGACACGCCAGACCCTTGGGAACCCCTCCCCCTGGAGGAAATACATTCAGGCCATATCTGAATTATTCTCAGCCTTTGACTGGGAGAGAACAACCGTACGGAATGCCAACTTCAATGATGGCAAGCCTACATAATTCGTCACCATTATTCTCTGATGCCATGGTTCAAGTGTCATCACCATTGCAAGGATCAGGATATGGTGGAAATGGAAATAGAATGAATCAAATTCCACCAGGTTTCCATATGCCCGCTATGACAAACCATTCTGCACAAGTAATCCGTCAACAGATGGATGAAAGCAATCATGATATGGTGCAGGCTTTGACACAACAAATGGGAGACGTGTTCAATCCCTTAATACAAAACACTACCCAAACAAACCAAATATTGGCAGAACAGATGGCACGCATTGCTGATTTTTTTGGAGTCCCACAAGCACAACAAAGAATGCAATTAAACCAGAATCCTGCCAATAGGGCTGTCGAAGAGGAACTCACTATAAACCAAAGGCCCTTAGGGAACCCTCAGGAAAATCCCAGGGGGCAAGAGGTGATGGTCGAACAGCCTAATGTAGAAGAGCCTATTCGACAGGAACCAAGAAGGATAATAGTCCAGAGAAACCAAAATGCTGACGAAGTGTTACAGCAGAGAATGCGTTACAATAACATGCCTGTCGAAAATGATATTGCCACCATGGTGGAGAGAATAATGGCACAAAACGGAGTAAACGTAGGATTACAAAGGCCTAGTTATACTTCCCCCTTGTCTGAATTTATCTTACAACAAGAGTTACCACCAAGGTGGAAAGTCCCCAAATTCACAAAATTTTCAGGGGATACTAGTGAATCCACCATAGAACACGTGGCACGTTATTTGATAGAAGCGGGAGAGATTGCTAATAACGAGAACTTAAGGATGAAATATTTCCCAAGTTCTTTGACAAAAAACGCTTTCACTTGGTTTACGTCACTTCCTCCAACTTCAATTTTTACTTGGACCCAATTAGAGAGATTGTTCCATGAACAATTTTATATGGGACAAACCAAGATAAGTTTGAAAGAGTTGGCAAGTGTCAAAAGAAAATTTTCTGAACCCATAGATGACTATTTGAATAGGTTTAGATTATTAAAAGCCAGATGCTTTACGCAAGTGCCGGAACAAGAACTAGTCGAAATGGCTGCAGGGGGTCTTGATTATTCCATAAGGAAAAAATTGGATACCCAATATCTGAGAGACATGGCACAGCTGGCAGACAGAGTAAGGCAGATAGAAAGACTAAAAAATGAGAAATTTAGATCAAATAAAAACAAGAAGGAAAGAGTGGCCTATGTAGGAATGGTTCAAGATGATTACGACGAAAACGAACCAGTCATTTTCGACCAGCAAGAAATTGATCTTGCAGAATTAAAGCAAGGCCCTCCATATTCTTGTAAAGTTTTAGCCCCGTCGAATGGAAAAAGTCCAGTCGAAATGGAAAAGAATGACAGGTTCCCTAAAAGAACCTATACATTCGACATCACCAAGTGTGATGAGATATTTGATTTACTAGTCAAAGATGGTCAGTTAATAAAACCAGCAGGCACTAAAGAGCCTCCTATAGACCAACAGAAAAAGAGAGGTTTTTGCAAATACCATAATTTCTTGGGTCATAAAACTTCTCAATGTTACCTTTTCAGGGATCTTGTCCAAAATGCAATCCAAAATGGAAGGTTGAAGTTTGGAGACAAAGGCAAGCAGCAGATGAAGATTGACTCCAATCCCATGCAGATTGTGGAGGCAAATTATGCTGAGCCAGAAATGGTAAACGTGGTCGAAATGGAGATCATGGCAGAAGAAAATTCTGAAATGGTAGGAGTTACTGAAAGCTTCGACACCAACTTCACCATGATAGAAGCTGCTGAAGGTTTCGACACCCATGTCAATGTGGTGGAAGAAGGTGATAATTCTGCTGGCCAGGCTGAGGCAAAAGAAGTCAAAATTTCTGAAGACTTCGACAGTGAGAATGCCACTAAGACCACTGAAGGTTTCAACGGAAGAAATGCAGTCAAAGTGGGAAGAAGCTTCAACAAGAAAAACTGTGAAAGAGATGCTGACCAAGAGGAGATTAAAACACCAGGGACTGATGACAATTCCCTCACTGTCAAACAAATGAACAGTGATACCACCAAAAATGAAGAACATCCTGTCGAAAGGGTTGCACATTGCTGCAAATACATCTATAAGGGCTTACACCCAAAAGGCAATGTTAGTCAGTCAAAGGAGGACATCCCAGAGGAAATCATGCTAGTCGAAAAAATGAACAAATTGAAAATTACAACTGAACAGAGTGCTGGGATTCATATGGTGGAAATCACTCAAAAGGGAGGACCAGACATCGACAAGGGAAAGAAGCGTCAAGAGGAGCATCAGAAGCTGGTTTACCCAGAAGAGAACGAGAGTCTGGTTGAATTCATCCAGAGGTGTCAAAGGAAGAATGCAGAAGTCATGCTTTGCCCAAGATGCAGTGCTGTGTTCGACAAGAAAGCAGCTGATGACTTAGAAGCAGCAGTAAAGACCCAGAGGAAAAGAAATTGGGGAACAGTCCCACCAACCAGAAACGAAAGATTCGACCCAAGAAGAGGGGAGCATCACAGTCAAGGGGTCGGAGAAAGACGTTTCAACACTTACAAACCATCCAACAGGCCAAATGATGACAAATGGGTTCAGCCTATAAGGGATGTCCAAGGTCAGAAGAGATGGAAGAGTTTTGAAGTGAACAGGGGTCCTTCCATGGAAGTTAAAAAGGAGGCAAAGCCAAAATACGTCTCTGAAAACTACAAAGGGAAGAATCCTATGTCCAGATCCCAATGGAGAAGATTCCAAAGGCAGAAGAAAATTGAAAAGAAAACTGTAGAATACCAAAAGGTTGGGCAGAAGGAAGCTGAATCAAGCAAATGTGTGCAGATTACGAACAAGGGAATGCCCCTGGCAGAAAAAGAAATCATTCAGAAGAATAGATCTGGTGACACCACAGAGGTGCAGAAAACAAACAATAGAATGCCAGTGGACGAAG
This sequence comes from Lathyrus sativus, assembly GCA_963859935.3. Lineage (NCBI taxonomy): Eukaryota > Viridiplantae > Streptophyta > Magnoliopsida > Fabales > Fabaceae > Lathyrus > Lathyrus sativus. Next base: position 505,652,407 of record OZ012741.1, on the reverse strand, counting down.
AAGTCACAGATGAATTTGGTTCAGAATCAGATGCTTCTTTCGACGTAACTTGCAATGTGGTTTCTGTACTGCCCAGAGACTTCGACAGGATAATGGAAGTCGAAGACGAAGAGGATGACATGATAGATGATAGCATAAGCTTGAAGCCTGTATGCTACTACATAATGAACAATGGCTGTGTCGAAGAGCAAAATGCCTTCTTCGAAAAGCCAGATGATGCAATGAAGGCTCACTTAAAGCCTCTCTTCATAAAAGGAAAGGTAGAAGGGGTAGGTGTCAACAAAATTCTGATAGATGGCGGAGCAGCTGTAAATTTAATTCCTCATTACATGATAAGGAGAATTGGAAAAGATGACTCCGACACTAAGCCTCACAATATGGTGTTGTCCAACTATGAAGGTAAAGTGGGAACAACACTGGGAGTAATACAATTGAACTTGACTGTAGGATCCATCACCAGGCCTACAATGTTTGTGGTGATAGCATCAAAAGCAAATTACAACTTGCTGTTGGGAAGAGAATGGATCCATGGGATTGGGGCTGTGCCATCCTCCATGCATCAAAGAATAGCAATCTGGAGGCCAGATGGGATTGTCGAAAACATTGAAGCAGATCAGAGTTACTTCACAGCTGATGTGAACAATATCACTAGTCGTAACTTCGACAAGAACCTAGCCCATATAGCACCATGCAATCCTGCGGCTTTCGACCTGACAGCTTCCGACAACGCTTACTGTTCCATGTACCTCCATCCTACACATGGTTTCCAGTGGGATAAAGAAATAATTGGGGAAACAAATTACACTTGGGGAACTGCCCACGTCAACCCAACTGGATGGGGAAGTGAATTCAGTGAAAATGACTGAAGTTTCAGCAATGGAAAGGATTTCGGCTTATATAGCCGAAAAACAACACAAAGCGGCCCTTGAGGCTGAAGTAAGAAATATGGCTGTCGAAGCCAGCACTCAGGTTGTCGAAGGACAACACCCTCAAGAAAATATTGAGGAGCAACATGCAAATCAGAGTTTTGAAGAAGACTCAAATGGTGAATGGCAGAACCAAAGACTTGATGCCATTTATGATGACGAACCTTTGGGGTTCGAAAAGGATCCAACCTCCACCAATATGAAAATGGTGGCACAGGATCCCTTAGAGGAGATTAATCTAGGACTGGGGGCAGAGAAAAGGCCCACTTACATCAGTGCCAAGTTGAATCCTCAACTCAGAATCGAAATAATCCAGCTGCTGAATGAGTTTAAAGACTGCTTCGCATGGGATTATGACGAAATGCCTGGTTTAGACAGAAGTTTGGTGGAATTGAAGTTGCCAATTCTGGAAGGGAAGAAGCCAATAAAACAGACCCCCAGACGCTTTGCACCTGAAATTCTGTCGAAGATCAAAGAAGAGGTCGAAAGACTTCTAAAATGCAAATTCATCCGTACAACAAGGTATGTCGAATGGATTGCTAATATTGTTCCTGTGATTAAGAAAAATGGCACGCTAAGGGTGTGTATTGATTTTAGAGATCTAAACTCAGCCACCCCTAAGGATGAGTATCCTATGCCAGTAGCAGAAATGCTAGTAGATTCTGCAGCAGGCCATGAGTATTTAAGTATGCTTGATGGCTATTCTGGTTATAACCAGATTTTTATTGCTGAAGAAGACGTTCCAAAAACAGCTTTTCGTTGTCCAGGAGCAATAGGAACATATGAATGGGTAGTAATGCCCTTTGGTTTGAAAAATGCTGGAGCTACTTACCAAAGGGCTATGAATTCTATTTTTCACGATTTCATTGAAACGTTTATGCAAATTTATATAGATGACATTGTGATTAAATCTGCTTCAGGCTTCGACCATATTAACCATCTTCGACAGTCCTTTGAAAGGATGAGGAAGTTTGGTTTGAAAATGAATCCTCTTAAATGTGCTTTTGGTGTGCAGGCTGGGGATTTCTTAGGCTTTGTGGTCCACAAAAAGGGGATTGAAATCAATGAAAACAAAGCTAAAGCAATAATGGAAGCAAAAGCGCCATCGACAAAGAAGGAATTGCAGTCTCTACTAGGGAAAATCAACTTCCTCAGAAGATTTATCTCCAACCTTAGTGGAAAGACTCAGGCCTTCTCACCCTTGCTTCGACTGAAGAAAGAGGGTTTCACTTGGGGGCAAGAGCAACAAGCTGCTTTCGACAAGATCAAGGAGTATTTGGCAAATCCCCCAGTCCTAATATCTCCTTGCCGAAAAAGAAGCATGAGGCTCTACATATCAGCATCTGACAGAACATTAGGAAGTATGCTTTGTCAAGAAGATGAACATGGCGTCGAAAGAGCCATTTACTATCTCAGCAGGGTCTTGAATGATGCTGAAACTAGGTATAGCATGATAGAGAAATTATGTTTATGTGTATATTTCTCTTGTATGAAATTAAAGCATTATATAAAACCCGTCGATGTACATATATCTTCTCATTTCGACGTAATAAAGCATATGTTGTCTAAGTCTATTTTACATAGTCGAATTGGAAAATGGGCTTTAGCCTTAACTGAATATTCTTTAAAATATATGCCTCTAAAAGCTGTTAAAGGGCAAGTAGTTGCTGACTTTATAGCTGACCACTCCATACTTGGAGAGGAGACAAATTATGTCGAAAAAGAGCCTTGGAGGTTATATTTTGATGGTTCCAGTCATAAAAATGGAACAGGTGTTGGGGTGTTAATTATTTCTCCCAATAAAGTTCCAACAAAGTTCAAGTACAAAATAGAAGAATTCTGTTCAAACAATGAGGCAGAATATGAAGCCTTAATTGTTGGACTTGAAATCTTGTTGGAACTGGGGGCAACAGAGGTCGAAATAATGGGTGACTCTGAATTGGTGATAAAACAATTGACGAAAGAGTACAAATGTGTCAAAGAAAATTTGATCATGTACTTTGTGATAGCCAACAGACTCCTCAGGAGATTCGACAGTGTAGTTTTTAGACACATCCCCAGATTAGAAAATCAGGAAGCAAATGACTTGGCCCAGCTGGCTTCAGGGTATAAAGTGTCGAAAGAAAATCTGTTGAAGTTTGTCGAAGTGAGAGGAAAAGTTTTATCTACTAAGCTGTCCCCATCTGATTTGGACACAATAAGATTGGGATATGGTGATCAAGAAAACTTTGAGATTTTCAATGTGGGTAATCTAGAGGATGGAGATTGGAGAAAACCCATTAAAGATTATTTGCAAAATCCAAATCAAACAGTCGAAAGGAAGATAAAGTACAGAGCCTTAAGTTATGTGCTCTTTGGAAATGAACTGTTTAAAAAGACTGCAGAAGGAGTTCTACTAAAATGCCTTGGAGAGACTGAAGCGTACATAGCTTTGTCGAATGTACACAGTGGTGCATGTGGTGCCCACCGAGCAGGACATAAAATGAAATGGCTATTATTTCGACAAGGAATGTATTGGCCAACCATGTTGAAAGATTGTGTTGAATTCGCAAAGGGTTGTCAGGAATGTCAAATCCATGCAGGCATACCTCATGTGCCAGCAAGTGAGTTACATTCTATTATAAAGCCTTGGCCATTCAGAGGTTGGGCTTTAGATTTGATTGGTGAGATTCGACCAGCTTCTTCAAAAGGGCAGAAGTACATTTTAGTAGGAGTAGACTATGTCACTAAATGGATTGAAGCCATACCTTTGACAAATGTAGATCAGGAAGCAGTCATAGATTTCATCCAGAAACACATAGTGTATAGATTTGGAATACCAGAGACTATAACCACTGATCAAGGATCTGTGTTTACTGGCAGAAATATGCAAGCATTTGCAAGAGAGACAGGTTTTAAGTTGTTGACTTCGACACCTTATTATGCCCAAGCAAATGGCCAGGTCGAAGCAGCCAACAAAGTGGTGATAAACCTGATAAAGAAACATGTGGGTAAAAAACCCAGAAATTGGCATAAGACCCTGGATCAAATCCTTTGGGCTTGTCGAACCTCTCCTAAGGAAGCAACTAACTCCACCCCATTTAAATTAACCTATGGACATGATGCAGTATTGCCTGTCGAAATCTGTTTACAGTCAATACGAATTCAAAGACATCATGAGATTCCATCTGAAATCTATTGGAGTATGATGATGGATGAATTGGTTGATTTAGACGAAGAAAGGTTGCGTGCTTTAGAATTAATAAGAAGGCAGAAAGAGAGAGTTGAAAAGTTTTATAACAAAAAAGTAAAATTCAAAGCCTTTTTAGTAAATGATTTAGTCTGGAAAGTGATCTTGCCCATGGAGAAGAAAGACAGAGTGATGGGAAAATGGTCCCCTAAGTGGGAAGGACCTTTCAAAATTTTAAGAGTTTTTTCCAATGGTGCATACGAAGTCGAAGAAATAGAAAAAGATAGAAGAGTGATGAAAATAAATGGGAAGTACTTAAAAAAGTATAAACCAACACTGCACGAAATAAAAATAAGAACAAACTAAATTACAAAGGAAACTTGTCTTCGCCAAACAAATGGCGTAAAATAGCATTACATATAAAAAGTGCTAAAAGAAAATATCCCAAAACAAGTAAAATTCCTAAGTCCTATTACAAAATCACTGTCGAAGGAATGTGGTTTTGAGCTCGTCGAATTTTTTCTTTTGGAGTTGAATTCGACGCTCACAAAGGCTTTTGCTGACAGTCATTTCGTCAAGCTCCCTGTGAAGTCGCTGGGCTGTTTCTGCATGTTGTAGCCCCTTCCGGAGTTCACTGTCTATTGCTTCCTGATTTGGTTTTTGAAGAGAGGCCTGGCGTTCTTTTTCTCGGAGGATTTTTCTTTGGAGATCAGCGATTTGGGCTTGGTAGGCTTGAATATTGCTTTCACAATCAGCAGCAGCTTTGGTGTATTCGTCAGAAAGCTTATTCAGCTCTGAAATCCTTTCTGTCGAAGAAGCCACTGTGTTCCATGCTGAAACTTGCTCCTCAGACTTGGCTGTGATCTTTTGGGAGAATTCTTTTTGTCGAACCAGATCAGCGCTGACAGAATCAATCAAAGATATCAAATCCATCACCAGATGGCTTTCCTCAGTCGAAGCCTCCAGCAAGTTGGCACTTTTTAGGAGCTTCTTCAGATCATATTGAGCAGAAGTATTCTCAGCCAAGACCTCAAACAGGTCAACTCCAAGGATCCTTGCCTTGATCTCATCCATGATGACATTGATTGGTTGAAGGTCGGAAGTGGCCCCTGAAGCTGTCGAACCACTGGCAGAGGAATCGTGGAAGTTATACCTGGTGTCGAGCAAAGCTTTTAAGTATTCAAAGGGTTTTCTAGCCTTCAAACTCTCAATTTCTTCATGAGATAAACTCGTCGAAGCAGTGCCCAAAGAGGTTTCGACAGGAGCCTTTGATGAAGAGGGAATGTGTTGAGAGGTTCCTCCAATGCTCAAGTTAACTTCTGGCTGGTTCGACAGAGTAACCTCTTCTTCGACATTGTCTTTGTTAGCCATGGTGGTGTTAGTTGGATCTGGAGTTTGTACATCCTGAGCAGTGGCATTCTCATCAGTGTTTGGTATAGCAGCGGTTGTTGGAAGTGGTACATCTTGATCTGAAATAATTTTTTCGGCAGTGGGGTCTGGTCGAAAGGGAGAGTTGTTGTCGGAAGACTCAGAGTCACTAAGGTCGAATTCATCCAAGGTTTGAGGCCCATGGATCCCTGCATCTGGAGTGGCATCATCCCGGAGTCTTTCAGCCAGAGTCCTCTCAGAATTAGAGGGAGCATGCTCTTCTTGGATTGCAGAGGTCTCTTCGACATCAATAACAACCTACAAGCAAAAAACACAAAAGAAGAACTGTAAGATAAAGATACATTCAGTCAAGGCTGGATTGGTGATTGTCGAAATGATTACCTGAGGAATTTCAGTATGGGCACTTGAGTCCCCACTTCTTTCGCTCCTTGAAGGAACTTTGTTGACTGGACTGGCAGGTGGGGTTCGTCTTTGGACCAGAGATCGTTGGGACGCCACTGTTTTAATTTTTAAACCTTTGTTTCTTTTCAAAGGCTGGGGTTCAGGGGATTCGTCCTCGGATTCTTCGACGCTTGTTTCTTTTTCTTCTGTTTTCCTTTTCTTTGCTGGGGTACGAGTTACCTATAAGAGAAAGAGAAGAAGTGTTTAGTATAAGAAAATATGAAGTATACAAATAAGGAGGGATGTTCTGTTTGTGTCGAAACCTTTTTTGTTGTTGAAGGGGTTTTTTCGACTGTTTTTGAAGAAGTTCCTTCGCCAGTAGTCTTCCTGACAATTCTAACAGCTGAAAAAGAAAAGTTGCATGAACATTGATATAATAATAAAAGGAGTTAGAAACAAAAAGAGAAATATGGTCTCTTCGACACCTTCAAGAATGGGTTCGTCTATAGTAACGTGTTCAATCCCAATATGAAGGTGCCCAGTGAAGTTGTGCAGATGATACTTCGTCGCAACCACGCGTTTGGCAGGTTTTTTGTTTCTTTCACGAAGCAGTTTTAAGTCTGATCCACATACAAACCAATCTGGAAATGGAGGACACAAGGCCACTCCAAATTCTGCAGAAGGGAGTGGAGGGAATTTTGGAGGAAAGGTTGTGAATGCAAAGTCGTAGTGTGCATGTGGTGGAAGGGATGAAGGAAACCACAATTGGTTTAATTTCTCTGTGAGTTTGAATTTTAAAGATCTTGCTGCTTCAGCTATGGTTCGACGAAGATCATCAGGCCTGTAAATAGTTTCAAAATACTTTTGAAACTTTTGAATTTCTTTTATATGTTGGTCTGTACCTTTTTTCTTCTTGTCCTGCACAAAGGTAAAAGCATTTGTCAGAAGAGCAGTGAAAGTTGCTACGTCGAAAAAGTTGTTGATGTAGTATTCCTTCCACCAAACGTCGAACTCTTCAGTGCAGAGGAAGTTTGGTATAAAGATGGTGGGATAGACCTCCAGAGTTGGGTCGAAATATTTGTTGTACAGTTCTAAGCTCTTGTCGAAATGGTGAAATGAGTTGTAGAAAATGATAGCACCTTTCTTGTGGTAGATGGGCTTTGTCTTCGTCTGGATTAATCCAAACTGCCTGGCTACCAGATTGGGTTGGTATACAATGAGAGATACCTTTGTATTGTTGAGGCTATGATGAGAAAAGAAGTGTCTAGGCATAAGAAAAGCTTCCCAAATGGAGATGTAAGAGTCTTCATCTTTCTGGTCCTCCACTGGGAGTCTTCTGGTGAACCATCTTGGACCTACTTGTCTATTGGCGAAGGGTGCCATTGAAGGAGAAAATTTATAGCGTTTTGCGAACATCATGATGTAGCCAGTAAATGCTTGTCGAAGGCTTACATTCTCATCAGTGGGGGTCAGTTGAACCAGCCTAGGCCATTCGACACGCCTTTCTTTGACTGTTTCTTCGACAATAGGCATTTTGTTAGGGATGAAGTTTTCAAAAGTGGCATTCAGCCATAGTTGTAGAAGCCAAAAGGGGCCTGTGAGACTGATGTTACCCTTTTCTTTGAGGGATTTGAGATTGCTGACACTTTCACTTAGAGATTCATAAAGGTTTGCTAGAAGCAACTCACTCAGGCAGAATGCAACTCCATTATGAAGCTGATTAGCCATAATGATGAAACTTCTAGCCACCTGAAGGGACCTTGTACAAAAGACAAATTTGGACAACCATAGGCTGAGAAAGGCAATGTGCTCTTCATCAGAGACTTCTTCATGGCTTTCACCTTGGTGATGGGCTATGAAAACAGAATACCCAGCATGCTTGGTGTCGAAGCCTATGGGATCCTTGTTCAGATGTTCAGGGTTAAATATTTCCCCTAAAGGACTAAGGCCAGTTATGGCTGCTATGTCGAATAGGGTGGGAGTCATCATTCCACAGGGTAAGTGGAAAGTGTTGTAAGTACTATCCCAAAAGTACAAGGAGGCCAACAGCATGTTTTGGCAATAACGGGGACCTTCTTTCGACAACTGGATTAAGTTATAAATTCCAGTTTTCTTCCAAAATTTTTCTTTGGCTTTTTCAACCCTAGTTAACCATGTTTGGTACTCAGAGGGATCCTTTGTCAAAGGGGGACTCCTAAAAATCCTATTTTGATTTAGATAAGACAGATCTATCTCTGTCGAATCCATAAGGACTTCAGGTTCTTTTGATGAGGTTTCGACAGGTTTAGGGTTTTTATTAGCAGCTATGGGTTTGGAAGCAGAATAGCAAGGGTAAAATTCTTTTAAACGGTTAGGGTCCACAGTAGGATCAAAAATGGGGCCTAACATAGCATGATGGATTCCAGAAACAGAGATAGGAATTATTACCTGTGACCTGTAAATGCTTGCCTTTTCCCTTTCATTTGGGGGTTCTGGGAAGTACTGCTGATGCTGAGTTTGGGTAGGCCCAGATAATACGTGAGCAGGAGGAAGATCCTTGGTTTTCTTTGTCTTCTTTGCACTCTGTCCAGTGGTAGTCTTGGGAGGAGCCATTGATTTGTTGAAGATGGTGAAGAAACTAGAGCTCTGAAAGACTTGGAAATGGAGTTTTCACGCTTGGGTAAGAGAAGATTAGAGAGAATGGAAAGTGTGAAATGTTATTGAAAGTGGTATTTATAGAGTTTGAAATAAATGAGAAAAAAAAGAAAATGAAAAGATTTTTTCAGTTGGGAAAAGGGAAACATGCATGTTAATCCATTGGTGGAGATTGAAAGTGGCGGTTGGTAGTGAGCCATGATTTACCTACAATATAGGGTCATGGGAGATTGTGTGAAACGTGGGCTAGATGTGACGTTTCATAAAGTGAAAATCATTGTGTTTCCTTGGGACTCAACAAAAAATCACTTTACAATAAATGCAACTGGAAGTCAAAGGTCACTTCGACAGCAAAAGACATTTCTCCTTTGATAGTCGAAAATATCTTTGCTGGGGGGCAATTTGTAAACCCATAATTTCGACAAGATTAAAATTCAGGCTTTAAGGTCATCTTTGTCGAAGGATAGCATCAGGAGGAGAATCCAAGAATTACTGACAAGGTTTTAAAGTTTCATTGTTTCGACAGAAATAGATATAATGTTCTGGCAGAATAGTTTGGAGAGTGTGTGACTGAGGGCTTCGACAGAAGAAGTTTGTTAAAAAAAGATAAGGTTTGGCAAGTGCTGAAGAGTTTTTCTCCTTTAAAAGGGTTTCGACAGTTTTGAAGAGTTACAAGGTTTCGTCACCAAGGAAGAGATTCAAATTCAAAGGTTGTAACCTTTGGCAGTTGGACACATGGAGGTTTCAGAGAAGAAATTTACATGCAGGCTGACACTTGTCGTTTAGTTATAGTTTTTCCGTTCTAAGCAGTTATTTTGTTTATGTATAAATAGGATAGTTTGTGGTTAGAATGTGTGTGTGAAAATTTGTACAAAATTCCTGTAAAAGCTCTAAGTACCCAGTGTGAGAGAAAATGAGTCTAGTATTTGGAACAATGTACGTTTAAACACCAGTTATATTTCAAAGTCATTTTAAATTACTTGTTTATTCTTCAAGTCCATGTCATTTTAAATTTCATTTACTTTTTTGCAAGTTTTTAGCCTTTCGACATTTCTTTGTTCTTGTTTAAACTTTTAACCTTATTTCATCTTTAAGTTCAAACTTTCGTTACTTGCAAAATCAAAGTCCTTAATACTTTGACAATATTGATAAAACAAACCGCAAATTAGTCACCAAAAGTCTAAGAGTATTTCGACAGAACCAAATGCACATGTATCCCAGGACTTGTATGGTTGGTCCTGCAAGTAACCCAACTTTCTGAAGAAATTGGTTAACCAGAGGTTGTTCGCCAGAAAACACAGCGAACAGGTGGTTCAAACCGCCACAATATACTTTCGTAGTAAAACAAAAATCATTAAGCAAGTTAAGACGGTTGAAAACCGTCACAATAAGGAGATTACGACAGTTAGCTACCCGTCGTGAAAATAACGACGGTTTGTACGACAGTTTTCACAACCGTCGCAATACGGTCTCGCGACGCACGTTTTCTTGACGGTATTGAAATCGTCGTACCTTACAAATTGCGACGGTTAAAACCGTCGTAATCTATCAAAATGAACCGTCACAATTTACCAATTTTCTTGTAGTGATTGGGTCAAACTTCCACTGAATTTCAACCAAGAATGCACACGTACTTGATTTGATAAATTTACCTGATCCTTGATTCAATCTTGTAAGACCTGAGCTTAGGAAACAAGAAAATGAAAGCAAAAAGACACGCATTTCGTAGGCATAATGGTTAAAAGACCTGAATGATGGATATGATGCACAAATGATGAAAATGCTAGTATATATATGGTTTGGTGATTCAGGGTCAAAATTAGGGTGTAACAACATCCACGTGGTTATGCGATATTGTCTCCTCCTCGCAGCAAATGTACTCACCAACACAACCAAAGATAAATTTTAAAAAACTCAGGACATCATGTATGACATGGTAGACCAAAACACGTTATCAATATCATCCAGCGACCACAGGTGGATATCAGAAAACCAATGAGCAAACCAGTCCTCATTCTCTTCGATAGCATGTGAATATCGCCTTCGGTAGACTCTTCTAGTAAATAAAGGTTTTTCCCTAGAGGGGTCGCTTTAAAACCGAAATGGCATTCTGCATGTAATTCTTCTAGAACATTGTATGTGTTCCCAGCTTTCCTCACTACACCAACAAATACTTTCTCAAATCTACCTAGATATTTCTTTTTAATGTTGAATTGTAAATGTGCGAACTTCAGGTTCTCATCTAGTTTAGATTTCCACCTCTGTCTATCCCATCCACCACCACTTCCATTGCTTTCCGTACGGTTTCTACCAACCAACTGCGTGTAAGTTCTCGCATTGCTGTTAGCATAGGTTTTGTTGTTCGCTACTTGCCTTCCTTGCCCAATCTTACCCCATATGATATTGTCACAACTAACATCCTTACGTACCCTAACTTATATATTACCACATTGGAATCTAGGTATATTCGCAAATAACTTCTAAACCTCAAGAATCCGTAATGTTTACCCCTCTTATGCCGCCTCGCCGGAATAAAAACCTCTAAAACTATACCGTATTCTTTAAATACCTCCATCATCTCCTTCGCCTGTAGGAATTCGGAAACTCCGTGAAAAAAAAAAGACGATATTACTTTGCCATCTCCCACGCCCTTATCTCTCGATGCTGTCCACACATAACATTTTCCATACGGTACCTGAGTTTTTTCCCTCCGAACTTCTATCCATTCACCGTTCAACATGATATTGCTGATGATTGCGAAATGTATGACAATGGCAATGAAAAAGTGAACAAAATACCAAACAGCAACAACCCGCTTCAAAATTGACTTCGATTTAATACTGCTGAGGATTAGGAGTTTAAACCTCAGAAGAACGGAGAATCTAAAGCTAGCTTGAAGTTGTTACCATGCTAGTGTTTTTCTTTAGTTATAATGTTTTTAATTTTCTTTTCCTCCGGTATGTATTTAATATTTTAGAAATTGAAATGATTAATTTTTTTATAATATTTTTTTATTTGGATTTTTAAAAAATGTCTTTGAAATCCTTGTTTACAATATAAAAATCTTAGTTGACTAATATAAAAATCTCGTTAAAATCTTAGTTGACTAAACATATTTCATAGTTATCATTGAAAATGATTTGAAATAATATAATGAGATGTGCACCTGGGCAACATTCTTCTTTCTAGCCTCATCAATTTCAGGCATAGTTGAATTTTTTAGTTGATATTTAAATATTTCATAAATAATGTAAGAGTAGCTTGTAAATATACTTTTAATACATTTTAGAATATTCTATTTAGCATAACATATTGGAATTCCCCCGGCTTATTACTTTGAAATCAATACTTTTATTGAACTGTTTGAATATTTTAAAAAATAATTCTTTAATATGGAATTTTTAAAGATTCTTTTGGGGAGCTCATTAGTATTATGACCGTACTCTTTAATATATTTTTGTTTGTATACTAGAATTTACGTGGTGACATATAAACAATTTTGTCATCTGAAGTTGTGAAAATGAAATATCTGGCTCTAAAAAGGTCTGTCCTGGTGAGCTTTGGGGTTTTATGTGGACTATTACAAGATGATCAAGACCATGTGTAGGCTTTCCTGCAGTGAATGTGACAAGGCGGAGGAACAACAGAATGATGGGTCAAGGCAACAAGCAAGGTTTAAGAATATAGGACAGCTGAAGGGTCACTTATTCCACAGTCATAAATTGCATATGTGCAGTTTGTGTTTGGAGGGAATAAAGGTGAAATATTTATGTTTTGCATTTCATGTATCTTTTTAATGGAAAATTTTTCAATCCTTTTTTTATTAAGTCTTTATACCATTGTTTCTATGATATAGATATTTATACGTGAGTAAAACCTATATACTAGAGCCCAGTTAAATCAACATATAAACACAAGTGATTCCGAGGTGGATGGAAGTGAGAGTGAGAGAGGTGGTTTTATGGGGCATCCTATGTGTTTTTTGTAAAACTCCATCTTATGAGGACAATGAACTGACACACACATGTCTACGGAAATTATACTTGTCATATATGCCAAAGGTAATAATTAAGCTTATCAATCATGTGCTCAACAGAGCATGTCTTCATTTTGATCTGAACTGTTAGAAGTGTAATGTTCATTATATTTGTGCTTTAATTGCAGGCAGCATTCAGGACCGTATGAATACTATAAGAATTATGATGACCTAGAGGTAAGAAATATATGTTTTTGCTTTTTTTACTAGCTTATTCGTCTGAATGTAAGGCTTTGCTAGATATTTCATGTTATTTGACCTGATGGTATTTGTTCAGACAAATGTCCTCTAATGCAAATCCACTTCCGACAACGGCATTTCTTATGTGAAGATGATGCTTGCCTTGCTAAGAAGTTTGTTGTTTTTCAATCTGAATAAGAGATGAAGGTGGTTGATTCTTTACAGTATGTTATAAAAGACCTTTAACAGCGTTTTTTTGGTCCTTTAACAGCGTTTTTTTGGTTCTTTAGCAGCACTTAAAAGCGTAGTCTAAAGTGGCGCTGCTGTAGGTAAAGTCAACGCTTTTTTTTAAGGGAAAAGTGCTGCTAAAAGTCCCCTTTAGGCAACGCTTTTTTATCAAAGTGTTCTCTAATGTCACATTTAGGCAGTGCTTTTTTATGAAAAGCGCTCTCTTTTCCCCCCTTTCGGCAGCGCTTTTGAAAGCACTTTCTAATGTATTATTTGTTCATATTTTTAGCAGTGCTTTTTCATAAAAAGCGCTCTCTTTTCCTCCCCTTTCGACAACGCTTTTAAAAGCGCTTTCTAATGTATTGGTTTTCAATATTTTTAACAGCGCTTTTTCATGAAAAGCGCTCTTTTTCACCCCCTTTTGACAGCGATTTCTAATGTACATTTTGTTGAGGTTTTAGGCAACGCTTCCTTAGGTCGACTTTTAGCAGCGCTTTTCTTTGAAAGCGCTTTTTCTTCTTCACGTTATTGGATATTTTCAAAAACACTTTTTTAAAAAGCACTTCACTATGCCAAAAAAGACCTTTAATAGCGTTTTTTTTGGCCTTTATCAGCGCTGTTTAAATTGGCCTTGTTAAAGGTAAATGCAACGCTTTTTTAAGTAAAAAGCGCTGTTATATGCCCATTTTTAGCAGTGTTTTTTCAAAAAAGCGCTCTCTTTCCTTCTCCCCCTTTTAGCAGCACTTTTATAAGCACTCTCTAAAGTGTATTTCCTTAAAACCTTTAGCAACGCTTTTTCAAAAAAGTGCTCTATATACCCCCACATTTAGCAGCACTTTTAAAAAGCGCTGCCTAAAGTGTATTTACTGAATACCTTTAGCAGCGATTTTCTTAATAAAAGCGTTGTCTATTCCTCCACCTTTAGCAGCACTTTTTTAAGCGCTTTCTTTTTCCCCCTTTTCCCCCTATAGCAGCGCTTTCAGAAGCGCTCTTTTTTCTCCCCCTTTTAGCAGCGCTTTTTCAAGAAAAGTGTTGTCTTTTCTTCACCTCATTGAATTTTTTTATAAAAAAAAATCACTTTTTCATAGCGTCTTTTTGGTAAAAGCGCTGTCTATTTTTCATATTTTTATGAAGTGGTTTTTGTTGAATTCTATTGCACAGTTCTTTATAATTTTTCCCATAATGCTTATAACAGTTACATTCACCACAGACATTTATTTTAACACTTTGGCCTTATATATACCATGACAATTCAACACATAAACCTGCTTATAATCATTGTAATTCAACCCAAGTCTTTATTTCAATACACACACACACACACACACACACACACACACACACACACACACACACACACACACACACACACACACACACACACACACACACACACACACACACACACACACACACACACACACACACACACACACACACACACACACACACACACACACACACACACACACACACACACACACACACACACACACACACACACACACACACACACACACACACACACACACACACACACACACACACACACACACACACACACACACACACACACACACACACACACACACACACACACACACACACACACACACACACACACACACACACACACACACACACACACACACACACACACACACACACACACACACACACACACACACACACACACACACACACACACACACACACACACACACACACACACACACACACACACACACACACACACACACACACACATATATATATATATATATATATAATAATAATTTAACAGAAACGATCCATAATTCTAAAATATATTCCAAAACCGATAACTTCACAAATACATTCATTATACATGTAATTACAAATTTCATATTTATCCAGTAGTATGTACATAACATCACAACACCACAAATCTCTATAAACTCCGATCAAAAGACAGAAAGACAATATATATACCTTATACAATTCTCATCTCAAGAATGTATTGACACCATTCCTCCTTAATTTCTTCCAATTTGTCTTTCGAGTAAGTACCACACTTTAATTCATCAAAGTACTACATAATATAACATAATATGCATGACTTAGTTTTAAAACTAATTACTCAGATGAAATATCAGTTAAATATTAAAACAAATCATGTAACTTATAAATCCATATCATGTTTAGAATCTATATTTGACCCGAATGAATAATTTCCTTCATAAACCTTAATACAAAATATCCGCAATCAATCCCATTGCGCTGACGAGGACATTATAAATGGAAAAAACAAACGAATATATATCAGGATATATAGTTTAACTAGTTTTATCAAGTAGAATCACTATAACTGCCAAAATTGTGAAAATATACCTGCACTCTGATTCAGCTAATGTTTTTAGCCTTCCTTTTTGGTACTGTTGTTTGTCTTTGTGATCAGAATATTTGTATAACTCTAACATAATATAAACAAATATTTAAAACAATCTCACATAATAAATAAAGATAATTATTCAGAATAATATATCTCATCACTTACGTATCAACCATATTCTTCATATCAGGATATTTTGTTTGATCACCATCCAATGAATTCAAATAATACACTATTTCTTTTATCGGATTAATCGCAACCAACAACCAGTGTCCACTATAAAACAAGACAAAAGTTTAGACGGAAATGTTATATAGAATGTCAAAAAACGAATAATTATAATAAATGAATTTAGAATGAAATCTAACCCGTGACCAGTATTATGTGGCAAAAAATATAACTTCTTTGTATTCGTGACCATAAATGCTTGGACTAAGTAATCTCTGGCTGCATCTGGAGTGTGATCGATTGGCCATAAAAAGATTTTTTAGGAAGCGTTTTTTTGTTATAAGCGTTGTCTATTGTGCATTTTTTTAAGAAGCGTTTTTTGTTAAAAGTATTGGCATAAGTCTTATTTTTTACTTATAAAATGAAACCACAAACAATATAGGCCTTATATACCTTTATAATTCAACACATAAACCTGCTTATAACCATTATAATTCAACATAAACCTTTATTTCAAGACATAGACTATATACCATTATAATTCAACACATAAACCTGCTTATAACCATTATAATTCACCACAAACTTATTTCAACACATATGTCTTATATATACCATTATAATTCAACACATAAACCTGCTTAATTCAACACAAACCTCATAACCATTATAATTCAACACATAAACCTGCTCAATTCAACAGAAACCTCATAACCATTATAATTCAACACAAACCTCCATAATTCTAATAAAACATATCCAATTCCAAAACCTTTAACTTCTAAATATTCATTATACATAATTACAAGTTTCATCAATCCTCACAACAACTTCTAGAAGTATATATACAACAACTTGCAAAACTATACAACAAAAATCTCTAAAGACCATAAACTTCACACATAATAAAGAAATACAATATACCTTATATAATTCTCATTTCAAGAATGTGTTGATACCAATCCTTCTTAATTTCTTCCAGTTTATCTTTCGAGTAAGTAGCACACTTGAATTCATCAAAGTACTACATAATATAACATAATATGGATAATTTAGTTAAAACTAATTAATTAGATAAAATATCTGTTAAATATTAAAATAAATCCTAACTTATAAATCCATACCGTGTTTGGAATCTCTATTGGACCCAAATGAAGAGTTTCCTTCATAAACCTCAATACAAAATAACCGCAATCTATATTATTACGCTGACGAGGACACTACACATAGGGGAAAAAAATATATATCAGGATATATAGTTTAACTTTTTTTTATCAAGTAGTATCACTATTATAATCAAAATTGTGAAAATATACCTGCACTCTGAGTCATGTAATGTTGTTTGCTTTACTCGTTGGTACACGATCTTGTCTATGTGATTGGAATATTTGTATAAATCTAACATAATATAAACGAATATTTAGAACAATCTCACATAATAAATAAATATACACACAAATATTTAGAACATTCTCATCACTTACGTATCAACTATCTTCTTCATATCTGAGTATTTTGTTTAATCACCATCTAACGAATTCAAATAATATACTATATCTCTTATAGGATTAATCACAACCAATAATCAGTGTCCACTGCAAGATAATACAAAAGTTCAGATGAAAATTTTCTATACAACGACAAAAACCGAATAATTATAATAAATCAAATTAGAATGAATGCTAACCCATGACCAGTATTATATGTTAAAAAATACAACTTTTATGTATCTCTGTTGGTCATAAATGCATCGACTAAGTGATTTTGGACTGTATTTGAACTTTGTTCGATTAACCGTGTGTTGATACAGCTGAAAGATAAGAATGAGAATCTTTCTGTCACTTGACGCGGGAGTATCAATTTGTCATACAAGAACCTTAAATAAAAACATAATCAACATTAGAATATTCATTGAAATGAGTAAATAAAATTTTCAATTATTTAAATAAAACTGATTGGAGTACCTGATGTATGAATTCATAACACCGATGCCTAATTCAGAATGTTGAAAATTTTGATCCAAATACTCTTTCGCAATTGTTTTGGTAGAAGTAAAACCGAAAATACCTTCCTTCATAGGTATTTCACGAATACCACCTTTCATCACATATGTTGTTCCTACATATGTTTCAAGGCACAACCTAAATCGAGGAACAAATGTTTTTTTAGGCTCGATCTTCGCGAGATCCTTTTTTGACACATTGCTAAATTCATGCATGATATTCTTGCTGACTTTTTGCAACTCTTGAGCATGAATCTAAAAATTATATAAGTTAGGTAATTAAAGTATAAGATTATGAAGCTTTTGAATTCAGGTTAAATAATATAATTGACACTTTATATGCATATATATCAATTATTTGTTTTTTGATGCAGCTGACCTAGTTTGCCTCACAGTCTCCTTATCTTTTGATTTGGATTTTGTATGAGTCTAAGATTACCATGTAAATAAAAGGTACGCAAATGTAAGAATAACTTACATGCATGGCTCGTAAAACATTTGAATACTAAAAGGTTCATAATGGTGTTCAATATACCTCATCATCTATGCAAATGAGGTTTGACGGCCATGGAACATACGATCCTATGGCGTCTCCCACAAATGTTGCATCTGAAACATCGTTTGGTATAGGTAATAATGCATCCCCTCTAAATCAATATTAGTCGATACTTTCAAAAATCTAGCAGGGAGAAGTTTATGGTTAAGTAAGTCTCCCAAAGTGTTATGCACTTTTCCCTTGCCAACCATGCGATAAGTCGGTGACGATAAATATAGTTGACAAGTGAAATGCCCTAAACTAATAATAAATATGATTAAGTGTAAATATGTCAATTAAAAAAATTATGATAAATTAATTTCAAGGTAACATATATAATTACCTCAGGAAGTTTCTGTTGAAAATTACAATTGATACTATCTTTGTCACTAGTACCTTTAAATTCTGAACCGCGCCTTTCTGTTATATATATTTCTTTATCCTTTTTACAATTCACGAATTTGAGATTTTAGTTCTTCCAACGATTTCTTCACTTATTTATTGCTAGGACTTTTACTCTTTTGATGCTTATACAATGTTTTTGGAGTGACCCCAAATCCCTTACTCCTCACACGACCAGAATACTTAGGAACATTTAATATGCAACTTAGTACGCTCCTACAATCATGGTCTTCAGCTGGAGTTAAGGACTGAGATAGATTTTCCTGAAATTCATATGCATATAAAAAATGATTAATGTGGATTAAAAAACATAAATATTATATGTTAATGAACTTTTGATTCTATTAAATAAAATAATGTTATACTTACACATTGCTCAAAACCTTGTTGAACATCTTCTTGAACAACTTCATCCTTACCCACACGAGCAGCCTTCCGCAAAACATGTTCTGAAAGAGATGTTTCTTCACTTTTCTACTCTTCTAACTACACTTTAAGACAAATAATAAGATTAATTATAACGTACATGTTCTGGAAGAGATATGCATTTTGCTCCTCTTCTAACTATATCATTGTAAAGCATATATATATTCTTACTATTCTTTGCAGTAAGCGTGCATATTCCAAACTCCCTTTTTTGTATGGATACGTGGATTTTGATGCTTGTTGGCGATTTATGTGACTCACATCCTGGATAAAAAAGTTTAAGTCATATCAGAACACATGTGGAACAAGAATATATATTATACAATGTTCAGGATAAATAAAAATTACATGGAATTCTTGGGTTATTCGTTTGGCACCAAAAGTTTCTCATTCTTCAGGTGAAATCAAATCTGCATACTTCTTTGGACGTTCTGATTCAACAAAATTTCCACCAAAATCCTTAAGAAACTTGTTCGTTAAAAATGCTTGAAACCCTCTGAGTCTTTTTCCGGCCAATTGAAGAAAATATTTTTTTCGCTCATCACCAATGTTAAAAGACCTCTACGAACAAATTAACATATATAGAGTGTGTTAGTATAAGTAATTTAAAGACATAATCGTCAACAAAAATAAATAACACCGCATATGATACCTGTATCTCACTCCATAATTTTTCTTTAGCGGGGTTCAACGTTAGAGGTCTCCAA
Organism: Lathyrus sativus; assembly: GCA_963859935.3. Taxonomy (NCBI): domain Eukaryota; kingdom Viridiplantae; phylum Streptophyta; class Magnoliopsida; order Fabales; family Fabaceae; genus Lathyrus; species Lathyrus sativus. The sequence goes on along the minus strand of OZ012741.1, from coordinate 505,632,853 downwards.
TTATCACAAGTGATTAGAATTTGCGAACGAACAAGTGACCCAATGTAACTTTTCAATATTAGACTGTTAGGCTCAACTAATTGGTCTTTTTCATTCCAATGTACGTCATATTTTATACCTTTATCTCTTGCACGAATTATTCCTTTCATAATCGTTATTCCTCGTTTAATATCTCCTTCCATATCATTTACTGATTCGTTTCAATCATTTTTAGAAGTATCATGTGCATTTTCCTCGTTGCTAGCCATTTAACCAATAATAAAGAAAAACATAAATATGAAACGACAAATATCAACATTCATAATCCATAATCCATTGAATATATAAAATGATAAATATATAATTTTATTGAATGACAAATATACAAAAATTAATTGAATGACAGAATATATCATTTTTACTAGTGCCTTTTTCAGTAACATCTCTTTCTTTTCTTGGTTGGAATATGGTTTACTTGTCTCTTAACAATACAGACGGATGGATTGATCCAAATTCCCTCATTATGACCATTTCTAATATATGATTCATTTGCTCTAGTATTCTCATCTTGATCATTTATAATATACGATTCATTCTCAACATCAATATCACCTTGATCTCCAATGTTATCATCAATTACTTTGTTAGATAAAAGCAGTATAGACCATTTCGTACTTGTCAGATCAGTGACATAGAACACTTGTTTAGCTTGCGTGACTAGCATAAAAGGCTCATCTTTGTACCCCATCCTATTAAGATCCACTTGCAAAAATCCTGACTTATCCATTTGTATGTCACTATTATTTTCAACTCACTTGCAACCAAATATAATAATCTGAAACTTATCATAATCAAACACCCAAATGCGCTCGATAACCCCAAAATATGACAGATTTGCATATTTGGGGTTTAAGTCCTTCACATTTGAAATGTGCATTGCTTCAGCTACCACGGTGACAAAACTATTTTACATAGTACTTTTATCATCTTGTTCTTTGGTATAAAATGTGTATCCATTAATTGAGCGTTATAAGAAAACACATGCAAACTTGGACCATATGCTAAACATCTCAACCTTTCTGTTATTGAAGCAAAATCTGAATAAAACTTTGAATAAATATGATTCTTGAACCATGGTATAAAACTTCGGTTGTGCTCTCATACTATCTAGTTTTCATTTCTACTCGGATTTAAACCTTGGAGTTCATCCTTGTGCATTTCAACATACGGCTCAACCTCGTTGTCATTGTGCAGAACATATAAATGCACTTGCTCCCGTTCAGCCCTTAATATTGTCACAATTTTATTTCCAATTAACTGTTTTTCTTCTTTTTTTCCGACAACATGAGATTTGGGGAGTCCAATGGATTGAACATTGGACAAACATTAAGTACAAAACTCAATCGCTTCTTCAACAATGTATCGTTCAACAATACATCCCTCTGTTCGACTTCGGTTTTTACATACCCTTTTAATATTTTCATATAACGTTCAATAAGGTACATCCATCTCATATAAGCTGGTCCACACAATTGTGTCTCTTTCGCAAGATGAACAACTAGATGAACCATTATGTCAAAAAATGAGGGAGGAAAATAAATTTCAAGCTGACACAAAGTAATAACTATTTCTTTTTGCAATGATGGTAAGATCGCAGGATCGATCACTTTACTACAAATTGACCTGAAGAAAAAACACAATTTAGTTATTGCGCTTCTTAATTTTTCTGGAAAAATAAAACGTATACCTATTGTTAGAAAATGTTCCATTATAACATGGAAATCATGTGTCTTTAAACTCTTTAACTTGAGGTCTTTCATAGACACAAGTCTTCTAATATCTGAAGAGTATCCTTCTGGAACTTTAACTTCACTTAGAAACTTACACAATATCTTTTTCTACTTTCTAGATAGAGTATAAGCAGCAGGTGGTAGATATGTTCGTTTTCCTTTCTTCAAGGGTCCTAATTCATTTCTTATTCTCATTGCTATCAAGTCTTTTCTTGCTTTAAGGTCATCCTTAGACTTTCCTTGTATATTGAGTAACGTCCCAATAACACTTTTAAATACATTTTTTTCAATATGCATAACATTAAGAAAATGTCTTACAACAACGACTTCCAATATGACAATTCAAAAAAATGTGACCTCTTCTTCCACCCACGTGTGACAATAGTATATGCAAAAGACTTGCCAAACTGAATACTCACATCTTTCACCTTTTCAAAAATTTGGTCATTTGTCAATGTAGGTGGAGTTCTACCTTGTTTTAGATTTCCATTGAATGATTTTTTTCACCCACGGTAGTGATGATTAGAATTTAAGAATCTACGATGACTGAGAAAGACATTCTTCTAACAAAATTCCAATCGCGTCCAATCTATGTTTTCTTCATAAATAGGACACACACATTGAACTATAATGTTATACCCTGGTAGGTTTCCGTATGCTGGAAAATCATTAATTGTGCAAAACAACATCGCCCTCAAATTTAAAATTTCTTTCCTGTATCCATCATAAACCTCCACACCGATCTCCCATAAAATCTGTAAGTCTTCGATTAAAGGTGTCAAGTATACGTCTATGTCACTCCCTGATTGTTTAAGCCCAAAAATTAACATATATAACATCATGTAACTACGCTTCATACATAGCCATGGAGGTAGGTTATAAATCATAATAATCACATGCCATGTGGAATGTGAGATACTTTGCAGACCATGTGGATTCATTCCATCAGTAGATAATGTCAACCTAAGGTTTCTTGCTTCTTCTCCAAAATCAGGATAATCATTATCAATTTTCATCCACTGTGGTGAATCTTCCGGATGTCGAAATTTTCCATCTATAATTCTTTCATCTGCATGCCAAGCCAATTGTTTTGCATCGGTTTCACTACGAAACATGCGTCTAAGTCTCGGAATTATAGAAAAATACCATAAAACTTTTGCTGGAGATAATTTTTTCTTATATCGAGAGACACCGCATTTAGGACACTCATTTAACGATGCATATTCATTTTGAAACAAAATGCAATCATTTGGACAAACATGTATCTTATCATAGCTCATTCCAATAGAGCGCAACATTTTTTTGGCATCATAGGTTCGATTGAGAAGAACATTATCATCTGAAATTTTTATACGACCATCCATTGCCCGCCTTTAAATTGTACAACTTTAATACCGCAGACAATCTTATGAATTTAGTGCAACCTTTGTAAAACAGTTTCTCTGCATCGCTTACCAACCTCTCAAACATTTTAACACAATCGTGAAGATCTTCTTCAAGTGCTTATGCAATCTCTTCGACTCGATCACAGTCGTATTTATCTGTACCATTGTCCTTTGAAGCATAGGTCGTATTATCCTCCGGTTGAACATTCTCGTTACTTATCTCATCATGTAATATCCAACATGTATAACTTCGATCAATTCCATGCCTCTTTAAATGTGATTCCAACTAAACTGCGCCAATCCGACGCCCATAACAACAACCTAAGCAAGGACTGTGATCCGACTTGGGCCTTTGGCATGTTCAACAACAAACTTAACGAATTCTGATACCCCATTATCGTACTTTTTTGACAATCGATTGGAAGACATATATTTTTATCCATGGTTTTTACTAAGTAAGCTAAACAAACACACTAATTATTCACGCAACTATAACTAACGAACAAGTATAGAAAACACGCAAATTCAATCACACTTAATGTTTTAACTCAAGTAAGTCACAAAAAATCATCAATTCGAGCATAAATCAATCACCAAAATTATTCAATCCATATTTAAATTACCAAATATAACAATTTCATCTCTTAAATTCAAACAATCAACAACATTACAATATTCAACAATTAATTCACGAATGTCATTCAAGTTTCAATCAACAACATCACCAATAGTTATAAAATATAAATTCACAATGCTATCACTATTCACCCTCTACAACCTTAACCATTAACAATTAATTTCATTATCATTTTCAATCAAGATTTAGATCAAAACAAAGTAATTATCACTAATTAACATTTTCAATCAACATTTATTTAGATAAAAACACAGTAACCACTAACATTCAACAAAGTAATCACTAACATTCAACAATTATCCATCAACAATATTATTATCGTCAATTAATTTCAACAACTTCATCACTAACATTCAACATTAACTTACAAAATTAACACCAAAACTCAAAAGAAATTCACCACAATATCACTATTCATCAACTTGAACCTTACTACAACAATGTCATTCAAACTTCTATTGAATTCAAATAACAACAACATCATAATGTATTTCATGGTTTGCGAATCCAAAAAAATAAATAAAGAAATACCATGCAAATAACCTTGAAAATGAAGAAAAAGAAGAGATACCTTCAAAAATGGTGGAGCGCGGCTGCCGGAGACGAACAGAGGGAGAAGGAGATAACTGTAGATGGAGGCTGCTACGGCAGAGAGAGTGGCGCGAATGAAACATGACTGTTCGGAGGAAGATACGGCGGACAGATATCTGATAAGGTTGGGAAATGGTACGTCTGAGAGTGAGAAAGACAGAACGGTTGCAAAAACATAAGAATTCTATTTTAATTTTAGAATTTAATGACCTATAACAGCGCTTTTGAAAGCGCTTTCTTTTCCTATACCTATAGCAACGTTTTTTTCTTAAAAAGCGCTTTCATATGCTATACCTTTAGTCAAAAGCGCTATCTAAGGTGTGACCTAGACACCCCCTATAGCAGCGCTTTTTCTTAAAGGACGCTTTCATATGCTAGACCTATAGCAGCGCTTTTGTAATGAGCTTTCTAATGTAGGTCTTTAGCAGCGCTTTCTATTGTTTACTCTACGTATGACCTTTAGTAGCGCTTTCTAAAAGCAAACTTTAGCAACGTTTTTTCCTTTGTTTTTTTTTTTAAATTTTTTTAAACTTTTAACAGTGCTATTGAAAACAAACGTTGTCTTTGTAGTGCTGTCAAAAAGCACTTTTGGCGTAGTGACTAGGATCTATTCCTGTTGTTTCATATTTTTTGTTAATGGTTTATTTGAAAGGTATCTTGTGTGTAGTACATTTCCTGCTTGATGATTCCCCATGCCTGTTCATTTAGATGCTTACTCTTTCAATCTTACTAAAATAAGCAGATGTGTTATTATTGTGGGTTATTTTTCATTGTTGAACCTATTTTTCCTTGTTTATGACAGAGACATAATACTATGGAATATGGAGGGTGCATGTCACGGGCAAAGCGTAATGCTGATCTTCAGGCATGTAAATTGACAATCTTCTCTTCTTGAACTCACTTCTCATGTCTGTTCATTTATTTGCTAGTTTCCTTAGAAATATTTACTTCCAAGATCCTTCTCAATAACTTTCAGAAGTTACCTTCATTGTTTCCCTACAGATACCAACTAGTTTTTGATATAAATAAAATAATGAACAGGATCAACGTCACGGAAGAGGGCAAATGTTTCGTCGCGATCTTTTTGAAAATCAAATTTCCATGGCCATTGAAGCCAGTTTGGAGACTGCTAATGCTGAGCAAACATATCGTGAGCCAACTTCAAGTAGTGGACATATTGCATATGAAGACGTTGTCAGATAATGCTTGTTGCCCGTGCTTTCCCTTTGGAAAAACTTATGAATTCACTACAAGAATATCAAAGGAATATGTATTAAACTACTTTTGACATTTTGTTTGGCAACATATGTTTTCAGTGGATTGATAGAAAGTTGGAAGAAAAGTAATTCATTCTATATAATGACATCTTATTTCCATCCTTTGCTGCTTTGGGTTGCCGTACTGCTCATCTGTAGGTAGGGGTGACAAAATGGATGGATTGGATTGTTAATGGATGGATTGGATTCAATCCATTAGTCCATTAACAATCCACTAATTTTTTTTTTAATTATCCAATCCAATCCATCCATTAAGAATAAAATCCATTAACATATTTTTAATAGATGAATATCCATCCATCCAACTTTTTTTTTATTTCGTAAAAATAAATATATTTTTTTATTATTTAAAAAATTGATTTTATTTTATTTTTGAAATTTTTTTTTTGTATTTTAAAAAAAATTATTTTTTAATATATTTATTAAAAAAAACTAATTTTTTTGTATTTTAAAAAAAATGATATTTTAATTTTTGGAAAATATCAATTTTTTTTCCAAAAAAAAAGTCGGTTTTTTTTTTCGAGAAAAAATTTTATTTTATTTTCAAAAAACAAATCAGTTTTTTATTCTGAAAAAAAAATCAATTTTTTTTTTCAAAAAAAAAGTCGGTTTTTTTCAAAAAAAACGTCGGTTTTTTTTTCGAAAAACAAATCAGTTTTTTATTCTGAAAAAAGAAACTGATTTTTTTTGTCAGTTTTTTTTTTTCGAGAAAAAAATTTATTTTTTTATCCAAAAACTAATCAGTTTTTTATTCTGAAAAAAAACCGATTTTTTTCGATAAAAAAAAACAGATTTTTTTTTAAAAAAAAAATTAAAATTTTTTTTTCAAAAAAAAATTCATTTTTTTTCGAAAAAAAAAATAATTTTTTAATTATTTTTAAAAAAATCTATTTTTAAAAAAATAAATCTAACGAAAATAAAAATAATCTATTAAATTCTTAAAATATGTTGGATGGATTGAATCCATCCATGCATATAAATGGATGGATTTAATCCAATCCATTAACTTATTTTTTATATGGTGGATGGATTTTTTGATGGATGGATTGGATGGATTTTGCCTTAATTGATTCAATTGCCACCTCTATCTGTAGGTATCTTTCTGGATCAACAAGCGTTTTTCCATTAGAAGTTTGTGAAGTCTTATTGGTATACACCCTGACATAAATGTTTCAGGAGTTTAGATCCACTAGTCCAACAATCAAAAACCAGTTCAGTTATAAAGCAACGACTGTCAAGTTTTGTCCGATATTTTTCAACTGTGTTTACATTTGCTTACTGTTCTTAAAGGTAGATTTGATTTCATGCAGAGTTATGTCCCCCATTTCACATATGGTGTGTCAACCTTATTTATAATATCATGCACGTAATTGTAAGATGAGCTTTGTTGTTCTTATTGTTAGACGGGTATGTCAAAATCAAAATCATATTAAACGGGTATGATTTTGATTTTGACACACCAACTTATATGTAAATTTACACCCGTTTGATGTATGGCTCTTTAGTATTATATGTTTTGATATAAAACAGGTATATAGATATATACCTATTTTAAACGGGTATAAATTTGTTAGACATTTCTCACCTGTTGAATTTGCATTCTTTAATAATCAGTATTAAATGTTAAAAAAAAAAAACTAGTCTAAATTACTCTTTTTTCATTGGTGTCTTTTAGGGATATAATTGCTTAGGCTCACAGGAGCTATGATTCATCACATTTTTTTAATGAGAAAAACAAAATTAACAATGAATATGCCTAAGATAAGAAAAAAATAAAAGAAGACACATTTATCTTTATTATGAATTTGAGCATCAATTTATGCTTAAGTAATTTTTTAACTCTCTTCTTCATATCTTCACTCACACTCAAACTGCTCAATCTCAACAAAATATTATTTAAGTAAATATAAAGAAGAGCAAACTTGGAGGATTAGGCCAAAACTCAAAACTCAAGGTAATACAATGCAAATCAATATGATTCGCAATCTGCCTTATTAAAAACATTATGAAGGAAAACCCAGTGGGATAAAACCTTGAAAAAGGGAGAACGGATACGGTTTGAATACAAGAAATAATCATTGCTTAATACATGTTCCTATAAATTATTTAAACATCACCATCCCACAACTCTTCCAAAGATTTATAAGGTCCATTTTCAAATATGAACATTTCTGCTTTTAGAGTTCTCATTTTAGAAATTTGATTGATTTTGTCTGACTCTTCCTGACTCAATTCCCAATCAAATATTTCAAGGTTTTGTTTCATCCTCTCCTTATTGAAGCTTTTCACAATCGCAGTTACTCCATGCTGGTATATCCATCTTAGTACTATCTGCATAATATGTATCCACATTAGAGATATGTTAAATCCTATTAAAATCTTAATTATTAGACATATTTCAAAGTCGTCAATGGAGATAGTTTGCAATAAAATAATGATTTCAACCTGGGGTACACTCTTGTTCTTAGCCTCAGCAATTTTGTGCAGAATTGGATTATCCATCACTGCAGCTGAACCCCAAGGATCTTTGTATGCTCCTAGTGGCGACCATGCACCAACATGAATTCCTTTTTGCTTGCAGAATTCTCTGAGTTTCCCTTGATTCCACGATGGGTTCATTTCCACCTAAATAAAAATAAGAATGTGTAACATGAAGATTTGCCATGTCTATAATTAGTAGTATGTATCATATCTAGATATATCCTACGTTTAACAGTATTTGATACGTGTCTGTAAATTTTCCATTTTGAAGTAAATACGAAATTTTTTTTAGTGTATTTCATGTTTATGTGAGAATGAATCAAATCAAATAGTGTTAAATTCTTATACCTGGTTAACTGCTGGAGTGATTTTGGCATTTTCTAAAAGTATTGAGAGCTTTTTGGCACCAAAGTTGCTAACACCAATAGACTTTGCTAAGCCCAATCTATGAACCTCTTCCATAGCTTCCCATACTCCTTTTATGTCAATGGGAATCATATCCTCACCTGTAAAGTTTAAGCCTACAACATCTTGTTTGAACCTTACTGGCCAGTGAATCAAATAGAGATCCACATACTCTAAACCCAGATTTCTAGACAATTTAACCAAAAATAAAATTAGTCAAGTAATAAAAAGAAAAAGCTTAGAAGAAGGATAAAAAACAGATAAGAGAAATATGCTTACTTGAGGGTGGTTTTGAGAGCTGGGAGAACAAGGTCATGGTGAGCATCAGTACACCATAACTTGGAAGTAATGAACAGTTCGTCGCGATTTTTAACGAGGCCTTCCTCTAAAGCCTTCGACACAGCTTGGCCTAGAAGTTGTTCCGTATTATAGAAAGCAGCCGTATCAAAATGTCTGTAGCCAATTTTAATGGCATCAATCAAAGCTTCTGGAGGAGGAGGAGTTCCTGTTCCATATCCTATCGCCGGCATCTTTTCTCCTGAATTTAGAACCACATCTGGAACACTATTTGCTGCCATCTTCTTTTGTTTTTGTGTTGGTTTAATGCACAAGTTTCGCAAAACTCACAATTTTCTGTTATGAATGTTAACTTTGAGACTTGAGTTTTGGCTATAAATAATAGTTTAAGACATAAAGAAAGTATTATATTATTGACTATTGATTGTTGAATATTGTTGAATATTGAATATTGACAATTCGTTCCCCTTCTCGAAGTGTTATCTGCATAATATGTATTCACATTCAAGATGTGTATAACTGTCATGTCAAATCAATATATGTATGACTTTATGAAGTTTGAAATGTTCAAAGAGATATCATATCAATCTAGATATGTATTTGTATGACTTTATGAAGTTTGAAACCTATTTAATGTTTTGGAAATTGAAATGGTTAATCTTTTTATAGTGTAGTGATTTTATTTTATTTGTATCTTTAAAAAATGTCTCTGAAACATTGGTTTACAATATAAAAATCTCATTAAATCTTAGTTGACTAAACATATTTCAATTTGAAATGATATAATGAGATGCACCTGGGCAAAATTCTTCTTTCTAGCCTCATCAATTTTAGGCACAGTTGAATTTTTTAGTTGATGTTTAAATATTAAATAAATCAATACTCTAATTGAACTGTTTGAATATTTTAAAAAATAATTTTTTTAATATGGTATTTTAAAGAGTATTCAGGAGTATATTTTTGTTTGTATACTAGAATTTATGTGGTGTCATATAGATAAATTATTTTATTTCATCAACTAGTTAAAATGGGTTATTCGGTCCTAAATAGACCAGTCCTTACGGATCTCGGGTTTTTTAAGGCGGGACAAAATAAAAACTATGTTGTTATACAGGTTTAAAAATTACTATCCGAACCCGATCCTAAATGGGTTTCAGGCTTGTCGGCCCTAAACGAGCATTTTTTTCAATAAAAATTTCAAAATATTTATTATGAATGCAATTAAAAATTATATTATTTTAGACATAATTATATAAATACTATAATGTATAGATACTAATAGAATACGATGAAAGAATGTTGATTATATTAATATATAAGATTTAAAAGACAATGACTGACTAGAATAGAGATAGAATATAGTGAGACGAGAAAAAACAATATGTTATTTTGGAGTAAGACAATATAGGCATTAATATATATTTTTTAAATTTATAGTTATGCAGGCCTAATGAGCTACCCACGTTTGATATGAGCTATCTCTAATGGATAGCGGACGTTTTGACTAAAAAAATCCTGAAAAATGGTTAACCATGAGGTCGAAGTATATTTGCATGTTGCTATCGGAGTAATGCGTGTTGTAGTCGAAGTTTGTTCTAACATGCATTAGTCAATATTGATAGGTTGTTAGCATATTGGATTGGACCTTGCTTGTAAGTCCAAGTGTTTAAGTTAGCTTGTACCCTAAGTTAGCTTGTAATGGGTAATTGTTAAAAAAAAATCTGTTAGGCTAGTCTGCTATTTTTTTTATAAATAGGATGTTAGTTTCTCAATCTTGGTATAAGGAAAAATAGAAAGATAAAATCTTAATTTCAAGAGAGAGAGGTTATTTTGTTATTCTTGTATACTTGTAATCATGTTCTAAGAGAAATGAAAGAATAACTGTTTATAACAAATCCTTGTTGTTTTACCTTGTTTTTTTGTTAACCCTAACCCTTGTGTGTTTCTTGATCATAAAGAAAGCGTTCATATTTTGTTTCAAGACATCTGTTTCACAACAAATTGGTGTGGTGAGCGTGGAGAAGATGTCTTCAACAAAGTATGAGAATGAAAAGTTCTCCGAAGTGAACGACTTCGGTCTGTGGCGATTGAAGATGAAAACCCTACTGATTCAGCAGGGTTGTTTGGAAGCGTTGAATTGAGAGACAATTATGGAAGTTGCGTTAACAGCAAAAGAAAAGACGGACATGATTGAGAAAGCCCACAATGTAATATTGTTGAGTCTTGGTGATAAGGTTCTTCGACAGGTATCAAAGGAGACTACAGCATCAGGATTATGGGTGAAACTTGAAATTTTGTACATGACCAAATCTCTGGAAAATCGACTTTACCTGAAGCAAACTTTGTATTCATTCAAGATGAGTGAAGACAAATTGTTGGTTGAGTAATTGGATATGTTCAACAAGCTGATTCTTGATCTTGAAAATATTGATGTGAAGATTGATGATGAAGATCAAACACTATTGCTGCTGTGTGCTTTGCCCAAAACACAACCTCACTTCAAAGAAATTCTCTTGTACGGAAGGGAGTCCCTGACCTTTGAAAAAGTTCAATCAGCCTTGTATTCTAAGGACTCGAACGAACGAAAGAAGCATAAACCTTCGACGGTGGGAGAAGGTTTGGCCGTTCAAGGAAAATTCTTATGAAAGGATGGTAAGTTCGACAAGAAGAAAGGTAAAAGTCAACAGAAATCTTATAGTGGCGAAACATCTGGTATTCGATGTTATCACTGTAAGAAGGAGGTTGAAGATAACTTCGACTCATCTGATGTTCTTGTGGTTTCAAGTGGCGACACGAGAAAAAAGTGGATTATAGATTCATGTTGCACTTGGCACATGACTCTAAATAGAGAATTGTTCGAGGAGCTATGTGATCAAGATGGTGGATCTGTGCTGCTGCGAAATAACAAATCTTGCAAAATTGCAGGTATTGGATCTGTGAGATTCAAGCTCCATGATGAGTCAATAAGGTTATTGACCGAAGTCAGGTATGTACCTGACTTGAAGAGAAATTTGATTTTTCTTGGTGCATTCGACAGAAAGGAATACATTTTTCAAAGAGAGAAAAGTATCCTAAAAGTCATGAAAGGGTCAAAGAAAGTCTTGAGAGGCGTGAAGATACAAGGCTTGTATACCCTTGAGGCTGAGGTTGTAAGTAGTTCGACAAATTTTGCATCCACAAAACCCATGTCGAAGACAAAATTATGGCACATGAGATTTGGCCATGTCGGCGAAAATGGCCTGGTCGAAATGGGGAAGTAGAACCTGCTAGGAGGTGACAAAGTCGAAAAGTTGTAGTTTTGTGAATCTTGTGTATTTGGTAAATCCTATAGAGCGAAGTTTAACAAAGGCAAGCAAAGAACACATGGATCTCTGGATTACATTCATGCTGATCTTTGGGGGCCTACAAGGAATCCTTCACACTCAGGTGCAAGGTATTTTCTATCTATCGTTGATGACTATTCTAGAAAACTATGGGTATTCATTTAGAAGACGAGGGATGAAACTTTTGAGAATTTCAAAAGTTGGAAGATTCTGGTTGAAACTCAAACTGACAGAAAGGTTAAGAGGTTGAGAACCGACAATGGCCTTGAATTCTGCAACGAAGCATTCGACAGTTACTGTGTTGAGTATGAGATTGCAAGGCATAAGACTGTAGTAGGTACTCCTCAACAAAATGGCTTAGCTGAGAGATTCAATTAAGCAATCCTTGAAAGGGTTAGATGCATGTTGGTTAGTGTTAGATTGAAGGAGGTGTTTGGGGCGAAGGCTGTTTCGACAGCAGCTTACCTGATAAATAGATGTCCCTCGACTGCCTTAGGAATGAAGACACCTGAAGAAGTTTGATCGGGACATCTACCCAGTCTCGACAAACTGGGAGTATTTGGCTGTGTGGCCTATGCTAATATTATGCAAGTGTCGCTTGCGCGAAAATAAGGTGCCGGCACAACAGAAGAGTCGCCACCTTTCGTTATTTATCCCTCAGAGCGGGAAAGGAAACGATCGGAAAAACCTGACGAAAAAGGGTAAGACAAGGTCATCGCAACCATTGTCTGGATTCGGGAGTCGGTTACGCAAGGGGAAGGTATTAGCACCCCTCACGTCCGTCGTACTCGACGGGATCCTCGCTTGTTGTGTTTACTTGGACGGGTTGGTTTTATTCTATCTACCTATCAATGCTGGTTGAAAAAGAAAAGAAAAATGACTCGGCAAAGCATCGCGCTTTATGCCTACGTATTCTCATCAGAGAATAAGAAATCAGAGTCAACGTAGTTCGGCCTACGAAGGGTTATGGGGGAAGGTAGCTCGCCAAGACATCGTCATCTTGTGCCTACGTACTCTCAACAGGCATGAGAGATCAGAGCTCACGTAGTTCGGGAAACTACGGTTTATTTCCTGTCTTTTACGAAAGAAGTGTTTTTTATTGTGTTTGCGATTTCAACCGCACTAGAGACTATGACCTGAGAGTGAATGCGTCGCATGTCACCCAAAGGGTACCATACTAAACATCCAGACTGTGGAAAAGAAACTCTCCCACAATCCTTTCTCAGATAGCTTAAGGCTCGTAACGTACGAAAGAAATCATTCATGATTATTGTATCTTAAACTATTTTGAGATGAGAAGAGAACATGCCCAACTAGGAGGGAGACTATCAAGTCCTACTGTTGTCATGCCATGGATTCATCCTATGGTCAAGGTTTGAACAGGGAACTCCTAGAAGTTGTCATGCATAGGTTTCAACCTAAAATTCTATCATCAAGTCCTTATCAAAGGAAATGAGAGTCCTAAGGGATCATGTCAATGATACACCAAAACAGACAAAGCATCAGCTTAACAGTAAAATGCATGCAATGCAAGTGAGGGAGGAAATGTGTGTGGGGCTTCAGCCTCCACAAGCTCATCTCAACCTCCAGCCAGAATGAAGAACAGTAATCATACTGAAATATAAAATAACATGCTATCAAGCAATAAACAGTAAACTGCAATCATACAGATAAAATGAAACGAAATGCCATCAGGCAAACAAACCACATGGGCAAGGGAGCTGGGCTCTAGCGAATACCCGCAAGCAAAGCCACACAGTAACAATACAAGCAGAGGGAGCAACTCAACCTCTAGTGCAATCATGCTCCTAGATTCTACCTATTCTAGATATGAACTTATTCTAATGCATCAAACAAGTCAAACAAAACACATCAATACAGAAAAAGAAAACAGAAGATCAACTCCTCTCTCAACTTCAAGCTTCAGCTTTTCCAACAACAAATCAGTCTTCAGACTTCAATCACTCTTGACAAACATCAGTTTTCTCTTCCAGGTTTCAACCCTACAATATAAGTTTCAACTTATTTTTTCCCTTTAAGCTTCAGCTTCTTGATCAGCTCCACCTTCAGGCTTCACCTAATCTTCAGGGATCTTCAAGTATTAACTTGCTCTTGGGGCTCTTCAAGCTTCAGCTGGAATGGCAATACTCAAGGATTCATCCTCTTCAATACTCCTCAATGAAGTCTTCATCTTCAAACTCAAGCTCTGCATCTCTCAAGATAATCAAACCGGAGAAAATCACTTACTGGATAAGCTGGGGGATATTGAACTGCTTATTTGACCACCAAAGGTGACCTATAAGGGTTCAACATCAAAGGACTGGTTCCCTCAAAAGTTCTACTTCCTAGGTACATCACTTATCCCTCCAAAGGAGAGAGGTGTATACCATGGAAGGACTTTGAATCATAGGGAGGAATGGAGGTGACTGATACCATCCATGTTTAAGAAAGAAGTTGTCTAAGTCTAAACTCTTCCTAATCCCTAACCCTAAAACAACAAAAAGAAAATAAAAACAAGCTCTCAAGCTCCTCAATGCATCTTCAAGTCTTCTACTATGCTCCTCAATGCTCCTTAGAACAAGATCAAGCTCTCCAAGCTCACAAAGCAAAGCAACTAAAGCAAACATGCCCTAAAGGCAACACAAACAATCAACCAATACAAAAATCAACTAAAAATAGCACACTACTATATTAAATCCTAATATAATTTCTAAGGGATCCTACATACCTATCCTTAATACCCATATATGTCCCATAGTCTAATTTGTCCTAAAAACCCAAAAATCTAAAGTTATTATGGACCTATGTTGAAGTTTTAACCTAATTCTACACAACCTAATAGCATCTAATCAAAACTATCCTAAAAATCATCACAAAAATATGGAGTAAATCCAGGGGGAACCTAAAACATATATCTAATCACCCTAAAATGATTGACCTAAAAATACTAAGGGAGCTACCTAAACTAAAATCTACAAAATCATGTATCAATATAAAAGAATTAAAATGCAATTAAAGAAGAAAATATGCAAAAAAATATTAAAATGCATGATATGGAAAATGTTTTTGTTTTATATTTTACTAGACAAAAATATGAAAAGGGAGAAAAAACTCCCATTAAAAAACATTGATTTTTCTATTTATTATGGTTTTTCTAAAGTATGAAATAAAATGGTAAAAAAATAAAATGAAAATGATGAGATGGGGTGCAGTCAGAAATGATATGCAGTTATAAAATGATTGGGCTCAACATATGGGGTGCAGAAAGTAAAGCGCCTGGGCCCAATTTAATTCAGAAAACAATTAATAAAACAAAAGGAAAATGGAAAAAGACGCGGTGCCAAAAGCAATACAATTCAGTTAAAACCTGGATTGGGCTTCAAAGGAGGGTGGGATTAGGAATTATCACTCAAGCCCAACACGCCTGGTTTAATGAAATGTGGCGTTTCAACCTCTCAGCTTTCCCTCTCAAAATTCAAACAAATCTCGTGCGTTGGATCCATTTCCCAGTCAACAGTCAGCGCGCTCATCCAACGGCCGTGGGTCATCTTCAACCTTGGACCTAGGGTTTGGCTGCAACTTCCATTAAAACGCAACTTCCATGCACAGATTTCCATCCTTTCGTTCTCTCTCATATCATCATCAATTCTCAACATGTAAAACACAATCTTGCTTAGAATTTCACCCTGATCACGCCTATGGTCTTAGTTTTCATTGAAAGATCCTCAATCATGGAACCCGAAGGTGTAACCAAGCTAATCTCAAAATATGACCAATTCACAACTTCAACCAAACACATATTTCTTTACATCAAAATGCTTATCACGTTGCCCTAATTAAAATCAGCTAATAATCTTGCATTGTAACTCATTATACCACTAGTTCTTACTCCATTAAGAAATGACATCCATGGCTGAAACTTCATCAAATGCTTTCAAAGTCTCCAAAATTGATCCCCTAGTTGTCTCTAACAGTTCTAACTTAACCACCTAATCTAACAAGACTTAAATAAGGGTGTAGAGATGATTTTGCATACCTGGTAATTGGTTATGGCAGAGGTGGTAAATCTTCTCTTCAGGCCTTGCAACTCTTCAAGAGTGATCTTGGGATGATTATGTGAGTTCTGTTTGCAAAAGATTGAATGTAGCAAGCTTGTATCCTTGAATTCGAATGTGATTTGCTTTCTTGCAATTTCCAATGGCAACCTTCAAATCTTCATGGATGGAGCTTCAAACCAGTATGCACACACTCAGAAAGATCTATGGAGAAGGTTTGTGAAGAAAAATGGGATGGATATGATGAAGAATGAAGAGATTGAACGTGACTTGCAATGGAAGCTTTTGATTTCACTCTCTCTTCTCTACACCAATTAACACCAACCTTGCATCTGAGCAAGTTAGAAACATCTGATAGAGTGGCTTAGAATCATCTAGAACCCCCTAGAACAATCCAATGAGAAATTGAAGTTTTCATGTCATGGTATTTTGAATTCTCATTCTCCTTACATGGTATCTCATGCCAAATGCCTCATGTAACTTCCCATTTTGACTTGAATTTATCCCCACATGAGATTTAGGGTTAGTTACAATGCATATCTTCCTTGTTTATTGAGTTTTGCCTTGTTTTGGTTTGGTACCTTAAGATGCAAGTAATCAAATTTCAAAGCAGCCCTATGATGCAAGCCTCAAATCAAAATTGTGGCTGAACCATTGTTCTTATAATGTCATTTGGAGTCAAAATGACCTATTACATGACATGGTTTGGACTTATAACTTGGGATTTCCATTTTTCAAATTCACTTGAATTAACTTATGCCTCATTTTTAGGCCATTTTTATCACTTTTTGATATGAGCCTTTTCAACATCTCATGACCTACCTACTAACCTTAAAACATCATTCTAAGCAAGTTTTATGTTGAAGATTTTTCCATTTGAAGCTTGGAAGTAGGAGATATGGCCTTATGCTTGAAATGACCTATAACCTCCAAATGACCAAAATGCCCTTGGCTTGTCAAAGCCATAAGTTGAGTTCTACAAATCCTATCAAGGACTTCTAGTACTCTCTAGAAAGCTAAGAAGATGCCCTTCAACATTCATGTTGACAAAGAATCCATAGGAATCATCCTACTAGGGCAAACGTTGTCTGCAAGTTGGGTGACTTTCAAGGACCCAGATTCACATACCTCAGATGACCTGTAATTTGTCAAAACCATAACTTGAGCTCCATAAATCCTATCAAGGACTTATACTACTCAAATTAAATCTAAGAACAAGCTCTACAACATTCATGTTGTGGGGAAGATGAGATGACAATCACATCTTGAGCTAAAACTGCCTTGAAGATAGGGATCAAACTAGGGGATTTTACACTGTCAATCCTTAGAAACCCTAGCTTGAAACTTCTCAAACTCCTCAATCATGATGAGTTGGTATAGGAATCATCCTTATATTATCTCAATACATCATTCCATGATTACATGGCTCTTGGATTAGGTCTCAACCCTCTCCAAATCATCAGTTGACCTAGGGTTGACCCAGTCAAACCCTAATTCCACCACTCATGGCTGAATCTTCTAAATTCTTGTACAATGACCTCTCTAGGCTTCATGATGGCTTTCAAGACATCTCATAAGCTTTCTCAAAGCTTCAAGTCCATCTTCATAGTCTCAGAATCATCTGAGGAGCTCCCACAACTCTCAAGCTATGAGACACACAACCTTGGTTTCAACCAATTCCTCTGAGGATCTCTTGAGTTCTCTGACAAAGGTATCAACCTTTGAATACTTGAATAAAATTCTTGGCTATCTTCAAAGTCTCATACAACTCTTGATGGTTAAATAAATGTTGGTCAAATTTTGGGGTGCAACAGCTGCCCCTATTCAAACGGCTTGAACCTGACTGGATGAGGAGCGAACGGCTCTCAGCCAATCAAGGTGCGAGACGGTTGAATACCGATAAACCCGGAAACTTGCCAACTGCTCAAGTACACGGTACTCTGAGGGGAACAAATCTTCGAACACTGAGATAATAGCTGCACGGCAACTAGCTGGAGACGTACTCCGTCAGACAGTTATCCACATTAACTTCCTCTGACATTGTCATCAGACAACCAAAACGCCCAACATCGCCGCTGGAAGACTAAATCACCTGGCATCACCGCCAAAAACAAACATACCCAACATCGCCGCTGGAAACAAACAGCCAACATCGCCGCTGGAAGACTAGAGAATATGACCTCGCCGCCAAACAACCATCCAACATCGCCGCTGGAAAACTAAAGGAACTCTTGACATCGCCGTCAACCAAACGAACATCCAACATCGCCGCTGCAGAATCAAAGAACCTGAGATCGCCGTCGGAAACAGAACACCTAACATCGCCGCTGGAAAACTGAATCACCTGACATCGCCGCCAGAAACACACATCCAACATCGCCGCTGGAGACCAAATCATCTGACATCGCCGCCAGAAACAAATATCCAACATCGCCGCTGGGAAACTGAATTAACTGACATCGCCGTCATAAACGAACATCTAACATCGCCGTTGGAGAAATAGAGAACCTGACATCGCCGTCAGGGTGAAGAAACTTCATTGGGGAATTGGTCACACGGTAACCGGTAATAAATAGTCGATCATGCCATCAGGCATCCAAAGAAACTGTCGGGCATCAGCCAGACTTCAACCATCAGGTTGATCATGCCGTCAGGCATTCAAAGAAAATTGCCGGGCATCAGCCGGACTTCAACCATCAGGTTGATCATGCCATCAGGCATTCAAAGAGCTGTCGGGCATCAGCCGGACATCATCAGCAATTCGGGAATAGAATTCTTGGTCAACCATGAGCCAACTGGGAATATCTAAATCTATGCCATTAGGCACTCCGCATCAGCTGAGGGAACTGCTTCATTAACACGGTCAGACTTCAATCATGGAGTCTTCAAGGGAGATTTCAACTTCGCCGTCAGAAACCTGCTGGGGGGACGCTTCGCCGCTGGGGAACCTGGAGAACTATCAAGTAACTCTGCTCCGGGGATCCAGAAATCATTCTGGATGAATCACTCTGCCGAGGACTTCAAGAATCATCTTGAACAAATAACTCCGCCGGGGACTTCAAGAATCATCTTGAACTGATAACCATTCTGGAGATTTCAGGAGTCATCCTGAGCGAATACTCTGTTGGGGATTCCAGGAATCATCCTGGGCAACTCTTGCCGGGGACAAACTAATCATGGCTTGAGCAGCTTCCAAAGATTCGACTCTCTTGGGGGCTTCAGGAATCATCCTGGGCAACCTTCACTGGGGCTCTACTGGGGAGCATAAGAATCATCTTAAGCAAACAGCCCTGCTGAGGAATTCAAGAATCATCTTGAACCGAAGGCTTCGCTGGGGATCTCAAGAATCATCTTGAGCAAGCGACTTCGTTGGGGAGAATGTCAGGAATCATCCTGAGCAACTGATCCTTCGACGGAACACCTGCAAAACAAGAACGGTAGCAACCTAGATCATGTTTATTATGCATATGCTTCAGCAATGGCACAATGCTCCACACGGTGGAAATGCTATGCGTTTATGATAAATGCTATGCAATCATGCACAATGATGCAATCCCGTCAGCAAAATAAATGCCGAAGGGGAATCCTCCTGTCAAGGAGAAGGAACTACTCAGATAGAGGAATCATCCTGCTGAGGAGAACATGGTCACGCCAATGTCAATTGGACTCCGCAAGGGACACAACTTCAGTTGACTGCTACGGGGGAAACAATTTCAGTTGATTGCTGCAGGGGGACGAAGCTCTACGAGAACCTGGACCTGCTGAGGGGAAGCGATATCAATCGCAGGAATAAACTGCATGGCCTTCGCGGCTACTCTTCTGGGGATGATAACTCTGTGGGGAAACAACTTCAGCTGCTCAACACTCCACTGGGGAAAACCAATCATGGTCTGATCAACTTCCAAGGATTCGGCTCTCTTGGATATCTGCAAGCTCGACTGAGGAAGGGGAAATCATTCTGCTTCACTGGAGAGAGTATAACTCTGGGGGGGAAATACAGCATCAGTTGTTCAACGCTCTACTGGGGAAAACCAATCATGGTCCCAACTGCTTCCGTGGAGAGAGCACATCTCTGGGGGGAATACAACATCAGTTGTTCAACATTCTACTGGGGAAGACCAATCATGGTCCCAACTGCTTCCGTGGAGAGAGCACATTTCTGGGGGGGAATACAGCATCGGCTGTTCAACACTCCACTGGGGAAGAAGGAATCATCCGACTTCGGGGGAGAGTACAACTCTGGTGGGGAATCTCAATTCCGCTGGAGACTTCAGTCTAGCACCATCAGTTGCTGCATACTTCGACGTATGAATAGTTTCCTACGAAACCTGCACTTGTGACCCGGTGCGGGGGAAATGAATTCATGCTTCGGCGCTTGAACACTTCTATGAAACCTGCACTTGTGACCCGGTGCGGGGGATGAAGATCACGAGCTTCGGCGCCCGAACACTTCTATGAAACCTGCATTTGTGACCCGGTGCTGGGGGAATGAAATCATGCTTCGGCGCCTGACTCAGCTGAGGTGATGGCGTTCCTTCAGGACGTATCTGCTTGGGGAAGAGAATCATCTCTGCCTGGGGAGACATATCAATGCTCACAATCTCGCGTTCAGACCCTACGGGGAGAGGCTACTGAACTCTGCTGGAGAAGGAGGAATCATCCTGCTTCAGGGATGCGCACGGCACACTGTCTGGAATATGCTACACCTGTAACAACACAAACAAACAGACAAGATACCCTCCTCAAAGGGACCTATCAAGGTTATTATCTCGTGACAATATTCAAGTAGCTAATTGTTTCAACAATCAATGGCCTAGGCCAGTAAGTTTATGTATGCGCATTTTATCAAAAACATCGGCGTTCTCTTTCGCAAACAAAACAGGTAAATGCTAAACAGACAAACAGAATTGCTGAATAGTATGCATTTTATTGATAACGAACCCCTGAATGGGTAAAAATGTTTTACAACAGATGAAAGCTCCTGGAATGAGGAAGCCGCGCAAAAATAAAACATAAATATACATCAGTATATACAAATGTCGGCAACGAGGCGTAGACGAACACCATGAGTTGATCCCTCTAAGACCCACTCAACTTCGATACTTCTCCGATGCTTCAGCTTCGGAAGAGATTGATTCAGATAAACGGCCCTCAGGTCCTCCAAACCACTAAACAATGAAAGTCCACACGCGGAACGCAGTCATTTGCTTTTTCAAATCCCTAACTTTTGCGTGAACCGCCCTTTGCGGGTTTTCAGTTCACCGGGATACCCTTTTTTGCCGAAGCCGCCCAGTGTAGGTTTTCGACTTCGCGGGTGTACCTTTTTTCAATATATCCCTAATTTTTGCCCGAACCTTTTATTCTGTTTTTGGTTCGCCGGGATGCCCCTTTTTTGCCTGGACTCTCTTTTTTTTGTCCAGCGGGTCGCTTTCAAGCAAAGTATTTTTTAACTGCGTCCGCGTTCACCGGGGATGCAAAATCTTCACCATCCATCGTGGATAACAACAAAGCTCCTCCCGAGAAGACCTTGCTGACGATGTACGGACCTTCGTAATTCGGAGTCCACTTGCCCCGGTGATCGGAGTGTGGCGGAAGAATCTTCTTCAGGACGAGATCACCCGTCTGAAAGCTTCTAGGACGCACCTTCTTATCATAAGCTTTCTTCATTCGGCTTTGGTACAGGCGACCAAACGCAATCGATGCTAACCTCTTCTTGTCCATCAGGCTGAGTTGGTTTAGACGATTCGTAATCCATTCTGCCTCGTCGAGTTTCACATCAACCAAAACTCGCAAAGAAGGGATCTCCACTTCTAACGGTAGGACAACTTCCATACCATACACTAAGGAGAAAGGAGTTGCCCCAGTTGACGTACGGACCGTCGTACGATAACCGTGCAATGCAAATGGCAGCATCTCGTGCCAATCTTTGTATGTCACAACCATCTTCTGAACAATCTTCTTTATGTTCTTGTTGGCGGCTTCGACGGCGCCATTCATCTTCGGACGGTAAGGAGATGAGTTGTGGTGTTCGATCTTGAAGCTCTGGCACAGCTCCTTCATCATCTTGTTATTCAGATTCGAACCATTATCAGTAATGATTCGCTCGGGAACTCCGTAACGACAGATGATGTCCCTCTTTATGAATTTAGCCACCACCTGCTTGGTCACATTAGCGTACGAGGGTGCCTCCACCCACTTGGTGAAGTAGTTGATAGCTACCAAAATGAAGCGATGACCTTTAGATGCAATGGGCTCGATCTTGCCTATCATGTCGATGCTCCACAAGGAGAACGGCCACGGGGAGGACATGACATTCACGGGCACGGCGGCACATGAACTTTATCAGCATTAATCTGGCATTTATGACATCTCTTCGTGAATCTGAAGCAATCCGACTCCATCGTCAGCCAGTAATATCCTACTCTCAGGATCTTTCTCGTCATGGCATGTCCGCTGGCGTGCGTACCAAATGTGCCTTCATGGACTTCTTCCATGAGCATACTCGCCTCTTTCTCATCTACACATCTGAGTAGCACGAGATCGTGGTTTCTCTTATACAACACTCCATCAGGATTGAGATAAAAGTTGCCAGACAGCCTCCTCAGAGTCTTCTTATCCTGGGTTGACGCACCCGCAGGATACTCCTTAGTCATAAGGAAAGTCTGGATGTCATGGAACCATGGCTTGCCGTCGGCGGCATCCTCGATTGCAAAGACAAACGCCGGTCTATCAAGACGCAAAAGGACAATTCTTGGAGCCTCATTCCAAAAATTGACTTTATACATTGAAGCCAACGTGGCTAAGGCATCAGCCAACTGATTTTCAGCTCTGGGCACATGATGGAGTTCCACTCGATCAAAGAACGGAAGTAGCCTTCTGGCGTAATTCATGTACGGCACCAAATTCGATTGACGAGTCTCCCACTCCCCTTTAATTTGGTTGATCACAAGCGCTGAGTCACCATATACGTCTAGATTCTTGATTCTCAAATGAATTGCCTCTTCTAGACCCATGATGCATGCTTCGTACTCCGCCTCATTATTGGTGACTGGAAACGTTAGCCTCGCAGTAAACGGGATATGGGATCCGTGGGGAGTCGTGATGATAGCCCCGATGCCACTTCCATAGGAATTAACCGCCCCATCGAATATCAACTTCCACTGGGATTTCCTATCTGGCCCCTCGTCGGGCAACAGCTCATCGCAGTCCTTCGCTTTGAGAAACATAATATCCTCATCAGGGAATTCAAACTTCATTGGCTGGTAATCCTTGATCGGCTGCTCGGCAAGGTAATCAGACAATACGCTTCCCTTGATGGCCTTCTGGGACACGTACTGAATATCATATTCCGTAAACACCATTTGCCACCTGGCAATCCTGCCCGAAAGAGCCTGCTTCTCGAAGATGTACTTGATCGGATTCATCTTCGAAATTAGCATAGTGGTGTGATTGAGCATGTACTGTCGTAGACGTTTGGCAGCCCAAGCTAGTGCACAACACGTCTTCTCCAGCATCGAGTATCGAGATTCACAGTTAGTGAACTTTTTACTCAGGTAGTAAATGGCATGCTCCTTTCTGCCCGTCTCGTCGTGCTGACCGAGAACACACCCCATACTATTCTCAAGAACCGTCAGGTACATGATTAATGGTCGTCCAGCCACTGGGGGTATCAAGATTGGAGGTTCTTGAAGATACTGCTTTATTTTGTCGAATGCCTTTTGGCAATCCTCATTCCAAGTAATCGCCTGATCTTTCTTTAAAAGCTTGAACATCGGTTCACACGTGGCCGTGAGCTGAGAGATAAACCTTGCAATGTAGTTTATTCGGCCCAAGAAACCACGAACTTCTTTTTCTGTTTTCGGCGCTGGCATTTCTTGAATGGCTTTTATTTTCGTAGGATCAACCTCGATACCTCGTTCGCTAACGATAAACCCTAGTAACTTTTCGGACCGCACTCCGAAAGTGCACTTGTTAGGATTCAGCCTCAACCTGAATTTCCTAAGCCTCTCAAAAAGCTTCAATAAGTTGACCAGATGCTCTTCCTCCGTTTGGGACTTTGCAATCATGTCATCAACATAGACCTCGATCTCATGATGAATCATATCATGAAACAAAGTTACCATTGCTCGCTGGTAAGTGGCCCCTGCGTTCTTCAGACCGAAGGGCATTACCTTATAGCAAAATGTTCCCCAGGGGGTGATAAACGTCATTTTCTCCATGTCCTCTGGCGCCATCTTGATCTGGTTGTAACCGGAGAAGCCATCCATGAACGAAAACACGGAGAACTGGGCTGTGTTGTCGACCAACACATCGATATGAGGCAACGGGAAATCATCTTTAGGGCTCGCCCTATTCAAATCCCGATAATCGACGCACATTCGTACCTTACCGTCCTTCTTCGGTACAGGCACTATGTTGGCGACCCACGGAGGGTAAGTGGTGACCGCTAAGAAGCCAGCATCGAGCTGCTTTTGCACTTCTTCTTTGATTTTAACGGCCATGTCTGGTCTCGTCCTCCTAAGCTTCTGCTTGACGGGAGGGCAATCTTCTCGTAGCGGCAAGTGGTGGACCACGATGTCCGTTTCAAGTCCGAGCATATCTTCGTATGACCAAGCAAAGACGTCACTATACTCTCGAAGCATCTCGACCAGTCTCTACTTGACATCACTCTGCAGCGCAGCCCCTACTCTAACATTTCTGACGAGCTCTTCAGAACCCAGATTTACGATCTCGATTTCCTCCTCATGAGGCAGAATAACCTTTTCCTCTTGTTTCAACAAGCGGGCAACTCTTCCGGAAGGTCTTCGTCTTCATCAATCTCCTCCTCGGCTTGATAGATCGGGCAATCGAAGTCGAAGTGAGCCGTAGAAGGTCCAGAGTCGATGTCATCTGTTATGTGGATCCTGCAATAACAAGGGTTAAGTTTAAAACAAGAATATGCAGGTTAGCACAAACCCCGTTGCCATTTTACTGTTTTTCAAAACAAATATAAAACAGGAATAACATAGATCACAATATTTGAATACGAAGAAAATGCCTTTGATTTATTAACAAAATGCATGTACATAATCCAACAAGGCCCTGACAATAAAACCGCTATGCCCCGGGTAGGACATAGGGTTGTACAATGATTGTAAAAAGTAAATCATTACTCTTCACTTGTCAGCTGGATGATATCCTTGATGGTCCAATTGTTGAGGCCCTTGCCCGGCTTGCTTGGCTGAATCCAAGAGTCGAGATCACAATCGCTATCCCCGCTGTCCTCAGACGCCGCGTTGATGCTTTCGAAGATCACTCCGCCACTGGTAAATAGGATCGGCCCCTTACCCCGTGACGTGCTGCTAGACGAAGAAGAAGCTTCAGCTTCAGGAGAATACCCCAATCCAAACTTATCCTGCTTGATCGGTATCTCCAAAACATGCCCCCAGCCTGGGGTAGATCCATCTTGGACGACGGCCCGAGCTTCTTTGAATGATGAGAGATTCATCTCTGGCTTCTCTGTGACGACAGGAGCTACCTCTTTCACTTTGACGGCTTCAAATGCCTGGCAGAGAGTTTCATGGATTTCGCCATCCATTTCAACATACTTAAAGGATGACAAATAGCTCACCATTATGCCCTCCTCACCGCACACGGTTACTATGCTTCCTCCGACAGCGTATTTGAGCTTTTGGTGCAACGTGGAGGTCACGGCACCAGCAGCATGGATCCATGGTCGGCCCAAGAGGCAACTGTAGGCGGGCATGATGTCCATGATATAAAAGACCGTGTCGAACGTTTCCGGACCGACTTGGATCGGCAGGGTCAACTCTCCGAAACGTGGCGCTTAGTTCCGTCAAACGCTTTCACCACCAGATCACTGGGCATGCAAAGCAATCCGCGAGTGTCCAACTTCATTAATGCCTTCTTCGGAAGCACATTAAGCGACGAACCCGTGTCCACCAGGACATGCGACATGATTGTGCCCCTGCACTCTATCGAGACGTGCAAGGCGCTGTTGTGATCTCTCCCATTAGGCGTCAGCTCTAAATCTGTGAAACCTAGCCCATTGCCAGCATTAACATGGGCTACCACCTCTTCTAGCTGATTCACCGATATCTCTTGCGGTACGTAGGCAGCATTCAATACCTTTAGTAGCGCGTTGCGGTGCGCTTCAGAACACAGCAACAAGTTGAGAATAGAAATCTTCGAAGGCGTCTGATGGAGATGGTCTACAATCTTGTAGTTGCTCTTTTTGATTAACCGCATAAACTCCTCCGCATCTTTGACCAGCAAATCTGTTTCTGCCCCACACGGGACCTCTTCGACGACTTTGCTTTTACCCTTATCCGCCGCATCAGCTCTGACCGCTTTATCTGCCACGACCTTCGGCGGTGCAAACACTCTTCCGCTACGAGTAATACCACTGATTCCTGCAAGATTCTCTACAGTCGACCCATACGGTCCCAGCTCCAACTTTTGACTGTTGCAATAGACTTCAGCCCCATAATGCCACGGAATGGCGTTGGTGCTCTCGAATGGTATTGGCCCAGCTTTGGTGATAGTGATTGTAGGCGGTCTGGGCGCAGAAATGGTTATTGGTCGGCGAGGGATGGTGATGGTGGCGACTTCATCGGCCTGCTTCAACACTACCTCTCCTGATACACTTTCAGCCTTCCGGCTAAACTGCAAAATCCCCTCAGTCATCAGACTTTGGATTCCTTCTACCAGCTGCTCACACCCATCAAAATATGTAGCACAGTCCATGCATAGTTCTCCGCATCCCGGGAAGAACCCTTTCTTCAACAACTTAGCTTTGACGAAGCTAAGCGGCGTCTTTAGGTCTTTGACATCAGTCAACAGATCTGCACTCTCTTCTTCGATAATGGCGTTCACTCCGCCTCCCCTATGATTCGGCATAGGATTCTTCGTGACATTGGGCACATTATCGGAGAAGTTAATAATCTTGGCATCTACCAGGTCCCGCACCTTGTGCTTAAAGGCTTTGCAGTTCTCAATTGTGTGGCCTGGTGCCCCTGTATGGAAATCGCAAGTAGCATTTGCGTCGTACCCTAGTGGAGGTGCCCCTGTCAAGGGAGCCATCGTCCTCTTCTGAACCAACTAAAGCTGAAGCAAGGTCTGCAAGAGTTGCGCATACGACATGGGCGGTGCCTCGAAGTGACGGTTTGTCAAAGGTGCCCGATTCTGGTACTTTCTATATCCCTGCTGATTCGGTTGCTGCTGCTGCTGCGGAGCTACTGGGATATTTATACTGGCTATCTGCTGCTGAGGGCCTTTGCCCTTTCTCCGAGCGTTGGTCACAGCGCTCGCCTCTCCTTCTCGTCGTTTACCAACATAAGGTTTCTTTCCACCTCCTCCAGCTGAGGATGACTCACCTTGAATTTTCCCAATCTTGATACCATTCTCGACGTGCTCGCCCATGGTAATGAGAGCTGAGAACGTCCCAGACATACCGCTGACTAAATTTTCATAGTAGACCCCTGGGAGGGTAGCCACATACATCTGCACGAGCTCGCGCTCAACCATCGGCGGTTGAACCCGAGCAGCCAACTCACGCCACCGCTGGGCGTACTCCTTAAATCCTTCATTATTCCTCTGCGAAAGGTTCTGGAGCTGGACTCGGTTCGGGGCCAAGTCGCTATTGTACTGATAATGATGGACAAACGCTTCAGCGAGATCCTTCCATGTGCGTACGCTAGTGGGCTCTAGGCCCATGTACCACTCGAGGGATGGCCCAGAAAGACTATCTTGGAAGAAGTGCATCAGCAACTTCTCTTCTTCTGAATAGGCAGACATCTTTCTATAATACGATCGCAGGTGGACACGAGGGCAAGTGGTGCCCTTATATTTCTCAAAGTCAGGCACCCTGAACTTAGGAGGTACCTTGAAATCAGCAATTAACCCCAGCTTGGACATATCAACGCCCAAAGTATTTTGATTCTCAATATCTCTCATTTTATCTTCAAGTGCTTTGAACCTGAGCCGCGCTTCAGCATTCAGCTCCCCTTCTGCACCTCTTTGAGAGAACACATCCTCCTGATGATCCTCAAGCCACGGTTGAGGCACCAACAGATTCCCGACGCCAGCATTTCCGTTGACCGGCCCGATGTTGACATTAGCTCCCAGACTGCCATTGCCGACGCCCGTCGTATTGAGTCCGAGGTTGGCCATCACATTGCCATTAGCACTGCCGTTGCCCCCGGCCACAGGGACACCATTCTGCGGAGTATCAACTGGTGGAGGAGTAGGCACAACCCTGGAGATCAAAGGCTGAACTAAAGTCCTGAGCTGGTCCTGACCATTGGCGACCACCTGCATTAGTTCCATAAAGCGATCCATCCTTTCGCGGAGCTCCTGGACATCTGTCTGCACTTGATCCATGATCCTGGTCTGATTAGCTCGAGTTGGATAACGGTGAATTAGCCTCTGATCAATCCTGGAATCACCGGAAACAGCTTGGGACCTGTAGACCTGAAAAACCTGCAAACACTAAAGGTTAGGAAAAACAACAAAATGTTCGTCATGCAAATGCTTCATGCAGATGCATGCGTGTGTCTGTGTGTTTGGGAGATTTCCCCCAATCCTAGTGCCTGAGTGTCGGTGCTGATAATAATAATAAGAAGAAGTCTGAGCCCAATCATGGAAACATCAATCTCATATATAAAGGAAAGCCTATCAAGGCAGTACATAACATCAGCAAGTACAAGACAAATCAACAGCGTGACCTTAGCCAACAAGCCTGGTGATGGTCAGCATACAACAAAGATCAAAACAAAAGGAATACAACTAGTCAAGTACGGCCACGGGCGCGATACTCTGCTAATAACTCCTTCGTCTCTGGATGATCTGGCAAAGTGAGCAACCCCTCGACGAGTAGTTCCCTCTGCACAATGGTATACCGAAGTCCCTGCAATGAACTTTCCCATGCTCCTTCGCCGAAGCAATCTTCTAATTTCCGCTTTTTAGACTCAAACGTCAGCTTGTGCTCCTTCAGGTTAGCAAGAGCTTTGTTGAGCTGGCCTTCGGCGGTGTATCTGCGGGCGGTCTCTTCATCAAACCTTCGCTCACTGTCCTTCACCTCGGCTTCCAGCTTGGAGATCTGCAGCATCAGCTTATCCTCCCGTTCTTTCCTGGTGGCTAGGGAAGCCTTCCAGTGCTGGTTGAACTTGGATATCCTCCGATATGCCTCGTCCAAATGCTGCTTCTTCGTAGCCAGTACGTCGTTGACAGCTCTGAAGTCTTGACCCATGCGTTTGCGCTCAGCAATTTGCTTCGTCAGGTCTGTACCCAGCTGGTTCACCAACTCTATCTGCCTTTTGAGAGAATGAACGGCCTCGTTCCTCTCGCTTCGGAGCTGAGCTAATTCCTTCTCCAGTTCTTCGTTCGCCCGCTTCAATTCATCCCGCTCAGCTAATACCTGGTTATGCTGATGAATGGGCACAGTAGTAGGCTCTTCGATTGTTGGAGGGCTTTCTGGCTTGGCATGAGGAAACGACATCCCTATAGCATTGGCCCTGGCTCTGATCCATGTCAAGTACGGAGGGTAGGCTTGATTGTTGCTTTTTCCCAGCAAAGGCTTTCCTCGGTTGCTGATACTGTTCCACGCACGCTGAAGCTTGGACAACAGATCCCCTTCTAAAGTACCCGTGAGGTACAGAGATTCCTGTACCTCCTCATCCTTCGGCGGATTCCTCAAAGCATACGCGAACTGTCAAACCAGCAACGACGGATTGTAGTTTATGCAGCCCTTCCTACCTATCAAAGGTACATTAGGAAACCCGCTGCAACTGAAGATCACCTCAGTACCTAACCTGTCTCTGTCGAACCAGTCAATATCTTCTGCAGATAAGCTCATCAGACGCTCAGGCCACTCAGCTGTGGCTGCAGACAAGACAAAAGGACCCCTCTTGGGCAGATGACTTTCAAGCCATTTGTAGAGCAAAGGTACGCAGCATGAGACATTCTTCCCCCTCCGGTTCTCATTCTTGTAGTGAACTGAGTGATAGACATCTCCTATCAAAGTAGGGACTGGATTCCCTGAAGCAAAGATGTGAAACGCATCAAAGTCTACAAAATCGGGCATGTTGGGGAACAGGATAATTCCATATATGCATAGAGCGAGGATGGCATTGAACGCGTCCCAACAGCCGTTCTTGGCACACTACTTAGCCTTAACCACCAGAAACTGCAAGGAGAACCCAGGAACCTTGTTCCAACTAGTCAATACTAACTCGGAGGCGTCCAAATAAAGTGAAGGAGCTAAACCAGCCAGATCAGGCTCAGCATCCATGTGGACAAAAGGCATCTGCCTCTTGATAGGCACACCTAGCAAATCAACATACTCTTCCAGCGTCGGCGCGGGAACAAAGTTCTGAAAAGTGAAGCATCTCAGCGGAGGGTCGTAGAACTGCAGCAGAGCGTGCAATCCGTTCAGCTCGAACACAGAAGGCTTGCAAACCAAACTGAGCAACCTGCCATAAGATTTTCTGAACTCGTCCTTCACAGAATCACCTGCTAGAGCTATCAAACCAGTTAACTTGACCACATCAGGAGTAGGGAACTTGTAAGCCACGGTCTTCCTCAGAGAGCCCATAATAATACAATAGGAGACAAGAAATCCTGGATCGGGGAAAACGGTACCTGCAACACAGACACACGTTAATGAAATGCAAATGAACATGCAAACTAATGCAAAATGCAATCATGCAATAATATATCCAGGCAACTGGTGCTGTGGAGATTCTGTATCAACAATCACTGATGAGAAGAAAACCCCGGTGTAGGACCACAGATCTGATCTGCCAAGAACAACCATCTGATAGGACCATATACATAATTTTGCTATGTCACGAACAAATGTCTGATAATAAGGACCTATGATGTATGATCAAAAAATATCTGCTGATGAGGTCTTCAGACCCCAAATCAAAAATCTTCTCTATCAAGAACAAATATACAGCTGCTGATGAGATCTTCAGACCCCAAAAACCTGCTCTATCAAGAACAAACAACATCTGCTGATGAGATCTTCAGACCCCAAAACTTCTCTATCAAGAACAAACAACTGATGACAATACTTTGATCAAAACCTGCTCTATCAAGAACAGACAAACCTGCAACTGAGAAACCCTGGTACCAACAAAACTGATTCACTGTCGAGAAAACCAGGTAGTCTGAAGGTCTAAGTTTCCTGCAATGAACCCAATCCCGCTCACAGGTATGGACCTAAACTGACTCAAGGTACGGTATCCTATGCGTTCATCAGCGTCACAGACTTTCAAGAGGGGTGATACGATACCCAGAAGGTGTGGCATCACCAGCTCATGAAGCGGCCTCACTTAGCTGAATCACAAATGATCGGTCCCCAGAGTCGACAATCCACCAAACCAGCAACCGTCTCAACCCAAAGGGTTAAAAGTGAAGCCAACCGGATGAACCTCGTCTGAGCGTGGATTTCATGAGACACTAGTGCCTGCAAAGCAAGCACGCGCCCACTAATTTCCACTCTAAGTCTATAGTGCACTCAAGCCTGGGTCTGGCTTCTCACTCATCAGAACTCCCATCCCACAACAGCACAAATAATCATATTATACTGAAAATAAAATGCGGGAAATAAAGTGTGAGAAGTAAAATGCGATAAATAAACGCAACCCAACAAGTAAACATACAAGCGCTAGGATTGACTCGCATAGGGAACTGGAGAACCAGATATTCTGGGTTCGGTCCCCAGCAGAGTCGCCAGCTGTCGCTTGCGCAAAAATAAGGTGCCGGCACAACAGAAGAGTCGCCACCTTTCGTTATTTATCCCTCAGAGCGGGAAAGGAAACGATCGGAAAAACCTGACGAAAAAGGGTAAGACAAGGTCATCGCAACCATTGTCTGGATTCGGGAGTCGGTTACGCAAGGGGAAGGTATTAGCACCCCTCACGTCCGTCGTACTCGACGGGATCCTCGCTTGTTGTGTTTACTTGGACGGGTTGGTTTTATTCTATCTACCTATCAAGGCTGGTTGAAAAAGAAAAGAAAAATGACTCGGCAAAGCATCGCGCTTTATGCCTACGTATTCTCATCAGAGAATGAGAAATCAGAGTCAACGTAGTTCGGCCTACGAAGGGTTATGGGGGAAGGTAGCTCGCCAAGACATCGCCATCTTGTGCCTACGTACTCTCAACAGGCATGAGAGATCAGAGCTCACGTAGTTCGGGAAACTACGGTTTATTTCCTGTCTTTTATGAAAGAAGTGTTTTTTATTGTGTTTGCGATTTCAACCGCACTAGAGACTATGACCTGAGAGTGAATGCGTCGCATGTCACCCAAAGGCTACCATACTAAATATCCAGACTATGGAAAAGAAACTCTCCCACAATCCTTTCTCAGATAGCTTAAGGCTCGTAACGTACGAAAGAAATCATTCATGATTACTGTATCTTAAATTGTTTTGAGATGAGAAGAGAACAGGCCCAACTAGGAGGGAGACTATCAAGTCCTACTGTTGTCATGCCATGGATTCATCCTATGGTCAAGGTTTGAACAGGGAACTCCTAGAAGTTGTCATGCATAGGTTTCAACCTAAAATTCTATCATCAAGTCCTTATCAAAGGAAATGAGAGTCCTAAGGGATCATGTCAATGATACACCAAAACAGACAAAGCATCAGCTTAACAGTAAAATGCATGCAATGCAAGTGAGGGAGGAAATGTGTGTGGGGCTTCAGCCTCCACAAGCTCATCTCAACCTCAAGCCAGAATGAAGAACAGTAATCATACTGAAATATAAAACAACATGCTATCAAGCAATAAACAGTAAACTGCAATCATACAGATAAAATGAAACGAAATTCCATCAGGCAAACAAACCACATGGGCAAGGGAGCTGGGCTCTACCGAATACCCGCAAGCAAAGCCACACAGTAACAATACAAGCAGAGGGAGCAACTCAACCTCTAGTGCAATCATGCTCCTAGATTCTACCTATTCTAGATATGAACTTATTCTAATGCATCAAACAAGTCAAACAAAACACATCAATACAGAAAAAGAAAACAGAAGATCAACTCCTCTCTCAACTTCAAGCTCCAGCTTTTCCAACAGCAACTCATTCTTCAGACTTCAATCACTCTTGACAAACATCAGTTTGCTCTTCCTGGTTTCAACCCTACAATATAAGTTTCAACTTATCTTTTCCCTTTAAGCTTCAGCTTCTTGATCAGCTCCACCTTCAGGCTTCACCTAATCTTCAGGGATCTTCAAGTATCAACTTGCTCTTGCTGCTCTTCAAGCTTCAGCTGGAATGGCAATACTCAAGGATTCATCCTCTTCAATACTCCTCAATGAAGTCTTCATCTTCAAACTCAAGCTCTGCATCTCTCAAGACAATCAAACCGGAGAAAATCACTTACTGGATAAGCTGGGGGATATTGAACTGCTTATTTGACCACCAAAGGTGACCTATAAGGGTTCAACATCAAAGGACTGGTTCCCTCAAAAGTTCTACTTCCTAGGTACATCACTTATCCCTCCAAAGGAGAGAGGTGTATACCATGGAAGGACTTTGAATCATAGGGAGGAATGGAGGTGACTGATACCATCCATGTTTAAGAAAGAAGTTGTCTAAGTCTAAACTCTTCCTAATCCCTAACCCTAAAACAACAAAAAGAAAATAAAAACAAGCTCTCAAGCTCCTCAATTCATCTTCAAGTCTTCTACAATGCTCCTCAATGCTCCTTAGAACAAGATCAAGCTCTCCAAGCTCACAAAGCAAAGCAACTAAAGCAAACATGCCCTAAAGGCAACACAAACAATCAACCAATACAAAAATCAACTAAAAATAGCACACTACTATATTAAATCCTAATATAATTTCTAAGGGATCCTACATACCTATCCTTAATACCCATATATGTCCCATAGTCTAATTTGTCCTAAAAACCCAAAAATCTAAAGTTATTATGGACCTATGTTGAAGTTTTAACCTAATTCTACACAACCTAATAGCATCTAATCAAAACTATCCTAAAAATCATCACAAAAATATGGAGTAAATCCAGGGGGAACCTAAAACATATATCTAATCACCCTAAAAAGATTGACCTAAAAATACTAAGGGAGCTACCTAAACTAAAATCTACAAAATCATGTATCAATATAAAAGAATTAAAATGCAATTAAAGAAGAAAATATGCAAAAAATATTAAAATGCATGATATGGAAAATGTTTTTGTTTTATATTTTTCTAGACAAAAATATGAAAAGGGAGAAAAAACTCCCATTAAAAAACATTGGTTTTTCTATTTATTATGGTTTTTCTAAAGTATGAAATAAAATGGTAAAAAAATAAAATGAAAATGATGAGATAGGGTGCAGTCAGAAATGATATGCAGTTATAAAATGATTGGGCTCAACATATGGGGTGCAGAAAGTAAAGCGCCTGGGCCCAATTTAATTCAAAAAACAATTAATAAAACAAAAGGAAAATGGAAAAAGACGCGGTGCCAAAAGCAATACAATTCAATTAAAACCTGGATTGGGCTTCAAAGGGGGGTGGGATTAGGAATTATCACTCAAGCCCAACACGCCTGGTTTAATGAAACGTGGCGTTTCAACCTCTCAGCTTTCCCTCTCAAAATTCAAACAAATCTCGTGCATTGGATCCATTTCCTAGTCAACAGTCAGCGCGCTCATCTAACGGCCGTGGGTCATCTTCAACCTTGGACCTAGGGTTTGGCTGCAACTTCCATTAAAACGCAGCTTCCATGCACAGATTTCCATCCTTTCGTTCTCTCTCATATTATCATCAATTCTCAACATGTAAAACACAATCTTGCTTAAAATTTCACCCTGATCACGCCTATGGTCTTAGTTTTCAT
Organism: Lathyrus sativus; assembly: GCA_963859935.3. Classification (NCBI taxonomy): domain Eukaryota; kingdom Viridiplantae; phylum Streptophyta; class Magnoliopsida; order Fabales; family Fabaceae; genus Lathyrus; species Lathyrus sativus. The sequence goes on along the minus strand of OZ012741.1, from coordinate 505,597,768 downwards.
TGAAAGATCCTCTATCATGGAACCCGAAGGTGTAACCAAGCTAATCTCAAAATATGACCAATTCACAACTTCAACCAAACTCATATTTCTTTACATCAAAATGCTTATCACGTTGCCCTAATTAAAATCAGCTAATAATCTTGCATTGTAACTCATTATACCACTAGTTCTTACTCCATCAAGAAATGACATCCATGGCTGAAACTTCATCAAATGCTTTCAAACTCTCCAAAATTGATCCCCTAGTTGTCTCTAACAGTTCTAACTTAACCACCTAATCTAACAAGACTTAAATAAGGGTGTAGAGATGATTTTGCATACCTGGTAATTGGTTATGACAGAGTTGGTAAATCTTCTCTTCAGGCCTTGCAACTCTTCAAGAGTGATCTTGGGATGATTATGTGAGTTCTGTTTGCAAAAGATTGGATGTAGCAAGCTTGTATCCTTGAATTCAAATGTGATATGCTTTCTTGCAATTTCCAATGGCAACCTTCAAATCTTCATGGATGGAGCTTCAAACCAGTATGCACACACTCAGAAAGATCTATGGAGAAGGTTTGTGAAGAAAAATGGGATGGATATGAAGAAGAATGAAGAGATTGAATGTGACTTGCAATGGAAGCTTTTGATTTCACTCTCTCTTCTCTACACCAATTAACACCAACCTTGCATCTGAGCAAGTTAGAAACATCTTATAGAGTGGCTTAGAATCATCTAGAACCCCTAGAACAATCCAATGAGAAATTGAAGTTTTCATGTCATGGTATTTTGAATTCTCATTCTCCTTACATGGTATCTCATGCCAAATGCCTCATGTAACTTCCCATTCTGACTTGAATTTATCCCCACATGAGATTTAGGGTTAGTTACAATGCATATTTTCCTTGTTTATTGAGTTTTGCCTTGTTTTGGTTTGGTACCTTAAGATGCAAGTAATCAAATTCCAAAGCAGACCTATGATGCAAGCCTCAAATCAAAATTGTGGCTGAACCATTGTTCTTAGAATGTCATTTGGAGTCAAAATGACCTATTACATGACATGGTTTGGACTTATAACTTGGGATTTCCATTTTTCAAATTCACTTGAATTAACTTATGCCTCATTTTTAGGCCATTTTTATCACTTTTTGATATGAGCCTTTTCAACATCTCATGACCTCCCTACTAGCCTTAAAACATCATTCTAAGCAAGTTTGATGTTGAAGATTTTTCCATTTGAAGCTTGGAAGTAGGAGATATGGCCTTATGCTTGAAATGACCTATAACCTCCAAATGACCAAAATGCCCCTGGCGAAATCTGGATGAAGGTTGATGTTGATCATCGGCGTTTTCTGGAGATGTTTGAAGATAGGATGAAGAACACGGTGGTTTTCTGGAGAATCATGAGAATTCCGGCGACGGTTATTGTTTGTTTCCGGCGAGGTATGCAGTTTTCGGCGAGGGTTGTTGTGACAACTACTGTGAGAACCACCGTAGATCTTGCTGGTGATGCTCTCCGGCGTGTTTGCATGCGCTCCGGTGGGGTCTCCGGCGAGGGGGTACGCGTGGCAACGCGCATGCAGAAGGAGGATGGCGTGAGGACGCGTGGCAATGGTGGAGGCGAGAGGGAGTGACACGTGTTCTGAAACGTGGCGTATGGAGGAAGGGATCTGAGGAATACGTGGAAGCTGGGAGAAAGAAAAACATGGATGAAAAAGTGAAACATGGAGTGAGTGTGAGAGTGAGACGTGGATTGGAAGTGGGAGTTGCTGAGATACACGCGTGGATGTTCTTATATGCTGACACATGGCACTGAGCAAACTGGGACTGGGCCCAACGAAAATGGATTGGAACTAATATCTGATTAATGACTAATTAACATCAATTAAATAAATGAAGACTCAATTAACTCTAATTAAAAGCAATTAAGACTAAACAAAATTAAAACAGTAATTAAATTCTAAATGAAAATTAAAACTATCATAATCCTAATTAATTCTGATAAATCCAATTAAAATCTAACTAAGACCCTAGTTAACACCTAAACAAATGATTAAAGTCCTAATTAATCTCTATTAAATCCTAATTAAATCTAATTACTCTATTAATTCTAAACTAATGAAAAATGGAAAACACTCTATTAATCTCTAATAATTCCACTAATTTCTATACAAGCAAAAAATAGGAAATTTCTATTAATTTCTATTAAAGACAATCCTAATAAAAGATATTATCCTATTAAAAATCAATTTAAAAATCTACTTAATATCTAAGAAAATACTAACTAACAACTAGAAAAATCAATTAAACCTATTAAAAAAATCTAGAAAATAAGGGGAAAAATCTAAAAAATACGGGGGAGCCGATTAAATCGATTAGCGACTATATCGAAATAAACGGTAAAAACCTGGACACCGAGATGTCCTCAAAAACAACAGCGAGAGCTGAAAACACCGGGACGAGCACCGATTCTCAAAATACGTCCTCGTATTGGCCTGAAATGCTATCAGAGGGTTGTGATCCCGATAAAGTCAATCTGACTGGAAAAAATGCAATGTACGTGGTATGCAAATGCGAAATGAAATGAGTCGAAACATGAGCCAAATTGCAATGAGTAGTTGGTCAAATTTTGGGGTGCAACAGTACGAACCAACAAGCGAAAGCTGCGGCAAGACCAGATAGTAAACACTAGTCATTTGTTTTAATAACAGCGAAAGCACTTTAAAATGAATTAGAATTTAGAGATTTCCAAAAAATAGTTTTAACCCCGAATGGGACACGAAAGCGTACATTTGGCCCTTAGAATTATGATTAGCGTCAACAACCATCGTGAGACGAGAGTCTTCAGATTACTATTTTCTGCTTAAATAAACTCTGAAAAAATATTTCATATACCGGTAACTTGTCAAATCCCCGAAGAACATAATTACTGCATATCGATTCACGTAATTATAATTTAAGTAACATTTTTAGTTCCCTTTAGTGACAATCTTATTCCCTTAAGCATTATCTACCTAGCTAAACATAGTAACTCCCGAGAACACTAGTTTGATTATGAGTCCCTGTGGGATCGATATCTTTTATTACTACGCGATAGACTGTGCACTTGCAGTTAAGTTGTATTAGACATAGAAAGTCGCAATCAAGTTTTTGACGCCGTTGTCGGGGAGCCGTTTAGTCAATAGTGTAACCTTCTGTTACACCGTGTAGACTAGGTTAACAATTTCATTTTTCCTTTACTAGTGCCGTCGATTGTATGCCAAGTAATCGCTCACAAGGCGATATCTTAAAACCTTCAGTCGCAGAACTAGAGCGCTTCTTACATTTAAGAAGTCGCATCATTGAGTACCAACTCAAACATAACATTCCCGATCCTCTCACTCCCATTCCCAAATCCGAAGAAGAATCAAAGATGGCTGAAGCACCTCAAAACAAACCGCTGAAGGCATACACCACACCCTCTCAGATGGAGCCTAGAAGTAGCATTGCTGCCCCAGCAATTACTCAAAACGATTTTGAGCTGAAACCCTCATTGCTGTCAGCTGTACAACAAAACCAATTCTCAAGAAATGCAACTGAGGATCCAAACGAACATTTAACGAAGTTTGTACAATACGCAGACACAGTGAAAGCAAATGGAGTAACTCCAGACGCGATAAGGCTTCGTCTTTTCCCATTCTCTCTTAGGGACAGAGCGTGGACATGGTTACAATCCTTACCATCCAACTCCGTTACGACATGGGAATAGTTGAAGAACGTCTTCTTAGCGAGATATTTTCCGCCAAGCAAAACTGCTATGCTTAGAGCTCAAATCAACGGATTTCAACAAAAAGATACTGAATCTCTTTACGAAGCATGGGAACAATTCAAAGATATGATGAGAACATGTCCTCACCACGGTCTAGAAGACTGGGTGACAATCCATACTTTCTATAATGGGCTTTTATACAATACCAGATTGACAATAGACGCTGCCGCGGGCGGTGCACTTATGGATAAGCCATACGATGAAGCCTATCAACTAATCGAAAACATGTCTCAGAACCACTACCAATGGGGAGGTGAACGTACTCCAACGGAGAAAACCACAGTGAAAGGTGGGATGTACGAGATCAGTAGCCTTGAAAAGTTCAACGCTAAAGTAGATGCTCTAGCACAGAAAATTGACAGTCTGACCGTTAACCCCACTGCAACCGTCGTTGCCGAAACTCCAAACTGCGAGTTATGCGGAAGCACCACTCATAATGCGCCCGAATGCCCATTGCTAGCCGGAATCCCACCAGACCAAGTGAATTATGCTCAAGGAAATCCTTACGCAAATACTTACAACCCAGTTTGGCGAAATCATCCAAACATTTCTTACAAAAGCGATAATGCATTGCAAATGCCTACTGCTCCGCCAGGATATCAGAAACCAGCTGCTGCTCAGACTGCACCTAGGAAATCAAACCTCGAGTTGATGATGGAAAAATTCATAGCTACTCAATCTCAAACAAACAAAGAGTTCCTGAATCAAAACATACACACTAGCGAGCAAATTAAACAGTTGACCGGAAAAGTAGGCGCTTTAGCCACCCACAACAAAATGTTAGAAACACAGATATCACAAGTGGCTCAACAACAAGCCTCTGCTGCCGCACCCGCTGGCACATTTCCTGGACAACCCGAACAGAATCCAAAAGGTCAAGCAAATGTTGTAATACTAAGAAGTGGAAAAGAATTGGACGAACCGATCGATCCGAGGACCGAAAACTCAGCCATGCAACAAAATCCAACATAACAAGCAGAAAAGGAATTCGAGTTAGAGAAGAAGGAAGACAACGAGAAGGAGGATACCGCAAGTGAAAAAATTCAAGCACCTCCAGCGCCATATAAACCACCTATCCCTTATCCTCAAAGACTATAAACTCCAAAACTTCAGGACAGTTTAAGAAATTTGTAGAGCTCCTTAAACAGTTGAATATCACTATTCCTTTTACAAAAGCGATAACTCAAATGACGTCATACGCTAAATTTCTCAAAGAAATCCTGTCAAATAAGAGAAAGATCGAGGATAACGAAACAGTTACACTTACTGCAGAGTGTAGCGCTATTATTCAAAACCGCATGCCTCCTAAATTAGAAGACCCAGGTAGTTTCTCCATACCCTGCGTCATAGGAAAGTTCGTAATAGAAAAAGCTCTATGCGATTTAGGAGCCAGTATCAGTGTTATGCCCTTGTCTATATGCGATTTAGTAGATGAAATTGACGAATGCATAAGAGAACTTGAAAACGAAGAGACCACGTATTGAGAAATAATAAAGATTCAAATACCCGATATTTCTGAAGACGATGATTGGCATAAACCGTATAAAGACGACAGCCTAAGCGAAAGCTTAGCACTGACCCCAAACCATATGCCAGGTCCGAAGAATCCATCTTTAGAACTTAAAACACTACCCAAAAACCTTAGATATGAATTCCTAGACGATGAACTAAAAAGACCAGTGATAGTCAACGCCGACTTAGGACAACTAGAAACCATAAAACTATTAGAAGTCCTAAAGAAGTACCCCACCGCGTTAGGCTATAACATAAGCGATCTAAAAGGTATAAGCCCTTCAATCTGTATGCATCGAATTACAATAGAGGAAGACTCTAAAACCTCTAGAGAGCATCAGAGGAGACTGAACCCCATCCTAAGCACTGTAGTCAGAGATGAAGTAAAGAAATTGCTAGACGCAAGAATCATCTATCCAATCTCCGATAGTGAATGGGTTAGCCCAGTTCATGTCGTACCAAAGAAACGAGGAGTAACAGTAGTTAAGAACGAAAAGGCGAATCAATAACAAAAAGAGTCGTGACTGGAAGCAGGATGTGCATTGATTATAGGAAGCTTAACAAGGCCACACGAAAAGATCATTTCCCGTTACCCTTCATAGACCAAATGTTGGAAAGATTAGCCAAACATTCATATTTCTGCTATCTAGATGGCTATTCAGGATTTTTCCAAATTCCCATTCATCCTGATGACCAAGAAAAGACTACAGACACCTGGCCCTATGGTACTTTTGCTTACCGCCGAATGTCGTTCGGACTCTGTAATGCTCCAGCAACCTTCCAAAGATGCATGATGGCAATCTTCGCAAATTTCATAGATGACATCATGGAAGTATTTATGGACGATTTCTCGGTATGTGGACAAAGTTTCGAAGGATGCCTACAAAACTTAGAAATGGTATTAGAACGTTGTGTAAAAGTGAACCTCGTCCTAAATTGGGAAAAATGCCATTTTATGGTCCGACAAGGAATAGTTCTAGGACATGTCATATCAAATAAAGGAATTGAGGTCGACAAAGCTAAAATAGAGATTATAAAGATCTCCAACCTCCAAAATCCGTATGAGAAATACAGAGTTTTCTAGGACATACCGGTTTCTACCGAAGATTTATAAAAGATTTTTCAAAAATCACAAAACCTTTAACCGGCCTGTTGATGAAAGATGCTGAGTTCGTCTTTGACAACGACTGTCTAAAAGCATTCGAAACATTAAAATCAGCCCTTATCACCGCACCGATTATGCAACCACCCGATTGGCGACTACTGTTCGAAATCATGTGTTATGCGAGTGATTATGCCGTAGGCGCAGTTCTAGGACAAAGGAAGGACAAGAAACTCCATGCCATCTACTATGCCAGTAGAACTTTAGATCCTGCCCAAATGAACTACGCCACAACAGAAAAGGAACTTCTAGCAGTTATATTTGCGCTTGACAAATTTCGTTCTTACCTAGTAGGAGCAAAAATTATCATATACACATACCACGCTGCCATTAGGTACCTAATAAGCAAAAAGGATGCCAAACCAAGATTATTGAGATGGATCCTGTTATTACAAGAGTTTGACTTAGAAATCAAAGATAAGAAAGGAACCGAGAACGTTGTTGCAGATCACTTATCCCGAATAGAAGGCATCAAACATGAACCAGTACCGATAAATGACGATTTCCCGTACGAACATCTGATAGCCAAATTAGAAAGTGACATGCCTAACTTAATCTCGGAAGATCCAGAACTCGAAAAAGCCGTAGAAGTCGTCTATGCCCAAGTCACATTACCTTGGTATGCTGACATCGTTAATTACCTAGCTGCAGGCGTGCTTCCACCGGATCTCACTTATCAGCAAAAGAAGAAATTCTTCCACGATCTGAAACACTATTATTGGGACGAACCTCTACTCTTCAAGAGAGGGGCCGACAACATATACCGTCGCTGTGTCCCAGAGGAAGAAATAGAAAATATCATTTCCCAATGCCATTCGGCACCATATGGTGGTCATGCTAGTACATCCAAGACGTGCGCTAAGATTCTCCAAGCCGGCTTATTCTGGCCTAACCTCTGGAAAGACGTTCACATCGCTGTGCTAAAATGTGATCGATGCCAACGAACTGGCAACATCTCACGACGCGATGAAATGCCTCAAAAAGGAATCTTAGAGGTAGAGATCTTTGACGTATGGGGAATAGATTTCATGGGACCGTTCCCGCCTTCTTTTGGTAATAACTACATACTCGTCGCTGTAGACTATGTGTCTAAATGGATAGAAGTCATTGCTGCTCCAACAAATGACGCACGAGTAGTAATCAAACTCTTCAAAAACACAATCTTTCCTAGATACGGTGTACCCAGACTCGTCATTAGTGACGGCGGATCTCACTTCATATCACGAATCTTTGATAAACTTCTTTCTAAATATGGAGTCCGACACCGAGTAGCTACACCCTATCATCCGCAAACTAGCGGCCAAGTAGAGGTCTCGAACAGGGAAATAAAACAGATATTGGAAAAGACTGTCGCTACCTCAAGGAAAGATTGGTCATCAAAGCTAAATGAAGCTTTATGGGCTTATAGGACCGCTTTTAAGACACCTATAGGTACTACACCCTACAAATTAGTTTACGGTAAATCCTGCCATCTCCCTGTAGAATTAGAGCATAAAGCCTTTTGGGCCATTAAGACACTCAATTTCAACTACACTGAGGCAGGAGAGAAACGAATCTTAAACTTACACGAATTAGAAGAACTTCGATTAGACGCTAACGAAAATGCCCGTATCTACAAAGAACGAACTAAAAAGTGGCATGATAAACGTTCAGTCAAGAAACAATTCAGTCTGGGAGACATCGTACTGCTATTTAATTCAAGATTAAAACTCTTCCCAGGTAAACTAAAATCTAGGTGGTCCGGACCTTATGAAGTGACTAAAGTACTTCAGAGTGGAGCTGTTGAAATTACCGATAAGACGAATGCACCGTTTATCGTAAACGAGCAACGTCTAAAACATTATAATAAGAACGAAAACAACCCTCAAGTCTGCAGTATAGCATTGCTTGAGCTTCCAGCTCAAACACCCGAATAGCTTGTCATCAAGCTATCGTCAGGCTTTAGACGTTAAAAACAACGCTTACTGGGAGGCAACCCAATTTTCCCGTATTTTCCTCATTACTGTGTTTCATTCTCATTTTTTTTTTTATTTTTCTATTTTTGAAACTTTAACAAAAAAATTCTAAACTAAAAATTGCCACTTTTTTTACTTTCTTTTATTTTCATATTTTTATTTTATTTTTCTCTTTTCTCTTTTGTTTTCACCGCCTTTCGCTTTTCTTAAAATCCTGACTTCAAATTTATGTTTTAAACTTTTCAGGATTTTAAAAGTCTTCAAAACCTTCCTCCTGTTTTTCTCCGACTTACCTGCGAGTATGGCCGCGTACGACTTCACAAAGGTTCATTTTCGAGGACTAGCTCAAAAGGCAAGATTTGAAGCATTAACTGAGAGAGAACTAGCCTTAACGTTGTATTATGATAAGTCTACCATAGAGAAGCTAGGAATTACTGATAGCATCCAATACCTGTTCAATCAACTAGGTTGGGAGAACACTGCTTTGAAAACCCGTTTTGCTACCTATAAGGACCTCACCTACGAATTCCTTAGTTCCTTCAGGTACCTACCCAACTATGGTTTTGGATCCAACACAGAGCTGATCACCTTTAGGATGTTTGGAATAGAACATACCCATAGCCGGATGTCATTAGCTAACCTCCTAGGATTTCCTAGCGGACCGCATGTGTTCATCAGTGTAGAAGATGATGATCTTGATTTTGAACTCAATCAATTCTGGGGTAGAATCACAGGCGACTATCACCCTGAACCAGACAGAATGTATAATGATGAGATTCATAACCCAGCTTTCAGATACTTTCATAAGATACTAGCTCACACCCTTTTCGGGAAAGACGAAAATATTACTACAGTATCTAAAGAAGAGTTATTTATCATGTTCTGTGCTTCTCAGGGCCGTACAGTGAATGCAGTACCGTTTATGATGAGATCTTTCAGACGCCTCACTCAGGACCCACAATCACCTATTCTAATAGGAGGCCTCGTGACAATGATTGCCCACGAGCTTGGCCTTAGATTCCACTTAAATGCAAGCACTAGTTTTGGCACCATCCGACCCATGAATATCCAGTTCTGCTTTAACAGGCGCATTTTAAGAACTATGGGACCTGGATCTTACGAGTACCTCATCAATGAAAAACCTGTCCAGCTATTCACATTGCCAAATCATCAGATGACAAGTATCCACAACAAGGACAACTGGCTTTATGAATTGGATGAGCCTATGAGACCTCCTTCACCTCAATCAACACCACAGAACTACATGTACGACAATGATCACATCTCTGAAGCACACGATTATATGTACTATGAGGATGCTGTATCAGAAGCTGAAGTAGACCCTACGACTCCTCTGCATTACAACACCTATCCTGAGCCCATTCCTGAGGAGACCACGAACAAAATGGATACTGTTTTGCACCGATTGGACAACGTTGACGCAACTCTGACTACTATAAAAGACGACATCACAAGCATACACAGCGAACTCGTAGTCTTCATGGACTTAGTCTGTGACCAGCTCGACTACTACGCCCGGAAGTTTGATGAATTGAAGGCACGAAAAGACTAGATATTAGCATTAGATTTAGTTTAGTTTAGTTTTTCTACTTTCCGTCCGTTTTCAACTATTTTGATTTTTGCATTGTTAATTTCTTTATGTATTACATTACAATCATTCTAATTACTTGTTATTTCAATTATAGTCTTTATTCATTTATTCTGTTTTTACGTTATTCTTTGTTTATTGGCCGATATAATACATTGCCATATCATTTATAGGCCTAAAAATCATTGCAAGAACACCCTCAAAGCAAAATTCTACGTTCTGCAGATTTTGCTGGTGTGACGACCTTCACAGAAGCCTGACGACCGTCACACGGGTGATGACCGTCACAGATACGTGACGACCGTCACGAGCCCAAAACTGTTATCTGATATAACAGGGGTTGCATTTTCTCTCCCACTCACATCCTTTCAACTCCCAGTCATCAAAAACTCACACCCCACTCCCAATTTTCGTTTTCCCCACCTTGCACCATATATTCCAACTCCCATCTCAACTTCCTACTACACTTCTGTCACATTTTTCCACTCCACAGAACCACCTCAATCCACATTTCCTCAGTATCCTCCAACAATGATGAGAAACAACGAAACCCTATACCTCAGCAACATTGTGTTCAGCGACGGCGACTCCAGAGAGAGACAGCGAGCCAACTATATCGCCTTCCACCAACGGTCGCTACAGCCGACCCACTATCCACATATCCCATCACTCACGGAGCTCGGACTTCTTGACGGCGTCACTTGGATGCTTCAAAGAGCCGGCATCTAGAACCTCTGCACAAATCCGCTGCCAACGTACGAACAACTCACCCTCGAGTTCCTAAGTTCGTTCACCTACGTCACTTCCAGCGGCGACCTCAGCCAACACTCCGGTGCCGCATGTTTCCGGATGTTCGGCACGAACTATCAAGTGAACCAGAACCAGATTTCCGCCATCTTACAATTCCCTCGCGGCGACAATGCTCACCGCCGCCTCACCGACTAGTTTCAGCAAGAAGCCTTCGTGCTCTGGTACCAGTTAACCGGCATCAATGCCGATGGTTGGGATTCTCTGCACGCAACGCATATCCACAACCCGACCATCTGGTACTTCCACCGAGCATTGAGCAACACCATCTTCGCCCGGGATAGCAACCATAAGGTGAACTCGAAAGAGCTCTTCTTTCTCCGCTGTGTCTTCAACAACGAGCCCATCAACGCCGCTCCATTCCTCCTAGGCCACATTCAGGCCAACTGTAACCGTGACTCTAAGCAATTTTACTTTGGCGGGATTGTCACTGCCATTTCACTTGGGCTGAACCTCGGTGACCGCCTCCAGCACCTCCATGCCATTCCCTCGGTGTTCCTCGACACCGACCACTACAGAGCCTCTCACCTCATCCGTTCCAGAGCCGATGGCAAATACCACCCGGTCATGCGTGGCAAAGCCGTCAGAAGCATCATCCTTCCATCACGCACCCGGATGCACCCAGAGGATCGTACCAACTGGCTATTTGACCTCAATGCCCCTCCTGCTGCCGCTGCTCCAACTCAGACTCACACCCAAGATTCTGGTGACAAAATCCAAGATGAGTTGGACAGACCCGAGCAACAGGAGGCATCGCAACCACTTCCTTCCGAAGGTACATCCTACCGTCGCCACCGCCATCGTCCAGAGCCCGACTACTCAGAAGAGGACCTCCGCCGATCTCTCGACCAGCAGGCCCAAATACTCACTATGATGCAGCAGCAGAATCAGCGAGCAGAGCAGTTCGAAGCTTGGCATCGGACCCAAATGCAACAACTCCAAACCGGCCAAGAAACCATTACTGAGAACTTGGCGAATCTGACCTTGCAGTTCGAAGGACTCCGCGACTATGTCTACCACACCGGAGCAATGAGTTTTGAGGACCGAGCCGACCAAGTCAGAGCCAGAGGACGCGAGCGAGGACGTGACCGAGGCAGAGGCCGTGATTAGTTACCATTTTCCTTATTTGTTTACTATATTTTCAGTTTCTTTGTACTTTCATTTACTTGTACTTCCCTCTCGCATTCTTTCAAATCAGTGGGGACACTGATTGAGATAGTGTGGGAGCGGAGCGTTTATTTCCCATTCCTGTGTACTTTTATTTTTGTAATTTCAATTCGAACATTTTCACGTTTTAGCAAATAAAAGCTCGTTTATATATCTTTTTCCGTTACGCAAACACCCCCACGTTATATGACATAAACAAAAAAATTTTGTTCGTTCCTCAAAAGCAAAAGCACCACGAGAATGCGCCTAAGTTCAAACCAAGTTTTGAAACTCCGAGACGACAATTCTAACAAAACCGGTACCGTCCTGACACCTTAGATCTCCGGTTTATGCGAGTCGGTTTCACTACCTACGCGTACCAAAGTTTCAAGTGTCTACACAAACTCAGCCCCAAGTAGTTTATACTAGCAGTCAGCACCATCCTAAAACACTTTTAAGCGAGCGACCAATGCAAATAAGTGTATGATCTCCAAAGAGATGAAAAATCATGAAAAGAAAGCCATTTAGCCCAAAATTAAAGACGCGTTCCCTCTAAGTTAGGTGCTCCTCACCCGAGCATTTAGCCCAACGGCACGAAAACTCATTGAAAAATCAATGATATAAGCTTATGATCAATGAAAAAGATCAAAACAAGAAATGAGGTCATATTCACTAACAGGTCGACTTGCCATGAAAGTGTATGGACAACGGGCTTAATGTGATTGCGCTAGAACAAACAGGGTGAACTTGACGCAAGAACCTTGACACCAAGCTACAGTAGCCTGACTGGGACCGATTTGCATAAGAAGGAGACCTCCGAAGAATTATAGTCCAGTGTCGTCACCGTACTCGTTTTGTTCTTACTAAGAATCCCGGTTTTTCCCAGCTTTGTGAATGAGGAAGCTGCCTCGTGCTTGCCGACTTTTTCCTGTTTTACTTGAGGACAAGCAAAGATTCTTGCTTAGGGGAATTTGATAACACGAAATCGTATATATATATATATATATATATATATATATATATATATATATATATATATATATATATATATATATATATATATATATTGATGCATAATTCAACTGATGTTTGACTGTTTTCGATCCGATTTCGGGTTATTTCCATGTTATTTGTCTGATATTTTGCAGGTATTTGATAATCACGTCTAAACAAAGCAATATGAAGAAAAGAAGCAATTACAGATGAAATATGGACGAAAACCGGATGAAAACAACATGAAAAATGCAGAATGCATATTTTGCTGCTGTGACGACCGTCACAGCTCCATGACGACCTTCACACGGGTGACGACCGTCACACACCGTGACGACCGTCATGCAGGCAAAAACGCCCAACTTCAAATGCACGTGCAAGATGCAGTTCCAAGTCCCAAATAGTGGACCACTACTCCCTGATATTTCTGCCTCAAAGTCCACCTTCTTCAAGTTATAACCGTTAGAATTCTATTTCTATAAAAAGGGAAGGAGGGGAGCTGAGAAGGGGAGCCACATTCAGACAACGAAGTGCTGCCCAATTTCATTTCCAGAGAAAAAGTTCAGTTTTATTTCTTTCTATTTTTTTGTTGCCTTTCATTTTCTTCTGTAATTCCTATTTCCCTTATACGATCAATTGGCACAAAGACCAGAATCCTGCCAACATTTATGGAGGATCTGCCCAAAGGTCAATTGGAATATTTACAGGTTTTAAATTTTAATCGTAATTTTAGTTTTCATTATGATGCATGTTATTATTCACTGTTTTTATTTATGTTTTACCTTTCCCAAATCCATGTCTAGCTAAATCAAAGTAATCGATATGTAATAATAATTCAGACGGGATTTGATAATAACCGGTTGAAAACTTTCTTTTTCAAAAGTTTTTTATGGTCTGAGTGTTTAAATTTATTTACTGAATAAACTTCGTCGCGAAAGCGAGAACTTATTTAAAAGTAGTTTTGCCACGAAAGTGGGAAATTAATTAAGGTACGAACCAACAAGCGAAAGCTGCGGCAAGACCAGATAGTAAACACTAGTCATTTGTTTTAATAACAACGAAAGCACTTTAAAATGAATTAGAACTTAGAGATTTCCAAAAAAATAGTTTTAACCCCGAATGGGACACGAAAGTGTACATTTGGCCCTTAGAATTATGATTAGCGTCAACAACCATCGTGAGACGAGAGTCTTCAGATTACTATTTTCTGCTTAAATAAACTCTGAAAAAATATTTCATATACCGGTAACTTGTCAAATCCTCGAAGAACATAATTACTGCATATCGATTCAAGTAATTATAATTTAAGTAACATTTTTAGTTCCCTTTAGTGACAATCTTATTCCCTTAAGCATTATCTACCTAGCTAAACATAGTAACTCCCGAGAACACTAGTTTGATTACGAGTCCCTGTGGGATCGATATCTTTTATTACTACGCGATAGACTGTGCACTTGCAGTTAAGTTGTATTAGACATAGAAAGTCGTGATAAAATATCCTCCGACAATGGGACTGAGCCTCAACTTCTCCATCCCTTATTCGCGCAAATCACAATGAAGTCATGCTCGTCCCGTAGCACCTTCTAGTCTCAGTTCCTCCCAGCGTCGACTCGGCCATGGCTACCCTCATCGGGGTTCTCAACAAGACCAACCTCATAGTCCTCAACCAGAACACGAGGATTGGAGCATTAGAAGAGTTTTGTCGTCCAAGATCCTCGCCGCCGAGGAATGAGCGTCAGAGACCACGGGGTACCCCTCCTCGGTGCGAGAAGAACCTTCAGACACCTCCGGAGCCAGAGGCCTTGACTATCTGCAAGCACGACCACATCTCTCCTCGGAACCAGCATTCCCCATAACCCAAGAGGACCAGAAGAGGCCACCACGCAGAATCCCAACATTCGCCTCCACCCAGATCCACGGGTCGAGCCCGAACCTTGTCTCTCCGACGAGACCGCCATCTCACGTATAGACCGGACTCCCGCTCCCTGTCTTGGACCAACAGCATCAGTGATGACGAGCCTCGCGGCCCATTGTCCGAGGACATTATGGCCATGCGCCTGCCAAAGGGACTGGAGAAACCCCCCCTCTCTAGGGACATATGACGGTACGACAGACTCCGACGAGCACATCAAAAATATCATTGTGTTGATCGATTACCGTGGTGTTTGAGGCACTATCAAATGCAAGTTATTCCCGATCATACTCAGGAAAGGGACGATGACCTGGTACAAAGGACTCTCTGACGATTCCATCACCTCATGGAGACAATTGGGGGAGACTGTTCTCCAGACACTTCACGGCCTCTCTTGAGGACGTGTACATGACACAACCTGAAGGATTTAATACACCTGAAGAAGCCTGAAAGATATCCAAGTTATAAGGATTAATTTATGGCTTGAGGCAAGCTTCCAGAAGCTGAAATCTTTGTTTTAATGAAACTGTAAAACAATATAGATTCATAAAGAATGAAGATGAGCCCTGTGTCTACAAGAAGGTTAGTGGGAGCATGATCGTCTTGTTGGTACTATATGTAGATGCCATATTACTCATTGGAAACGGCGTCCCTACCTTGCAACAAGTGAAAACTTGGTTAGGGAAATGCTTTTCTTGAAAGACCTTGGTGAAGCAGCTTATATATTAGGAATCAAGATCTATAGAGATAGATCATAAAACTTCTTGGCCTAAGTCAAAGTGCATACATAAACAAAGTGCTAAGACGCTTTAAATATGTGTCTATCAAAAACACAATCTCCTTCAACTAAGGAAGAAAGGGATTGCATGAATAAGATTCCATATGCATCTGCAATAGGATCTATCATGTATGCCATGTTATATACTCGAACAGATGTCTCATATCCTTTAAAGGCAACGAGTAGGTACCAATATAATCACGATAATGCTCATTGCATAGCTGTCAAGAATATCCATAAGTACTTGAGAAGGACTAAGGACTCATTCTTGGTATATGGAAGTCAGGAAGAGCTTGTTGTAATTGGATACAACGATGTTAGCTTCCAGATAGATAAAGATGACTTCAAATCACAATCTGGCTATGTGTTCTGCTTAAAAGGTGGCGTTGTAAGCTGGAAAAGTTCAAAGCAAGAAACAATTGTTGATTCTACAATCGAGGTCGAGTACATTTCAGCCTAAAATGCAGCAAAGGAAGTTGTTTAGATCAAGAAGTTCATTAGTGAAATTGGAATAATCCCTAGCATTGTGGATCCCATTGATGTCTATTGTGATAACAATGGTGTTATAGAACAAGCTAAAGAGCCTAGATCTCACCAACGATACAAACACATACTTAGGCATTATCACCTCATTCAAGAGATAATAGATCAGAGAGATGTAAAGATATGCAGAGTACCTACACTTGACAATATTGTTGACCCACTAACAAAGCCTCCTACACAACAGAAGCATGATGGCCATACTAGATCTATGGAAATTAGAGGTATGCTTGATTGGCTCTAGCGTTAGTGGGAGATTATTGATGTAAGCCCTACAGGCCATTACTTTTGGTACTTGTATCAAATTATTTATTAATAGTAAAAGGCATTTCTTTTTTCTGTTTGTTTTTCCAGAATAATAAAGTCCCTAGAATAGCTAGTTCCTTTAATGAAATATTAAGTGTGACTTAATCATGGGATTCCATTAAACATAAGGACAATATTCTTAAAGTATTTGTAGTCGAGCTTTACTATGAAGTGGAATAACATTAAAGCATTAAGACTATTATGTAGATAGACTGATGATCACATCTCATAGATCATGGATAAGGAGTTATCAAGTCTTAACATATGTATGAATATTAGGAGTAATATTTATACTGGATTGACCCTCTATAAGAGTACTACATAGAATATGATGCAAACACTACGCCAAAATTGATATTCTGTATTGCATAATTTAATAGCGCTTTTAAAGAAAGTGCTATTAAAAAGGAAATAAACACATCTATAATAGCACTTTATAGTCGGGGGCTATTATAGGGGACAAAGAATGTGATTTTGATAGCACTTTGTAAAAAAATGCTATTATTAAACTTCACTAAGATAGCGCTTTTTTTAAAACGCCATTAATATTTGTCACTAAGATAGCGCTTTTTTAAAAATGCTATTAATATTCTTCACTGAGATAGCGCATTTTTAAAAATGCTATTAATATTTTTCACTAAGATAGCGCTTTTTTTAAAATGCTACTAATATTCTTCGCTAAGATAGCACTTTTTTAAAAATGCTATTAATATTTTTCACTAAGATAGCGCTTTTTAAAAACGCTATTATTAGATTATCCTATGTTAGTATTTACAAAAAAGCGCTGTTTAATATTAATAGATTAAAATTAGAATAATTAATTAGTTAGAATTAGGATTAGTTAATTAATTAGAAATTAGATTAGAATTTTTAATTAGAAATAAGATTAGTTTAGAATTTAGAATAAAAATTAGAATTAGTTAGAATAGAAAATGAATTAATTAAAATATAAAAAGAAACCGAATTAATTAAAGAAAATAAAAAAAGAAAAAAGGAATTGAGAGGAAAGACACGATTGGGAAATTAGGGTGAGGAATTTGGAAATCAGGGTTTGGAGAATTGGGATAAATAGGGGGCGGACACTGTTCATCTCCCCCAATCATAAACCCTAGTCGCCCCAAATCAACCAAAAACCCTAGGTCACTCATCTCCTTCTTCCTCTTTCCAAATCCACAGCCGTCGCCACTAACCTCTTCTTCTTCCTCTTTCCAGAAACATCGTGATCCCCTCTCACTCCCTCAACCTTCGAATCACTAAACCCTTAACCTCTCCTCTCTCAAAATCCGTCGTCACCCCTTCGCGAAATCCTTTCCCCTTCGTCTTCCAGCCGACACCTCATCTCTGTTTCCTCTTTCTTCTTCATCAAACAAAAACTCACCTTCTCCGATAACCGTTTCCTCCACCCCTCACGAAACCTTTTCCTCTTATCCTTCAATATAAATCCAAACCACTACCGCCTTCTCTTCCTTTCGACATCAACCTTCATTGAACTCTCCGCCCTAGACTTCTTGTTCTTCCTAAAAAAACATTACCAATCACCTCCATCGTGTTTCCAGTCTGTCGCATCGAAGTTTTCTCGCTGCGAAAATGAGTAACAACACTGTCATAGTTCGCTCAACAGACATGAATCTTCCGTGAGCCCACTGTGAGACATTCTCCAGTTCCGATTACGCACCCATTGAAGCAACGGTATTTTCATTTGGTTTTGCATCGCCTTGGCCCAAATTCGCAACAACAACGATATTGCAACATTGCTGAAATGTCGATTATGCAAACAGAGCTTGAAGTAATGCATACGCAGATGTTCTGCTATCTTCGGTTTTCAACACAGTGAATGGCAACTCTTGCAGTGACGATATTAAGAGCGACTCAGCCACAATCAACAACCACCGCAGCTGATACCATGTTATCATTCACGTGAAAATAGGATTCTCTATATATGTGGTTAATTTCTTGTGCAGGTATTAAGTATGATGCAGGGTGAGGATCGATTATGTGCAAGCTCTAATTCTGTTTCGAATAGGCCAACAACATCCTCACAACGGAAACAGAACAAGCGAGCGACAATACCCTGCAGATAGCACAATTCTTTTTGTCGTGGCGACATCATGTTCTTGTCTTCAGTTTCACAAAATCAAAGCACCAACACATACTGTACCATCGAAATTCAACATCAGCGACATTGGCAAGAACGCGACGACAAACCTTATTTGCGGTTTTCACCATTCAACAACAACAACGCATTGCGTTTCGACTTCAAGTATTGCGACTTTATGTTTAAGGCCTGTTTTCGCGCTTTGGTAAAAGGTTTGATTTCTGTCAAACTTTTCTATATTGTTGTTGGTTGTTGTTTGGATTGCTAGCTTTAGCGTCGGTTCAATTTTATGCGTTGTTCCGATCCGGTTTTTGTTATTTAAGGGTTGGTGTTGTATGTTTTGACTGTATGCTTTGTTAAAATTATGTTTTACAAACACTGTTTTGGATGATATTATGAATGTTTGGTTTCATATCAATTTCATGTTATATTTTGTGTGTATGGTTTCAATTGATTGCTGGCTGCACCATAAATACCGGAGCTGTTTGAATGGTTTTCATGATAGTTTTCGGCATTGTTGCAATATTGTGCACTCAGTTCATATTCTAGTTTGTACTGTACTGGTTGTTGTTCACTACTAGTTTTTTTAGCTTCGATTTTGTTTTGGTCTTTGCGGCATTGTGTGTGTATCATTATGTTGATGGTGAGGTTCATGTAAGCAGGCGTTGGCCATTTACATTAAGCATCTCAAGAGAATGATTTTGTGTAAAAAAAAGTGTACTATAATAGAATGATTTTGTGTAAAAAAAAGTGTACTACAATAGAATGATTTTGTGTAAAACAAAAGTGTACTACAATAGCGTTTTGAAGAGAGAGTGCTATTAACGAAATGTACTATAATAGCACTTTTATGGAAAAGTGCTATCTAATATGTTTCTTATAATAGCGCTTTGTTTGAAAGTGCTATCAAAATCAAAGCAAATTCTGTTTTATAAAATGCAAAATGTATACTTCTGTAGCGCTTTTGGAAAAATGCTATTAAATACCGGTACTATAATAGCGCTTTTGGAAAAACACTATTAATTACCAGTACTATAATAACGCTTTTAAAGTGCTATCAAAATTTTTTTTACAATAGCAGCCTGGTTAATAGCGCTATCAAAAAGCAAAAAAAAAACGCTATAAAATAGCTTTTTTGTAGTAGTGAAAGTGTCATAAGTTACTCTCATGGTGATAGTTGTGTATACAACCCTTCAACCTGAAACCAATATGGACATAAATGTATAGTCGAGTACTTTATTATTGATCTAACATTGTCCGTAACTAGATGATCATAAAGACAGTTGACAGGTACTCCACAAAGCATGATGAGTGACATCAGTGACCTAGATGCAATTTGTCCATCCTGCATGACAGGATAAATGTCTAAGGGTCCAATATTGAACTGGACAAGGATGACACGGTATATGCCTCATGTTTAGTATAAATATAAGGGGAAAAGGGTAATTGTACACACAAGTACTATCACAAAAGGTTTTGTTAGATCACATGACATTTTCGTGACTTGGGTAGCAGTGATGTGTTGCTAGATACCGCTCACTGCTTATTATATTAAATATGATTTAATATAATTGTCAATGCCACGAGAACCTACAGGGTCACACACATAAGACAAATTGATAAAAGATAGAATAAATAAGGACCACTGTGAGATACGGTGTACTTGAGAGAATTATGGAACACCGTAAGGTACGGTGTACTTAAGTAAAATATGGAACATTGTATAATATAATAATAAGAGTTAATATTATTATTATTATAGTTACTATAATATAATAATAATAAAAAATATGTTGATTATAATAATGGTTATTATAATAACATTATTATTATTATTATTATTATTATTATTATTATTATTATTATTATTATTATTATTATTATTATTATTATTATTATTATATGGTGCACTTAAGTTGGACATTTTAGCTTGCATTCCACACAAATGGTTCTATAAATACAACCCTTGTGTAGAAGTTTTAGAACTTGATGAAATTCAGTTGGTGAAACTCTAGCCATATTTCTCTCTTTCTCTTTCTCTCTCACTCAAAGTCTTCATTCGTAGCAGCTAGCACTGAGATCAAAGGCACTTTGTTCATGTGGTTTGAGTAGAGACGTTGTTCTTCATTCAATACTCGTGATCATTCATCCGGATCTGCATCAAAATTGTTAATCACTACAAGAGGTAACCGTTTTTATCACTAATCATGCTCATTCGTAAGGATCACTAAAGGGAAAATTTTAATTTCCACTGCGTTTTGGATCGTGATTTCCCTTCAGCATAGTTTCAATCGGTTTGACATTTTGGGCCCGAGCCCAACCCAAACCGACTGTTGTCCAGCCCTACATATCTTGTATTCACGGTAGTTTTTTATCAATGTGTTTCAAGTGAAATTTTTTGTTTTTAATATATTAATACAATATTATCATACATTTTATATTTTATATTATTGTAACTTAATACAATTTTTTACTTTTTAATTTTTTTACTGTGAAGTTTTATTTTTGAATTGTTTAGTTCTTTATTGGTGCATTTTATTGAAAAACTCTTATTTTTATTGACATACTGTTTATTGGTGTTTTTGGTAAACAAATCACAAGTTTTACGTGACTTACAAGATTAAATTCGAAAATATTATAAGCACATTTTTGCGCAAGATTTTTGAAAAATATGTTCGTGCCAAAAGGTTCAAAGTATGAACTTAAAGAAACTATATGAGAATGTAAAAAGATAAATGCAAGATTGCTTACAAGAGAGACAAAAGTTCATACATTTGTCACAAATTCTATATCACTTTGACTTGGATGTGTTAATTCTAAAGAGAACATAAATGAAATTATGAACCATTTCCCTAGAAACAAAATCTATTTATATAATATATGTACATCAACAACCGTCCTCAATGGTTAATCACATGGGCTCATGTCCTCTATTTCACTTCCACACGTCTCCAGCTCTTGAATTTCACCAAACTGCTACTACTGTCGAAAACAACTCCGGGTTCTTCATTTGTCCATGTCGAGAATATCACCTATCGAAGCTTGTAATTTTGATGTTGAACATGATTTGACTACCTATGCTTTAGCCTGTATATTCATCTCTCATCCCTACTCCTATAAAACACGATGACTCAAAAATTTCAGGCTAACATATGCCCCTCAAAAATTCCATTTTCGATCGTTTTTGCAATATGGAAGAATGATGGAATTTTTAGTAAACTCTTGACATTGTTCAAAGAAATATGCATACGTCGTCATCATCATGTCCATTTTCACCTAGTCGTCACGTCAATGCATGTGCATGCAACCACCATCATTGTTTTGATTTCCAAGACCATTGTGGGCCACAAAAATTAACCGCATTAAAAATAATAATTAATAATTTAAAACATAAAATTAAAAATCCACGGGTTTATTTCCCATATTGCTTGTGGTATGGGTCATCTCTTTATTTGAGATTCAAGGTTAGTTGGGAGATTCGACTGTTTGTCACTCAATTCAGAAGTGTGAGATATTGGATCGAACTCTAGTATGGTCGAAGTATGTTCGCGAGTAATGCATGTTGTAGTTGAAGTTTGTTCTAACATGCATTAGTCAATATTGCTAAATTTGTTAGCATGTTGAATTGGGCCTTGCTTATAAGCCCAATTGTTTCAGTTAGCTTGTATCCTAAGTTAGCTTGTGTAATACCCCAAATATTTCCCTGAGATTAGTCGGTCCATGCCGCATCACATTTCATTATAACATCGCATATTAACTAACCGCTAACGGATTACACAGTCTGTTTATTTTGCAGGAATCACGTCTGGAACGCTTTAGTTGTTAAAGGGAGAAATGGGAATTTACACGTTGTTTGCTGACAATCCATGAAGTTGAGGTATCGTCAGGGATCTATTGAATAAATAGAGCCTCCGTTTCCGAGTATTTTATGTTCTTTAAGGATAAACAGAAATTTACAGTGTATTTTGGCATCGGAGTTTTCAAGATACGGTAATTTATTCAAATCCGAGACTCTGTCTCCAATGGATTTCTGAGACATTTATTTTGTCATATGGGTTGATTAAGTTGAGATATCCATTTGGTTTGGTTCAAGTCGGTGCAAGAATTCGTTCTGCAGAATTTGGTTTCAACAGGTTTATTTCTCTGTTTCTTCTGCTACCTGCCATTTAAGTTTCTCAAAAGGAAAGCAGTATAAACGTCGGCTCAAGTCTAGAAATATTATATCTGTTTAATTGCAAATTTTGACAGGTTTGGTTCACGACAGGGGATTTACTCATCAGAAACATAAACGGAATTTTTGGCGCGGAATAGTTATGTTTTGCTGTTGATCTGCTTTTCTCTGTTTCTTCCTATTTTAATTTGTTCAAGGTCATTGCTTCAGGTGCGATTTAATTTGGGAATGTTTCGGAAGAATTGAAGTTATATCAGTTATGGGGAGCAATATGTGTTAGAGTGACAAGGTTGATTCGGCTGATTTGCGAGATTTATTCATGTTGATTTCTACGGTGAATTAAGCTTATTATTCAAGATTGATCGAACTATTTTTAATCGGTGGAATTTTTTCGGAGTCACTTGACCATTCAGATTTAATCGGATTCTTGTTGATAAGCTAATTAAAGGGATAATAATGGGAAGATTTTTATTTGAAAAAATATATATGAAATTCATCCATGTTTATCTCATTACAAAGGGGAAATGATTTGGAAATAAGAAAGTATTATTGAATTTTTATTCATAAATATTTTATTATTATAAATTATAAAAAGGAAAATAAATTGAATTACATATTTTTATCCTAAAAATTCTAAGAAGTTCTTCATTTCTTCGACTGGCTTCAAGACCGATTTTTTTCTCATCGTACCTGTATGACAAAACAGAGAAACAGAGTAAAAGAGGTTAACGTTAGAAAATTTGTTTTGTTCGACACCCTCAGAAAAGTTTCATCACTGGGTGTCGGGAGGGCAACGACGAATGCTGAAGCCAACTCCCACTCCAATTCTCGACCTCGGCTACCAACCAGTAGTATCCGTTCTTTTCGGGACAGCCAAGAAGAAGAGAAAAAGAAGTTTTATGCCGAAAAGCGATTTTGCCGAAAAATGAGTTTTAAAGCCAGACAAATTTCTAACTATATCCAATTCATCAAGTAAATTATTTGGATAAAACCAGTTCATGGAAGAAACCAAAAAACTAGTTCATGAAGAAACCAAAAAAACCAGTTCAAGAGGAAACCGAAAATCCAGTATCTGATAGCAAGAATCCGGATCACATCTGCAAAACCCATATCCAACAAATCAATAATCAAATCCAGTCATATCAGAAAGGATAACAGAATCCTAAGTCAAAGCATCAAAATAAATCAGTAAACGTAAGATCTGGATCCAAAAGCCCAGTAACAATATAACAAAGCTGTTCGGTTAAACTCAAGAAAGCCATCCGCAAAAATCTGTAAGAAAATAGTCCAAACTCGAGGTCACAAATTCGCGAGTCTATAAAACAAAAGCCCAAAAACCAACGAAACAAAGGATATATAAATGGTTTCAGATCAAAAACCCTCAGGGGTGGAGAACCCTAACGAGTTAGAACAGCGGGGGATTCAGTAGCTCATGGAGCTTCATCATCACCATTGCAAGACAAAGAGAGAGATTTAGAAACTCATAAGAGTTTCATTATCATCACTTCGTTCAAGAAAGAAGAGAAAAGTTCCGATCAAGTTCGCGATCCGTCTGTCGCCTTCACCGCCGTCAAAAGACAGCCGGCGGGTAACGAAGCCGAGAGCCTCAGAGAATCATTCCATCATCGGCCATAATCACGCAAGCAATCACCATCGACCTAACACCACAAGCCGCCGCCAAAAAAACCGCAATCGTCGGCAGAACCCGGAAAAGAGCACCAACCATGAGTTTCTCTGTTTTCTTTTACATTGTTGTGCCGTGTTTGTTTCAAGTAGAAAAAAGGAAGTGGCATGCATCAACGGAGAAATCTGGAAGCATTAGCAGTGGCAAAACCGTCGGCGGCAGATAGGACAAGGAGAAGAAGAAAAAGAAGAAGAAAAAGCAGTAACAATACCATAGAATACTGACCCTTTTATTCCTTAGTTTGATTTTCTTTTTTTTTTATTATTTCTTTTTCTTTTATTCTTTAATTCTATCGTTTAGTTTATTTAGGTTATTAGAGTCCTATTAATAAAATCATGCTTATTTCCAGGGATAAATAAAAAAGTTAAAACCAAACTAAAACCTTTCTTCAAAAAATAAAGTCATAATGTAAAGCTTTTGTTTTAATAATAATGAATTGAAGCCCACCGTTAAAACCTAACTAATTTTATTTTTTAAGAAAAAAACTGAACTTATCTTTTTAACATTTGATTGGAATGGTCTCTTTAAATTTAATTTATTTTTAAAACACTAAGACTAAAACTATTATTTAAACCTTTTTTTAAACAAATGGAAAGAAATGAAAACATTTGTAAAAATGGACACTTTTTCTTTATTTAAAGGTAAACGGTTTCTTTTAGAATAAATTATAATTTTCGTTAATTAAAAGTTAACACTTTTTGTTTTAGCAAAGTTGGAACGTTTTTTTTTAATTAAATATAAAACATCTCTTTTTAAATCAAAATGCACTTTTGTAGATATAAAAGAAAAACATTAACGGACAAATAACTTTTTCTTTTAAATCATAACATCTAAAAAATACAAATTCTTGTTTTATCCATTTCAATTACCGTCTAACTCTCGCCATTATCATTTGCGTTTCAGCTTATTGTCATTCCTTTATTCTTACTATTTTTTTGGCATGGATGTAGTTTATGCGAGGCCATGATCGCAATCGCTTTTATTTTTGAATTTTTTGGGAATTTGTAATTTACGCGAGTGTTTGTCGCGACGCGTTCTTTACCGTTTTATATACTTTCCGCACTTTAATTCTGCCGTACAATATTTTGCCATGTTTGCATGTTTTACCGTTATTTTCCCATCCGAAGGAATTAGGTCCAGTTGTTTGACCGCCGAGTCAATAACCCTAAGTTTGACCATGTCAAACCCTGTTTAGCCTAGGCGTCCCGCCGTGGACAAAAATGCCATTTACCCTAGCATAAGGTCAAAAAGTCGTCGTTCTCTGTTTTAGGGTTTCCCGCCGTGGAATACCTCTTAACCCTAATTTCAATAAACAATTCCAACATAGAGATAGAAGTTTCAAGACTCCACGTAAGCGTGTCCTTAAGATACGTTTACTCCCCATTGAAACCTTAACCATAATCAAGAAGTTTCTAACCTCCCTTTTGAGGGGAACTACGATTACTTTGATTCCACTCCTTATCCAGGATAAGTAGGCACAAGATGCGAATCTTGCCGAGTAAACTTAGGACTAACCCTTAGGTATTTTAGGTCACTCTATCCCTTAGCTCAGTATATATACATCAAGCAGATAATAAAATAAAATAGAAAAAATAATCAAAAGGTTCCTGTATAGTACTACAGAAGTTTAAGGTGCTAGTACCTTCCCTAAGCTTAACCAACCCCTTACCTAGGTCTCTCCCCGCATTGTGTTTACGATGCAAAAATAGGTTTTCCCTCTTTTGACCTTTTCCTTCGGATAAATCAAAGAGCGGTTGTGAATCAAAAATTGTGATTCAAACTAATTAATAGTTTGATATCCTATTTACACCGCAACAGCTTGTAATGGATAATTGTTAAAAATCCCATTATGTTAGTGTGTTAATTTTCTTATAAATAGCATGTTAGTTGCTCGTCTTGGTATAAGAAAAAATAGGAAGATAAAATTCTAATTCATGTGAGAGAGGCTATTTTGTTATTCTTGTATACTTGTAATCTTGGTCTAAGAGAAAGGAAAGAATAACAATTTATAACCAATCCTTGTTGTTTCTTGTTGTTTTACCTTGTTTTCTTTGTTAACCCTAACCCTTGTGTGTTTCTTGTCCATAAAGAAACTGTTTATACTTTGTCTCAAGGCATCCTATTAACAACAAATTGGTGCGGTGAGTGTGGAGAAGATGCCTTAAATAAAGTATGAGATTGAAAAGTTCATCGGAGTGAACGACTTCGGTCTATGGCGCTTGAAGATGAAAGCCCTACTGGCTCAGCAGGGTTGTTTGGAAGCTTTGAAAGGAGAGGCAGTCATGGACCTTACGTTAACGGCAAAAGAAAAGACGACCATGATTGAAAAATCCCACAGTGCAATATTATTCAGCCTTGGTGATAAGGTTCTTCGACAAGTATCAAAGGAGACTACAACATCGGGGTTATGAGTGAAATTTGAAAGTTTGTACATGACCAAATCTTTGGTGAATCGACTCTACCTGAAGCAAGCTTTATATTCATTCAAGGTGAGTGAAGACAAAGTGTTGGATGAGCAGTTGAATATGTTTAACAAGCTGATTCTTGATCTTGAAAATATTGATGTGAAGATCAATGATGAAGATCAAGCATTGTTGTTGTTGTGTGCTTTTCCCAGAGCACATGCTCACTTCAAAGAAACTTTCTTGTATGAAAGGGAGTCCCTGAGATTTGAAGAAGTTCAATCAGCCTTGTATTCTAAGGACTTGAACAAACGAAAGGAGCATAAACCTTTGACGGTGGCCAAAGGTTTGGCCGTTAAGGGAAAATTCTTGCGAAAGGATGGTAAGTTCGACAAGAAGAAAGGTAAGAGTCAGCAAAAGTCTTATAGTCCCGAAACATCTGGTATTCGATGTTATTACTATAAGAAGGAGCGTCACACAAGAAAGGTGTGCCCTGAACGCCTGAAAGGTCATGGAGGTAAGGATAATGGCAACGCAACCATTGTTCAAGATGACTTCGACTCATCTGATGTTCTTGTGGTTTCAAGTGGCGACGCAAGAAAAGAGTGGATTGTGGATTCAGCTTGCACTTGGCACATGACTCCAAACAAAGAATTATTCGAGGAGCTATGTGATCAAGATGGTGGATCTGTGCTACTGGGAAACAACAAATCTTGCAAAATTGCAGATACTGGATCTGTGAGATTCAAGCTCTATGATGAGTCAATAAGGTTATTGTCTGAAGTCAGGTATGTACCTGATTTGAAGAGATATTTGATTTCTCTTGGTGAAATCGACAGTAAGGGATATGTTTTTCAAGGAGAGAAAAGTATCCTAAGAATCATGAAGGGGTCGAAGGAAGTCTTGAGATGCGTGAAGAAACAAGGCTTGTATACCCTTGAGGCTGAGGTTGTAAGTGGTTCGACATATGTTGCATCCACGAAACCTGTTTCGAAGACAAAATTATGGCACATGAGATTGGGCCATGTCAGCGAAAGAGGCATGGTCGAATTGGGGAAGCAGAACCTGCTAGGAGGTGACAAAGTCGAAAAGATGGAGTTTTGTGAATCTTGTGTATTTGGTAAATCCTGTAGGGAAAAGTTTAACATAGGCAAACAAAGAACACATGAATCTCTGGATTACATTCTGAAGGTGAGAAAATACTTAGAAGGGGGGTTGAATAAATATGAAGATAAAAACTTAGAAATGAAAACTCAAGTATTTTTATCCTGGTTCCTTGAACTCAACTACTCCAGTCCACCGTTCCTAGAGTAATTTGCCTTTCTCAAACAAGGACTTAATCTACTATTTAATCAACTGATTACAATAGTAAGTACTAAGAACAACTATTCAAAGTCTTCTTAAGAACTACTGATCCTAACTGGATCTTCTTAAGGTTTTCTTACAATCAAATGTAATAACAAATACAAGTGTTTAAATTGCTTCTAATAAAGCTTTATCACAACTGTGATTTTTCACTTAAATATTAAGAACAAAGAAATTAATTCTAGAAAGAATGAGAGCTTTGGATATTGATTTCTTTTGGATAAAACATCAACTGAAGAAGATGGATGAAGACTTGCTTTTATAGGCATCTTGATCCAAGAGAACTTCACGTTGAGAAGAGTGTCCAAAAGGTCTGAGCCTTTTTGTCTTCACATCAAGTGACCTTTCCTAGAAGAAGAAAGCACAGAGAAATCCTTTTTGTCTGTGTTCTTGTGTCTAGCATAAATAAGGAAAGAGTCGTTTGGATTATTCCAGCGGACGTAATCTTTGAATTATTCTTCTTCAATTTTCAGCAAGATTCATCAGAGTCTAATTGATCAGAGCCTTCTGATGTTGATCAGAGTTTTGCTGAATCAAAGTCTTTGCAGCTTGGTGTGCTTTTAGCGTGTGTAGGTTCAGAGCATATTTGAGTCAGATCTTCAGTACTGGCAGCTTTAGTACTTTCAGAATCTTCTGTAGTAACTATGCTTGAAAAACTCTTCATACAAAATTCTTCTTTGGTTCAGATGCTTCTGACTTGCTTCAGATTCTTCTAGAGCTTCTGCTTCAGATCCTTCTGGAGCTTCTGCTTCAGATCCTTCTGGAGGCTACGCTCAGGATCTTCTGTTGGCAGCATTCCGAATCTTCTAATGGATGCATCTGGCGCTTCAGAGTTTAGCATATTTCTTATGTTCAGTTCTGATTTGCTTATAGAGTGATAATTTCTTTACTATCTGCAGTAAAAACTCTTAAGCAAATTTTAGAGTATATAATTCTTAATTACAAAATTTCATAATAGTTATCATCAAAACATAGAGATATTATTAAGAACCAATCTGTGTTCTAACACATTCATGCTGATATTTGGGGGCCTGCAAGGAATCCTTCACAATCAGGTGCAAGTTATTTTTTATCCATCATTGATGACTATTCCAGAAAGCTTTGTCTATTCATCAAAAAGACGAAGGATGAAACTTTTGAGAATTTCAAAAGTTGGATGGTTCTAGTTGAAACTCAAATTGGCAAAAAGGTTAAGAGGTTGAGAATCGACAATGGTCTTGAGTTCTGCAACGAAGCGTTCAACAGTTACTGTGTTGAGTCTGTGATTGCAAGGCATAAGATTGTAGTAGGTACTCTTCAACAAAATGGCTTAGCTGAGAGATTCAATCGAACAATCCTTGAAAGGGTTAGATGCATGTTGGTTAGTGTTGGATTGAAGAAGGTGTTTTGGGCGAAGGCTATTTCGACAGCAGCTTACCTGATAAATAGATGTCCCTCGACTGCCTTGGGAATGATGACACCTGAAGAAGTTTGGTCGGGACATCCACCTAGTCTCGACAAACTAAGAGTATTTGGTTGTGTGACCTATCCTCATATTAGGCAAGTCAAGGTCGAACCTAGAACTCTGAAATGCATGTTCATGGGATACCCTGAAGGAGTCAAAGCTTATAGACTATGGTGCCTAGAGCTAGGTCACAAGAGGTGTATCACCATTCAAGATGTTGTTTCCAATGAAGCAGAGATGACTTTCCAGAAAACTAATGTTGTCGACGAAGAGCTGGAACATGGAGAGATTCTTGTTGAGGTGGAACATGTCGATGCTGAATTGCGTATCCCAGATGAAGCTGAAGAAGACGCAAAAAATGTTGTCGAAGATGAGGAGAATGATAATGACTACCTTCTAACAAGAGACGGGTCGAGGAGAGTCATCAAGCCACCTCAAAGACTTGGGTATGCAGATCGTATAGCTTATGCCTTAATCTCTGCAAGTGAGGTTCTAGACGAAGAACCTAGAGACTATAAGTTATGAGGAGTCGGAAAAAAATTGAATGGATGAAGGCCGTGGATGATGAGATAAAATATCTTCATGATAACAATACCTGGGAACTGATCAAGAAACCTGCTGGAGCCAGGTTAGTCAGTTGTAAATGGGTTTTGAAAGTTAAGGAAGGGATCAAAGGAGTGGCGTCAAAGAGATGCAAGGCAAGATTGGTCGCTAGAGGGTTCACTCAGAAAGAAGGTATCAACTTCAATGATGTGTTTTCCCCTGTTGTGAAGCATAAATCCATTCAAATGTTGCTTGCCATGGTGGCCCAGTTTGACCTTGAACTGAAACAGATGGATGTCAAGACTACGTTCTTGTATGGTGATCTAGATGAAATAATCCTTATGAGGAAACCTGAAGGGTATGTCGAAAAGGGGAAGGAAGATTATGTGTGCAAACTGAAGAGATCTTTATATGGACTGAAATAGCCTCCTCGTCAGTAGAATGGGATATTCGACAATTTCATGGCATGTATAAGTTTCATTAGAATTCAGTTCAACCACTGTGTTTATTTCAAATTTCGACTTGGTAATTCATTTGTTATTTTGTTGCTTTATATGGATGATATTCTAATATCAAGCAACAATGTCGAAGATGTACTGAGGGTGAAGGTTGAACTTAATAAGGAGTTCGACATGAAGGATCTGGGAGCTATGTCTAGGATTCTTGGGATTGACATCCATAGACATAGAAAGCAGTTGAAATTATGTTTATCTCAAGAGGCATACCTACGGAAGATTATCGAAAAGTATTGTATGTCGAATTTAAAGCCTGTTGTGACTCCGATAAACCCTTAATTCAAGCTGAGTATAGATCAGTGTCCTAGTACTAATGTCGAAAGAGCTTATATGAATAGCATTCTATATGCTAATGTAGTGGGTTTTTTTATGTATGTTATGGTCTGTACTAGACCTGACATAGCATATGCAGTAAGTCTTGTAAGTAGGTACATGGCGAATCCTGAAAAGGCATACTGGAAAGCATTGAAATGGATTTAAAGGTACATAAATGGGTCTCTGAATAGAGTCCTAATTTATGGTGGAGCCTTGGGTGAAGATAGTAAAGCAACAACCGAAGGATATGTCGACTCTGATTATGCAGGTTGTATGGATTCTTGAAAATCTATTTTTAGATATGTGTTCACTATGTTTGGGACAACAATCAATTAGAAAGCAACACTTCAGAAGGTCGTTCCTTTATCAACCATTGAAGCAGAATATATCGCCCTATCTGAAGTTGTGAATGAAGCATTATAGCTTGAAGGTTTTGCAAAGGAACTGAAACTTCAAGGTCGAGCTATCATTGCTAAATGTTATAGTCAAAGTGCAATAAACCTGTCGAAGAACTCAGCCTATCATGAGCGAACCAAGCACATTGATGTGAGGCTGCATTTCATCAGAGGGGTAATCGAGCGTGGAGAAGTCCAAGTGCTGAAGGTTTTGACAAATCATAATGCTACTGATATGATCACCAAGACGTTGCACATTTGCAAGTTTTTCCACTATATGCAGTTGATAAAGCTGCACAAAGAAAGCTAGTTTCTTGATGTTATAGAGTTAGATCCAAGGTGGAGATTTGTGAGATATTGGATCAAGTTTTAGTATGGTCGAAGTATGCTTGCGAGTAATGTGTGCTGTAGTCGAAGTTTATTCTAACATGCATTAGTCAATATTGCTAGGTTTGTTAGAATGTTGAACTGGGCCTTGCTTGTAAGCCCAATTGTTTAAATTAGTTTGTACCCTAAGTTAGCTTGTAATGGATAATTGTTAAAAAGCCTATTAGGTTAGTGTGCTAATTTTCTTATAAATATCATGCTAGTCTCTCATCTTGGTATAAGGAAAAACAGGAAGATAAAATCCTAATTCAAGTGAGAGAGGTTATTTTGTTATTCTTGTATACTTGTAATCTTGTTCTAAGAGAAAGGAAAGAATAACAGTTTATAACCAATCCTTGTTGTTTCTTGTTGTTTTACCTTGTTTTATTTATTAACCCTAACCCTTGTGTGTTTCTTGTCCATAAAGAAACAATTTATACTTTGTTTCAAGGCATCCTATTCACAACAAGATGTTTGCTTGGATTCAAGGAAAAAGGTAAAGTTGGAATAAAAGTAAGATTTCATTCACTTACTGCAAATTCAAGATACAATGCATATTTCTTGATATACAAGTTAAAAAATGGATTACAAGGAAAGAGGATAAAAAATTACATCTTTTGGATATAATTGACTTTTTGGTCACACAACTGACTTTTTGGTCAATTGTTGACTCTTGGTCAATGGTCGATCATTGAGTCGGTTTTGACTCATGAATTTTTATAGAACTATTCTACAAGCTTTTGATCAATGGATTCCTCATCATTCATCACAAATGAATCATGTAACAGTTATGTCAAGTACTAATTTCCAATAAATTTTATCTTCCATCAAGTTTCACATCTATGGTTTGTTTTTCACTTTTCAACATTGTTTCAAACCCAAAAATTCAGAATTTAATATGAGTTTACACATTAAAAAAATGCTTATTTTAGACATAAAACCACTTCTCAAAAGCATTTCAAATTATAGGATGATTCACTAAAAATTCAAGCCAAAAGTGGTAGAAAAATCAAGAAAAAAACATCCAACTTCAAGTTAATTACTAATGAACATTTGCCTTACATCCTAAGTTGGTATTTTTGCTAAAATCCAACACCATTAGTCTCTAACTACCCTTAATTACCTATTTCTCCACAAGTCATCCATTTTCCTAATTACCCCTAACTTCTCTAACTTCCAAACTAACACAACTTGCAAACAAACATAAATCTCAAACTTCTATTTTTATCATTCAATCTCAACTTTCCAGGAAACATTGGATGTTTGCGGGTTGGTGGAAGCTACTGTTTTGTAATTTCTTATTAGAGAATCAATTATTTTTGTATGAGACACATAAACTTGAAAATAGTGATTTTTTAATTCTTAACTATTAATTACATATGAATATATCATTAGAAGCAATTTTTTGTCACGGTCCTGAATGTGTGATTATTTTTTCATGAATCAATATAAAGAATGTGAATCGATTGATTCTTTATACACTTTGTTTTTCACCTTTTCGATTGATTCTTCTAAATTCGTGGCTCATTTACAAAATTTTATCGCACATTTGGATTCATTGCGAAAAATCGATTCTGGTGATATATAATTTGCATATTGTTTATTTGATTTAATACTTTTTAGTAGATCGAAATTCATGAACGTTTGCAAAATTAATGAACAATTAAATAACACAAATGGAGAATGTACATGATTATGACACATGTCACTGCTTTCCCCCTCTCTCTCAGTACCACAAGGCGCAATACTATTGGTTTTGCATAACATATAAGACAAATCGCTAAAGACAAAAGGAGAATAAAACGAAACTCATTATGTCAGCCTTTTTTTCCATTGGACCTTATTCTAATTGCTTTTTACACTCCTAAAATGACCCGTTTTCCTTTTTACTTTCTTTTCTTATTTTTTTCATTACCAATTTATTTTTTACCCAATTTTAATTCTAATTACAATTTTATATTTTATGCACCATTTATAATTTAATTTTATCACATGTATAATGTAACACCCTTCTAACCCCACATAAAAATACATAATTAATCAGAGTAAATTAACATGCTTTCACAAAAGGGCGTCACACATTTTACAAATCTCAACATCCACCTGTCATACTCATGTAACATTGAAATAGATAGCCATGCCATTAATTTTTCATCTTGCATGTAGCAGCGGATTCAATTAATTTACATAAATCCCTTCACAGAATATTCATGTTCATCACATAATCATCAACACTTAGGCACAGAGGCCATTATCACATATTTCAAATACATTTAAAACACAACTTAGAATACATGATATATCTCTAAGGCATAAACCCAACGATCCCAGTGTTACATAACCAGAGCATGACTCGACCCAACATAATTAAAATATTAAACGACTGTACCAGCAGAGACCTCGCAACTACTAGCAGTACAACTCTAAGATACCTGCACGATGTCATAAAGGACATCATTCCAGTAGAAGGGTGAGAAACATTACCATAATAATCAATGCACATAATCATGTATAAATGCACAAGTACATAATACATATATCCCACCTTTCCACAATGCATATTAACACAATAACAAAGCATATAATATATTTCTATAACATAGAATATCCATATTATACTTCTTACCCCAATACATCACCATTCACTAACATACATTACAATATATATATATATATATATATATATATATATATATATATATATATATATATATATATATATATATATATATATATATATATATATATATATATATATATATATATATATATATATATATATATATATATATATATAACCAAGCATCTCATCATGCATACATTCACGATTCACTCATACACATCGTTATCTACATATAAACAAATATGGATAATCATCAAGCATATTTAACATGCGTACATCCACAATTCCAATCAATCCATAAAAACCTACAAAATATGTTCTTTTCATCACCAATTCACATAAACATTCACATTCATGTTTATTACGCCAATGCACCATATGAAGATGATAAATGCAACTCATAGAGACCGACTCACGACTCTATGCAGATGCAAATGTGGTACCGACTCATTTCAGCCGGTTCAATTGAAGAACCAAAAATAACCATCGCTCACACCCCACATGGGCACACGAGGTTCTGCAGATTCTACGCGGAATCAAATATAACCATCGCAACATACGAGGTTCTGCAAATCCACCGAGGGATCAATAAATAACCATCGCTCACACCCCACAAGGGCACACGAGGTTCTGCAGATTCATCGAGGAATCAATAAATAACCATCGCTCACACCCCACAAGGGCACACGAGGTTCTGCAGATTCACCGAGGAATCAATCAACACCAGAATGCATACCATGATGCTTCACATGCAACATGACTCATGACACTCTTGAAATGCACACATGTTTACAAACATACTCATACATTCATCACATTAATCACATATATTAATTATGCACTCATAATATTCAAACATGGTTCACATTTACAATCATCATACATCACATACCAGCACGTATATTCAATATGCTTTCAATATATATATATATATATATATATATATATATATATATATATATATATATATATATATATATATATATATATATATATATATATATATATATATATATATATATATATATATATATATCACAATGCATATATACATATGTTCATCATTCATCTCATATCGCTTCATTCTAGATTCACATTTATAACTCACAATTCAATAATTCATACACATCATCATCCTTCCCACAACAATGATGTTTATGCCATATGGCTCATATAAAACTCATCAATTAACACCAATCCCTTTTTGGAAGTATGGGTACATCACTTATACCCTACCAGGAACAACATCTCAGTTATTCTACCCCGGTAATTATTCCACCAGGAATGACATCTTAGTCATTTTACCCCGGTGTATACAACCACGTCACTATACCTCACTAGGAATAACATCCTGTTATTCTACCCCAGTGATTACTCCACTAGGAACGACATCTTGCCATTCTACCCCAGTGAGTACGACTCAACACATATACATATTTCCAACATCCTTCTTACATTACCAAACAATGCGCACGTACTCGCCATATATATATATATATATTCTCATGCATTTTTCACCCACCATCGCATACA
Source organism: Lathyrus sativus (assembly GCA_963859935.3). Lineage (NCBI taxonomy): Eukaryota > Viridiplantae > Streptophyta > Magnoliopsida > Fabales > Fabaceae > Lathyrus > Lathyrus sativus. Next base: position 505,561,810 of record OZ012741.1, on the reverse strand, counting down.
AGCAATATACACTTACAAATATCGTGCCAAACGACAACAAACTCAATCACATTCATCATGAATTTCAATCAATTTAAACAATGTATCACATATGCCAAAAGGCCACAAATTCATAATCGATTCATAATCTAGGATTCACGCCATACGGCTACCCACAGCACATCATATAACAGCGCACAAGCTATACGTTACATAATTATATCAAATATGTCAACATTGGATGGAACCAACCAAAATAAAACAAATGATGTCACACTCGCTGACCTTCGCCTGGCGAAGCCTCTGGCGAACCTTCGCTACTTCGTTCTCCTGGCGAACTTGCCAGCGAAGACCACTGGGAGTTATTCTGGAATTACTCGCTAGCACACTCGCCTGGCGAACCTTCGCCACACTCATTCGCCTGGCGAACTTTCCAGCAAAGACAGGGTGTTTGTTGCTGACTTGGTTCGCTGCTGCTCGTTGGGCTTCGCCTGGCGAAGCTTCGCTGCCATTCGTCTGGCGAACCTGCAAACTCAGAACTTCCATGGCTGTCCAAAAGCTCAAACCTCACAAACCGACCGATTTTATCCAAATCAGTTCCAGTAGCACGGCCCACTCATCCCCTGACTATACTACACCATCTATTCTAAATTTTAACCGATAAAACTCAGTTTCTACCGATTAAACTCATTTCGACCTAAAATGGAAAATGTAGGAAACACCCAACAAATCCAAACACACACATACATAATCATACACATTGATTAAGATAGTAAGATTTCACACCCTTACCTCGATTAATCGGAAGCTAGAGGATGTTCTTGATGATTCTCCAAGTTTCCTCTTTTTCTCCTCCTTTTCTCTTCTTCCTCTTTCTTTCCATTTCTTTTCTCTTCCTTCTTTCTTTTCTTTTTCTTTTCCACTTCCTCATATATATATATATATATATATATATATATCTTTCCCTTTATTTCTTTCTAATATATTCTCTCTGTCAAAACATCTATCAATCCATTTAAACAATAATCTAATTATTCAAATAATTAGAATAATCCAAATAAACCAATTAATTAACACAAATAATTAATTATTGAAAATTGGGCTGTTACATATAATAAAACAAAAAACTATTTTTTTCTCCAAACTCAAAAAACCTTAACGAATATGATGCGAATTATTTCCATTTCATTAACTCTTCTACATTTTTGTTTAGTCACTTAATTAATTTTTTTGATTAATTAATTGATTAAATACTTGACAACACTAGGAATTATTTCCATATGACACTGTAATTTCACCATGTCATTTTCTCATCTATTCAAACTAAAGCCCATTTTTACAAATCAATTCAAAAAACTTAAAATACAATTAGAATTGTGCGTCATAACTCTTAAGAGATGGAGAAGGATGAGAGGGATATATTCCTACCCTTGTTATGAATATCTTTAAATACAAGACGTAGGCCAAAGTTATTCAAAGTGTTTGCCTCCATTCATATACTTTAGCGCAATTCAAACCAAGATAATTTTCTCAAAATTAAAATCAACCACAACCAATCAAAATTATTTTTTTGCCTTAGGACATTCAAAAACCTTTCAAAAAGAACATGCTATTTTTGTTCTACCATAATACATACAACGATTAAGCCTCTCATGCACGAGCATACAAGCTACGTTTAACTGCTAAAATACGATCCAAGCGCATCCGTTCTACCGCCAGCAAACAAATGCATAAGTCTCCCATGTGCGAGTATACAATCAACGTTTAGCTGCTAGAATGCGAACGTTAACATTATTCAATAAAAATAATAAACACATCTGTATTTCCTACCCCGAACTAAGAAGCTCTAATTTTCTCATTTCACTATGGGAATATGTAGGCAGAGGATTTCAAAATCTTGGCGAGCACACTAATTAATTTTTTTCCATTAATAAAAATGAATCGCAGATAACCTTTAGAAAATTACACACATCCATACAAAGAACAATTAAAATGGTTCTCGTTGAGTACAACGGGTGTGAAGGGTGCTAATACATTCCCTTTACATAAACGACTTTTGAATCCACTCTTGGTTGCAACGACCATTTTCTTTATCTTTTGGGACTTTATCGATACTTTTACCTTTCCTTTGGAATAAATAAAGTTTGATGGCGACTCTGTATTTTTCGCATAGCGACACTTGGTGACTCTTTTGGGAATTAATTTTCCCTAAGGATGTCAATCCTAGTTTTTTTTGTTTCCTTGCATGCTTGGGTGTTTATCTTTATGCTTTACGTGATTAATTGCTATGTTATTTATTGCATTATTTTATTGCTTTAAATATTCATTTTCTGTATATTTTGGATATCTATTGTTTTCTCTGTTGTGGGCTGGGATGTTGATACGTGAGAGAAGCTTTATACCCGAGCTTGAGCATAAACATAGGATACTATTGTGGCAAGAGTCGTGCTGACTTACTTGGAGTTAGTCCTCAATCATGGTCAACACGAGACGCCAGACCTAGAGTAGATCTTTTTTGGAGCATCATTATCTGATGAGTCAGTCGTCTCTGGCAGTGGTATCTCAAATTGGGTTTATAACTCTAGAGACCTTTTCTGAAGACTAGTTCATACCTATAAGGGGATATTGGTTTTTGCAGGAAATCAAGACCCTAGATACCTTGATCATCATGTCTCCGTCAAACCTTTGACCTTGCGTCGAGCAATATATACAGACTATCCAAAATTTGTTGTACTTCTAACCTACATTATCGCGTACCATTATTGCATCATCATGTATATACATAACTTTTGAACCTGAATTAAGGCAACGTCAAACCTTTCAATTTGTGATGTTGCATCTTATTTCATCACATTATCAATAAAAAACTAATTTAGCATGTGCATTTCCCTGAAAGCATAAAAACCTTTTTGCATACGTTCATGCATCATTTTGCATTTCATAAATCATAAACATAAAAAAACCCTCATACCACCCATTTCTAACCAACTAGTTGATTACCTATTATACGCTAAAAAATGGAAGCATGTCTAATTTCACTATGGAAGAGCTTCAACGAGGCCAATAACTATTGAGGGAGGAGGTTAACCAACTGAGGACTTAGATGAGCCAAGTTATGGAAATATTACAAACATTGATGAGAAAAGAAGAAAATCTCGCACCAATTACTATGGCAGGGATGATCACTCCTCTACATCTGCCTGGTTCTACCTCATGTCTTGGGATGCCTCATGGATATCATCCGCAACAAGCATATGCAATTCCATTCAGGCAGTAACCAGTTCAGTATCAGCAGTCGTATGTCCTGCAGCAGCAAGACCCCCATGCTCAAAAAGGCCAGAAAAGACCAAGGAGGACATAGAGACAATTTGACCCAGTTCCTATGCCATACGGTCGACTTCTCCCACATTTGATCAATAGCTCATTAGTTCAACTAAAAGAGGTAGGACTTCCTCCAACAACTTTTCTTCCTGGCTATGTCGCGAATTCTAGGTGCAAGTTTCACTCAGGCTCACTAGGGCATACGATCGAGGATTGCAGAGCTCTGAAGCACAAAGTGCAAGACTTGATCGACTCACAGGCTATCACATTCATGCCAAGTAGTCTGAACAAACTGAACAATCCTATGCCCACTGCATGTGGACACAACTGCAATGCCATAACCAATGCAAATGGAAGCAAGGATAGACTCAAAGAGGTTGCATCCATTGAAAGAAGTTGAAGAAGAACCTCATTAGGGACTATCACTTCAACTTCTAAAATCATGATAATTCCAATCTATGGATGGAAAAATAAGGCTAATCATGTCAACAATCATTAGACTGGCCAATCATTTTCATTTGTAATTTTGTTGTTTGTCAAGTAAAATTTCACTTGTAAAACTCGTTCGTTTTTGAAGGATAATAATAATGTAACGAATATGCATGTTTTGAATAAATCCATTCATGTTCACTGATACTTTATTCATCAATATCAAACTCTTATTTAAGAAAAAATCAAAAGGAGAATGATGAAATCAAAATACACGAAACTACTGGTTGTATGCTTTTGAATAAAACTTTGCTGACGATGTAAGGCATTATTTCAAATCCCTAAACAACGAAGATATAATGAAGATAATCCCTAGTAAACCCCTTTGAGCCTAGGAGTAGAAGTTTCTTTCGGTACGAAAATCTGAGGATCAACCACATCTTATCCCTCACGTGAGGTTGAAAAACACAAATGGTTGTCCCTCACCGACAAAAGGAGCGAGGCACTCACAAAACTTCATAAAATCAAATGAACAAAAGTCACATGATTTGCTACCAAAAAAATGATGAGAAATGCACACAAAAAAAAAACAAGAGGGAGAAAAGCTCGCTAAGTCAAAAACTCGGAAACAAATGACTTAGGCAAAAATTAGGACATCCTGGTAGACTGCAAACTCAAAAAATCAATCTACATAAAAATTTGGGAAAGAAAAAACAAAAGGAAAAAGAAATGATCAAAAGAAAAAATATCCTTAATAAGAACAAACTCGTGTGACTACAATTAGTGGGTGACTGCCACTCTAAAAACCTCTGTGTTCTTTCACCGCCGTTTCTTCCATTGAAAATACTTTTAGAAAATAAATCCTTATGTCGTATTAGATGAATGTATGACTGGAGAACATAAATGAGAATGCTTGGGTTAAAATAAAAGTTTGAGACATAAATCCGTTTTTTCTGAAACCGTGAACCAGACCATGTTACAACCCTTAAAAGACCTAATTTAGGCAAGGTTTATTTTGAAAGCATACTATGTCAAATCGCGTCAAATATGACTCATAAATATTTGCCCGTCATTTGTATCAACATCGATATGACATTTTGACTAGTAAACACTAAATATCACTTGGATTTCAAATTTGGCATAAGCATATCGTTAGAATTTTCATCCTCAAAATAAACAGCTTTAATCGCGAGTAAGAACCCGACATCAAGAAAGTTTCCACAATAGGATAGGAAGGTTGCTCAAACTAAGGGGAAACACGCCTAAGGACTATGTGAGCAAGGGCCAACCATTCAAATTGATCACACCAAGGGGAAAAACATCTGAAAACTACGTGAGCAGAAGAACAAGCAACTTCAAGATTCAGTTAATATGGGGAAATTGCATAGAGATTCGACAAATCTCTCTAAGAGACGGTTAATTTAGGGCATGTAGCTTCAAAACACTAAGGGAGGACATATCAAGATCATCTATGATAAGGTTTCTTCATAACTTGTGACTGGGATGAGACGGTTAATTTAGGGCATGTAGCTTCAAAACACTAAGGGAGGACATATCAAGATCATCTATGATAAGGTTTCTTCATAACTTGTGACTGGGATAGTCTATGCAGATACCCTACAGATTGGGGCAAGACTGTCTATAGAGGGACGTCTCTTCTTCATACTTTTGAAACTACTCAAGCAAGTTCTGTCATGCACCGCTAAGTTCCAAAAGAATATCGAGAAATCATGATAAGCACGTCACATAACCTTTCAACAAGAAGTCTTGTAGCAAAGCAAGACACTTTCCAATTTCAACCATACTTGACTCTCCTCAAAGATACTTGTTGGACTATCAAAATCGTTACATAAATCATCACTACGATTTAATCATGTTGTTTCGCTCATGCATATCATGCATCTGACATAACAAGAAGCCTTATAACCCGAACAAGAAAAAGCAAATCCCAACCTTGTTTGGCGTCTCAAAAGGCCCAACTTGCTTGCAATCTCTTAAAGCCCAATTTTTAATGGAACCTTCGAAGCCCAACCTTTACCGACATCTCCAACCTCGGTTGCCACCCAGTAAGGCACAATCCTTATTGACATACTAAAAAAAACCTAATTCGTCGGCAACCAAAAACCTTGATTTCGATTGATAAAACCAATGTTCATTGGCACCTTAAATTCTCAACCTTCATCCCTTTTGATAAAAATCGTCCGACCCGACATAGCCTCTACATACCACAAAGTCGAGCATTACATTGACATCTTGCATATAGTAATCATAATTACATAGCATTGCATCACTAAAGCATGTAGAATATCCATCAAAATAGAGCATTACAAAATGCAAAAGTAAACATGCATGCTTAGCATAAAGTTAGAGTCAAGCTTTTCTCAAAAGCATACACAAATCCTTAGTTGAGATAATACTCCTCCAAAGAGAACGTCATCCCCCCAAAACTCCTTATTGATATCCCCAATAGGGTTCCCTCAGAGTATTCCTTCCTACTTCCCAGTGACTTCTTGTCCTTTGCAAGTTCACATTGCCTTTTCTATGGGAAAGGTCTCCTTACTTACCTTTTATAAGTCCTCGTTACCTATTGCATGAGAAATTTATCCCCGTTAAAACCATGGATCCTGAGTACAAAATAAGGGACTGGACGTAGGTCTTACTCCCTTCTCGGTTATTTGGACACCTGACGTAGGTTTGGCAGATCCAAGTGATTGCCATATTTCGAGAACTTCATCTCCGCCGTTGTGTCTGTGAGATATCAGGACATTCTTTTGCCTTTTGCAAGTTCCCTTTGCCTTTTGTATAAGGATTATCATCTCCTTTACATTTTCCTTTTGCAAGTCCCCCATGCCTTTTGCATGGGATTCAGCTTACCTTTTGTAAGTACCCGCTGCCTTTTACAGAAGAAATCCATTTTATTTCATACTTTCCTTTTGTACGAGTCTTCTCACTTATAAAGTCTGTAACATCTGCTTTTTCATCCATTGCAGCCAATCTCAATGACCACAACGTCAACTAAATTCTCAAAGAAATCCTCAATAGGTTTGTCCTCAATGTGAGTTACGTCAATCAACCGTTTTAGACATCTTTATTTCCATAATGGGTGCAACAAAAAGAGATCCATAAGGGCATGAGTTTGCTGAAGTTTTTAATTTTATTATATGTCTGAGTTTATTTTTAAATTTACAAAATATAGACTAAACTAGTACTACTATTTCACAAGAACTATAAATTGAAAAAGACGAATTTATATACTTAAGTCAGAAATAAACTTACTTTTCCATGTGATTAATTCAAAAATTAGTTAAGTAAAGATTTCAGCAAATAAGTTGAGAATTTTCTGTTAGGGATATAATTGCTTAGGCTGACAGGACCAATGATTCATCACACTATTTGAATGTGAAAAAGAAACTTAACAATGAATATGCATAAGGTAAGAAAAGAATAAACAAAAACATATTCATCTTTATTGTGAATTTGAGCATTAATTTATGCTTAAGTAATTTTTTAACTCTATTATTCACTTGATGTTTTATGTTAATAGTATGTCTCTTCTTCATTAGTTTACCACATCTTCACTCACACTTGAATTTCTCAATAGCAATAAAATGTTATTCAAGTAAAAGTAGAGAAGAAAAAACTTGGAGGATTAGACCAAAACTCGAAGATAATACAATGCAAATCAAAATGATTGGCCACCAGCCTTATTAATAACATTATCAAGGAAAATCCTTCAAAAGGGGAGAATAGGTACGGTTCAAATACAAGAAATAATCATTGCTTAAAACATGATCCCATAAATTATTTAAACATCGCCATCCCACAACTCTTCCAAAGATTTGTAAGGTCCATTTTCAAATATGAACATTTCAGCTTTTAAGGTTCTCATTTGAGAAATTTGATTGATTTTGTCTGACTCTTCCTGACTCAATTCCCAATCAAATATTTCAAGGTTTTGTTTCATCCTCTCCTTGTTGAAGCTTTTCACAATGGCAGTTACTCCATGCTGGTATATCCATCTTAGTACTATCTGCATAATATATGTAAACCTTATTAAAATCTTAATTATCTAAACATATTTCAAAGTCGTCATTGGAGATAGTTTGCAATAAAATAATGATTTCAACCTGGGGTACACTCTTGTTCTTAGCCTCAGCAATTTTGTGCAGAATTGGATTATCCATCACTGCAGCTGAACCCCAAGGATCTTTGTATGCTCCTAGTGGCGACCATGCACCAACATGAATTCCTTTTTGCTTGCAGAATTCTCTGAGTTTTCCTTGATTCCACGACGGGTTCATTTCCACCTAAATACAAATAAGAATGTGTAACATGAAGATTTGTCATGTCTATAAATACGGACAAAAATATAGTGTATTTCATGTTTATGTGAGAATGAATCAAATCAAATAGTGCTAAATTCTTATACCTGGTTAACTGCTGGAGTGATTTTGGCATTTTCTAAAAGTATGGAGAGCTTTTTGGCACCAAAGTTGCTAACTCCAATAGATTTTGCTAAGCCCAATCTATGAACCTCTTCCATAGCTTCCCATACTCCTTTTATGTCAATGGGAATCATATCCTCAACTGTAAAGTTTAAGCCTACAACATCTTGTTTGAACCTTACTGGCCAGTGAATCAAATAGAGATCCACATACTCTAAACCCAGATTTCTAGACAATTTAACCAAAAATAAAATTAGTCAAGTAATAAAAAGAAAAAGCTTAGAAGAAGGATAAAAAAAAGATAAGAGAAATATGCTTACTTGAGGGTGGTTTTGAGAGCTGGGAGAACAAGGTCATGGTGAGCATCAGTACACCATAACTTGGAAGTAATGAACAGTTCGTCGCGACTTTTAACGAGGCCTTCCTCTAAAGCCTTGGACACAGCTTGGCCTAGAAGTTGTTCAGTATTATAGAAAGCAGCCGTATCAAAATGTCTGTAGCCAATTTTAATGGCATCAATCAAAGCTTCTGGAGGAGGAGGAGTTCCTGTTCCATATCCTATCGCCGGCATCTTTTCTCCTGAATTTAGAACCACATCTGGAACACTATTTGCTGCCATCTTCTTTTGTTTTTGTGTTGGTTTAATGCACAAGTTTCGCAAAACTCACAATTTTCTGTTATGAATGTTAACTTTGAGACTTGAGTTTTGGCTATAAATAATAGTTTAAGACATAAAGAAAGTATTATTTTATTATATTATTGATTATTGAATATAGAACATTATTGAATATTGACTATTCGTTGCCTAATGAGCAAAGCAATGATAAAAGCAAGATAGTGAATGATAGTGCATAATATGTATTCACATTCAAGATATGGCACAGGGTAAATTCTTATGTATCCATCATAAGTAGTTGAATACTGGTATTTTAGTGTAAATTATTTTTAAATAAAAAAAAATGATATGGCACTAAATTATCCAATTTAATTGGTTAAAAATACCTGTACCCAACTAAATTAAAGGGTATCTAAATATTCACCTGTATCCACATTAGAGATAGGGTTGAATTTGTCAAGTTTGAAAGACTTGGTTCATTGACACAGGGTTGTATTACAACTTAAATGACAAAAAAGTCTAAAGTTTCACGACTGAAGTAAAGGATGCTTGAATTTAAAAACACGTTATTAAAATCTTAGTTGACTGAACATATTTCAAAGTTATCATTGAAAATAATTTGAAATGATATAATGAGAACATTCTTCGTTCTAGCCTCGTCAATTTCAGACATAGTTGAATTTTCCATCATAACTGCAGGCGAGCCTTTAATTAGTTGATATTTATATATTTAATAAATAATGTAAGAGTAGTTTATATATATATATATATATATATATATATATATATATATATATATATATATATATATATATATATATATATATATATATATATATATATATATATATATATATATATATATATATATATATATATATATATATATATATATATATATATATATATATATATATATATATTGGAGTATTAGGGTACTCCCACCCATATACATTAAGAATCCACCTATAAATATATATATATATATATATATATATATATATATATATATATATATATATATATATATATATATATATATATATATATATATATATATATATATATATATATATATATATATATATATATATATATATATATATATATATATATATATATATATATATATATATATATATATATATATATATATATATATATATATATATATATATATATATATATATATATATAGTGGAGTATTAGGGTACTCCCACCCATATACATTAAGAATCCACCTATAAAAATCACAAGGGGATATAAATCACTCGTAATAATTACACTGAATTTTATCCTTAGTTGCAATCCCTAACCACCACAACGAAACAAAAATGATTCTATTGAAAATTGTTCCCGAATCGCACACCTCGTCATTGAATATCAGTTGATTCCTTGATTGCCATAAACACCAACTAATAGCAAATTAGATGCTGCAAGCATTCGGATTATTACATTTACTTCTCATGCTCAAGAACCATGCCAACCGAAATTTACAGCAATCTTCTTCCATAACCCAAGTGATACCAACCCATTCCATCACCAGCTTCCACACCAGCCTACTTTCAACACAGTCACAAATGATATGTTTCGAATCCTCATTAACTATAAAGCAAAACACACACACACCAACTCATGAACATTATGAATTATACCTCTCGCTCCAAGGTTGTTTCTTGTTGGCAATCTATCAATCAACAACCTCCAACCGTACACCTTTACCTTTAACGGCGTGTTAGTGTTCCACATCAACTTGAAAGCCTTCTTGAGCTCCTCGCGCACAACAATTGTAGTAGTTAGTTTTGAAAGTCTATCATAGAAAAACGCGACAGTAAACTTCTTAGAACCATCCCACAGCCAGCTTTCAATGTCCACCGCGCTGGCATTTGGAGCAATTTCCCATAATAGAGCTACTAGCTCTTCACATTTAGCATCAGAAACAACCATCTCAGCTAGGCCTGACTTTTCAATCTCCCACTGCCACACATTATCCTGCCAAGACCCCACGTCCTTAACTATAATATGTTTCCTATCAGAAATTTTAAACAGATGTGGAAACAAGATCTTTAAAGGAGCTGCACCAAGCTAGTTGCTTGACCAAAAAGAAACATTTTCACCACAACCCAATTTCACTGCTAGCGACTCATTGAAGGAACCATAGCTCATATCAGTCCCCAAATTCATGAGGTCGCTCCACCAAAACGACTCACATTTTCTGCAGCCCTGGTCACCAACATTGAGAATTCTTTTTGCCATGTCTCCATATTTGTGAACCAACAACCCCTTCTGTGAGGGCAAACTGTCTCACAACATAGGTTCTCAAGTTTCGATGATGACAAAGTACAACCTCAGATGAATTGGATTCGTCATGCAATACTTAACATATTACATCCTTCCTATATCCTTTTAAATCATCATATTTCATTACAATATAATTGATTGATGTATAGTCGTGACAAGATGCACGAAACAGCAAACATGTCAATTTTTGCATATTTTGGAGCTATGAGTCGACCATACAGTCAGCGCATGGATCAATTCATTTCCCACTGGTCAGCATACAGCAACCATAAGTCGACCATACATTCAGCGCATGGATCAATTCATTTCCCACTGGTCAGCACACAACAACCATGAGTCGACCATACAGTCAGCGCATGGATCAGTTCATTTCCCACTGGTCAGCACACAACAACCATGAGTCGACCATACAGTCAGCGCATGGATCAGTTCATTTCCCACTGGTCAGCACACATCAACCATGAGTCGACCATCAGTCAGTGCATGGAGCCTTGGCATTTTACACGAGTCAGCACACGCCGACCTATGGTTAACCGTTCGCGCGTTGACACAGTCAGTGCAGTATTTCCAATCTGTTTGAAATTCTATTTTGTTGGTTGATTTGCTTATTACTATAAATAAAAGTTTGTTCATTTTAACATAACAACATTTGACAAAATTGATTCAAGTGTTCAAAGAATAAGAAAGACTGAAATAGGTGTCCAAGATTCATCATCTTCATCTTCAACATCTCACAACACATCAATTACATACAACCATTTTTGAAGTGCCTTGTGAGTGATTAAAGGTGATAAGGTTCGAAGTCGAGATTGGGTAATCTGGTTCGGGTTGAAGCTTGCGACAGGTTCTTTCTTGAATAAAACCGTTAGGGTTTTGTCCTCCAAGATTGGTTTGATTTTTGGGGTTTTTTTGGACGAGATTCTTCATCAAGGGTCAGCTGAGCGAAGGTGATTGTGAAGATGAAGTCTTCATCAATCTAGTAGCGGATTCAGTGATATTGAAGGGAAGATCTCGGGTTCGATTCGTTGTAGTTGAGATCAGTCGGGCCGAAGGTTTGAAGAACTGAGGGTTATTCAATAAAGGGGATGGAATCGGAGTTTTATCAACAACGATCGGAGGACTTGATTCATCTTGAATCAAGGGGCAAGGAGTGGAAGCAACATTTAACGATTTGAGAATTCTGTTGTAAATATGATGTTCAATCCTTGTATAAACTGTTACATTCAACATGTGATATCTATTAAATCTATCTCAATTCTAGTTTTAGAATTGAGGGAAGACGTACCCCGAAGCGAGGACGATGGGGGAGCTGCCTCACCAAATCTTTGTCTTCTCTATTTTTCAGCATTTTCGTTTTAGCTTAAAAATAAGTGATTTTCGTATAAGCACTATTGTCTGTTAGACTATGGCACGGATCTAGAAGGGGGGGGGGGGTTGAATAGATCCCCAATTAAAATTTGAGTCGGCGCTACCAATTTAAAATTGGTTTTAAAAATGTTTTAAGTGCGGAAGCGGCCGAGGAAAAATATAGTCTAAAACGAACGGTTATTGGAAAACCGGATATATGTAAGCCTTTGGATTAATGACAATTCGAAAAAAATAGAATCACAACACAAATTCCACTTCTCAATTATTTACTTCAGTTGTAAGGATTCCTAGTTCCAATGATTCAAAATCAAACCAAAACTAGATACACAAGTAAGATAATTTTGGTTCAAGCATTATGTCAAACACTTGGTGTGCAAAAACACTCCAAGTGATATTTATATTGAGTAAGTGATTTCAACCAGCCTAGTACAATGTCTTGTTGTACTTTGGAGTTAAAAACAGAGTTTTAACCTCTTACTCAATTGATATCACAATTTTGACAATAGAGCTTACACAAATATTACTTATTTTGAGCTATAACGTAAATGCTGAAAATAGAGAAGACAAGTAATTTGGTGAGGCAGTTCCCCCGTCGTCCTCGCTTCGGGGTACGTCTGCCCTCAATTCTAAAACTAGAATTGAGATATATTTTATAGATATCACCTGTTTGAATGAACAGTTTATACAAGGATTGAGCAACAACTATACAACAGAAATCTCAATGTGTTGAAAGTTGCCTTCACTCCTTGCCCCTTGATTCAAGCTGAATCAAGTTCTTCGATTTGTGTTGATGGACCTCCGACTCCAGCCACCTTATTGAATAACACGTTGTTGTTCAAACCTTTGGCTCCGGCTGATCTCAACAACACCAAATCGAACCCGAGATCTTCCCTTCAAAATCACCGAATCCGCTACTAGACTTATGAAGACCACCTCTTCACAATCACCTTCGCTCGATTGACCGTTGATGAAGAATCTCGTCCAAAAACCCCCAAAATTCGAACCAATCTTGGAGGGTAAAACCCCAATGGTTTTATTCAAGAAAGAACCTGTCACAATCTTCAACCTGAGCTTGATTCTCCAATCTAGGCCTCGAACCTTATCACCTTGAATCTCTCACAAATGTATTTCAAAAATGATTGTGTGTAATTGAAATGTTGTGAGATGTTGAAGATGAAGATGATGAATCTTGGACACCTATTTCACTCTTTCTTGTTTTTGAACACATGAATCAAAAGAATGTCAAATGTTAGTAGACACAAGTGTTTAAACAAGTATATATAGTGCCAACATAATTCAGGACATAACAGTATTTCAAATATGAGAGGGAAGTATTTTAAAATAGATTTTCCGCGCGAACGGTTGACCATAACAGGTCTGTGCGTCGACGCATGGCCTGTGCTGTTTTTGAATTCTGGAAATTTCATCAGTGTGCGTCGACCATATAATCGGCGTGCGCTGACCCGTTGAAATCTATTTCCTTTGTGCGCCGACCCTATGGTCGACCCATGCCTTTACGCGCTGACCCGCTGGAATGTTGTTCCTTCATGCGCTGACCCTATGGTCGACGCATGCTTTGTGCGCTGACTGGTTTAGACTTTTTCTGATGCATACGTCGACCCTATGGTCGACCCATGTCCTGCAAGCCTGCAAAAATCCATTAGTTTGAAGTCTTTCATGCCTTTGGTGATGATTGCATTTTGTCAACACATAATATATTCATTTCAGAAGTTTTAAGCAAAGCGTAAAAGGATATGGTGGGTGATACGTTGCATCTGGTTTAGTATATCTGGAATTTATAATTTCCAATCTATCCAGGGAATTTGTCATCATCGAAACCTGCATTAACCAATGTCTTGCAGACTTGTGTGATATGTGGCGATTTGCCTCCACAATCTCCCCCTTTTTGATGATGACAACCTGTATACAACTAAAACACCAAATATGCAATGTATATACACAAGTATACACAATCTCCCCCTTTCTTTTGTACTATAAGGCTGTAGAACAGACATCCATCAAATGTAGTTAATATCCTGAACTGTTAATATACTGACTTGGCTTTGGTGTTTGCTTGCTACATTGTTTTCTCCCCCTTTGACACCATCAAAAAGAGAAGAAGAACGCATCAATTAACAGAGAACATACAATAGGTGATAGTTAATTACCAAACTTCACACATAAGCATGATAATGAACAAAAATATCTTGAATTAATAGATAATGACGAAAACATGTAACGCAGGTGAAAGTTCAGGCACACATAATACAAAAAAAAAATGAAAAGTACACATACGAAAACACATAAGCAAATATGAAATATGCAACTATGAATCTAATAACCATGACCCCGTCCTCGGCCTCTCCCTCGGTATGCAGCATCTGGATTGTGGTAAGGATCTGAGAAGTCCAGAAAGGCTTCGACGGACATGTTGAGATGACTAAGAGAGTTGGTGATTTCCCAATCTTGTCGCTCATGTGATTCAACCAGAGAGTCAATACGGGCGTCCATCCGAGTAGAAAATGAATTGAACCTTTCATTTTGGGCATGGAGCTCAGCTCTAATCTGCTCCATTTGAGTGTCTTGACGCCTCATGAAGTTTTGTTGTTCTAACCACATTGACTGCATCATATTAATGACTTCAGAGTTGTCCGAAGGCGGAGGCGGTGATGAGTGCTGAGAGGGTTGATAGTCTTGAGTGTAGCCGTGATATGGGTCATAAAATCTACCCAGGGTAGTCCAGCCTGTATATTGCCAATCGCCCCATTCTTGATTTGTAGAATCGCCTTCTTGTTCTTCTGATGGATATGAGTACTGGACCCAATTGGTATTTGTAGCCGTATCTTGGACTGGAGATTGATGATAATCTTGAGTCCCATAGATAGGTTCTTGTATCTCTGCATCTGGGTCGTCTTCTGCATCGCCGTCTTCACCTTCCTCTTCACTTTCTTCTTCACCTTGTTCATCGCTTTCTTCTTCACCCTGCTCTTCACTTTCTTCTTCATCAGAACGTTTACGAGGAACCGGAGGAATATTGGCCCGTCGAACAAATATGTATGAACGTCGTTCATCACACCAAAAATACCCCATCATTGCAAGGGTTTTGGTGCTAAATTCTTTATCCGAGGGGACTGAGACACACGGAAATGTTGGGTATACAACATTCGCAGCAGCAAGAATTTCCGAAATGAACGACCCATAGGCTAAAGCAGTGCCTCTACTTGAGTCTCTCAGAGCAAACATCCTGCTAGCAATATAGTATGGCCAGTTTATTTTGATCCTGTTTTGCAGTATATAGATGAGATGTACCTCAGCTTGTTCGACACGAGAGTCCACCCTTTTTCGGTCGTAGGATACGAGCGACGATCCACTGAAGGATGTGCTTCCCTGTATTGAGTTTCCCGGGTGTGACCGATCGAGGAAAAGCATCGCTGTTGACAATTGCATCTGGATAGGGTCGTTTTAGCATGCCATTCAGAGCGCTCTTAAATTCATAACCTGACACCGTACGAGTGTCAGTTACCTCATGAAGAGGTGGTGCATCAGCATCAACAGTCATATCAAAATATTTGTTCCATACTTCAGAATTTATATTAACCAGTCTATTTCCTACAGAAGTGTAAAAGTGTTGATCTTGAAAGTTACCTCGCAAATTTGTGTAAAACACCCTGACCAAATCCTCACTGTACTTTGTATTACATTCCAGGAAATTGACGAACCCTTGAAAGTCCAACAGGGACAGAATTCGGGTGAGATGCAAGCGCTCACTTGTTGCATGGTAGAAGGCATGTTGTGGAACTATGGCCCTTTTGCTGAGACTTTTGTTGAAGTTTTCAACAACAGGAGGATGAACAAGTGAAACAGCAGTAACAGGAACTGAAGCAGAGGATGAAGAGGCTCTTGATCTCTTACCGGTAGTTTTGCGGAGAGAGGAAGCCATTGATGATGATTTTTGGAGGAGTTTGTAAGGATGAACTTTGAACTTTGAAGAGAGTGATTTGGAATAATGTTGGAGAAGAAGAAGACTTAGGTCTTTAATAGAGAGAGGTTTTAGGGTTTTTGGGAAGAGGGAGGAGACAAGAGGACATACTAGGTGTCTAGATGCAATTTACAAGATGAATGCCATATCAAAACATCATAAGAGTTGTCTGCACATTAAATGTAGGGGAGTGGTGTTGCGGTGGAAATAGGATCACAAACTATTAATTAGTTTGAATCGCAATTCAATTCACAACCGCTCTTTGATTTATCCGAAGGAAAAGGTCAAAAGAGGGAAAACCTATTTTTGCATCGTAAACACAATGCGGGGAAAGATCTAGGGTTCGGGGGTTGGTTAAGATTAGGGAAGGTACTAGCACCCTAAACTTCTGTAGTACTCTACAGGAACCTTTTGTTCAGATGTTTACTATTTGCTTTATTTATTTGCTTAAGGTATATGTACAAAGGATTAAAAGTGAGAAAAGAGACCTAAGGGGTTAATTCTAAGTTTACTCGGCAAGACATCGCATCTTGTGCCTACGTATCCTTACGGGAGTGGAATCAGAGTAATCGTAGTTCCCCTCAAAAGGGAGGTTAGAGACTTCTTGACTGTGGTCAACGTCTCAAGGGGAATAAACGCATCTTAAGGGCACGCTTACGCGGAGTGTAGAAACTCCAAATCTCTACGTTGAATTGTTAAGTTGTAATTAGGGTTGAGTTAGGTTAGGGATTCCGCGGCGGGAAACCCTAAAATGAGCGCGGCGGCTCTTTGACCTAATGCTAGGGGTAAAGTTGTAATTTTGTCTGCGGCGAGACATTTATGGAAAATTAGGGTTTGTAAGGTGGTAAGGGTTTGAAGTTGAGGAATATTGACACGGCGATCAAATGCTAGACCTAACCTTCGGATATGTGTAGTGTGACAGAAATATTGCAAAGCATCAGCAGAAATTTAAATCATACATCATGCAGAAATTTAAATGCGAAAAGTAAACGCGATTATTAGGTTCGCGAGGTTACATATGAGAAGCAGTTACAATATAGTAATGAAATTTAAATAAACCAAACAGACAGGAAAGCCGCAGATGATGAACACTGTCAATAAGCAAGATTAGACGGCAATTGGACAAGTCAGGAGAAAAAGAGTAATATTGAAGACTTTTGTTATTTTGAAAGAGAGGTTAAATGAAAAAAGAAAGAGTAATGTTAATTATAAAAATAATTTAATTTTAACCTAAAAAAGTCTTAACTTATAAAAAAGATTTTTAAGTTATTTAGTTAAAAAAAGATTTTTTCATCACATGAAGAGAGTTTTTTTTTATTCATGAAAAAAAAAGGTTTTTTAATATAATAAAGAAAGATTTTTTTTTTCAGTTTTTATTTATTTTTCTTTTTAAAAAAAAAATCAAAATTTATACAAAGAAAAGTTTTTAAAAAACAGTTTTTAGTTATAAAAATCAAAATAAAATAAAAACATTTAAAAAACAGTTTATTAAAAAAAGAAGGGGTTGGGCCGGTACTTACTTCCGGACCCAACCCGATTGATGACAAACAAAAGTCACAACTAGGGTTTCATGACCCTGTTATCCCCGCGGCGCCGTTCGTCTTTCTCTCTTCCATCTCTCTCGACTTCCTCTTCTTTGCATGCCTCTAGGATGTACCGTCCGCCACTTTTTTCCTGCAATCACAACATGAACAGATAAACACTTGATCTCCCTACCTTTTTCTTTGATGCTAGGCTTGAACTATGGACGGTGAGGAAGAGCTTCAGCTCTCTGAGTCCGCGGGTTCGAGGAAGGTTTGATTGCCCGCCGTTTAAACGGCGAAGGTGATCTTCCTTCGTTTGGTGGCGCGGTTGTTGATGTTGGAGGCGATGATGAGGGTAACGGTCCTTCTGAGCCTCAACCACGCCGTTAGGGCTTCGTTCGTTAGGGTTTTCGCGACTTCGTTCGCGACGCCTAAGGATTGCTCGTTAGGGTTTCTGTCTTCTCCTCTTTCACAGGTGGTATCCTTCTATTTATAACTAACTTCTGGGCCTTTAATCCGTGTGGATTTGTACTATTTTTCTGAGATTAAATTCGATGATTCGATTTGATTTGATTTCATTTGGTTTTTCCAGATTGAGTTCCAATAGGAGCTTTTTCTGATACGATTTGGATCTCGCGCGAAACTTAGAACCTGATTGGGATTTCCAACTGATATGATTTTTCTGATTGATTTGTTTGATTGATTCAGATTGATTCAGATGGGGATGTTTCCTGATACGATTGGGATCTGACTCGAAACTTTCCATTTCCAGACTCGATTTGGATTGCCTCTGAATTCACTTGATCTGTTTGGTATCTGGATTAATTCGTTTGTTTTGTTTGATTTCAATCTGGACTGTATTGATGCGTTTTTCGATTTGTTTTTGATTTTCTGGTGCAGTCAGCTTTTCCTCTTCTTCTTTCAGAGAGGGCTTGATATTGAAGCTTCGGTTGAGCCAAAATTGTCGGGAAAGGTATATGGCAATGATGACATTCTGAGCCTGCTGGTGATACTTCTGGTTTTGACGCCGCGGTTACTTTTGACAGTTGTTGTGTTCTGGGCTTATGAACTGATATGGTTTTGTGACTTGTTTCACCTTCACTGATTGTTGGATTGTCTTCGAGATCGGTCCTTATTTTCGACGCTTGGTTGGGAGCTGGAGACATTCTAATTGCTTCCCTCCCGGCAGCTCGAGTCTCCGCCCAGTGATGAGTTTTCTGAGGGCGTGATTAAACACATCAGCTTGGTGTTGTTGATTCTGATTCGAACCACATTGCACTTGATTTCGTGATATGATTTGTGCTGTTCTGATGCAGTTTGATTATTGATTTTTTCAGATGCTGACCAGTTGTTTTTGTTCGAAGCGAGTTCCAATCGACTTGTTTTGTAATCCAATTTTGGTGCAATGGAGTTGGGTTCTTGTTTTCTGAACTGATGCAATTATGTGAGCTTATCCTTGCTCCTTCTGGTATGATTTGCGCTAAGACTCGGTGCTGTGATTTTGTGCTGTTGTCTACTGCAATTCAGTGTTTTTCGTGACTTGCCATCCGTATCGGGTGAAGCTTGCCCCCTAACTGACAACCTTTGGTATGTTTTATGCAGTTTGATACATTTTTGTGTGGACACTTCATTCTTCTTGCTCTATTTGAACTTGCTTTCTTTGTATTAACATGCTGTTACCTTTTTCTTTGGATCCTGTTGGGCATGATTTACAGGATGTTTCTGATGGCCTTTTGCGTATGAATTTGCCTTCTGAAATATTGTTTTGATGCAGTTTGTTTGGAATTGATGCAGCTTTGGCTTGCATTTCAATTCTCTTGTCCTGTTTGGACTTGACTTTCATTCTGTTTGGTAACAGATTTGTTTCTTTGGTGGCTTTTCATACTTGTATGGGCACGAGTTCCTTCTTACCTAGTTGTGTTTATGCTGTTGTACTGATGACGCTTGTGGCTTTTCAGGTGTTGGAAGAGAATGACTCAGACCTGCCGGCATCCGGGTCTGAATCCAGCTTGACTATGTTGCCTTACTCTCGTATCAGTTTTGGAAATCCAATCGCGGCAAAACGAATCAGTCCCGCTTCTTTTATTACTTCTATCTCTCGGATGTCCCGTAATGATAAGAACAGATACTATCCGATCTAACGCCAACGGCGCGGGCCGGTAACGGGGGGTAGGACGCAGCTTCGGTTGTGCCCCTCCCGGCACTCGATGATGACATTGTTCTGAGAGTGTCAAAAACATCTTCTAACATTCTATTCTGTTTTGTTTTGTTTCTCTTTGTGCAGGTTGAAATTGGAGACCTTACGGAGAAGCTCAAAGGACATCATGAAGGACATTTAGAAGTTCTAGGACTTAGGATTTTTTAGAGTCAATGTAATCTCTGTAGTTGTAATTTTACGGCAACTCAAATGTAAAATGATTCAAACCCTTTTGTACAATAACATTCTTATGCAATAAAAATTCCCAAAAACTTCCATTTATCCCTGATCATTCAAGCTTGCAATTGTTTATGTTTACTTCTAGTTATAAATTGCAAACACTTGTGAATAAATCCACAAATATTTAAATTCATTACTCTAGTCATAAAACATAAACACTCCCAAAGGATATTCTTATTTGCACTTGTCTCATTCGTAATCTCAAACTCATCATCTGATTAAAACTCAATTTAAATGCTAACCAACCGTTTCATAACCAAACACGGATGTGTACCGTAATCACAACAGTTTCAGCATCGCCAATAACACTACTCGTAATTGAATTCCACTGACCAAAGACTGTGAGCAACCATCCAATAATACCCCAGTAAAACTACGCCTTATTAACGGAGGTGTGCCGGGAGTAAGCCATGAGCAATAAGTCTTAAATCCAGTTGTGCTCGACAAACTTTAATATCGACCACGTCAAATTGGCACCTTGATATAATCAGACCTGGTGATAGGTAAATGCCTCAAAAATAGTGTATCAAACGCCTCAGAACTTAATAACAGCCCGTCTTCAAGGAATTAGCGGAATTTGCGAAAAATGACCAAAATACCCCAGGAACCAAATCTGCAAAACAAAATACCTCCATAACTTGTTAGCGGTTAGCAAATGCAAATATGAGATGCTATGCGAAACGACTGACTAAATATAAGGGTAAAATTTGGGGAATTACAGTTGCCCCTATTTAAATAGCTACACCGGACGATTTGGAGTGACAGAGACTCGAGGAATCGTGGTGGAGAGATTTAAATATAGATAACCGAAAATTTTGCCCTTATATGCGACGGTATGCAATGCTATGGACAAAGCGAGGACAGCTTAATGCAGATGATGCCATGAATATGATATGACGCGTATGCTGGAATGATGAATGTGAAAATGATGACAAACGCTACGAGACAGACGCTACGAGAAGAACACACTGGGGAAAACGACGTGCTGAGACACAATACAAACACTGGGGAATCCCAAAATGATAGTCAACTGGTGCGAACACGAGATTCTCAAATGGAGATGACACCTGTGAGACGGCCTCCACTGGGGAATCTAAAAATAAAACTGGATCACGTACGATTGCAAAATCGATTACAGAATGCTGGAGCATTGAGCAAAGAATAACATCCAAGCTTCTGTAAACTATCTCTCGTGACAGGATCAAACGGACTTTTCGGAACTCCGTAACAAATATACAGGGTAAAGACCGGCTGTATGCCAAAATAAATGGACTTTGATGGGAAATGCCCTGATAAGCTTCTCGCGGGGGGATTGTCACTCATCGTTGGAAGGGACTTACATGCCAAAATGGATAAGCATTCAATAAAGAGGCTGCTGCTTATCTGATAAATAAATCTTCTCGCATTTAAGGTCGGCGCCTGGAATACGATTTTGATTCTTCTCTTACTGAAGGATAAATAAACTTCTTCATGATTCAAGATCGTGCTCTCCTGAACATGAAAAGGGTAAACTGAACTTCCTCATACTTCAGAATCGTGCTCTCCTGAATATGATTCGGCCTTTTCGGGTAAATGAAATTCTTCATACTTCAGAATCGTGCTCTCCTGAATATGAAAAGGGTAAACTGAACTTCCTCATAACTCAGAATCGTGCTCTCCTGAATATGATTCGGCCTTTTCGGGTAAATGAAATTCTTCATACTTCAGAATCGTGCTCTCCTGAATATGAAAAGGGTGAACTGAACTTCCTCATACTTCAGAATCGTGCTCTCCTGAATATGATTTGGTTGTAAATGAATTTTTTCATACTTCAGAATCGTGCTCTCCTGAATATGAAAATGGATAATTGAACTTCCTCATAACTCAGAATCGTGCTCTCCTGAATATGATTCGGTTGTTTCTTGTAAATGAAATTCTTCATACTTCAGAATCGTGCTCTCCTGAATATGAAAAGGGTAAATCGAACTTCCTCATAACTCATAATCGTGCTCTCCTGAATATGATTCGGCTCTTGAAATTTCTTCATTCTTCAGAATCGTGCTCTCCTGAATATGATTCCGCTCCTTCTTTTACTAAAGGATAAATGAACTTCTTCATGCTTCAGAATCGTGCTCTCCTGAATATGATTCCGCTCAAAACCTCCCCATACTTCAAGATCGTGCTCTCCTGAATACGATTTGGTTCATACCTCCTATACTTCAAGACGACAGGTAAATGGAAGCCCAACTGCTCCATGGAGATGGCCATTTGCTGCGAGTCATAACGAAGGTAGGATCGGCTTCTTATTGATGCTGTAAGATGTAAAGTGTAAAGTGTTGTTGTAACATGTAGGATTGTAAAGTGTTGTACTGGTAGATTTTCCAGGCGTGAACTGGCGTGTATCTGTAAAGGATTGTAGTTGATTTTCTTGAAAGATAGTGCAAAATAAATGCACGTCCGGGTACAGTAATAACCTTCTCGGGCGAAAACATGCCGCATATCTGCCAAGGCATGGTGAAAATAAATGCACGTCCGGTTGGGATTGACGACCGACAAGACTGAGATTCAATCTAGGATCGAGCTAGAAAGAAGACTGGTAAACAAGACTCCATCGAGGGAAACGATCTCGAAGGATAAATATCTTATCCTGGTGAGGAAAGATAGCTGAAATAACCGTCATCCGCGAGGATCGAGCTCTGTGGGGAAACTGGAAACAAGTAAGTATTTTATGCTTAGGGCTGACAATCTATTTGAAGAGAATGGGCGAACCCAGTTATTCGGCGGTAACGACCAATGATAGAGACGCAAAGAACCTGTGAATACTAATGCATATGTTAATGCATATGTTAACATGAATGTATGTTGATGTTTATGTATGCAAGATGTTATGAAATGAGTATGTAATGAATATGTAATGAATATGTAATGAAAATAGGCATGTGATGCTTATACTCTTGCGTATGCTGACGAAACAGACTAGAGACAGGACGAGAGATGAAATAAACATCTCGACGGGGATACCCTGCGTTCTCTGCAACCAATACGTCAATCATGGGTAAGAAAGATCAATGGTAGAACCAAATCTAGTTTTAAAGTTCTGAATTCTCTGGGGAGAAGGTAATCTGCTTGGGTGCACAGTAACATGTCTTCACATGGGGAGAAGAGAACCTGAGGGATACTTTCGAGTTACCCAAGAAAAAGTTGTCAGCTTATAGTCTCGCTGGGGACTGTGTTAGAGCAATGGTTTGAAAGTGTTTCTGCAATACTGATATTTCCGGGGAGTGAAGAGATCCTTCCGAAATTTCCACTAGTCAAAGTAATTTGTTACATTTCAATTTTTTTTGAAAAACAGTTTTGAAAAATCTACAATGCACCTTTCATTTTCAAATCTTAGGAATAAACGCATTTTGCATAACAATAGAAAACAAAGAGCAATGCACCAAGGAATGTAAGTAACAAGATGGTATCTTTTATTAAAGGGCGGTAGCTCGCTGAAGGCATAGCTCCACAGATGATTATGTTTTGAAATTGGCAACATGGGAAAAGGTTACATTGAATCCAATGACGCCTACTGACACTAATAACTAAGACTAATCCAGAATCCTGCTTTGGGCAAGGATGAAAGAAGTGAAACATGGCTCGTATGCGGAAAGTGTATTCGAGATGATCAGTGTCTTCTGATGCAATGAAATGCCTTTGTCCCTAACTTTTGCCTGGACCGCCCTCTCGGGTTTTCAATCCACCGGGACGCTCTTTTTTGCCTAAGCCGCCCTTTCGGGTTTTCAACTTAGCGAGCTTTTTATTATTATTTCTTTTTTTTTCAACCCTTACTTTTGCCTAAGTCACCTTTTGCAGGTTTTCGACTTAACGGGTTTTTAAGCATAATATTTTCGGACTGCATCGGAATTCACGGGATGTGCTAGTTCTTCACCGTCCATTGTTGTAAGTATCAGAGACCCTCCGGAGAAAACGGTCTTTACAACAGATGGGCCTTCATAATTGGGCATCCACTTTCCACGCATATCTTTATGTACTGGTAAGATCTTTTTGAGTACGAGCTCTCCTTGACGGAACTCACGGATACGGATCTTCTTATCAAACGCTCTTTTCATCCGTTTCTGATATAATTGCCCATGGCACATGGCTGTCAAACGCTTCTCGTCAATGAGATTCAACTGATCTAATCTGTCCTGAACCCACTCAGCTTCCTCAAGTTCAGCTTCCATCAACACTCTTAAAGAAGGTATCTCTACTTCGATGGGGAGCACGGCGTCCATCCCATATACCAGTGAGAAAGGTGTTGCCCCTGTCGAAGTTCTCACTGAGGTTCTGTATCCATGCAAAGCAAACGGTAACATCTCATGCCAATCTTTGTAAGTCACAACCATCTTTTGCAGGATCTTCTTGATATTCTTATTCGCAGCTTCAACGGCCCCATTCATCTTAGGACGGTACGGAGAAGAATTGTGGTGAGTGATCTTGAAACTATCACACAGCTCTTTCATAGTCTTGTTATTCAGATTGGTGCCATTGTCAGTTATTATCCGGCTGGGGACTCCGTAACGGCAGATGATTTCTTTCCTGATGAAGCGGGCAACCACTTGCTTGGTCACGTTGGTGTAGGAGGCAGCCTCTACCCACTTGGTGAAATAATCAATAGCAACAAGGATAAAACGATGACCATTAGAAGCCTTCGGCTCGATTGCCCCAATCATGTCAATGCCCCACATAGAGAACGACCAGGGTGAAGACAAAACATTCAACGGTGATGGAGGTACATGCATTTTATCAGCATAAATTTGGCACTTATGGCACTTTCTAGCGTATTGGATGCAGTCAGCTTCCATGGTTAACCAATAATACCCAGCCCTTAACATCTTCTTGGACATAGCATAACCATTGGCATGAGTTCCGAAGGTCCCTTCATGAATTTCCTGCAGTAACATGTCCGCTTCCCGTTTATCAACACATCTGAGCAGGACCATGTTGTGATTTCTCTTGTATAACACACCATTACTGATAAAGAATTTTGACGCCAGTCTTCTCAATGTTTTCTTGTCCAGACCAGTAGCACCATCGGGATACTCTTGCTTGACGAGATAGTTCTTGATATCATGAAACCAAGGCTTTTCATCTACCTCAACTTCTTCGACCACCTGACAATAAGCGGGCTCGACTTTGCGCTCAATATGGATAAGAGGTGCTTCATTAACGAATTTAACTTTCCACATGGATGCTAACATGGCTAAAGCATCAGCAACGTGATTCTCGGATCTAGGAACATGCTCGAACTCTATTTCGTCGAAATATTTGATCAGCTCAATAATATAGTCCTTATAGGGGATTAACTTCTCATTCTTCGTTTCCCATTTGCCTTGTACCTGGTAAATAACCAAGGCTGAGTCACCACTTACTTTAAGAAGTTTGATTCGGAGGTGAATCGCTGCTTCGAGGCCAAGAATACATGCTTCATATTCCGCGACGTTATTAGTACACTCAAAGTCCAATCTTGCTGTAAATGGAGTGAATCCACCCTTCGGGTTCATCAAAACGGCGCCTATACCATGCCCATTGAAATTCGAGGAACCATCAAACATCATCCTCCACCAAAGACCTGGTTCTGGACCTTCGCTCGGATTTGGCTCTTCACAATCTCTTTTAATCAACAAAATATCCTCATCAGGAAAATCAAACTTAAGAGGTTCATAATCTTCAACTGGCTGGTCTGCAAGATAATCAGATAAAATACTACCCTTAATCGCCTTCTGGGGTACATACTGGATGTCATATTCGGATAACAACATGTGCCAACGGGCTAGCCTCCCGGTTTGAGCAGGTTTTTCAAAAATATACTTGATCGGATCCATTTTAGAAATCAACAATGTGGTATGACAGACCATATATTGCCGAAGGCGCCTAGCGGCCCATGCCAATGCACAACAAGTTTTCTCCAATGGTGAGTATCTGTTTTCGCAGTCGGTAAACTTTTTGCTCAGGTAATAAATCGCATGTTCCTTTTTCCCAGTCTCATCATGTTGTCCAAGCACACAACCCATAGACTTCTCAAGAACGGTAAGGTACATAAACAACGGTCTTCCAGGTACGGGAGGGATCGGAATAGGGGGATCTTGCAAATAACCCTTAATTTTCTCAAACGCTTTCTGACAATCGGGGTTCCACTCAACCGTATGCCCCTTGCAAAGTAACTTGAATATCGGCTCACAAGTAGCGGTCATATTGGAGATAAACCTGGAAATATAATTCAAACGTCCCAGAAAACCTCTAACTTGCGTCTCGGTTCGCGGAGCTGGCATATCTTGAATGGCTCGGACTTTGTCAGGATCCACCTCAATCCCTCGCTGGCTAACAATGAAACCAAGCAGTTTCCCAGATCTGACACCGAAGGTACATTTAGCAGGGTTCAATTTCAACTGATATTTCCTGAGTCGTTCAAACAGCTTCACCAAATGGTCTAGATGCTCCTCTTCACTCTGAGACTTGGCTATCATATCGTCCACGTACACCTCAATCTCCTTGTGCATCATATCATGAAAGAGAGTGGTCATAGCGCGTTGGTAAGTTGCCCCTGCGTTCTTCAAACCAAAGGGCATGACTTTGTAGCAGAAGGTCCCCCAAGGAGTAATGAAAGTAGTCTTCTCTCGATCGTCGGGATCCATCTTGATCTGATTATAGCCAGAGAAACCATCCATAAATGAAAACAACGCAAAACTGGCTGTATTGTCTACCAGTGTATCGATATGTGGCAGGGGGAAGTCGTCTTTCGGACTTGCTTTGTTCAGATCCCTGTAGTCTACACACATCCTAACTTTACCGTCCTTCTTAGGCACTGGCACAATGTTGGCAACCCAATCTGGATATTTTGCGACTGCCAAGAAACCTGCGTCCAACTGCTTTTTAACCTCATCTCGAATCTTCAAAGCCATGTCGGGTCTCGTTCTTCGAAGCTTTTGTTTGATAGGCGGACAATCTGGCTTAAGCGGCAACTTGTGAACAACAATATCCGTGTCTAGGCCCGGCATATCTTGATAAGACCACGCAAACACATCAATATACTCTTTTAACAACTCAATCAACCTCGGCCTAACCTCTGTCCCGAGCATTGCGCCAATCTTGACCTCTTTCTTGTTTTCATCTGTACCAAGATTAATTAAGTCCACCTGTTCTTTATGCGGTTGAAGCTCTGTGTACTCGTACTCAATCAATCTTGTCAGTTCAGCGGGTACTTCAAAATCTTCTTCACCCTCGTCCTCAGCTTGATTGATAGGGGCATCCCAGTCAGGAGTGTCAGTAAAGTCATTGGATCCAACAAGGTTTACGATGTCTCTGCATGATGGAAGGCTTACTTAATTAAAATGCTCGAAGATATGTAAGAATGAAATGCTGTTTTTTTATTTTTTTGGGAAAAAGGTTGCCAATTTCATTTTTAAAGGTGAAAACGAAAAACGCAAATGAAACAAGGTGGAACTGAACAAAATGCTCTTATTAATATCTTTTTAGAAATGAAAGGTGGCCCAATAAAAGCGAACCTATAGATTTGGGCAGAGCTACGGATTTTTATTTGAAAATGTAAATGAAACTTTTTTAAAAATTACTTTGACAAGGGAAAAATAATAGGGATCTCTACGGCCTCCCAGTTGTTCAAAACTGCATCACCCTTAAACACCAGGTTGCTCAGCTCTTCGTTTTCTTCACCGTCACTGATGGCATTGACTTGGAAGCCTCCGCTGACAAATACCTCTTGGATAACCTTCGGACGCCCTTCGACAGTTGTGGCAGCTCCATTCTGAGTT
Source organism: Lathyrus sativus (assembly GCA_963859935.3). Classification (NCBI taxonomy): domain Eukaryota; kingdom Viridiplantae; phylum Streptophyta; class Magnoliopsida; order Fabales; family Fabaceae; genus Lathyrus; species Lathyrus sativus. The sequence continues at coordinate 505,533,622 of OZ012741.1, read as the reverse complement.
GGTTTGTAACCCAACCCAGAGCGATCAGTCTTGGTCTTGACATCAATTACCTCTCCCCAACCTTCAGGAATGCCCCTGTCAATTGTTGATTTGGTACTCTTCAGAGATGCAAAAGATGGATTACCCTGACCCACTGTCTCTTCGACTTCTAGCAGAACATCATTGGCGATCTCGAGTGCTTGAAAGGAAATTTCTAAAGCATTCTCATCGGCCTCGATGTAACGGAAAGAAGACAGGTTACTGACCATCAGATCCTCTTCACCGTGTATAATAACCAACTTTCCATCGATCACGAACTTCATCTTCTGATGTAACGTTGAGGTTACTGCCCCAACGGCATGAATCCACGGCCTTCCAAGTAAACAACTGTAATTGGGATTAATGTCCATGACTTGAAACATGATATTAAAAACTTGCGGACCAATCAGGATAGGAAGCTCAACCTCCCCCATTACCGACCGGCGAGAACCATTGAAAGCCTTGACGACCAAAGGAGTGGGTTTCAACACAGTCTCTTTACAAGCCAACTTATCAAGAACCCTCTTGGGTAGAACATTCAGAGAAGACCCGGTGTCCACTAGCACTCTCGCTAAATTGTCCTCCTGACATTTCACCGATATATGTAAAGCGCGATTATGGTTCGGACCCTCCTTCGGTAACTCTTCATTGCTGAAACTAAGGGTGTTACAGGCGGTCAAATTGGCAATCACACTATCAAACCGACTGGTGCTGATATCTTGATCCACATGTGCTTGAGTCAAAACCTTCTGCAAGGCCATCCTATGAGCGGGTGAACTCATCAACAGTGATAAAATCGAAATCTTGGAGGGAGTCTGATGAAGTTGGTCGATAACTTTATAGTCGCTTTTCTTGATGATCCTCAAAAACTCAGCATCTTCATCATTCGTAACGACTCCCTTACCTTTGTCTTTGGCAGGCACTGGGATACTAGTTGTTTCCTTAGGTGGGACCTCATTAGAACAGGGAGTATACACACGGCCACTGCGAGTCATCCTGCTTGCCTCTGCGATATTGGTCACAGTGCCCTTAACCTCTTCACTTGGAATAACTTTCCCAGACTCCTTGTCAATCATCATCACGTCGTATTTCCAAGGCACAGCTTTAGGATCACTGAAAGGAAACGGACCTGGTTTTCGAATAACTATTGGCCTATGCTGATTCACCTTAGGGATAGACGACTTTGGTATATCGAACACGGGACTGGCAGAACCTGCCCCTGATAGATTAAACACTGGTACCTTACCCTTTGATTCAGGCTGATGGAAGACAGGCTCAACCACAGCGACCTCATCTTTCTTGGCTTGGCTTGTCACTTGCAAAACACCCTCATTAATCAACCTTTGAACATCATTCTGAACCAACACACAACCCTTAATACTGGCTTCACAACTTACGCATGCAACGTGGGAAGTATCTACCAAACCAGCTTCAAACAGTTTCGAATGGAACATCTTGAGAGGAGTCTTAATCTGTTCAACGTCAAGGGCATAACCTTCCTCCGAATCAGCACTAATGGCATTGCTACTCTCATGGTTAGGAAAAGGGTTCTTCTTAACATTTGGTTGAGGATCTTCAAATGACAAAATCTTTTTTTCCAATAAATCCCTGACAATATTTTTGAGAGCATAACAATTCTCTAGATCATGACCAGGCGCACCCTCATGAAATAAACAATGAGCGGCGGCGTTGTAATTGGCAGGTAGAGGATTAGGAGGCGGACCCAAAGCTCGAGTAGTGATCAAACCTTGCTTGACCAAAGAGGGGTACAACTCGGTGAAAGTCATCGGAATCGGCGGACAAGGCTTATACGTTCTTCTGTTCGGCACATTCTGGCGAGGAGCCGGACTCTTTGGCTGTTGAGGAGCAGGAGCGTTGGGCGCCTGTAGATAGTTGACAGGAGGCGGATAAACAGGAGGTTGTTGCATAGGTTGATACATGGGAACCTGTTGATTGAAAGAAGGTGTAATAGCTGCCACATAGGGTTGTTGAGCATATTGGACTGGGTACCCTTGAGGTTGAGCATAACCTTGCGGATGTCGATAAAAGCGTTCTCTTGGTCTACCAGAGGATATAGCATTAGTCTCACCCTCTTTCTTTTTCTGGGAGCTATACGGAGGTTTCTTCGGCTGATCCTTAGAAGCACCATGATTATTTGTCATTTTACCACTTTTCATACCCAATTCAATCTTGACACCCACAGCAACGATGTCGGAGAAATTTGAAGTCACACTACCCACCATTCTCTCGTAAAATTCTGGACGGACCGTGTCGACAAACCAATCGGCTAACTCTTTCTCGGTCAAAGGAGGTTCTACCTGCGAAGCAGTCTCTCTCCACCTTTGAGCATACTCTTTGAATGACTCAGAATTCTTTTGTGACATACTCAACAACTGTCTTCTGTTAGGAGCCAGATCCATATTGTATTTGTAGTGTTTGATGAAAGCGTCAGATAAATCTTGGAAGCTCTTAACGCGAGACTGGTCCAAAGTTAAATACCACTTGGAAGAAGCACCCTTCAAACTATCTTGGAAGCAATGAATCATCAGTTTATCATTCTCAACATGGGCAGCCATTTTGCGATAATGCATGATCAGATGACTCTTAGGACAGGTGGCACCTTCATAACGATCGAAGTTCGGAGTTTTGAACTTCGGGGGAATAACCAAACCTGAGACCAAACAAACATCCCTTGCAGCAGTCCCAAAAATTTGATCACCCTCTACTTTTTTCAACCTCTGGACGATGGTGTTTACTTCCTCGCGAAGCTTATCATGTTTCTCATAACCTTCAACATTCTCATCAAGATTATCAAAAACTGTCTCATTGAAGTACGGTTGCGCACGAGTGTGTACAACAGGTGGTGCAAAGATAGGAGCCCCCCTAGAAACTTCAGAAAATAAAGGCACGGCTTGCTGAACAGGCTGATTAATTGGAACAGTGGCTTGAGGAGGCACAAAACCGGGAGCAAGACCATAAGGTGGGTCCCTTGCTACGGTCACACTTGGTGGAGGGTCCACAGTAACGCCGGTAATCTCAGAAACAACAGTGGGCTGGGTATCCATCTTAGCATTCATGACATGTAACAATTCCATCATACGCCCCATACCCCCTCGAAGGTCTTCAAGTTCATTGCTAAGGCGGTCAATCTCTTTTGCCTGATCCTCCATTCTCTTCCGAGTTTGAGCTCTGGTGTTGTACTGGTGCCGAGAACTCAGGGTGACGAAACTGGAAGGCGAGAGAACCGAACATGAGAAAACGGAAGACACATGCAATGCAAGAAAGTAAATGATGTTATGATGCAAATGAAGATTTCATGGAATTCAAACATTTACGAATGTCGTGGGGTACCGAGGAAATCTTTTTCTTGTTTTTTCCATTTCATTTTTTTTATTTATGGGATCCCGCGATATCCATAAATGATGTTTGAACTCCATGAAATACAATGCAATGAGATGCATGAAAACACACAAAGTCCTAGGTTAAAGGAACGTGAGCGGAGTCAAGGTCTACCCATCCCAAAAGGAGTGTACTATAGGTTAGTTGTACCTGCCGAACAAGGTTCTATAAAGTGCCCAAAGTCATCAGCCCATCTTTCGGATATTATCAACCTTCCGACTGACTCAGGGGTTAATAATATTCTCAAGAGAACCTCTTTTGAGTGTAGTATCGCGTAGCAGCCATTGTAAGATTACTCCCACATAGCTCCCGCACTACGTCCTAAATAAGGCCGAGGTGGTGTTAAGGTACTACGGTCCTCAATATCATAGACTCCAATCGACCATGGAAAAAGTTTTCGCGATTACTCGTTCAACCGAACCATTTTCGAAAGGGTCTCAACTGAGCGGAGATTCTCGAATCAACTTGGTCGGGATTCACTCCCTATAAGCCTCATCGAATATATCCCCATCCTATAATAGTGTCACTAGTCCGGGCGTAGGACTTTATCTCACGGCACAAGGAACAATCCCACCATGAAAGCATAAATATATACACGCAAATGAATAATAATAATAAATATGAACAAGTTAGGGATAACCCTCAAAAGTTTAGAGAGTCCCCAGTGAAGTCGCCATTTTCTGTTGCGGTGGAAATAGGATCACAAACTATTAATTAGTTTGAATCGCAATTCAATTCACAGCCGCTCTTTGATTTATCCGAAGGAAAAGGTCAAAAGAGGGAAAACCTATTTTTGCATCGTAAACACAATGCGGGGAAAGATCTAGGGTTCGGGGGTTGGTTAAGATTAGGGAAGGTACTAGCACCCTAAACTTCTGTAGTACTCTACAGGAACCTTTTGTTCAGATGTTTACTATTTGCTTTATTTATTTTCTTAAGGTATATGTACAAAGGATTAAAAGTGAGAAAAGAGACCTAAGGGGTTAATTCTAAGTTTACTCGGCAAGACATCGCATCTTGTGCCTACGTATCCTTACGGGAGTGGAATCAGAGTAATCGTAGTTCCCCTCAAAAGGGAGGTTAGAGACTTCTTGACTGTGGTCAAGGTCTCAAGGGGAATAAACGCATCTTAAGGGCACGCTTACGCGGAGTGTAGAAACTCCAAATCTCTACGTTGAATTGTTAAGTTGTAATTAGGGTTGAGTTAGGTTAGGGATTCCGCGGCGGGAAACCCTAAAATGAGCGCGGCGGCTCTTTGACCTAATGCTAGGGGTAAAGTTGTAATTTTGTCTGCGGCGAGACATTTATGGAAAATTAGGGTTTGTAAGGTGGTAAGGGTTTGAAGTTGAGGAATATTGACACGGCGATCAAATGCTAGACCTAACCTTCGGATATGTGTAGTGTGACAGAAATATTGCAATGCATCAGCAGAAATTTAAATCATACATCATGCAGAAATTTAAATGCGAAAAGTAAACGCGATTATTAGGTTCGCGAGGTTACATATGAGAAGCAGTTACAACATAGTAATGAAATTTAAATAAACCAAACAGACAGGAAAGCCGCAGATGATGAACACTGTCAATAAGCATGATTAGACGGCAATTGGACAAGTCAGGAGAAAAAGAGTAATATTGAAGACTTTTGTTATTTTGAAAGAGAGGTTAAATGAAAAAAGAAAGAGTAATGTTAATTATAAAAATATTTTAAATTTAATCTAAAAAAGTCTTAACTTATAAAAAAGATTTTTAAGTTACTTAGTTAAAAAAAGATTTTTTCATCACATGAAGAGAGTTTTTTTTTTTTATTCATGAAAAAAAAGGTTTTTTAATATAATAAAGAAAGATTTTTTTTTCAGTTTTTATTTATTTTTCTTTTTAAAAAAACAAAAATCAAAATTTATACAAAGAAAAGTTTTTAAAAAACAGTTTTTAGTTATAAAAATCAAAATAAAATAAAAACATTTAAAAAACAGTTTATTAAAAAAAGAAGGGGTTGGGCTGGTACTTACTTCCGGACCCAACCCGATTGATGACAAACAAAAGTCACAACTAGGGTTTCATGACCCTGTTATCCCCGCGGCGCCGTTCGTCTTTCTCTCTTCCATCTCTCTCGACTTCCTCTTCTTTGCATGCCTCTAGGATGTACCGTCCGCCACTTTTTTCCTGCAATCACAACATGAACAGATAAACACTTGATCTCCCTACCTTTTTCTTTGATGCTAGGCTTGAACTATGGACGGTGAGGAAGAGCTTCAGCTCTCTGAGTCCGCGGGTTCGAGGAAGGTTTGATTGCCCGCCGTTTAAACGGCGAAGGTGATCTTCCTTCGTTTGGTGGCGCGGTTGTTGATGTTGGAGGCGATGATGAGGGTAACGGTCCTTCTGAGCCTCAACCACGCCGTTAGGGCTTCGTTCGTTAGGGTTTTCGCGACTTCGTTCGCGACGCCTAAGGCTTGCTCGTTAGGGTTTCTGTCTTCTCCTCTTTCACAGGTGGTATCCTTCTATTTATAACTAACTTCTGGGCCTTTAATCCGTGTGGATTTGTACTATTTTTCTGAGATTAAATTTGATGATTCGATTTGATTTGATTTCATTTGGTTTTTCCAGATTGAGTTCCAATAGGAGCTTTTTCTGATACGATTTGGATCTCGCTCGAAACTTAGAACCTGATTGGGATTTCCAACTGATATGATTTTTCTGATTGATTTGTTTGATTGATTCAGATTGATTCAGATGGGGATGTTTCCTGATACGATTGGGATCTGACTCGAAACTTTCCATTTCCAGACTCGATTTGGATTGCCTCTGAATTCACTTGATCTGTTTGGTATCTGGATTAATTCGTTTGTTTTGTTTGATTTCAATCTGGACTGTATTGATGCGTTTTTCGATTTGTTTTTGATTTTCTGGTGCAGTCAGCTTTTCCTCTTCTTCTTTCAGAGAGGGCTTGATATTGAAGCTTCGGTTGAGCCAAAATTGTCGGGAAAGGTATATGGCAATGATGACATTCTGAGCCTGCTGGTGATACTTCTGGTTTTGACGCCGCGGTTACTTTTGACAGTTGTTGTGTTCTGGGCTTATGAACTGATATGGTTTTGTGACTTGTTTCACCTTCACTGATTGTTGGATTGTCTTCGAGATCGGTCCTTATTTTCGACGCTTGGTTGGGAGCTGGAGACATTCTAATTGTTTCCCTCCCGGCAGCTCGAGTCTCCGCCCAGTGATGAGTTTTCTGAGGGCGTGATTAAACACATCAGCTTGGTGTTGTTGATTCTGATTCGAACCACATTGCACTTGATTTCGTGATATGATTTGTGCTATTCTGATGCAGTTTGATTATTGATTTTTTCAGATGCTGGCCAGTTGTTTTTGTTCGAAGCGAGTTCCAATCGACTTGTTTTGTAATCCAATTTTGGTGCAATGGAGTTGGGTTCTTATTTTCTGAACTGATGCGATTATGTGAGCTTATCCTTGCTCCTTCTGGTATGATTTGCGCTAAGACTCGGTGCTGTGATTTTGTGCTGTTGTCTACTGCAATTCAGTGTTTTTCGTGACTTGCCATCCGTATCGGGTGAAGCTTGCCCCCTAACTGACAACCTTTGGTATGTTTTATGCAGTTTGATACATTTTTGTGTGGACACTTCATTCTTCTTGCTCTATTTGAACTTGCTTTCTTTGTATTAACATGCTGTTACCTTTTTCTTTGGATCCTGTTGGGCATGATTTACAGGATGTTTCTGATGGCCTTTTGCGTATGAATTTGCCTTCTGAAATATTGTTTTGATGCAGTTTGTTTGGAATTGATGCAGCTTTGGCTTGCATTTCAATTCTCTTGTCCTGTTTGGACTTGACTTTCATTCTGTTTGGTAACAGATTTGTTTCTTTGGTGGCTTTTCATACTTGTATGGGCACGAGTTCCTTCTTACCTAGTTGTGTTTATGCTGTTGTACTGATGACGCTTGTGGCTTTTCAGGTGTTGGAAGAGAATGACTCAGACCTGCCGGCATCCGGGTCTGAATCCAGCTTGACTATGTTGCCTTACTCTCGTATCAGTTTTGGAAATCCAATCGCGGCAAAACGAATCAGTCCCGCTTCTTTTATTACTTCTATCTCTCGGATGTCCCGTAATGATAAGAACAGATACTATCCGATCTAACGCCAACGGCGCGGGCCGGTAACGGGGGGTAGGACGCAGCTTCGGTTGTGCCCCTCCCGGCACTCGATGATGACATTGTTCTGAGAGTGTCAAAAACATCTTCTAACATTCTATTCTGTTTTGTTTTGTTTCTCTTTGTGCAGGTTGAAATTGGAGACCTTGCGGAGAAGCTCAAAGGACATCATGAAGGACATTTAGAAGTTCTAGGACTTAGGATTTTTTAGAGTCAATGTAATCTCTGTAGTTGTAATTTTACGGCAACTCAAATGTAAAATGATTCAAACCCTTTTGTACAATAACATTCTTATGCAATAAAAATTCCCAAAAACTTCCATTTATCCCTGATCATTCAAGCTTGCAATTGTTTATGTTTACTTCTAGTTATAAATTGCAAACACTTGTGAATAAATCCACAAATATTTAAATTCATTACTCTAGTCATAAAACATAAACACTCCCAAAGGATATTCTTATTTGCACTTGTCTCATTCGTAATCTCAAACTCATCATCTGATTAAAACTCAATTTAAATGCTAACCAACCGTTTCATAACCAAACACGGATGTGTACTGTAATCACAACAGTTTCAGCATCACCAATAACACTACTCGTAATTGAATTCCACTGACCAAAGACTGTGAGCAACCATCCAATAATACCCCAGTAAAACTACGCCTTATTAACGGAGGTGTGCCGGGAGTAAGCCATGAGCAATAAGTCTTAAATCCAGTTGTGCTCGACAAACTTTAATATCGACCACGTCAAATTGGCACCTTGATATAATCAGACCTGGTGATAGGTAAATGCCTCAAAAATAGTGTATCAAACGCCTCAGAACTTAATAACAGCCCGTCTTCAAGGAATTAGCGGAATTTGCGAAAAATGACCAAAATACCCCAGGAACCAAATCTGCAAAACAAAATACCTCCATAACTTGTTAGCGGTTAGCAAATGCAAATATGAGATGCTATGCGAAACGACTGACTAAATATGAGGGTAAAATTTGGGGTATTACAAGTGGGAACTTGGAACGTTTTTCAAAAGAGAAAAAATTCTGGGTTTTTAAGCGAGCCGTCGACCATAGCCTCTGCATGCGTCGACGCATACGGTACAGTTTTTGATATTTTTAAAAGTTTACAGCATGCATCGACCATTGTCCTGTTTAGGTCGACTCAAACCTTCAAAAAACCCAAAATTTTCAGTTTTATGTTATGCAGAATGTCACACTTGCCTATTTATCATGCCTATTCATCTTTTCACAATATGACATGCATTCAACACACATAGTATCAGCCAGCAACAGTCATATACATATATAAGTACCGTGATTGTAGAACGATATAGTTATTTTCAAGTCATGAATGTTAAGAGAGAGAGAAGAAAAAGAAGGAGAAAGGAGCAATATCACCTCTATACCGACCACTCTTGTTAATCACAGATTTGTACTTGCAACAAACTCAAAAAAACATTGTTAGTGGTACAAAAACATAGTTGTAAATATATTAAATTTGAACGTAGTAATTGTTAAACCCGATCAGAAATATCGAGAATACCAGTTCTCGACGGATATGAAAGAAGGGCTCATTAGCTAGCGGCTTTGTGAAAATGTCCGCTAGTTGGTTTTTAGTATCAACGTGTTCAAAGACAACGTCACCCTTCTCTACATGGTCCTTAAGAAAATGGTGTCGAATTCCTATGTGTTTGGCACGCGAATGTAACACCGGATTCTTGGTAAGATTTATAGCACTGGTGTTGTCACAAAATATTGGAACACGTTCTAGCTTCAAATTGAAGTCCAATAGTTGTTGTTTAAGCCAAAGGACTTGCGCACAACAACTACCGGCAGCTACGTATTCCGCTTCGGCGGTTGACAGGGCAACAAACACTTGTTTCTTGCTGTGCCAACTGACCAAGGAATTTGAAAATAAGTGACACGTACCACTGGTGCTTTTCCTATCCGATTTGCAACAGACAAAATCGAAATCGGAGAAGCCTACCAATGAACAATCATTACCCTTAGAATACCACAATCCATACTTCGGAGTACCAGATAGGTATCGAAGTATGCGTTTGACAGATTTTAGATGGGATTCCTTAGGACACGATTGGTATCTGGCGCACATACACACGCTAAACATAATGTCGGGACGCGAAGCAGTAAGATAGAGAAGCGAGCCAATCATACCTCTGTACCTTTTTACCTCAACATCTTTGCCACTTTCATCTTTACTCATATTTGCACATGTTGGCATAGGGGTGTCTATGGCTTTTGCATTTGCCATGTCAAATCTCTTGAGAAGATCCAAACAATATTTTGTTTGGCTCACGAATGTTCCTTCCTTCAGTTGCTTGATTTGTAAACCGAGAAAATATGTGAGTTCACCCATCATACTCATCTCGAATTCACCCTGCATAAGCTTAGCAAACTCTCTTACGATATTCATGTTAGTGGATCCATATATGATATCGTCAACATAAATTTGTACAAGAATTAAGTGTTTTCCTTGACGTTTAATGAAGAGAGTAGTATCAACCTTTCCTCTTGAGTAGCCTTGATCAAGTAAGAATTTGCTTAGTCTCTCATACCAAGCTCTAGGAGCTTGTTTGAGACCGTACAAAGCTCTTTTCAGTTTATAGACATGATCAGGATACTCATGAGACTCAAAACCAGGTGGTTGAGCAACATAGACTTCTTCATTTATAAACCCGTTAACGAACGCACTTTTGACGTCCATTTGAAATAACTTAAAATCTTTCGCACAAGCGAAAGAAAGTAGAAGGCGTATAGCCTCGAGTCGGGCAACCGGCGCATAGGTTTCCTCATAGTCGATGCCTTCCTCTTGGTTATACCCTTGCGCGACTAAACGCGCTTTGTTGCGAGTTATTACTCCGTTTTCGTCCAGTTTATTTCTAAACACCCATCGGGTGCCGATTACTCGATGACCTCGTGGAGGAGGGACAAGGTCCCAAACCTCATTTCTAGTAAACTGATTCAGTTCCTCCTGCATTGACAAATACCAATGTTCATCGAGTAGGGATTCCTTAGGGTTTTTAGGTTCCATCTGTGACACGAAAGCAAAGTGATAACAGAAATTACTTAGCTTAGCTCGAGTTATTACACCCTTTGTGATGTCTCCAATAATGTTTTCAATTGGATGGTCTTTAGATGACTTCCACTCTTGAGGAAGATCGTCGTTTGAAGGCGGATGAACTTCCTCTGTTACATCACGGTGTGCATCCTTATCCTCCTCAATTTTAGCTTTGTCAGGTTGATCTATCCCCGTCTCGCCACTTTTGAGTATGTCTTCAGTGGATGTACCTGCACCATGAACAACACTATCCTTTCCGACATTTCTCGGGTAGGACTCATCAAAGGTAACATGCACAGACTCTTCTACAGCAAGTAATCGTTTATTATATATTCTATATGCTTTACTCGAGTGAGAGTATCTGAGAAAGATACCTTCATCAGCTTTGGAATCAAATTTGCCCAAGTTTTCCTTTCTATTGTTTAATACAAAGCATTTTCATCCAAACACGTGCAAGTGAGAAACATTCAGCTTTCGCCCTTTTAAAAGTTTGTACGGTGTTTTGTTTAGAATGGGGTGAATAAACACCCTATTCAAAACATAGCACGCCGTACTAATGGCGTCGGCCCAAAAATATTTAGGTAAACCACTTTCGTTAATCATTGTTCTTCCCAAATCTTCTAAAATACGATTTTTGCGCTCCACAACCCCGTTTTGTTGAGGAGTGCGTGGAACGGAGAAGTTATGATCTATACCATGGTTACCGCAATATTCTTCAAATAAGTGATTTTCAAACTCACCTCCATGGTCGCTCCTAATGGACACTATGTTTGTATTTAACTTATTTTGGGAAAGCTTAGCAAACTTTTCAAAAGCGGCGAATGTATCACTTTTACTTACTAAGAAGATGGTCCAACAAAACCTAGAAAAGTCGTCAACTATTATGAACCCGTAATAGTTTCCTCATAGACTTTTGATCCTAGACGGCCCAAACAAGTCCATGTGTAGAAGTTCAAGAGGTCTCGTTGTTGAAATTATCTTTTTGGACTTAAATGAGATCCTCGTTTGCTTCCCTTTTTGACAAGCATCACAAAGGTGATCCTTGGTGAACTTTATTTTGGGAAGTCCTAAGACTATGTCTTTTGAGACTACCTTATTGAGTAAGTCAAAATTAACATGCGCTAAACGCATATGCCATAGCCATGAGTCTTCATCATAGTTACGTGGCATTTGTCGCTTGTTAATGATACTTCATTTAAGTCAAGCATATATACATTGTTTACACTAAAACCATTAAACATATTCTTCTTATCATTTTCATGCACAATTTTGCAACAATCTTTTGAAAAGGATACATTGTATCCTTTGTCGCACAATTGGCTAATGCTAAGCAGGTTATGTTTAAGGTTTTCGACAAGCAATACATCGGAAATCATAGCAGAGGCGGGATTACCTACACTACCTTTACCTAGTATTGCTCCGCGATTGTTATCACCATAAGTTACATACCCTTTCTTCTTAGCCACAAAGTCTATGAATAAGAATATGTCTTCAGACATGTGTCTTGAGCACCCACTATCGAGAACCCATCTTCTCTCGGTGGTCTCGACACATTTCACCTGTCAAAACATAATTAGCACAAGGAGGTACCCAATGGCATATTGGGTCCTAATAGGTTAGCGACAAAATGGTTGCGTTTGGGCAACCATTGGTAGATGCCTTTAGGAACAAGAAATCTCCTAAACCGGCATTTACCAATGGAGTGGCCTTTCTTGCAACAATATAAGCAAGCAAAGTCAACTTTAGAGACACTTTCACTTGCTTGATCCCTAATTACATATGCATATTTTTGGTATGGGTTAATCATACTTTTTCTAAAATCCTTTTTATCAATAGCAAATGTAACTTTAGGCTCAAGTGCCTTGTTTAATTTGGCCTTGAGGTTTCTAACCTCACCTTGCCAAATATGACAAGTGTCACACCCGAAGTTGAAAGGATTTCTATTGTCTTTACAATCCGATTCATTGCCTTTCACAATGGAAGCCTTAAGGTCCTCTAATTTCTTTTCAGACTCTTTAACTTTGTGCTCTAAATACGTAAAAAATTTCTTATTAGAAGCAAGTTTCTTGAAGGCTTCAACTACTTCATTATGTAAGGCATTAAATGCGGTTTGTAATTCTGAATGCGACATATTTGAGGACTTATCATATTTAGAGTGACGTACCTGTTTTTTCTTATTTTTCTGATTGGCGGAGAGGCATAGATTCACGGACTCTTCTTCATCACTAGAACTTTCATCAGAGGAGGAAGAGTCGCTGTCACTTTCCCACGCTATGTACGCTCTCCTAGGCTTTGATGATTTCTTGTGTGACTTTGATGATTCCTTGTCCTTTCCCTTTTTATTCATCGGACAGTCCGGTTTGTAGTAAACGGGCTTTCCACACTTGTAGCACGTCCCTCTAGTCTTTTTACCTTTCGAGTCATCATCGTTGGAGTACCTCGATTGTTTCCGGAAGTTTACCAAGTTCTTCTCGGAATGTTGGATGTCGTTCTTTCTCACGTAACGGTTATACCGTTTAACAAACAACCCCATATCTTCGCTTTTATCCTCTTCTTCGTCGCTTGAGGAATAATCACTTTGCTCTTTTGCTTGAGACTTCGAGGAGGAAGTCTTGAGAGCTATTGATTTCTTTTCACTCACCTTCGTTTTGTCTTTCTTTTCCATCGTTTCGCGTTGGTCTAAGCTCAAGAGTACCTGTTCATGCTCTTGTAGTTTGCCAAACAATGTTGTTAAATCTAATAAGGTAAGATCATGTGCTTCTTTGATGGCGGTCACTTTAGGCTGCCATTCCTTGTTTAGACATCTTAAGATCTTATTAGTAGCAATATCATTGGAAACAGGCATACCTAATGAATGTAAACGATTGATAAGATGAGTAAATCTCTTTTGCATGTCAGCAATGGTTTCCCCTTGCTCCATGAAAAAGAGATCAAACTCTTGTGTTAATGTATTGATTCTAGCCAACTTAACATTGTTTGTCCCCTCATGGGCTATTTGTAGTGAATCCCACATGGCCCTAGCGGTAGGACAATGGGATACACGATAGTATTCATCTACACCTAATGAGGAGATTAAGATGTTTTTAGCTTTCCAATCATAATTGTATTTTTTCTCATCGTCATCGGTCCATTGTGCTTCAGGCTTTGGCACAACTACGTTATCCGCATTGGTCATAGTAATTTCTATTGGACCATTAAGGATAGCTTTCCATATTTTTCTGTCTATGGAGTTTATATGCACACGCATACAGTCTTTCCAATAACTATAATTTTCACCGTTGAAAACGGGAGCCCTATTGTACGCCCCTTTTGGTTCGTTAGCCATTTTCTATCTACGTTGTATTTGAAGCACCGAATAACCGGAGCTCTAGATACCACTTGTTAGACTATGGCACGGATCTAGAAGGGGGGGTTGAATAGATCCCCAATTAAAATTTGAGTCGGCGCTACCAATTTAAAATTGGTTTTAAAAATGTTTTAAGTGCGGAAGCGGCCGAGGAAAAATATAGTCTAAAACGAACGGTTATTGGAAAACCGGATATACGTAAGCCTTTGGATTAATGACAATTCAGAAAAAATAGAATCACAACACAAATTCCACTTCTCAATTATTTACTTCAGTTGTAAGGATTCCTAGTTCCAATGATTCAAAATCAAACCAAAACTAGATACACAAGTAAGATAATTTTGGTTCAAGCAATATGTCAAACACTTGGTGTGCAAAAACACTCCAAGTGATATTTATGTTGAGTAAGTGATTTCAACCAGCCTAGTACAATGTCTTGTTGTACTTTGGAGTTAAAAACAGAGTTTTAACCTCTTACTCAATTGATATCACAATTTTGACAATAGAGCTTACACAAAAATTACTTATTTTGAGCTATAACGTAAATGCTGAAAATAGAGAAGACAAGTAATTTGGTGAGGCAGTTCCCCCGTCGTCCTCGCTTCGGGGTACGTCTGCCCTCAATTCTAAAACTAGAATTGAGATATATTTTATAGATATCACCTGTTTGAATGAACAATTTATACAAGGATTGAGCAGCAAATATACAACAGAAATCTCAATGTGTTGAAAGTTGCCTTCACTCCTTGCCCTTTGATTTAAGCTGAATCAAGTTCTTCGATTTGTGTTGATGGACCTCCGACTCCAGCCACCTTATTGAATAACACGTTGTTGTTCAAACCTTTGGCTCCGGCTAATCTCAACAGCACCAAATCGAACCCGCGATCTTCCCTTCAAAATCACCGAATCCGCTACTAGACTTGTGAAGACCACCTCTTCACAATCACCTTCACTCGATTGACCGTTGATGAAGAATCTCGTCCAAAAACCCCCAAAATTCGAACCAATCTTGGAGGGTAAAACCCCAATGGTTTTATTCAAGAAAGAACATGTCACAATCTTCAACCCGAGCTTGATTCTCCAATCTAAGCCTCGAACCTTATCACCTTGAATCTCTCACAAATGCATTTCAAAAATGATTGTGTGTAATTGAAATGTTGTGAGATGTTGAAGATGAAGATGATGAATCTTGGACACCTATTTCACTCGTTCTTCTTTTTGAACACATGAATCAAAAGAATGTCAAATGTAAGTAGACACAAGTGTTTAAACAAGTATATATAGTGCCAACATAATTCAGGACATAACAGTATTTCAAATATGAGAGGGAAGTATTTTAAAACAGATTTTCCGCGCGAACGGTCGACCATAACAGGTCTGTGCATCGACGCATGACCTGTGCTGTTTTGGAATTCTGGAAATTTCATCAGTGTGCGTCGACCATATAGTCAGCGTGCGCTGACCCGTTGAAAACTATTTCCTTTGTTCGCCGACCCTATGGTCGACCCATGCCTTTACGCGCTGACCCGCTGGAATGTTGTTCCTTCATGCGCTGACCCTATGGTCGACACATGCTTTGTGCGCTGACTGGTTTAGACTTTTTCTAATGCATACGCCGACCCTATGGTCGACCCATGTCCTGCAAGCCTGCAAAAATTCATTAGTTTGAAGTCTTTCATGCCTTTGCTCATGATTGCATTTTGTCAACACATAATATATTCATTTCAGAAGTTTTAAGCAAAGCGTAAAAGGATATGGTGAGTGATACGTTGCATCTGGTTTAGTAGATCTGGAATTCATAATTTCCAATCTATCCAGGGAATTTGTCATCATCGAAACATGCATTAACCAATGTCTTGCAGACTTGTGTGATATGTGGCGATTTGCCTCCACATTGTCAAACTGTGATATCAATTGAGTAAGAGGTTGAAACTCTGTTTTTGAATCCAAAGTACAATAAGCCATTGTACTAGGCTAGTTGGAATCACTTACTCAACATAAATATCACTTGGAGTGTTTTTGCACACCAAGTGTTCGACAATTTTCCTGAACCAAAATTATCTTATTTGTGTATCTAGTTTTGGTTTGCTCTTTAAATCATTGGAACTAGGAATCCTAATAAGTGAATTAGATCATTGATAAGTGTGACTAGTGTTGTGATTCTTTTTCCATATTGTCATTAATCCATAGGCTTAACGCATATCCGGTTTTCCAATAACCGTTTGTTATAGACTATATTTTCCTCGGTCGCTTCCGCACTTAAAACAATTTTTTAAAACCAATTTTTAATTGGTAGTGCCGACTCACATTTTTAATTGGGATCTATTCAACCCCCCCTTCTAGATCCGTGCCATAGCCTAACTCCTTCCAACTAACATCCTCATCCTTGAGAAGCCTCCATAACCATTTTTGTAACACCCCCTTTCTATACCCCCAAATAATCAAATAAATCATTTAGGCACATATAACAATTCATTTATCAGAGTATATTTAAAACATGGTATAAAAGAGGTATATCACATTATCCATGAAATTAAAACATACAACACCTGCTCAACAAGATATGCAACAGTGGAGTAACTTTCAAAACGTAGGAACTTAGTCCTTACACCCACATCTCAATATTTAGAATAAAAGCGGAAAATCTAAATATTGAATCACTTCAAACACACACACACACACACACACACACACATATATATATATATATATATATATATATATATATATATATATATATATATATATATATATATATATATATATATATATATATATATATATATATATATATATATATATATATATATATATATATATATATATATATATATATATATATATATATATATATATATATATATATATATATATATATATATATATATATATATATACATATCATTCTGTTTGATTCACATCATCATTCAACATGTTTTCATAAACATTCATCAGCAGATACATATACAACGTATCACAAAAGAATTCTATACAATCCTAGCTAACCGGTGCTACATATCAGAGCCAACCGAACAAAAAGGATGAAGCCACGCTTCATAAAAGACCTCCAGCAATCCTACTCTGCAATGCCTCATAGAGCATCATAAAACAGCAGAAGGATGAGAAATATTATCATAATAATCAATGCATATAATTATATATAATTCACCAAGCATATTCATCATGTATATATTCACCATTCATTCATATACATCACAATGTATATATATTCACACTAAACATATTCATCACTCCACATAAACATTTACAGTTATGTTTATTCACCAATACACAATTCATAATGATAAATGCAACTCATATATACCGACTCACGACTCTATACAGATGCACATGCGGTACCGACTCAATCAACAGGTTCAATTAAAGAACCAAATGGAACCATCGCTCGTTACCGAAGTAACTCCCCGTCAGGACTACGATGTTCACCCATCGCTCACCCCACATGGGCACACGATGTTTCAGGATTGCTCACACCCCACACGGGCACACAATCCAATTGCTCACCCCCCACGTGGGCACACAATCGTTCAGCAGATTCTACGCGGAATCAATCCGCACAAGAATGTATATAATGATGCTTCACATGTAAAACGACTCCATACACTTCTTGAAACGCATACATATTCATAACGTTTATGCATTCTACTCATATAATTCTCTTACAATCATCATACATTCACAATGCATTTTCCATATTGTATTCATCATATATCACATTCTATCGCATACAATTTAATTATGCATTCACAATATCATGCCATACGGCAACAAACTCCATCACAATCACCATTCATTTTTAATCAATTTAAACAATGCACATATATATACAAAATGCTACATTTCACAATCGATTCCATAATCTAGGATTCACGCCATGCGGCTACCCACAGCATATCATATAACAGCACACAGTTATACGTTATAAACATATACATCAGAATCGTCAACATTGGATGGAAACAACAAAATAAAACAAGTTGTTGTCATGCTCGCTAGCTTGCTCGCCTAGCGAGTTCCTAGCGAACATTCGCTACAGGCTTGCCCTGCGAACATGCTAGCGAAGCCTGATCCTGAGCTACTGGTTGTACTCGCTACTCACTCACTGGGGCTTCGCCTAGCGAACCCCTCGCTACCAGCGAAGAGGATCATTTCCATTCTGTCCAAGTCTGGGACCATTCGCTACGAGCTCGCTACAGCGAACACTCGCGACCTGCTCGCCTAGAGAAGGTGCTAGCGAGCGTCTGTGGTGTTCAAAAGTCCAACTGTCCAAAATGACATAAGTCCACAAAATCATCCGATTTAATTCCAACAAGTTCCAGTAGTCTTAGCCTAACATTCCTCGACTAAACTACACCATTCATTCTCGATTCTAACCGTTAAAACATCGATCCTACCGATTAAATCCAACTTCTTCCCTAAAATGGTAAATGAGTAGAAACTTTTCAACAATCCAAACCAATCCAACAAAAGCATACATAATCATACACATTGAGAGAATAATAAGATTTCACACCCTTACGCGATTAAATCGAAGCCTTGATGTCGTTCTTGATGATTCTCCAAGCTTTTACCTCTCTTTCTCCTCTTCTCTCTTTCTTTCTCTTCCTTTTGTCTTCTTTCTATTTCTATCTCTCTCAAAATATCTATTAATCCATTTTTCTCATAAAATATCTAACTTAACGTTAAATACTAAATGTCTAAAATACCCTCCAATTTATTTTCCCCAAAAACTCTCAAAATCGATAAAATAGCATAATATGCAAACATAACATTTAAACACATAAATTCCACAATTAAAATAATAATCATCCAAATAAATCAAAAAGACTCAACAAAATGGGAAATCAGAATCGGGGCGTTACAACTCTCCCCCACTTTAGAGATTTTCGCCTCGAAAATATTACCTGATTCAAACAACTCTGGATACGACTCTCGCATCCCACTCTCTAATTCCCAAGTCATATTGCCTTCTGAAGCGCCTCCCCACGCTACTTTCACAAGCGCAATATCCTTGTCTCTAAGTTTCTTAACTTCACGATCCAAAATTTTGATCTGTAAAACTTCCACCGTAAGGTTATCTCTTACTTCAACCTCGTCCATAGGAATAACATGTGACGGATCCGGAACATACTTCCGAAGTTGCGAAACATGGAATACATCATGCAAGCTCGAAATATTCGGAGGTAATGCCACACGATAGGCCACAATACCAACTCGTGCAGTAATCTGATAAGGACCAATAAAACGAGAAGTCAACTTCTTCGACTTCAAGGCACGACCCACACCTGTAACCGGTGTAACTCTCAAAAACACATGGTCGCCCTCTTGAAATTCAAGATCCTTCCTTCTCTTGTCATGATAGCTCTTCTGCCTACTCTGAGAAACTTTCATCTTTTCCCGAATAAACTTCACTTTCTCCGTCGTTTGTTGTACCATCTCCGGTCCAACTACCGATGTCTCACCAGTTTCATGCCAACACAAAGGTGTTCGACATCTCTGACCATACAAAGCCTCAAATGGTGGCATACCAATACTCAAATGAAAACTGTTATTATAGGTGAACTCAATCAATGACAAATAACTATCCCAAGCACCACCTTGTTCTAGCATACAAGCACGCAACAAATCCTCCAACGATTGAATTGTCCTCTCGGTTTGACCATCTGTCTGCGAATGATAAGCCGAACTCAATCTTAGCTTAGAACCCAAAGCACTTTGCAAACTTTCCCAAAATCTTGATGTAAATCTAGGATCTCTATCCGACACAATACTCTTAGGAACTCCATGTAACTTCACAACCACACGAACATAAATCTCGGCCAACTTTTCCAAAGGATAACTAATATCAATTGGAACGAAATGAGCAGATTTAGTAAGCCTATCCACAATCACCCAAATAGCATTATGACCTCTTTGCGTATTTGGAAACCCTGTAACAAAATCCATAGATATACTATCCCATTTCCATTCCGGAATATCCAACGGTTGCATCAATCCACTAGGCTTTTAATGTTCCACCTTAGACTTCTAACAAGTCAGACAAGCATACACAAATTGAGCTACATCTCTCTTTAATCCGGACCATCAAAAGATTTTCTTCAAATCTTGATACATCTTATTCGCTCCCGGATGAATACTTAAGTTACTTCGGTGTCCTTCATCCAATATCATCTTTTTCAACTCCTCATCATCAAAAATACAAATACGACCACGAAATCTCAAAACCCCAAAGTTGTCAACCTTGAAATCCTCATTTTCATTCATCATCAAATCAACGAACTTCAAATCCAACTTTTGCTTTTCACATACGGTCGCAAGAAACTCATTCGTAACATGTAGCATACCAAGTCTCACACTTCTCGGCGTCATTTCACAAACCAAACTCAAGTCTCTAAAAGTCTCCAATAATTCCCATTCTCTCGTCATCAATGCAGACATATGTAACAACTTCCGACTTAAGGCATCGGCCACTACGTTTGCCTTACCCGGATGGTAATTCAAACCAAATTCATAATCTTTCAAAAGTTCTAGCCATCTTTTTTGTCTCATGTTCAACTCTTTCTGATCAAATAAATACTTCAAACTCTTGTGATCACTAAAAACTTCAAACCTTGCACCATAAAGATAGTGCCTCCAAATTTTCAGAACAAACACCACGGCCGCCAATTCCAAATCATGCGTAGGATAATTCTTTTCATGCACCCTCAATTGTCTCGAAGCATAAGCCATAACTTTTCCATGTTGCATCAAAACACCACCCAAACCATCCTAAGAAGCATTACAATAAACCACAAAAGGTTCCAACAGATTCGGCAAAATCAAAATCGGCGCTGACGTCAATCTTCTCTTTAGCTCAACAAAACTCTTTTCACAATCAACATCCCAAATAAAAGCCTTCCCTTTACAAGTCAATTGCGTTAACGGAAGTGCCAACTTTGAAAATCCCTCAATAAACCTCCGATAATAACCCGCCAATCCTAAAAAGCTTCGAATCTCCGTAACTGATCTAGGAGACTCCCATTGCATCACCGCATCAATCTTGGATGGATCCACACTAATACCATTACCGGAAATAACATGTCCAAGAAAACATACTTCTGACAACAAAAATTCACACTTCGACAACTTAGCGTACAATTGCTTCTCTTTCAAAATTTGCAATACGATCCTTAAATGCTCTTCATGCTCCTCTTGAGACTTAGAGTAAATCAAAATATCATCGATGAACACAACCACAAAACAATACAACTGATCATGAAAAATATGATTCATGTATTCCATAAACACACCCGTTACATTAGAAACCCCGAATGGCATCACTAAATATTCATAATGACCATACCGTGTTCTAAAATCTGTCTTTTGAATATCCCCTTCTTTCACACGAATCTGGTGATATCCCGATCTCAAATCAATCTTGCTAAAAACATACGCGCCAACCAATTGGTCCATCAAATCATCGATCCTTGGAAGCAGATACTTGTTCTTAATCGTCACCTTGTTCAATTGCCGATAATCAATGCATAACCGCATACTTCCATATTTCTTCTTTACCAACAATACCGGTGCACCGCAAGGAGAAACACTTGGTCTTACAAATCTCTTTTCCAACAAGTCATTCAATTGCCTCTTCAGTTCTACCAACTCTGATCCGACATACGATACGGTGCCATCAAAACTGGTATAGTACCAGGAACTAGATCAATAGAAAACTCAACTTCTCTTTCCGGCGGTACATCCGTAATATCTTCCGGAAACACTTCTGGAAAATCACACACTACAGGAAACACATCGAACTCAACTTTGCTCTCCACCGACAGTGATGCAAACAAACCAAACAACTGAGCTTCATCCGCTAAAAGTTTCTTCAACTCTTTAATGGATAGAAAACTCTCATCTTCATCATCTTCCAAAGAAGGAAACCTCACTAACTTGTGATAACAATCTATACGGACTCTATTAAATTGCAACCATTTCATACCCAATATCACATCCAAACCCTCTAACGGCAAACACACTAAATCCAAAATGAAGTCTTTACCATACATGGCCAAAGGACAACTTACACACACTAAAGAGGTAGTTATCGACCCTGAAGCAGGAGTCTCAATAACCATCTCACCACCACAAGAAGACATGCACAAATCCAAACGCTTAGCGCACTCAAAAGAAATGAATGAATGAGTCGCTCCAGTATCAATAATAGCAACTAAAGGCATATTATTAATAAAGCATGTACCTTTAATCAAACGATCTGCACTAGTAGTGTCTGAACCTGGTAATGCAAACACCTTTCCACCCGCTTGAGCTTGTTTTTGCTTAGTACACTTAGTGCTAATGTGACCAACTTCTCCAAAATTAAAACACTTCACCACATTCTTTCTACAATCAGTTGTAGCATGTCCAATACCTCCACAGTTAGAACACTTCACAATGGTCTTCTCACAATCAAAAGACTTATGGCCCATCTCGCCACACTTGTAGAACTTTCCGGAACCAGAATTTCCTCCTCCAGATCTCTTCTCAATGTTACCCTTATGCTCGCCCTTATCAACATCTGTCATATAAGGTCCACTCCTAACTTGGTTTTTTCCTTTCCTCTCATTCAAACTCTTATAGTGAGTAGAACGAGCCTTTCTATCTTCCTCAAAAATTCTACAACATTCGGTCAAATCCGAAAATCTCCTTATTCTTTGGTATCCCACGGCTTGCTTAATCTCAGGCTGACTCAGCAGTAACCGCAGCATAATGAGGATGAAACTGTACCAATTCCACAAATTTAGCAGTATAATCCACTACGGACATACTACCTTGTTTCAACTCAAGGAATTCCATTTCCTTCTTCCCCTAAACACTCTCAGGGTAATACTTCCTCAAAAACTCCGTACGAAATAACTCTCAAGTTATCTCTTCATCATCTACTTCAGCTTCTTCTCTCAGCATGTGAGTCCCAAGTCTCACCTTATTCTCTTCTGCACATCCCATAACTCGAAAGATTCTTTCAATCTCATTCAACCAAATTTGGGCACCATCGGGATCAAATCTTCCTTTGAAGACCGGTGGTTGATTCTTCTTGAACTCATCGTTAGCATTCGTATTCGGCGCACCTTGCACCGCTCTAGCCATTGCCTCCAATGCAGCAACCATCACATTGTCATTACGACCAGCCATATTCTGATTATTCCCAAAAATAACAACAAGGTTAAACAACCGTTCAACTAACACAACAACGAGACAGACACAACTGACTCAACACTAGCTCTGATACCAATTAATGTAACACCCCATTTCTATACCCCAAAAAATCAAATAAATCATTTAGACACATATAACAATTCATTTATCAGAGTATCTTTAAAACATGGTATAAAAGAGGTATATCACATTATCCATGAAATTAAAAGATACAACACCTGCTCAACAAGATATGCAACAGTGGGGTAACTTTCAAAACGTAGGAACTTAGTCCTTACATCCACATCTCAATATTTAGAATAAAAGTGAAAAATCTAAACATTGAATCACTTCAAACATATATACATATACATATCATTCAGTTTGATTCACATCATCATTCAACATGTTTTCATAAACATTCATCAGCAGATACATATACAATGTATCACAAAAGAATTATATACAATCCTAGCTACCCGGTGCTACATATCAGAGCCAACCGACCAAAAAGGATGAAGCCACGCTTCACAAAAGACCTCCAGCAATCCTACTCTGCAATGCCTCATAGAGCATCATAAAACAGTCAAAGGGTGAGAAATATTATCATAATAATCAACGCATATAATTATATATAATTCACCAAGCATATTCATCATGCATATATTCACCATTCATTCATATACATCACAATGTATATATATTCACACTAAACATATTCATCACTCCACATAAACATTTACAGTTATGTTTATTCACCAATACACAATTCATAATGATAAATGCAACTCATAGAGACCGACTCACGACTCTATGCAGATGCACATGCGGTACCGACTCAATCAGCAGGTTCAATTGAAGAACCAAATGGAACCATCGCTCGTTACCGAAGTAACTCCCCTTCGGGACTACGATGTTCACCCATCGCTCACACCCCACATGGGCATATGATGTTTCAGGATTGCTCACACCCCACACAGGCACACAATCTGATTGCTCACACCACACACAGGCACACAATCGTTCAGCAGATTCTACGCGGAATTAATCAGCACAAGAATGTATATCATGATGCTTCACATGCAAAACGAATCCATACACTTCTTGAAACGCATACATATTCATAATGTTCATGCATTCTACTCATATAATTCTCATATAATCATCATACATTCACAATGCATTTTCCATATTGTATTCATCATATATCACATTCTATCGCATACAATTCACTTATGCATTCACAATATCATGCCATACGGCAACAAACTCCATCACAATCACCATGCATTTTTAATCAATTTAAACAATGCACATATATATACCAAAATTCCATATTTCACAATCGATTCCATAATCTAGGATTCACGCCATGCGGCTACCCATAGCATATCATATAACAGCACACAGCTATACGTTATAAACATATACATCGGAATCGTCAACATTGGATGGAATTAACAAAATAAAACAAGTTGTCGTCATGCTCGCTAGCTTGCTCGCCTAACGAACATTCGCTACAGGCTCGCCTAGCGAACATTCGCTACAGGCTCGCCTAGCGAACGTGATAGCGAAGCCTGATCCTGAGCTACTGGTTGTACTCACTACTCACTCGTTGGGGTTTTGCCTAGCGAACCCCTCGCTACTTCGCTCGCTACCAGCGAAGAGGATCATTTCCATTCTGTCCAAGTCTGGGACGATTCGCTACGAGCTCGCTACTAGCTCGCTACAGCGAACACTCGCGACCTGCTTGCCTAGCGAAGGTGGTAGCGAGCGTTTGCGGTGTTTAAAACTCCAACTGTCCAAAATGACATAAGTCTGCAAAATCATCCGATTTAATTCCAACAAGTTCCAATAGTCCTAGCCTAACATTCCTCGACTAAACTACACCATTCATTCTCGATTCTAACCGTTAAAACATCGATCCTACCGATTAAATCCAACTTCTGCCCTAAAATGGTAAATGAGTAGAAACTCTCCAACAATCCAAACCAATCCAACAAAAGCATACATAATCATACACATTGAGAGAATAATAAGATTTCACACCCTTACCCGATTAAATTGAAGCCTAGATGTCGTTCTTGATGATTCTCCAAGCTTTTACCTCTCTTTCTCCTCTTCTCTCTTTCTTTCTATTCCTTTTCTCTTCTTTCTATTTCTATATCTCTCAAAATATCTATTAATCCATTTTTCTCATAAAATATCTAACTTAACGTTAAATACTAAATGTCTAAAATACCCTCCAATCTATTTTCCCCGAAAACTCTCAAAATCGGTAAAATAGCATAATATGCAAACATAACATTTAAACACATAAATTCCACAATTAAAATAATAATCATCCAAATAAATAAAAAAGACTCAACAAAATGGGAAATCAGAATCGGGGCGTTACAATTTTCCTACTAATGCTTTGATGAACTTCCTTATATCCTTAATCCACAATCCACCAAACTCTTTAGACCTGCACACGACATCCCAACTTACCCAAGATACATGTTTCTTTTCCGTTGATCCCGCCCACAAAAAAATGCATTGAATTGTAATCACTACGCCAGAAATGAGTTTTAGCAGCGCACCCTTTAGCAGCGCTTCTTAAATAAGCGCTGCTAAAGGGTGGGTAAAAAAAAAGAAAAAAAATTTCCCACCTAAGACAGCGCTTTTGAAAAAGTGCTGCTAAAGGGGGGCCCTAAGAAAGCGCTTTTTAAAAAGCGCTGCTAAAGGGGTGGCCTAAGAAAGCGCTTTTAAAAAGCGCTGCTAAAGGGGGACCTATAGGGGGACCTAAGAAAGCGCTTTTAAAAAGCGCTGCTAAAGGTGTCCCCTTTAGCAGCGCTTATTCTATAAAGCGCTGCTATATGGCATTGCTAAGGCACCCTAAGAAAGCGCTTTTAAAAGCGCTGCTAAAGGCCTTTAAAAGCGTTGCTAAAGGGGGACCTAAGAAAGCGCTTTTAAAAAGCGCTGCTAAAGGGGGCCCTTTAGCAGCGCTTTTTCTATAAAGCGCTGCTATATGGCATTGCTAAGGCACCCTAAGAAAGCGCTTTTAAAAGCGCTGCTAAAGGCCTTTAAAAGCGCTGCTATAGGTATTAGTATTATAATTTTAAAATACCCTCCAGAATTTTAAGAGAAACAGAACAGTCGCGTACATTTCTTTTCTTCTGTCTTTCTCCTCTAGCGAACGAACTTGCCCTATTCAAACTTTCTGTTGCCGTCATCCGCCGTCCGACCGTCGCCCGCCGTCTGTTCACCGTCCGTTTTCGAGTGCATCCGTCCGTCTGCATTGCATTTCCGCCATTGTTAAGGTATGTGACAGTTTCAAGGGATTTTCTTGTTTTTTTTCTTTTCACCATTGTTGGTATTTGAAGACATTAAAGGTTTTGAAGGTTGTTGTTAATACTGTTATCTAAATATTGATGGTTTTTCTTTTCACCATTGTTGGTATTTGATGGTTTTTCTATATATTTGTTTTCACCATTGTTGGTATACTATTGTTTTTGTTGTTGGTATACTATTGTTTTTGTTATCTAAATATTTGTTATCTAAATATTGATGGTTTTTCTTTTCACCATTGTTGGTATACTATTGTTTTTGTTGTTGTGTAGATATGTTTCTTTTGAGGACATGCAAGTAAATTTTAGTGTTGATAACGTATATTGTTGTTGAGTAATTGTTTTTGTTGTTGCGTTCAAGTATGATACGTATATTGTTGTTTTGTATTGAAGGTTTGATGACATGCATGCAAGTAAATTTTAGTGTTGTTGTTGTGTAGAAATGACTTATTGAAGGTTTAGTGAAGGTTTTATATGTTGATATGTTATTATGTTATTATGATGGATTTCTCAATGTTTATATGATATATATATTATTATGGTTTTATATGTTTAGTTAGGATTTCTCAATGTTTAGTAAGGGTGTCATTTTGGTTTAAGGATTATCTAGTAATTTTAATATGATTTGTTTTGGTGGATTATCTAGTATTTTTAATATGATTTATCTTGGTTAATTATTAATATGATTTTAATAAAATTTATATTTTGTCTGCTATATGGGTTACCTGTGAAGAGCAAAGCTGTGATCGTTTCCAAGCATCTTATTGCGTAGCATTCTTAGAAGTTAGTGATTTCCTTACAGGTATTCTCTGTTTTTTTTAACTTTTATAGTTTAGTGTAGATTACTCAATTAGTATGGATAAAAAATGGATGTCTGGTAATCGATTGTCAAAAGAGTACGAGAATGGGGTATCGAAGTTCGTTAAGTTTGCTGTTGAACACGCCAAAGACCCCAGTAGGATCACATGTCCTTGCTTAGGATGCTGTTATGGGCGTCGAGTTGACGCCGTTCAGTTGGAATCTCATTTAATGAGACATGGAATTGATCGAAGTTACACATGTTGGACATTACATGGTGAGATAAGTAACGAGAATGTTGAACCCCGGAATAATACGACATGTGCTTCAAAGGACAATGGCAGAGATACATATGATTGTGATCGAGTCGAAGAGATTGCAGAAGCACTTGAAGAAGATCTTCAAGATTGTCCCAAGATGTTTGAGAGGTTGGTAAGCGATGCAGAGAAACCGTTGTATAAAGGTTGCACTACTTTCACAAGATTGTCCGCGGTATTAAAGTTGTACAATTTAAAGGCGGGTAATGGATGGTCGGATAAAAGTTTCACAGAGTTGTTAGCCCTACTTCAAGAGATGCTTCCGGAGGATAATGTTCTTCCCAATCGAACCTATGAAGCTAAAAAAATGTTATGCTCTATTGGCATGAGCTATGATAAGATACATGCTTGTCCAAATGATTGCATTTTGTTTCGAAATGAATATGCATCACTAAACGAGTGTCCTAAATGCGGTGTATCTCGGTATAAGAAAAAATTGTCACCAGCAAAAGTATTATGGTATTTTCCTATAATTCCGAGATTCAGACACATGTTTCGTAGTGAAACAGATGCAAAACACCTGACTTGGCATGCAGATGATAGAATTGTAGATGGGAAGTATCGACATCCGGCAGATTCACCACAGTGGATGAAAATTGATAATGATTATCCTGATTTTGGTGAAGAAGCTAGAAACCTTCGCTTGGCATTATCGATTGATGGAATGAATCCGCATGGTCTGCAGAGTATCTCACATTCTACCTGGCCTGTAATTATTATGATTTATAACCTACCTCCATGGCTATGTATGAAGCGTAAGTACATGATTTTATCTATGTTAATTTCTGGCCCTAAACAACCAGGGAATGACATAGACGTATACCTGACACCTCTAATCAAAGACTTAAAGAGTTTGTGGGAGAACGGTGTGGAGGTTTATGATGGATATAGGAAAGAAAGTTTCAATTTGAGGGCGATGGTGTTTGGCACAATTAATGATTTCCCAGCATACGGAAATCTATCGGGGTATAACATTAAAGGTCAATGTGCGTGTCCTATCTGTGAAGAAAACACAGATTGGACGCGGTTGAAATTTGGTCAGAAGAATGTCTTTCTTGGTCATCGTAGATTCTTAAATTCTAGTCATCACTACCGTGGGTGGAAAAAAGCATTCAATGGAGATTCAGAACAACGTAAAGCTCCACCTACATTGACCGGCGAACAAATTTTTGAAAAGGTGAAAGATGTGAGTACTAAGTTTGGCAAGCCTTTTGCTCATACGCTTGTCACGCGTGGGTGGAAGAAGAGGTCAATTTTGTTTGAGTTGCCGTATTGGAAGTCGTTGTATGTAAGACATTTTCTTGATGTTATGCATATTGAAAAAAAAATGTATTTGAAAGTGTTATTGGTACGTTACTCAATATACAAGGAAAGTCTAAGGATGGCCTTAAAGCAAGAAAGGACTTGGTAGCAATGGGAATAAGGAATGAATTAGGACCCTTGAAGAAAGGAAACCGCACATATCTACCACCTGCTGCTTATACTCTATCTAGAAAGGAGAAAAAGATACTGTGTAAGTTTCTGAGTGAAGTTAAAGTTCCAGAAGGATACTCTTCAGATATTAGAAGACTTGTTTCTATGAAAGACCTCAAGTTAAAAAGTTTAAAGACACATGACTGCCATGTTATAATGGAACACTTTCTACCAATAGGTATACGTTCTATTTTGCCAGAAAAAGTGAGAGGCACAATAACTAAATTGTGTTTTTTCTTTAGGTCAATCTGTAGTAAGGTGATAGATCCTGCGATCTTACCAACATTGCAAAGAGAAATAGTTATTACTTTGTGCGAGCTTGAAATGTATTTTCCTCCATCATTTTTTGACATAATGGTACATCTAGTTGTTCATCTTGTGAAAGAGACACAACTGTGTGGACCTGCCTATATGAGATGGATGTACCCTGTTGAACGTTATATGAAAATATTGAAAGGGTATGTGAAAAACCAAAGTCGACCAGAGGGATGTATTGTTGAACGATACATTGTTGAAGAAGCTATTGAGTTTTGTACTGAATATTTTTCCAACGTTCAATCCATTGGCCTCCCAAAATCTCATGTTGTTGAAAAAATAGATGGTAAACAGTTAATTGGAAATAAAGTTGTGACAGTTTCAAGGGATGAACGAGAGCAAGTGCATTTGTATGTTCTGCACAATGACATTGAGGTTGAGCCGTATGTTGAAATGCACAAGGACGTTCTCCGAGGTTTAAATCTGAATAGAAATGAAAATTGGATAGTACGTGAGCACAATCGAAGTTTTATAACATGGTTCAAGGAGCATATTTTTTCAAAGTTTTATTCTGATCCCGCTTCAATAACAGAAAGGTTGAGATGTTTAGCATATGGTCCATGTTTGCATGTGTTTTCTTATAGCGCATACGCAATTAATGGATACGCATTTTATACCAAGGAACAAGATGATAAAAGTACAATGCAAAATAGTGGTGTCACCGTGCTTGCCGAAGCAATGCATATTTCCTCGTATTATGGGGTTATCGAGCGCATTTGGGTGTTTGATTATGAGAAGTTTCAGATTCCTATCTTTGGATGCAAGTGGGTTGAAAATAATAGTGGCATACAAATGGATAAATCAGGTTTTTTGAAAGTGGATATTAATAAGGTGGGGTACAAAGATGAGCCTTTTATTCTAGCCACGCAAGCTAAACAAGTGTTCTATGTCACTGATCCGACAAGTACGAAATGGTCTATAGTTCTTTTTTCCAACAAAGTAATCGATGATAACATTGGAGAAAAGGGGGGATGTTTATGTTGAGAATGAATCTTATATTATAGATGATCCATATGAGAATATTAGAGCGGACGAATCATATATTAGAAATGATCATAACGAGGGAATTTGGATCAATCCATCTGTCCGTGTTGTTAAGAGACAAGTAAACCCCGTTACAACGAAAAAAAGAAAGAGATGTTAAAGGTACTTGTAACATGTTTTTCTTATTTGCACATGTCTTATTTATACCATGTTTTTGTTATTTCTTATTTATACCATGTTTTTCTTATTTACACATTTCTTATGTATATATTTGTTATTTACATATTTGCATGTCATTCATTTGATACTTTGGTTTTTCTGAATTATAGGTATATATATTATGGCCAGCAACGAGGAAACATCACATGATGGAAAACAAACAACAAAAGACGTGGAAGGCGATATTAAAAGAGGCATAACAATTATGAAAAAAATCATCCGCGCGAGAGATAAAGGAGTAAAGTATGATGTCCATTGGAATGAAAGAGACCAGTTAGTTGAGCCTAACGGTGCGTTGCTAACAAGTTACATCGGAGCACTTGTACGTTCGCAAGTTCCGATTACTTGCGATAATTGGAGAATTGTTTCATTACAACCGGCTAAAGATAAGATTTGGACCGAGATTCAGGTATAATATTGGAATTGTTTAATTATTGTTGACATTTACGTCTTTAAATTAAATATACTAACATGTTATATGTATGTGTGTTTGTTTGCAGAGATCTTTCAATATTGAAGATCGTAGGAGAAAATATTGTATTCATTGGCCGGAAAACGCTTGAGGGGATTTAGAGCGTTTTTAACAAACAAGTTTCTAAAAGATTCTGAAGGAAACTTTGTTGACTCAGAGCGTCCGATGAAGTACGTGGATTTGATTTCAGAGGAAGAATGAGAGACGTTTGTTGCAAAGCGAAGATCAAAAGAATTTGAAGTAAGTACATAAAGGGCATCAAATCCCGCATATCCATACAGAAAGGGTTATTTTCAAACATGTCACATTTTGCGCTAACTTTTTTAAAAAATGTCACATTTTGTACTTAACTTCCAATGGTGGAAGTTATGTGTTATTTTTGACTTTTTTTCAAAAATGTCACTTTTTGCACTTAACTTCCAATGGTGGAAGTTAGTGTTATTTTAGGCTTTTTTCAAAAATGTCACATTTTGTACTTAACTTCCAATGGTGGAAGTTATGTGTTATTTTTGATTTTTTTTCAAAAATGTCACTTTTTGCACTTAACTACCAATGGTGGAAGTTAGTGTTATTTTATGTTTTTTTCAAAAATGTCACATTTTGTACTTAACTTCCACCATTGGAAGTTATGTGTTATTTTTGACTTTATTTCAAAAATGTCACATTTTGCACTTAACTTCCAATGGTGGAAGTTAGTGTTATTTTAGGCCTTTTTCAAAAATGTCACATTTTGTACTTAACTTTCAATGGTGTAAATCGTCAACGGGTATATACTTACAATAGTATATACTTCTTCCATGTACAGGAGTTCTGATAAACTTGTTTTTTCAGGTTGTTAGTGGCGTAAATCGTCAACGGGCATCAAATCCCGCATATCCATACAGAAAGGGCCGGTTGGGATATGCACGATTAGAACAAAAAATAGTAGGTACATATAAATGCTTTAATATGATATATTTACAAAAAATAGTAAGTATATATAATAGGATACAATGCTTTATTATTCTTCTTAATGCGTAGTTGGAAGAGGAGAAGAGTGATGCGACATCTCTTCCGGACCATGTTGTATGGAAGGCTTCCCGTGTGGGACGAGATGGAGTCGTTCAGGAAGAAGTTCAACAAGTCTTTGAACAATGTGTAAGTACAACGTTATCTTTGTCAGTAACTGATCAAAAGTGTGTAATATATTTATATATGTTTTTATCTATATTTCAGGAGACTCTGTCCCAGACCATAACTCCCGCCGAGGACAATGATTGCAGGAGCTTACTGAGCCGGGTGCTGAATATTCCTGAGTATTCTGGGCGTGTGAGGGGTAAGGGATTTGGTGTCACTCCATCCAAACTGTATAAGCAGTCAAAGAAAAAAAAATCCAACCAATAAAGAAGTGATGGAGACTTTGGAGGAATTAAAAGCGCAAATTCGTGAATTATAGAAAGATAAGGAGAGATACATGGCGGAAAGACGCGCTCCAGAGGGTAGAGCTACTAGTGACAAAGATAGTACCGGTTGTCCACAGAAGCTTCCAGAGGTAATTGTATATATTACATTGAAATTAATTTAGCACACTTTACTTAATTGACACATTAACTGATCATTATTTGTTTAGGGCATTTCACTTTGCCGGCTATATTTATCGTCACCTACTCATCGAATGGTTGGCAAGGGAAATGTGCATAACTTTCTGGGAGACTTACTTCACCACAAACCGCTCCCTTCTGGATTTTTGAAAGTATCTATTGATATTGCATTAGAGGGGAGTGCGTTGTTGCCTATACCAGATGATATTTCAGACGCAACAGTGGTGGGAGACGCAGTAGGATCGTATGTGGCATGGTCGGCAAATCTGATTTGCATAGATGATGAGGTAGGTTGAACCTTTTAATACTCAAATGTTTTATGATTCATACATGAAATTTATTCTTACATCTACATTTTCTTATTTACATGATGATCTTAGACTCCTACAAAATCCAAATCAAAAGATGATAGAATTATTGTGCGGGATACCGATTCAGCTGCATCAAAGAAACAGGTACTACTACAGTTACATGACTATCTTGTTATACAATATTAATTACTGAACTTATATATGACTTTTAGGTTCATGATCAACAGTCGCAACAAGTCAGCAAGGGTAAGATGCCTGAAACTTCCAAGGTTCCCAGAAAAGAAATTGTTCCTCGATTTAGGATGTGCCTTGAAACATATGTCGGAACATCAGATGTGCCTGAGGGTGGCGTCCGTCAAATACATATGGAGGCAGGTATTTTCGGTTTTGAATATCCCGAAACAATTGCTAAGGAGGATTTTGATCAGGTTTTCAACCATTCTGAACTGGGCGTCGGTGTTATGCATTCATACATCAGGTACTTCGATCCATTTTAATTAAATAATTGAACATTTTAAAATTTGCTCGTTTAACTTAATATTCTAATGTTGATTATGTTTTTTTAGGTTCTTGTATGACAAGTTATTGGTCCCGAATGAATTGACTTCAGTATTCGCATTCTTATCTGCTATATAACACTGGCCATGGGTTAGATTTTATTCTAAATTCATTTATTATAATTGTTCGATTTTTCCCTTTCTATATATATAACATTTCCGTCTAAACTGTTGTCTTATTTTATAGTGGACATTGGTTGTTGATCGCAATTAATCCGACGAAAGAAATAGTGTATTATATAGATTCATTGGATGGCGATACAACAAAATATGAAAATCTGAGGAACTTTGTTGATACGTAAGTGATGACATATACTGTTGTCTTTAATTATATATCTTTATTTATTATGTGACATTGTTCTAAATATGCGTTTATATTATGTTAGAGTTATACAAATATTCAGAGCACAAAGAGATGCAACTGTGCCAAAAAGTAAGGCTAACAACATCAACTGGATCAGAGTGGAGGTATATTCTCGCATGTTTCTACTTGATAAAACTATTTAAACTATATATCCGGATAAATGTTCGTTTGTTTTTTCCATTTACAGTGTCCTCGGCAGCGCAATGGTATTGACTGTGGATATTTTGTATTGCGCTTTATGAAGGAAATTATTCTTTCTAGTCAACTTGAGATTCCAGTCCTGGTATGGATCAATTCATTATATAAGTTATATGATTCATTTTGATAATTATCCGATACTTCATCTGAGTAATTATTTTTAAACTTAAATCTTATTCGATCTGTTATATTATGTAGTATTATGATGAATTCAAGTGCGCTACTTACACGAAAGGAAAATTGGAAGAAATTAAAGAGGAATGGTGTCAATTTATTCTTGGGTTGAGAATTGTATAGAGTTATCGGATTGGAAGACTTGTAATTATATGTGAATTGAATGTATTTGTGTTGTTGTAATTCTGAGGATCGAATTTTGTTGTAACATATTTAAACAGGTTTATGTGTAAATTAAAATGTTTATGAACAAAGTCATGAGTTACAATGTATCCAAAGTTTTGAATTGTACATATAAGGCCAAAGTTTGAATTGTATATTTAAGGCCAAAGTTTGAATTTTATTTATAAGGCCAAAGTGCTGAAATAAAGGCCTGAATTATAAGCAGGTTTGTGTAATATAAGCAGGTTGTTGGTAAAATATACAAAACAGGGTGAATATTTTATAAAAAAAAAATTTTAAAATCTGGGACATTAGACAGCGCTTTTACATAAAAGCGCTGCTAAAGGTCATAAATATTACGCTACAAAAGCGCTGCTATTGGTTTGGAAGGGGGGGGGGGGGGGGGTCTAAGGCAGCGCTTGTAAAAAGCGCCGCTAAAGGGTGGACTAAGGCAGCGCTTTTGCAAAAGCGCTGCTAAAGGGGGGGGGGTCTAAGACAACGCTTTTTGAAAGCGCTGCTAAAGGTGCTGCTGAAGGGAGCTTTTAGCAGCGCTTTTTCATTGAAAAAAGCGCTGCCTTTACCTTTAGCAGCGCCACTTTTGGCAGCGCTGCTAAAGGCCAAAAAAAGCGCGGCTAAAGGTCTTTTTTGGCATAGTGAATAATCTTCTTCAACACACAAACATGAGCAATGAAAAGAGAAAAATAATGAATAGGTAGATTCGATATTACCGTGTTAATAAGAGTTACTCGACCTCCTATTGAGAGTATTTTACTCTTCCAACAGGCAAGCTTAGCTTTGATTGTGTTTATGACAGGCCTCCAGAAACTGCTCGTTCGATGATTCCCGCTCACCGTAACTCCAAGGAATTTGAAAGGGACAACTCTCCTCTTGCAGTACAGAAACTTAGATGCTGAAGACAAGAAAGTTTCTTCAACATTAATTCCCAATATGATGCTTTTCCACGTGTTGATCTTCAGACCCGAAAAAATTTTAAATCCTCTAAGAATCGCCTTTATACCCCAGATATTATGACACTCTACTTTGCAAATCAATATGGTGTCATCTTCGAATTGAAGCAGATTATAGGTTACCTCATCACTCAGCTGTAAAGTTCTAGGAATCCCTACTTGAGCAGCCTTTCTAACCATAGAGGCCAATCCTTCTACAACCAATGAAAATAGAAACGGGGAAAGCAAATTGCCTTATCAAACCCAACCACTTCTCTCCCATTAATCAAAACAGATAGATGATTATTTAGTACCCCTCCCCTCATCAAACCCAACCACTTCTCTCCAAACCCCATGTCCTTTACCACATCGAACATAAAATCCCAGTCTAGCAAACGTAAGCTTGTTGGAAGTTAATTTTGAAAAAAAAGCAACTCGTATTCTTCCTCTTGACCAATTCAATCAGCTCATTCAGCACCATAATCCCATCATGAATTATCCTTCCCAGAATAAATGCATTTTGTGACTTAGATACAAGTTTTTCTATAACCTTTCTCAACCTTGCTGCAAGAATCATGGAATTAAGTTTGAAAATACAGCCAATCAAGCTAATTGGTCGATACTCACCTAAACTCTGAGGATTATCAACCTTAAGAATTAACGTAATGAAAGAGGAAGATATCTCTCTGAGAAGGCTAGCCGTAAGATGAAATTCCTTGATACACTCAATCACCTCTGCACCCACAACCTTCCAACATTTCTTTAGAAATTCTAAGTTGAAACCATCGGGTCTCGGGCTTTTGTTTCCATCACAATCACCTAACGCCTCCAAAATTTCCTCTGAAGTAAACCCACATTCTAAGCTTTCCTTTTCTTCCCAACTAAGCTTCGTAAAGTAATTCTGTCTCAGCTCTGGTCTAGCCCTTACCACCTTCTTAAACCTATTAGCGAAGTAACTCCTTGCAACATCTTTTACCAAACTCTCCTCTTCCACAAAACCTGACTCTAACTGAACCCTACTAATGTTATTCACCCTATATCTATAATTCAGAATTGAATGAAAATACCTTGAATTCAAGTAACCTTCCCTCACCCAATTCAATCCCGCTTTTTGTTTTAATATGCTTTCTTGGTTATGAAGTTTAGTCCATAACTCCCCTTGAGATTTGCTCCTATCTACCACTGCCTGCTGAAATGCTTCCCCACTTAACTGATCGAATTCCTCCTCATGCTTATTTAAAGAGTCCACACTTTTCTGAATATCTAAATCCACCCACCAATAAACCATCTTGTTCCACCATCTGAGCCTAGACCTCATATGTTTAAGCTTTTCTTTCACGACATGAG
Source organism: Lathyrus sativus (assembly GCA_963859935.3). Lineage (NCBI taxonomy): Eukaryota > Viridiplantae > Streptophyta > Magnoliopsida > Fabales > Fabaceae > Lathyrus > Lathyrus sativus. The sequence continues at coordinate 505,496,873 of OZ012741.1, read as the reverse complement.
CTGCTGACCCCTTCACCATACAACTTTCCACTCTCTTATACAAACTCAAGGAACTTTTGATGGTTGTACCATGAATTGAATAACTTGAATGGTTTAGGACCCCAATTCCTCACGTTCGCTTTGATCCAACTTCTTGAGATAAAATTATCCATTTCAAAACCAAACCTTCAAAAATTAACATTCTGTCGATTCTACTTTTGCAGCATCCATTATCCTTAAACCATGTATATCTACTCCCTACCACAGGAACATTAGTTAACTCCATCATATCTATAAATGAATCAAATTCATACATATAAGCCCAACACACTTTTCTTGATCCCTTCTTTTCCTCTAAAGACTTAATTGCATTGTAATCCTCTCTCACCAACCATTCTCCTTCTGGAAGTTTTCTTTTCCACTCAATGAGTTCTACCCAAAACCTTCGTTTTCCACCCATATCACACAGTGAGTAAACATTAACAAAGTAACAGTTCACCGCTTTCCACACGACGTTAAAAACCAAAAGCCTAGTAACTTTGAAACTAAGAATTGGTTGAATCAAACTTACCCTCCAAACTGTGAGCATAGCACCAACACTACCCCTTGCACCAAAAGCTGACCAGCCAAATGCGACCTTACCCCAAATTGATTTTACATCCTCCTCCTTCAAATTCTGAATTTTTGTTTCTTGAATAAAGCACATGTCTGTTTTGCCCTCCTCTATTATTTTTGTGATCCTTCTTCTTTTAATTGATCTCCCACACCCTCTATTGTTGTACGAGACTACATTCATGGTTCACTTGTAGTTGTCACCCGCTTTTCTAGAAATGCTAACATATGGAATTCCCCATGATATTCCTTTGTAATCAATCAATAGTGAATTTGTTTTTAGAATAACCATGTATTTCAATTAAATTACCACTTAAATGAGAGATTCAAAAAAAATTTCAAATCAACTACATTTCAGCATGCAGTCGCCATATGATTTGGCGACACATGCAAATTTGAATTTGAGCTTTAATGTAGTCGCCTATTCATTTGGCGAGTTGGTCCATGCCATTTTTTTTTAATTTTTTTTTAGGGTTTACGCATTAATTAATGTTTTGATAATTAATTTTAATTATTATTTTTATAAAAAATATTAAATTATGTATTAATAAATATTTTTTATAAAAAAAATAAATGGAACAAATATTAATTTATGTTTTTTTATTTTTCATAATTTATTGAATTTTAAATAATGTTACAAAATAAGAAATGAAATAAATATTAAATTATAGTTTATGTTTTTCATAATTAATTGAAATTTAAATAACATTAAAAAATATAGACATGTAATAAATATTAAAATATATTAAATTATAATATAATGAAAATTACAATTGAACAAAAAAACAAACTAATGGCCGGCTCTATCCAAGCGACCACCAGTGTAAAATTGTGGAGGATGCGCGTTGCGACGAGGTTGTTGTAGCGTGTCCGGTCTTTGTGTGTTGAGTTGTGGAGGAGGGTTTTGTTGGGACGGCCCCGACGTATCAGATAAATTTTGAATCATTTGACCCCAATAGCCGGGAGGTCCACTATCAACGACGCTTCCGTAGTTAAGCCTAATGTCCATGTTTTCGTAGGATTGTCGGGGAGGTTGGGTGGAGTATGGATGGTATGGTTGTCCGAATTCGTACATCGAATTGGGTTGGAAATGGTGTAACACCCCCTTTCTATACCCCCAAATAATCACATAATCAACTAGTCACATATTAAAAATTTCATCAGAGTATAATTATAAACATGGTATAAAAGGGGCGAGTCACATTACGCATGAAATTAAAATATTCAACACCTGCTCAACAATAGATATGCAACAATGGGGTAACTTCGCAACAGAGAAACTCGGTCCTTATATATATATATATATATATATATATATATATATATATATATATATATATATATATATATATATATATATATATATATATATATATATATATATATATATATATATATATATATATATATATATATATATATATATATATATATATATATATATATATATATATATATATATATATATATATATATATATATATATATATATATATATATATATATATATATATATATATCATCCAGAATTATTCAACAACATAAGTCATATTTTCATAAACATTCACCAACAAGATACATATACAAATGTATTACAAAAGAATCATGAACATCCTAGCTACCCGGTGCTATATATCAAAGTCGACCGACCAAAAGAATGAAGACACCCATCACAAAAAGACCTCCAGCAAACCTACTATGCCATGCCTCATAGAGCACCATAAAACAGCAGAAGGGTGAGAAATATTATCATAACAACAATGCATATAATTATATATACCATAGCATAAAATACACATATTCTGCATTCTCACCACAATTCATCACAACACACTCCTATACATCACAATGTATATATATATATATATATATATATATATATATATATATATATATATATATATATATATATATATATATATATATATATATATATATATATATATATATATATATATATATATATATATATATATATATATATATATATATATATATATATATATATATATATATATATATATATATATATATATATATATATATATATATATATATATATATATATATATATATATATATATATATATATATATATATATATATATATATATATATATATATATATATATATATATATATATATATATATATATATATATATATATATATATATATATATATATATAAATCCAAGCATATTCATCATGCATACTTCCACAATTCTATCATTCCATATAAATATACACATTCATGTTTATTCACCAATGCACCATTATAAAGATGATAAATGCAAATCATAGAGACCGACTCACGACTCTATGTGTAACGCCTCGATTCTGAATTCCCATTTTTATTGAGTCCTTATTTGATTTATTTTAGTAATTATTTTATTTACGTGGAATTTGTATGATAATATGTTATGTTTACATATTGAGCTATTTTTGCTGACTTTGGCAGTTTCGGGTAAAAATAGGTTGGAGGGTATTTTAGGCAGTAGGGATAATATTAAATGGATATTTTGTGAGAATTATTTGATAAGTGTGTGTAAAGAATTTGGGAGGAAAGAAAATAGAATATGTGATATAGATAGAAAAGAGAAAGATAGAAACATTAAGAAGAAAAATAAGAGAAAGAAAAGAGGAGGAGAGAAAACAAGAGAAAGTGGAACAAAACCTAGAATCATCAAGAATCAACCTTAGCTTGCGATTAATCAGGTAAGGGTGAGAAGTTTTATCATCTTAATAATGTATATGATCATGTATGTGCTAGATTGGGTTTGTTGGATCGTTTTCTATGTTTCCATTTCTAGGTCGGAAGTTGATTTATTCGGTAGAAACTGAGTTTTATCAGTTAGAATTTGGAATAGACGGTGTAGTATAGTCGAGTGATGAGTGGGCCGTGCTACTGGAACTGATTTGGATTAAATCGGTCGGTTTGTGAGGTTTGGGCTTTTGGACAGCCATGGGAGTTCTGAGTTCGCAGGTTCGATAGGCGAATGGCAGCGAAGCTTCGCCAGGCGAAGCCCAGCGAGCAGCAGCGAACCAAGTCAGTAGCAACCATCCTGTCTTCACTGGCAAGTTCGCCAGGCGAATGGGTATGGTGAAGGTTCGCCAGGCGAGTGTGCTAGCGAGTAATTCCAGAATAACTCCCAGTGGTCTTCGCTGGCAAGTTCGCCAGGCGAACGAGGTAGCAAAGGTTCGCCGGGCGAAGGTTAGCGAACACAACAGCATATTTTCTTTTCTTGTGTTTTCCATTCGCGGATTGGTAGTGTGGTTTGGTTGCGATCATTCCTTGTCTGAGATGACTAATTATATGCTGTTATGTGTGTTGTGGGTAGTCGTATGGCGTCAATCCTAATTTGTGATTTGTGAGGTGTGAAATATGGCAGTTTGGCAATTTTGTGTATTTATTTGAATTAAATAGAAATGCATGGCGGTATTGATTGTGAATGTGAACCGAGATTGATTGTGAATGTGAACCATGTATAAAAATTGGTTTGAATGGATGGTAAATATATATATATATATATATATATATATATATATATATATATATATATATATATATATATATATATATATATATATATATATATATATATATATATATGCTTTGTGATACATATATTTGAATGCATAACGAATGTATGCGACGAATGTGATGAATGCATGAGTATGTTTGTAAACATGTATGCATTTCAAGAGTGTCATGAGTCATGTTGCATGTGAAGCATCATGGTATGCATTCTTGTGATGATTGATTCCTCGGTGAATCTGCAGAACCCCGTGTGCCCTTGTGGGGTGTGAGCGATGGTTATATATTGATTCCTTGGTGAATCTGCAGAACCTCGTGTGCCCTTGTGGGGTGTAAGCGATGGTTATTTATTGATCCCTCGGTGGATTTGTAGAACTTCGTATGTTGCGATGGTTATATTTGATTCCTCGGTGAATCTGCAGAACCTCGTGTGCCCATGTGGGGTGTGAGCGATGGTTATTTTGGTTCTTCAATTGAACCTGCTGAAATGAGTCGGTACCCGCATTTGCATCTGCATAGAGTCGTGTGTCGGTCTCTATGAGTTGCATGTTGACATCTGTGCATGATGTATGGTGAATAAACATGAATGTAGATGTTTATGTAAATTGTTGATAATTGGCATGAATGAAAGGCTTGAAGATACATGTATGTGTGAATATATATATATATATATATATATATATATATATATATATATATATATATATATATATATATATATATATATATATATATATATATATATATATATATATATATATATATATATATATATATATATATATATATATATATATATATATATATATATATATATATGTATAAGTGTGTATGTTTATGAATTGATATAAACATTGTTGATGCATATTGTATATGCTTGGTGCTCTATTTGTAAATAGTTAATTGTGAATACATTGCGATGTACGGTGTAGTGAAATGAGTTGCGGTGAGAATACGGAAGACGTTTTTGGATGTTATGTGTGTGTGTTTGTGTGTGTGTGTGCGTGTGTGTGTGTGTGTGTGTGTGTGTGTGTGTCTATATATATATATATATATATATATATATATATATATATATATATATATATATATATATATATATATATATATATATATATATATATATATATATATATATATATATATATATATATATATATATATATATATATATATATATATATATATATATATATATATATATATATATATATATATATATATATATATATATATATATATATATATATATATATATATATATATATATATATATATATATATATATATATATATATATATATATATATATATATATATATATATATATGTTTATGTGCATTATGTATTATGATATTGTTTCTCACCCTTCTGGTGTTTTATAATGCTCTATGAGGCATTGCAGATTAGATTGCTGGAGTCTTTGTGAAGCGAGTCTTCATTTCTTTTGGTCAAATGGCTCTGATATGTAACACTGGGTAGTTAGGAATTGTTTTGATTCTTTTGTGATACATCTGTGTATGTATCTGCTACTGAATGTTTTGTAAACTCAACTGATGAATTAAATTAATCTGAACGATGTATATGATGCTTATGTTAATGAAGTGATTTCAATGTTTAGATGTTTCCGCTTTATTCTAAATGTTGATATGTGGGTTTTAAGCACGATGCTTTGTTTTTAGTTGAGATTTACCCCCTTTGTTACATATCTTCATGAGCTGGTACTATTTATGTTTCGTTTCGATGATAATGTGATGCCCCTCTTTTATACCATGTTATAATTATACTCTGATGGAATTTTTGTTAAGTGCCTAAATGATTTAATTGTTTATTTGGGGGTATAGAAAAGGGGTGTTACATTAAGTGGTATCAGAGGCAGTGTTGAGTCAGTTGTGTCTGTCTCGTTGTTTTGTTGGTTGAACGGTTGTTTAACCTTGTTATTTTTGGGAATAATCAGAATATGGCTGGTCGTAATGACAATGCGATGGCTGCTGCATTGGAGGCAATGGCTAGGGCGGTGCAGGGTGCGCCGAATGTGAATGCTAATGATGAGTTTAGAAAGAATCAACCGCCGGTATTCAAGGGAAGGTTTGATCCGGACGGTGCTCAGATTTGGTTAAAGGAGATCGAGAGGATATTTAGAGTTATGAATTGTGCTGAAGGGACAAAGGTGAGACTTGGGACTCACATGCTGAGAGAAGAAGCCGATGACTGGTGGGTCAGTATGAGACAAGTTCTTGAAGTAGACGATGAGGAAATCACTTGGGATTTATTTCGCACCTAAGTTTTGAGAAAGTATTATCCTGAGAGTGTGAAGGGAAAGAAGGAAATGGAGTTCCTGGAATTGAAACAAGGCAATATGTCCATGATAGACTACACGACTAAGTTCACAGAGTTGGTGAAGTTCCATCCTTACTATGATGCGGTGACGGCGGAATTTTCCAAGTGTGTTAAGTATGAGAACGGCTTGCGCCCTGAGATCAAGCAAGTGTTGCACCCTAAAATTTGACCAACTGATTTTCCTATCTGACTCATGGTTTAAATTCATATTCGCAGCTCAGATGTATGATTTTGTGCACAAGCAGGGGGTATCAGAGTTTACAGCTTGATTTTTGTCTATCAGATATGGCAGACCCAGTCCAGATTACCAGGGTTTTATTTTCGGGAAATTGTGCGCTCCTCGGTGATTTTTCAGTGATTTTAAGGATATTCTGATGCCCGGGGATACCTGTTCGATTCGATCTGGTCTCGTGCGCTTTTATGGGGGTCATTTTTGCATTCATCTGCATTTAGGGTTTTTATAGGCATTTGGGAATTTTTAATAGGCTTTATAATTTTTTCTGGAATTTAAATAGGTTTATAGAATATTTTAATAGCTTAATCTTTTTTTTAGAATTTTGTAGAATATTTTAAATAGATTTTAATCATTTGTAGAATTTTTCTATAGATTTTAAATAGGTTTAATAGTTTTTGGATAATATAGAAAATAATATAGTTTTCTTTTATAGATTTTGATAGATATTAAATGATAATAGGATTTTAATAATTAGATCTTAATTGTTTTTAGATTTGATTAGATTAATATAGAATTAATTGGACTTTAATTGAATTTTTAGAGTTTAATTAGGATTAATTGAATTTTCAGAATTAATTAGGTTAATTGACTTTTTAGAGTTTTAATTAGGTTAATCATGTTTTAGATTTAATTAGATTGATTTAGTCAGTTAATTAGGTGTTAATATTTGAGTAGAGTTAATTGGGTTTAATTGTATTAATCCAGTTTTTTGTACAGTTTTTACTCATTTTCGAAATGGGCCCAGTGAGGCGTTTTTTTTTTGCAAAGGCCCAATTCACAATTGATTCAGAAGTCCAATTCAGCCCAGTTCGTTCCACCATTTTCCAGCAGGGTCCAGAAGTGTCTAGAAGCTTCCAACGTTTTTTCAGTGTAATAAATAGAAGTGACACGTGTTGGCCATGCAGACCCCACACGTTTCTTGCACTGATCACGCCACACGTTCACCCAGAATCCCACCACCTTTCTGCCACCTCACCCGTTGAACACTCTCCCTCCTTCCACGCGTCCAGTCCTCAGCTGCCACCTACCTCCACCGGTCAACCCTACCGGAGACTAGTCGTCGGCCATGCAAACCTCTCTGACCGCCGTCTAACCGTCTCCGGCCGCCGCAACAACTCGCCGGAAACGGATTTTTGCCCAGAATCCTCTAATTTTCCCCTTTCTTCTCTGATCGCCACCAAGAACCACCACTAGCTTCATCAGAACGTCCAAAATTTCCTCACGAAAATCATCATCGTCAACGTAACGCCCAGATCTTCATCAATATTACAACCTTCACATTTTCGGTTCCAGATTCACAACTCCTTCAGGCCAAGGAATTTCCAGAATCCACTCCAACATTCGTTCATCTTCAAGCCATATCTCCAGAAAACGTTGTTTGCATTCAATCTTCAAGATCTTCCCAGAAATCATCTCAGATCTCCATCCACCTTCAAGCAAGATCTCCAGAAATCCACTTGAATCTTCATCCTCAGTCGAAGCAAGTCCTCAGAAACTCATCGTTCTCCATCAATTTTTTTCCAGAACTCTTCGTCTTCAACAAGGAACTCATCAGGACCTTCATCGATCTCCAGATCTTTGTTTCTTCGCCAACATTCATACGCTCTTCGTCAACCACCGCCCACATTCCTCCAGGTTCTCTCCTTATTCCTTCTCTGTATCGTTTTAGCTTGATTGTTAGGTTGATTAATTTAGAGTAGATCCTCTGTTTAGTGGAACTGTAGGTTCTGTGGGGTAGATAAGATGCGATTTGGGCTTCTGAGCGTAGTTCATGATAGCGGCAGATGTTGTGAGGGTTGGATTGAAGGTGGCATTGGAGCAGTTTCAGAAAAGGTTGAGAGAGTGTTTGAGAAGCGGCTAGGGTTTGGGGGATTAGGATGATGAACAGTGCCTGAGGGGAATTAGGAGTAGTTTTGTTTGTTAGGGTTCGGATTGGATTAGGGTTTAGGATGCTGGGCTTAGGCCCAAGCGTACTACTGAACGCTACACCCAAATTGCTCAATTCCCCCCCCCCCCTGGCGTGTGAGTCTGAGTGATTAGATTGGGCTCTATGCCCAAATTGCTAACTGCGCCCCTCGTTTAAGCCCAGTAGTAGAAGCAACTAGGAATTTGCTAAGTCTGCACCCCCCAGATGTTTTGTCTTCTGATTGTAAGGTTTCTAACCTGGGCCCTGCGCCCTTTGCTTCTGGCACCCCCCATCAGGGCCCAATTGTGGACAAATAACCTGAATGCTTGCTGTTTGCACCCTCCATGTCACTTTCTTTTATTTTTGATTTTTCTTTTATATTTTCATATTAAAAATTCATAATAAATTGTAAATAAATGTTTTTTCAATAATTCTTTTTTCATCCATTTCATAAAAAATGTTAAGAAAATTAAATCAAAATAAAAATGGCATTTTATTTTTATTTCCTATTTTTGTGCATATTTTCCATTTTTAATTGATTGCTTTTTATATTTCAATGCATGCATATCATTAGAAAATTCATAAAAAATGGTAGAATTAGTCAAATAATTCCGTTCTTTTTTCTGTAGACTCGTGATTCAGTGTAGAATTTTATAGTGCAGAAACATTAGCTTAATCATGCATTTTCATTTTAATTGCATTTTCTTCACTGTTATTGATGTTGAATAAATTGGTCTGCTGGTATGTCTGTGTTGCTGATTTTAATTCTTTCATCTGATGTGGAATTTTATTCTGATTTTTCAGTATGTTATCCTAGGGCCATGTAGGTCTCCCCATAGATTTTGTTAGATTTTTGTAGGATATTCTGATATGATTTGTCTGAGCCTGAAGATAGGAGAAGTCTTGATGACTTCTGACTTTGAAGTTCAACTGTGGTTGAACTTCAGAGATAGTCTCCTGTGGTTTCTTGGCCTGTGGGTTCTTCTTGAAGGTGGGAGCTGATGGAGGTCCTGTTGGAGCTTGCAGGGTTGCAGTGGATTGAGGCTTAGTCTAGGAGCTTGTTGTCTGTTTGTGAGGTTCGAGATCCCGAAGTTTGAAGGGAGTTTATGGTACTTTCCTGAGGAAGGCACTATGAATGACTTTCGTTCTTCCTTCTCACCTCTTTCGTAAGTATCCAATGATGTCGGAGCCGACTTGTGAGTTTAATTTCTCCTGAGGAGGAATGTAAACTGATCACCTGTTGTTGAGCCACATGGGATACGATTCCTAAGTGGAAGTCTCCTAGTACTTTCCTGAGGAAGGTCCTATGGGTCTATTCACTTAGTTCCACTAGTTTGTCTAGGACTTCTTAAGTATCCAGTGATGTTGGAGCCGACTTGTGAGTTTAATTCCTCCTGAGGGGGAATATAAACTGATCACAGTCGTTGAGCCACGAAGGGTACGATTCCTAAGTGTCAGCCTCCTAGTACTTTCCTGAGGAAGGTCCTATGAGTCTGTTCACTTAGTTCCCTTAGTGCATATAGGTTCTTTCCCAAGTATCCAGTGACGCCGGAGCCTTCATGTGAGTTTAATTTCTCCTGAGGAGGAATGTAAACTGATCACAGTTGTCGAGCCGCATAGGATATGACTCCTGAGTAGTAATCTCCTAGTACTTTCCTGAGGAAAGCACTATGGGCTTGTCTGCTTAGCTTCCTTTCTCTGGTAAGCTTGTTCTGAAGCTTGGAGAATGGGATTGATTCCTCTTGCCTGGGAGTTTGTTTAGATCCTTGCTTAGGGTTTGGATTAGAGTTGTTGCTTAGATCCCTGCTTAGGGTATTGTATAGAGTTCTGTTTAGAGATAGATTAGGAGAGTTGTCTCAGGTTTGTTAGAGGCCCTGCTCAGGGTTAGTCTCTTTGTATTGTTTGACTTGTGTGATGTTATGTTGCATTAGACTTAGGTTCATCTAGATAGTTTCTGAGTAGATGCATCTTAGAAGTAGACTGTGTGTGCATGAGAAGTTGAGGTGGTCCTCCTTCTGCTTGTTTGTTATTGCGTGGCTTTGCTTGTTGGTATTTGGTAGAGCTGAGCTCCCTTGCCTTTGTGGTTTGCGGCCTTCGCGCCTTGTTTGTCTAGTTGTTGCATTCATGCATATTTTCAGTATTTCTTTACTGTGCAATTTCTTGTTTGTAGTTTAGTCCTGTTGCCATGATCCCTTAGGAGCTCTGACTTCTCCGTTGCGGAGTTGTTATGATAGACATTAGGATGGTCAACCAGGTGTGATAGCAGTAGGTAGATTCCCCTGTTTCTCAGCTATAGTTTTAGGGTTTCCCTTTCCTTTCTGTAGGAGCTTTTGAGCAGCTTGACCCGTAGTTAGCTGAACTACAGCTGCTCTGATTCTTCGTTCCAGACGAAGATATGTAGGCATAGGATGCGATATCCTAGCGAGCACACTAACGACTAACTTTTGTTCTCTCGCGGCTGTGCGATCGAGACTTTCCCGCTAACGACTAATTGTTATCCCTTTCTCTTGCCCGAGTGCATTTGAGACCAGATCATAGTTGTAGGTTCCCGAGCCTTAGAGACCAGTTTGTTTTCTCACTGCTGTGTGAGAGCGCCAGTTTACCCGTAGTTAGCCGAACTACGTTTGCTCTGATCTTTCATTTCGGATGAAAGTACGTAGGCACAAGACGCGATGTCTTGGCGAGCCAATTTTCTCTGTCGTCCCGAACTACGTTGACTCTGACTTTCTCTCTTGAGAATACGTAGGCATAGAGTGCGACGCTCTATCGAGTCAATTCCCTTCCCTTTAGATTTAGCAGCCGTAGATAAGATTGTTTTGCATCCAGTAGACAACCCAAGCAAGCGTGGATCCCGTCGAGTACGACGGACGTGAGGGGTGCTAATACCTTCCCCTTGCGTAACCGACTCCCGAACCCAGGCTATGGTTGCGATGACCATACCTTTTCCCCGTTTTTTGCGAGGTTTACTTCGAGCGTTTCCTTTCCCGCTCTGAGGGATAAATAACGCACGGTGGCGACTCTTCTGTCAGCCGGCGCCGATTTTCGCAGTAGCGACAGCTGGCGACTCTGCTGGGGACCGTAGCATCTAGGGACTTTTCCCATCCCTTATGCTGGGACCGTTTCCCATCCCCTACGCGAGTCAATCCTAGCGCTTGGGTGTTTATTTGTTGGGTGTTGTGCATATTGTGTTTTACTTTTCTGCACTTTACTTTTCTGTACCTTTACCTTTCCGCATTTATTTTCCAGCATTATATTATCATGATTATTGCTGTGGGCAAAGGGAGGTTACTGTGAGTGAGAAGCCGGACCTGGGCTTGAGTACACACCTAGATATAGTTGTGGAGAAGTAGTAGACGAACCTGTCTGCTGAGCAGGCACAGTTCCATACGAAAATCTACGCTCAGACGAGATTCTTGCAGAGGTGCTCCTTTCCGGTCCTGAGGATCTGAGGGGAGTCCAGACGTAAGGATTGTCGACTCTGGGGACCGATCATTTGGAAGTCAGCTAAGTGAGGCCTCTTCATGACTTGATGATGCCACTCCTTCTGGGAATCGTATCGTCACTCATGAAAGTCTGTGACGCTGACGACCGCATAGGATGCCGTACCTTTGTCCGTGGATTAGGTTTATCCTACCTGTGAGAGGGACTGGGTTATTGCAGGAAAACTGGCCTTCAGAAACCATGATTCAGTATCTTTTATCAGATGGTATTCTTGATTCATCTCCAGTTGTGTTGTCTGGGTCAGATGGGTTTCTTATCTGAGGTTGAGGCTATTATCAGATGGTATTCTCGTCAGATACAGAGGGTCAGATGGTTTTCTTACCAGGGGATTGATATTTTGAGTATCAGATGGTAGTTAGTGGCATGAGATTCTGATGACCGCGTTGGTTTTCTGTTCTTGATCACAGAGATATTCCTCTTCAGGCTACAGCATAGCCCTTGTGTTCGCAGATTGCATTATTTATCATATTGCATCATTGCATTACCATCTGCATTTAACTAACGTGTGTGTATTGCAGGTACATATTTTCCCTTCCAGTTCTGGTGTTTGTTCCTAGCAAGACATGGAAAACCTGAAGAGAGTATTGCCCTATAAGTTTCCGTCGCCGAATATCAGTCTATTGTTAGAATTGATGGCTATTGCTAAGAAGAGAGGAATGGGTGACTTCAGAAAGAGATATGGGAGGATTCTGACCTACGTTTATCAGCCATCTGCCTACGAGACTAGCGGCATCTATACTCTGTTACAGTTTTACGACGCGGAGCTCAGGTGTTTTGTATTTCCCGACTTTGTTTTGGCTCCTACCCTGGAGGAGTACTCTGCACTTCTGGATATACCGATCCGTGAGCAAATGCCTTTTTATCGTCCGGACGCTGAGCCTAAGTTGGCTGAGCTTTCTGCCATCCTGTGTTTGAAAGAGTCTGAGCTGTCTGGGAAGATGATCAGAAGAGGAGACGTATGGGGATTTCCGTTGGATGTCTTAGTGGATAAGGCTCGAGAGTATGCCCAGAAGGGTAAATGGGACGTTTTTGACGTTATCCTTGCTGTATGTGTGTATGGCATCGTGTTGTTCCCGAACATTCCTGATTTTGTTGATTCTGATGCCTTCTATATCTTGGCTGCGAAGAACCCAGTTCCTACTTTGCTGGGAGATATCCACCATTCAACTCATTATCAGAATGAAAAGCGACGAGGAAGGAATGTGTCTTGTTGTGTCCCTCTCCTATGCAGGTGGTTCACCAGTCATTTGCCTAAGTCAGGTCCTTTTGTCACGTCTATCAATTCTCTAGGATGGCCCGAGCGCTTAATGGGATTAACTGCTGAGAACGTGGTATGGGTCAATAAAGAAGTATTTGGAGCTGAAGTCATACTCAAAGGCGAAGGATTCCCGAATGTTCCGTTAATAGGAAGGAAAGGTTGTGTCAACTATAACCCTTCCTTATTGATCAAGCAATTTGGGTACATACCTCAAGGAGTGCCAAAGCCCGAGGAGATACAGGAATCTCTGTATCTCACTGGGGCAATAGGGAAAGAGATGCTGACCAAACTTGAGAAAGCCTGGAAAAACTTGCACAAGAGAGGGAAGCTTTCAGGTAGCAGAGGGGATACTCGAGGTCCTAGCCCATATGAAGAATGGATTCGTGAGCGAGCTGTGAAGTTCCTTATGCCGTATCCAGCAGTTAAGCCATTGCATCCTCCTCCGGTAGAGGAGCCTACCACTGTGGACATTCAGGTTTACAAACAGTTGATGGCGGAGAAAGAAGAGCTAGCAAGGGTTAAGGAGGCTTTAGAGCAGGAGAATGCCCAGCTTCGGCATGAAAATATTGAAACAGGATATATTTCTAAGCAACAGGCTGAAACTCTGAAACATCTGAAGACTACGCTATCGGAATTGACTGAAACCAAGAAGCGACTAGAGTTAGATGTAGACTCAGTTAGTAGTGTGTTGTCCACCAAGAAGCAAGAGCTGGAAAGGGCCTACACCAAGCTAGCCAAGTTCAGAGAACACTGGGATCTCACTATGACCAAGCGCAAGGAGCGAGAAGAAGGGCTGAAGACACAGATTGCTCAGTTAGAAGAACAGGTCAAAGTGAAGACTGAGGAGCTTGAAGAAGAAGCCTGTCGCCGATACGAGGCCGAGCGTAAGCTGATAGATGCCATGAAGAATTTGGAAGATTTCCAGCATAGAGCAGATGCCAAGAGACCCAAACCTGGGGGCAGTGATAAGGCTTGGGAAGACTTTGTCAGAGACATCCAGGGGACAGTCAGGAAGAGGGATCGACTGATAGAAGGTTTGATTTATCAACCAGATCATGCAGAGACAAAGAAGATGGTCGAGGACTTCCGCAACCGTACCCGTATTTGATTTCTCTTGTATTCTGTATGTTGAGGTCACCACCAGGCATGTTGGCTGGGATCCTCTTTGTCATATCAGCTGTATGGAGCATAGTTATGTAACTTCTTGACAAGACTGTTATTCTAATCAATATATGAGGGATTTTCCAAATATTGTCTCTATGGTTTATCTCGTCTTGCTACCACTGACACTGGAATTGGAGGGAAAATATCTCCAATGCACACATGCACGTTAGCATTTTTGTATTTCTGTTTGCATGAATCATACTGCATAGCATTTCTCTAGCAGGTCAAAGCACTTATCCAGCCTTTGTTTTCACCAGAAAGTGATTCTCGGGGAATTGTTTGAGGCAAGAGTGGAGACGACCAAGGGGCCGAAGCAGATTTGAGTAGAATCAAGCAGGTAATTGGTAGCTATGTCTGAAGGCGATTTCCAGTTTCCTGACACCCAGGCAGGGTTTACTATGGCGTCCAACCATCAGTATGATTCTACGGAAGGCTTCCCGCAAGCGAACAATCTTACTGCAGCCCAAGTTGTGCAGCCAACTGTTGAGAACCGAGACCGGCATGAGCAGTTTGTTGCCCGAAATGAACATTATCCTCCTGTTAACAATCAATGTGTTGATTTCCCTGTGATGAATTACCGGAGAGATAATCCAGTGACCGGGTTAGTAGATCCAAGAGCTCTTGACTATGGTAGAAGAGTCCGAGTGTTGGAAGAGCAAATGAAAGCCTTAGAAGCGAAAGATGCCGTTAACCTAGATGCTATAGCCATGTGCTTGGTTCCTGACCTCGTGTTACCGCACAAGTTCAAAATGCCGGAATTTGAAAAATACACGGGAGATAGCTGTCCGAAGCTGCATTTGATGATGTTCTGTCGAAGGGTGACTTCGTTTGTGCGAAATGACAAGTTGATGATCCATTGCTTTCAGTATAGCCTGACTGGGGCATCGTTGAGATGGTATGTGCAATTGGAGAGTAATCAGATTCGATCATGGGTGGATTTAGCCAGAGCTTTCATGAAGCAGTACGATTACAACTTGGATTTGACTCCTAGTCTCGTAGATCTGCAAGATTTGTCTCAGGCAGAGAATGAATCATTCAGAGCGTATTTGCGAAGATGGAAAGAATTGGCTGATAGTGTTCGACCACCGCTTCCGGAAAGAGAACTGGTTGACATCTTTTTGAGTACCCTGAAAGGCCATTATTTTGACAAATTGTTCAGTTGCACAAGCTTTGTGGGCCTGATGAGGCTGGGAGAGATTGTTGAGCGAGGACTCAGGAGTGGAAAGTTTCGAGGTGTTCCTTACGTCCCAGTTGATAAGAT
This sequence comes from Lathyrus sativus, assembly GCA_963859935.3. Taxonomy (NCBI): domain Eukaryota; kingdom Viridiplantae; phylum Streptophyta; class Magnoliopsida; order Fabales; family Fabaceae; genus Lathyrus; species Lathyrus sativus. The sequence continues at coordinate 505,481,080 of OZ012741.1, read as the reverse complement.
TGAGTCAGCTGTCAGTTCTCAAGAAGAGTGGGAAGGAGATGATGCCACCTCAGAATCTCTAGCATCTCAGGATCAGTTTTCAGACACTTCAAGTCAACGGTCATCCTATCGTCGATCGCGTCAGCATGCTCCACGAAGACCAAGGAAGCCTGAAAGGCAGTTTACTCAGCTACCGGTGTCATACGGTCAGTTGTTGCCAGATTTGGTCAGAAGCGGATTGATAGTGCCGAAAGAGACTAAGCCGGTAATTCCACCGTATCCTCCAGGTTTTGACGCCAGCGCCCGCTGTGAGTACCATGTTGGGGCACAGGGGCATTCAACGAATGATTGTAAAGTGCTTAGAAGTCAGATTCAGGATCTGTTAGACTCTAGCCGTATTTGCATCACGCCTCAGGGATGTGTTCAGATTAATGATTTTCCATCTTCCAGTTGTGCGGGTTCGTCAGTTAATGTCATGGAAGACTCCGCAGGAAGTGTGTGCTCCGAGGATCGTCAATCAGAGAGTTCAGTTGAATATGGGGGAAGTTTCTAGAGGTTTCTATGCCGGGTGTCGCATCTGTTTCTCTGCCTAACCCGTTTAGTTTTTGCGCATCAGTATTTGTCGACCACCACCAGGATTGTTGGCTGGGGTCGTTATATTCATACTCATTTGTGCTTACCTGCTGATTTTGTTGGTTGTACATGTATGGGAGATGTTCGTCTGTTTGCTTATAGCTTGGGTTTCTCTTTATCTCGTTATGAATGTGTGGTTGCTTTCCGCATTGCATTATTTTTTAACAGGTATATCAGAACCGTGGGTCTTATTTCTTCATCATCCAGTTTGTTGCAGGAATTCCTCCAGAGATATGGAACAGAATCAGGTTGAATTGATCGAAGTCCAAAGCCAGCTGGTGCAGATGATGAGAGACATGCAAGAGATGCGTCTGGAGCAGAAGATTCTCAAAGAGGAGAACAGTCAGCTGAAGACCCAAATGAGCTTGATCATGGAAGTAGTCAAGAATGTGCTTAGAAAAGAAGACGATCAGCTATTTGAAGCCGCAATGAAGAAGCTCGCGCCGTCTGTGCATGTGGAACCTGAGCAGCAGCAACAGAAGATGCATCCGGCTCAACAGAGGATCCAGGAAGGGAAGCCAAGGAGAATATTTGAGGCACCACCTATGGCATATGCGGAGCTCTTGCAGATCTTATTGAGGTTTAATCTGGTTGAGAAAAGAACGTTGTCACCACCAACAAAAGCGTTTCCTCAGGGATACGATGCCAATAAGCAATGTGATTTTCATTCCGGGGCATTCGGACATGACATCGAGGGATGTCATGCTTTCAAACACAACGTTCAAGACCTGATTGACTCGCACGATATTGAATTCACGCCGGGCGGCGTAGCTGTGCATATTGCTCCTGTCTCAGTCGATGCTAAAATGACAGATGTTTCCAAAGCTGTAGTGGGTCAGAAGCGTATCCTGGACTCCATGGTGTCAGAATCTCCAGGCCCACAATTGTTGCCTATTCCTGGGGCAGATCTGAGAAAGCAAATGGCTAAGCATAAGGAGAGCGTTAATCAGTACATCGAAGATCAAGAAGCCGATGTTGCATTTGATACGAATGGTGCTCAAGGGTCAACCCGATACCGGCAGCAGCAGCCTCAGCAACAGAATAATCGGGGGTATAAAAGAGGTCAGAATCAAGGTCCTTTGGCAAGCCGTCATTTGGAAACTCCTCCTATACCTTACGCACAGCTTCTGCAGACATTGCTTCAGCTCCAATTGGTGCGTAAAAGGACAATGACTCCCTTAACGGGACCACCACCACCGGGGTACGATGCTGACGCTACTTGCGAGTTCCATACCGGGGCACCTGGCCATACAGTTGAGAACTGTAAAGCATTTAAGCACAAAGTGCAGGATCTGCTTGATAGTGCAGCAATCAGCTTCGGGCCGGGTGGTCCCCACATCATCTGAATGAAAGAGGAAGAGCTCTATAGTTTGGTTGGGTCGTTGAAGCAGATCAGGACAGCATCGAATTGCCTTTAATAAAGATAGCTGGTTCAGCAGCAGGGCAGATGTGAAAGCCCGGTTCTCGGAGGCTAGCATATTTTCTTTGTTCTAGCTTGTCATTTCTTTACATTTGTAGTTGCTTTCCTGTTTGAATTTGTAATCTTGTTTGTAAAACTCGTTGTTTTCATTTCAATTGATGATAATGAAATAAATGTGCATGTTTTGATTGAATCCATTCGTGTTCACTAACTGTTTTGCAAATGTCCAACGCTTGGTTAAGAAGAATTTAGGGAGGATGACGAAAATGACCGACATGCAAATTCCGATATTGTATGCTTTTGAAATAAGACCTGTTGATGATGTACAGGCGTTGTTTCAAATCCTTAAACACCGGAGATATAAGGAAGATAATCCCTTGTCAACCCCTTTGAGCCTTGTAGTAGGAGTTTCTTTCTGTGAACGAAAAACCCTCAATCTTAACCTGGGGCAGGGTAGGTGTTAGCTAATTTGACCGAGCGTCCAAATTGCAAAAGGAGTGTCCGTTCGAGGATCAATCACACCCCTAGAGGTCGTGCCTAAAAGACCACAATGGTTCAATCAGGAGTGGGACAGCCACATCATTCCCAAAGAGTCAGACAACCAATGTCACACGACTTGTTCGAAAAAACGAAAAAAGAAGAGTCAAAAGCCCGCTAAGTCAAGAAAAATTCAAAACAAATGACTTAGGCAAAAATGAGGGCATCCCGCTGGACTAAAAAATCAAAAGATACTCAAAAGGAGTCAGTCCAGGCAAAAGTTAGGGATATGAAAAAGAAAAGACGAAAAGGATCAAAAGAAAAATCCTCGGTGAAATACGAGTCGTGTGACCTCAAGTGTCAAAGACGAAAGAAGTGAGTGGCTGTCACTCCAAAATCCAAAAGTTTCTCGAACTATCATTCCTATCTTTCAACCTCTGAGAGGTGAGCGCTAAGGTCAAATTAGCTGAACGTAGGATGGGAGAACATCAAGGAGAATGGGTGGGTTAAAAGTAAACTTTGAGCCTTTATCCTTTCCTTCAAAACCATGAACCTGACCACGTTACAACCTTCAAAAGACCTAATTGAAGCAGGTTGTTTCGGAAGCATACGCCGGTAAAGGTCGTGTCGATTCTGACTCTTAAAAAGGTTCCTCTTACCATGTTGATACTGATGTCGACAAATGTTTTGTGCATTATATGCCGTAAACTGTTTTTCTTCTTCCCAGTGAACAGATTGGATGTCAAAGCTGTCATATGTGTTGCATTAATACATCTTTTATGCATAACAACTTGTTTTACTTGCGAGTAAGCGCTTGACAGCAGAAAAGCTTCCTACAATGGAAAGTATGGTCAAGATAGAATGCAGAACGCCCGAAGATTCCGAGAACAGGGGCAAGCTTTATTGTGATCCCCAGTCAGGTCATTTTTTTCGAAGTCAGTTATCCTGGGGCAATCAGGTGGAGATTCGGTGAATGCGTCGTAGTCATGAGGTACTACTCTGAATTAGATAATCAGGGGCAAGGTCACTGCAGTCAGGGGCAGACCATTTTAATCACGCAGAAGTTACTCGAGAAGCATTCAAGGTGAAGTATCCCTCAGAAGATCAGAACGCTGAGGCATATCATATCAGACCATCAAGGAACAAATTTGCAGATTCTCTTTCAAGGGCTATCCCCACAGAGGTCCCGTAGGCTGAGGCATATCAGAAGCGAAGGGATTGTTGTTCTCTGTATCAGCAAGGCCATTCAGGGTTATTCGAGCAGATGCAGTCGATTTTCGAGAGCGAGATGGATGCGGGAGGTCGTGTCACTATCCCTTGACTCTTCAAGGCTGTGTATTCAGGAAGAATATTTTCCAGCGTCAGGTGTACCTGACCCAGTAAGATGGCTTAAGAGCTCAAATCCAAGTTTGCGATTACTGTGAAGCCCATCCGTGTTGGTGCACCAATTTCCAGATCCGAGCTTCATCAGCACACAGGAGGACTCCCTCCATTGTCTCCAGCAGAGACCAATTTGTCATTGGTATGGATAAGCTATCCCCAGAGGAGTCCAATCATATTCAGCACGTCTGCTATTTCACAGCGGAGTTACATTCCCCAGCAGGGTATTACTTCGTCGAGGTGTTCGGTTAAGTTCCCGGTTATCCCCGGCAGAGTTGATTTCACTCTCCCAGCATTTATTTTGCTAGGACGATTCAGTGATATCCGGGTTTATCCCCAGCGAAGTTGGCCTCGCCTTCAGCATTTATTCTGCTGAAGTGGTTTTCTGTACCCGGCCTTCTCCGGCAGCTCGAGCCTGCTAGCATATTGCATGCATCATCATACTTGCATCATACCTGCATGACATTTCCAGAATGCGTAGCATTTCCATCCAGGATGGAGCATTACGATTAAAGCATTTGCATGTGCATACAAAGCATAAGTCAGATTTTCTATCAGCCTCATATGGCGCGTGAATTACTCTGTGATCAGTTCAGGGGCGTTTATCCAGCAACAGTATTCAGACGATTCAGCGGATTATTTGTATCTCGGATCATACAGCGATTATGCTTTAAGCAAGCAGTCATCTGATGTTGACAGACTTTTCTTCCCGTCAATTCATATTGGCGATGTGTTCCTCCAATGAGTGGATTTCTCCGTCTATCATTAGACGTCTGGAGTACGAATGTGGTTTTCTTTCCGTCTATCCATAGACGATGTGAAGTTGCGGGTGATCGCAGTAAGATTTCAAGAAGGGGTTTCTCCCAGGATATGCTTTTCTTCCCGTCTATCAGTAGACGATGTGAAATTTTGGTTGATTTTCAATGGGGTTCAAAATAGAGTTTCTATAATAAGTAGCTTTCCTTTCCGTCTATCAGTAGACGATGTGAAGTTTTGGTTACTGCCCAGCGGGTTTCTTATTGCCAGATCAGACATATGATGAGGTGTTTCCCCAGCGAGTCTTCTCCGGCTATCCTTAGTTGTTGAGGGGTTTCAAAATGATTTTGGATATTGGTTCTCTTTCTGGTTATTGGATATGATGACGTTCAAGAGGTACTTTTCTGACTATCAATCCCTATTGATGACGAGGCTCTTCGAAGAATGTTCAGTTTGCGTGATCGTTGATTCCTATTGACGACATGATTCTTTAAAAGGTGGTTTTCTTCCCGTTAGTCCATACTGACGATGTGGCCCCTTCAAGGATATTGATCTTTCCATCAATTCCCGTAGACAGAAGGATTCTGAAATTCAAAGGATGATGTTGAATCGCGTTATGGTGTCTTTCCGTCTATCTTTAGACGATGTGAGTATGGAGATTATGGTAACTTTCCGTCTACTCTTAGACGATGAGAATAATGATTTGTTCATCAATCAGGATAATGCCGTCTACCCTTAGACGATGTGAATAATGAGTTGTTCATCAATCAGGATGATCCCGTCCACCCTTAGACGATGAGAATAATGTTTTGTTTCATCAATCAGGATGATGCCGTCTACCCTTAGACGATGTGAATATTGATTTGTTCATCGATCAGGATGATTCCGTCTACCCTTAGACGATGTGAATAATGATTTGTTCATCAATCAGGATGATTCCGTCCACCCTTAGACGATGTGAATTGGGAGATTAATGTTGTTTTTCCGTCTATCATTAGACGAGGTGGTTATTCAATCAGGGTGTCTTTCCGTCTATCCTTAGACGATGTGAATTAGGAGATTATGGTGTCTTTCCGTCTATCCTTAGACGAGGTGAGTATTCAATCAAGGTGTCTTCCCGTCCATCTTTGGGCGATGTGAGTATATTTCTCTTCCTGCCTATCAGTAGGCAATGTGAAAGAATCAGGTATGTTGTTGCAACCATCAGGGTTTGTTATATGGGGTATCACAAGCAACGGGTATTCAAGTCAGGAGTTCTTTATCAGATGATTAATCAGTTTGGTGCCGCAATGACTAGACTCGGTTTTCTGGACTTTATTCTCCAAGCAGTTTACAGTATATGCTCGCGGTTGGCAAATTTTCGGGTTTTATTTGTATTCAACCGTCTCGTACCTCTGAATGTTTGAAGGCTGAGCGCTCTTCAAACCCTTCAGGTCCAAGTCGCTTGAATAGGGGCAGCTGTTGCACCCTAAAATTTGACCAACTGATTTTCCTATCTGACTCATGGTTTAAATTCATATTCGCAGCTCAGATGTATGATTTTGTGCACAAGCAGGGGGTATCAGAGTTTACAGCTTGATTTTTGTCTATCAGATATGGCAGACCCAGTCCAGATTACCAGGGTTTTATTTTCGGGAAATTGTGCGCTCCTCGGTGATTTTTCAGTGATTTTAAGGATATTCTGATGCCCGGGGATACCTGTTCGATTCGATCTGGTCTCGTGCGCTTTTATGGGGGTCATTTTTGCATTCATCTGCATTTTTAGGGTTTTTATAGGCTTTTGGGAATTTTTAATAGGCTTTATAATTTTTTCTGGAATTTAAATAGGTTTATAGAATATTTTAATAGCTTAATCTTTTTTTTAGAATTTTGTAGAATATTTTAAATAGATTTTAATCATTTGTAGAATTTTTCTATAGATTTTAAATAGGTTTAATAGTTTTTGGATAATATAGAAAATAATATAGTTTTCTTTTATAGATTTTGATAGATATTAAATGATAATAGGATTTTAATAATTAGATCTTAATTGTTTTTAGATTTGATTAGATTAATATAGAATTAATTGGACTTTAATTGAATTTTTAGAGTTTAATTAGGATTAATTGAATTTTCAGAATTAATTAGGTTAATTGACTTTTTAGAGTTTTAATTAGGTTAATCATGTTTTAGATTTAATTAGATTGATTTAGTCAGTTAATTAGGTGTTAATATTTGAGTAGAGTTAATTGGGTTTAATTGTATTAATCCAGTTTTTTGTACAGTTTTTACTCATTTTCGAAATGGGCCCAGTGAGGCGTTTTTTTTTTGCAAAGGCCCAATTCACAATTGATTCAGAAGTCCAATTCAGCCCAGTTCGTTCCACCATTTTCCAGCAGGGTCCAGAAGTGTCTAGAAGCTTCCAACGTTTTTTCAGTGTAATAAATAGAAGTGACACGTGTTGGCCATGCAGACCCCACACGTTTCTTGCACTGATCACGCCACACGTTCACCCAGAATCCCACCACCTTTCTGCCACCTCACCCGTTGAACACTCTCCCTCCTTCCACGCGTCCAGTCCTCAGCTGCCACCTACCTCCACCGGTCAACCCTACCGGAGACTAGTCGTCGGCCATGCAAACCTCTCTGACCGCCGTCTAACCGTCTCCGGCCGCCGCAACAACTCGCCGGAAACGGATTTTTGCCCAGAATCCTCTAATTTTCCCCTTTCTTCTCTGATCGCCACCAAGAACCACCACTAGCTTCATCAGAACGTCCAAAATTTCCTCACGAAAATCATCATCGTCAACGTAACGCCCAGATCTTCATCAATATTACAACCTTCACATTTTCGGTTCCAGATTCACAACTCCTTCAGGCCAAGGAATTTCCAGAATCCACTCCAACATTCGTTCATCTTCAAGCCATATCTCCAGAAAACGTTGTTTGCATTCAATCTTCAAGATCTTCCCAGAAATCATCTCAGATCTCCATCCACCTTCAAGCAAGATCTCCAGAAATCCACTTGAATCTTCATCCTCAGTCGAAGCAAGTCCTCAGAAACTCATCGTTCTCCATCAATTTTTTTCCAGAACTCTTCGTCTTCAACAAGGAACTCATCAGGACCTTCATCGATCTCCAGATCTTTGTTTCTTCGCCAACATTCATACGCTCTTCGTCAACCACCGCCCACATTCCTCCAGGTTCTCTCCTTATTCCTTCTCTGTATCGTTTTAGCTTGATTGTTAGGTTGATTAATTTAGAGTAGATCCTCTGTTTAGTGGAACGGTAGGTTCTGTGGGGTAGATAAGATGCGATTTGGGCTTCTGAGCGTAGTTCATGATAGCGGCAGATGTTGTGAGGGTTGGATTGAAGGTGGCATTGGAGCAGTTTCAGAAAAGGTTGAGAGAGTGTTTGAGAAGCGGCTAGGGTTTGGGGGATTAGGATGATGAACAGTGCCTGAGGGGAATTAGGAGTAGTTTTGTTTGTTAGGGTTCGGATTGGATTAGGGTTTAGGATGCTGGGCTTAGGCCCAAGCGTACTACTGAACGCTACACCCAAATTGCTCAATTCCCCCCCCCTGGCGTGTGAGTCTGAGTGATTAGATTGGGCTCTATGCCCAAATTGCTAACTGCGCCCCTCGTTTAAGCCCAGTAGTAGAAGCAACTAGGAATTTGCTAAGTCTGCACCCCCCAGATGTTTTGTCTTCTGATTGTAAGGTTTCTAACCTGGGCCCTGCGCCCTTTGCTTCTGGCACCCCCCATCAGGGCCCAATTGTGGACAAATAACCTGAATGCTTGCTGTTTGCACCCTCCATGTCACTTTCTTTTATTTTTGATTTTTCTTTTATATTTTCATATTAAAAATTCATAATAAATTGTAAATAAATGTTTTTTCAATAATTCTTTTTTCATCCATTTCATAAAAAATGTTAAGAAAATTAAATCAAAATAAAAATGGCATTTTATTTTTATTTCCTATTTTTGTGCATATTTTCCATTTTTAATTGATTGCTTTTTATATTTCAATGCATGCATATCATTAGAAAATTCATAAAAAATGGTAGAATTAGTCAAATAATTCCGTTCTTTTTTCTGTAGACTCGTGATTCAGTGTAGAATTTTATAGTGCAGAAACATTAGCTTAATCATGCATTTTCATTTTAATTGCATTTTCTTCACTGTTATTGATGTTGAATAAATTGGTCTGTTGGTATGTCTGTGTTGCTGATTTTAATTCTTTCATCTGATGTGGAATTTTATTCTGATTTTTCAGTATGTTATCCTAGGGCCATGTAGGTCTCCCCATAGATTTTGTTAGATTTTTGTAGGATATTCTGATATGATTTGTCTGAGCCTGAAGATAGGAGAAGTCTTGATGACTTCTGACTTTGAAGTTCAACTGTGGTTGAACTTCAGAGATAGTCTCCTGTGGTTTCTTGGCCTGTGGGTTCTTCTTGAAGGTGGGGGCTGATGGAGGTCCTGTTGGAGCTTGCAGGGTTGCAGTGGATTGAGGCTTAGTCTAGGAGCTTGTTGTCTGTTTGTGAGGTTCGAGATCCCGAAGTTTGAAGGGAGTTTATGGTACTTTCCTGAGGAAGGCACTATGAATGACTTTCGTTCTTCCTTCTCACCTCTTTCGTAAGTATCCAATGATGTCGGAGCCGACTTGTGAGTTTAATTTCTCCTGAGGAGGAATGTAAACTGATCACCTGTTGTTGAGCCACATGGGATACGATTCCTAAGTGGAAGTCTCCTAGTACTTTCCTGAGGAAGGTCCTATGGGTCTATTCACTTAGTTCCACTAGTTTGTCTAGGACTTCTTAAGTATCCAGTGATGTTGGAGCCGACTTGTGAGTTTAATTCCTCCTGAGGGGGAATATAAACTGATCACAGTCGTTGAGCCACGAAGGGTACGATTCCTAAGTGTCAGCCTCCTAGTACTTTCCTGAGGAAGGTCCTATGAGTCTGTTCACTTAGTTCCCTTAGTGCATATAGGTTCTTTCCCAAGTATCCAGTGACGCCGGAGCCTTCATGTGAGTTTAATTTCTCCTGAGGAGGAATGTAAACTGATCACAGTTGTCGAGCCGCATAGGATATGACTCCTGAGTAGTAATCTCCTAGTACTTTCCTGAGGAAAGCACTATGGGCTTGTCTGCTTAGCTTCCTTTCTCTGGTAAGCTTGTTCTGAAGCTTGGAGAATGGGATTGATTCCTCTTGCCTGGGAGTTTGTTTAGATCCTTGCTTAGGGTTTGGATTAGAGTTGTTGCTTAGATCCCTGCTTAGGGTATTGTATAGAGTTCTGTTTAGAGATAGATTAGGAGAGTTGTCTCAGGTTTGTTAGAGGCCCTGCTCAGGGTTAGTCTCTTTGTATTGTTTGACTTGTGTGATGTTATGTTGCATTAGACTTAGGTTCATCTAGATAGTTTCTGAGTAGATGCATCTTAGAAGTAGACTGTGTGTGCATGAGAAGTTGAGGTGGTCCTCCTTCTGCTTGTTTGTTATTGCGTGGCTTTGCTTGTTGGTATTTGGTAGAGCTGAGCTCCCTTGCCTTTGTGGTTTGCGGCCTTCGCGCCTTGTTTGTCTAGTTGTTGCATTCATGCATATTTTCAGTATTTCTTTACTGTGCAATTTCTTGTTTGTAGTTTAGTCCTGTTGCCATGATCCCTTAGGAGCTCTGACTTCTCCGTTGCGGAGTTGTTATGATAGACATTAGGATGGTCAACCAGGTGTGATAGCAGTAGGTAGATTCCCCTGTTTCTCAGCTATAGTTTTAGGGTTTCCCTTTCCTTTCTGTAGGAGCTTTTGAGCAGCTTGACCCGTAGTTAGCTGAACTACAGCTGCTCTGATTCTTCGTTCCAGACGAAGATATGTAGGCATAGGATGCGATATCCTAGCGAGCACACTAACGACTAACTTTTGTTCTCTCGCGGCTGTGCGATCGAGACTTTCCCGCTAACGACTAATTGTTATCCCTTTCTCTTGCCCGAGTGCATTTGAGACCAGATCATAGTTGTAGGTTCCCGAGCCTTAGAGACCAGTTTGTTTTCTCACTGCTGTGTGAGAGCGCCAGTTTACCCGTAGTTAGCCGAACTACGTTTGCTCTGATCTTTCATTTCGGATGAAAGTACGTAGGCACAAGACGCGATGTCTTGGCGAGCCAATTTTCTCTGTCGTCCCGAACTACGTTGACTCTGACTTTCTCTCTTGAGAATACGTAGGCATAGAGTGCGACGCTCTATCGAGTCAATTCCCTTCCCTTTAGATTTAGCAGCCGTAGATAAGATTGTTTTGCATCCAGTAGACAACCCAAGCAAGCGTGGATCCCGTCGAGTACGACGGACGTGAGGGGTGCTAATACCTTCCCCTTGCGTAACCGACTCCCGAACCCAGGCTATGGTTGCGATGACCATACCTTTTCCCCGTTTTTTGCGAGGTTTACTTCGAGCGTTTCCTTTCCCGCTCTGAGGGATAAATAACGCACGGTGGCGACTCTTCTGTCAGCCGGCGCCGATTTTCGCAGTAGCGACAGCTGGCGACTCTGCTGGGGACCGTAGCATCTAGGGACTTTTCCCATCCCTTATGCTGGGACCGTTTCCCATCCCCTACGCGAGTCAATCCTAGCGCTTGGGTGTTTATTTGTTGGGTGTTGTGCATATTGTGTTTTACTTTTCTGCACTTTACTTTTCTGTACCTTTACCTTTCCGCATTTATTTTCCAGCATTATATTATCATGATTATTGCTGTGGGCAAAGGGAGGTTACTGTGAGTGAGAAGCCGGACCTGGGCTTGAGTACACACCTAGATATAGTTGTGGAGAAGTAGTAGACGAACCTGTCTGCTGAGCAGGCACAGTTCCATACGAAAATCTACGCTCAGACGAGATTCTTGCAGAGGTGCTCCTTTCCGGTCCTGAGGATCTGAGGGGAGTCCAGACGTAAGGATTGTCGACTCTGGGGACCGATCATTTGGAAGTCAGCTAAGTGAGGCCTCTTCATGACTTGATGATGCCACTCCTTCTGGGAATCGTATCGTCACTCATGAAAGTCTGTGACGCTGACGACCGCATAGGATGCCGTACCTTTGTCCGTGGATTAGGTTTATCCTACCTGTGAGAGGGACTGGGTTATTGCAGGAAAACTGGCCTTCAGAAACCATGATTCAGTATCTTTTATCAGATGGTATTCTTGATTCATCTCCAGTTGTGTTGTCTGGGTCAGATGGGTTTCTTATCTGAGGTTGAGGCTATTATCAGATGGTATTCTCGTCAGATACAGAGGGTCAGATGGTTTTCTTACCAGGGGATTGATATTTTGAGTATCAGATGGTAGTTAGTGGCATGAGATTCTGATGACCGCGTTGGTTTTCTGTTCTTGATCACAGAGATATTCCTCTTCAGGCTACAGCATAGCCCTTGTGTTCGCAGATTGCATTATTTATCATATTGCATCATTGCATTACCATCTGCATTTAACTAACGTGTGTGTATTGCAGGTACATATTTTCCCTTCCAGTTCTGGTGTTTGTTCCTAGCAAGACATGGAAAACCTGAAGAGAGTATTGCCCTATAAGTTTCCGTCGCCGAATATCAGTCTATTGTTAGAATTGATGGCTATTGCTAAGAAGAGAGGAATGGGTGACTTCAGAAAGAGATATGGGAGGATTCTGACCTACGTTTATCAGCCATCTGCCTACGAGACTAGCGGCATCTATACTCTGTTACAGTTTTACGACGCGGAGCTCAGGTGTTTTGTATTTCCCGACTTTGTTTTGGCTCCTACCCTGGAGGAGTACTCTGCACTTCTGGATATACCGATCCGTGAGCAAATGCCTTTTTATCGTCCGGACGCTGAGCCTAAGTTGGCTGAGCTTTCTGCCATCCTGTGTTTGAAAGAGTCTGAGCTGTCTGGGAAGATGATCAGAAGAGGAGACGTATGGGGATTTCCGTTGGATGTCTTAGTGGATAAGGCTCGAGAGTATGCCCAGAAGGGTAAATGGGACGTTTTTGACGTTATCCTTGCTGTATGTGTGTATGGCATCGTGTTGTTCCCGAACATTCCTGATTTTGTTGATTCTGATGCCTTCTATATCTTGGCTGCGAAGAACCCAGTTCCTACTTTGCTGGGAGATATCCACCATTCAACTCATTATCAGAATGAAAAGCGACGAGGAAGGAATGTGTCTTGTTGTGTCCCTCTCCTATGCAGGTGGTTCACCAGTCATTTGCCTAAGTCAGGTCCTTTTGTCACGTCTATCAATTCTCTAGGATGGCCCGAGCGCTTAATGGGATTAACTGCTGAGAACGTGGTATGGGTCAATAAAGAAGTATTTGGAGCTGAAGTCATACTCAAAGGCGAAGGATTCCCGAATGTTCCGTTAATAGGAAGGAAAGGTTGTGTCAACTATAACCCTTCCTTATTGATCAAGCAATTTGGGTACATACCTCAAGGAGCGCCAAAGCCCGAGGAGATACAGGAATCTCTGTATCTCACTGGGGCAATAGGGAAAGAGATGCTGACCAAACTTGAGAAAGCCTGGAAAAACTTGCACAAGAGAGGGAAGCTTTCAGGTAGCAGAGGGGATACTCGAGGTCCTAGCCCATATGAAGAATGGATTCGTGAGCGAGCTGTGAAGTTCCTTATGCCGTATCCAGCAGTTAAGCCATTGCATCCTCCTCCGGTAGAGGAGCCTACCACTGTGGACATTCAGGTTTACAAACAGTTGATGGCGGAGAAAGAAGAGCTAGCAAGGGTTAAGGAGGCTTTAGAGCAGGAGAATGCCCAGCTTCGGCATGAAAATATTGAAACAGGATATATTTCTAAGCAACAGGCTGAAACTCTGAAACATCTGAAGACTACGCTATCGGAATTGACTGAAACCAAGAAGCGACTAGAGTTAGATGTAGACTCAGTTAGTAGTGTGTTGTCCACCAAGAAGCAAGAGCTGGAAAGGGCCTACACCAAGCTAGCCAAGTTCAGAGAACACTGGGATCTCACTATGACCAAGCGCAAGGAGCGAGAAGAAGGGCTGAAGACACAGATTGCTCAGTTAGAAGAACAGGTCAAAGTGAAGACTGAGGAGCTTGAAGAAGAAGCCTGTCGCCGATACGAGGCCGAGCGTAAGCTGATAGATGCCATGAAGAATTTGGAAGATTTCCAGCATAGAGCAGATGCCAAGAGACCCAAACCTGGGGGCAGTGATAAGGCTTGGGAAGACTTTGTCAGAGACATCCAGGGGACAGTCAGGAAGAGGGATCGACTGATAGAAGGTTTGATTTATCAACCAGATCATGCAGAGACAAAGAAGATGGTCGAGGACTTCCGCAACCGTACCCGTATTTGATTTCTCTTGTATTCTGTATGTTGAGGTCACCACCAGGCATGTTGGCTGGGATCCTCTTTGTCATATCAGCTGTATGGAGCATAGTTATGTAACTTCTTGACAAGACTGTTATTCTAATCAATATATGAGGGATTTTCCAAATATTGTCTCTATGGTTTATCTCGTCTTGCTACCACTGACACTGGAATTGGAGGGAAAATATCTCCAATGCACACATGCACGTTAGCATTTTTGTATTTCTGTTTGCATGAATCATACTGCATAGCATTTCTCTAGCAGGTCAAAGCACTTATCCAGCCTTTGTTTTCACCAGAAAGTGATTCTCGGGGAATTGTTTGAGGCAAGAGTGGAGACGACCAAGGGGCCGAAGCAGATTTGAGTAGAATCAAGCAGGTAATTGGTAGCTATGTCTGAAGGCGATTTCCAGTTTCCTGACACCCAGGCAGGGTTTACTATGGCGTCCAACCATCAGTATGATTCTACGGAAGGCTTCCCGCAAGCGAACAATCTTACTGCAGCCCAAGTTGTGCAGCCAACTGTTGAGAACCGAGACCGGCATGAGCAGTTTGTTGCCCGAAATGAACATTATCCTCCTGTTAACAATCAATGTGTTGATTTCCCTGTGATGAATTACCGGAGAGATAATCCAGTGACCGGGTTAGTAGATCCAAGAGCTCTTGACTATGGTAGAAGAGTCCGAGTGTTGGAAGAGCAAATGAAAGCCTTAGAAGCGAAAGATGCCGTTAACCTAGATGCTATAGCCATGTGCTTGGTTCCTGACCTCGTGTTACCGCACAAGTTCAAAATGCCGGAATTTGAAAAATACACGGGAGATAGCTGTCCGAAGCTGCATTTGATGATGTTCTGTCGAAGGGTGACTTCGTTTGTGCGAAATGACAAGTTGATGATCCATTGCTTTCAGTATAGCCTGACTGGGGCATCGTTGAGATGGTATGTGCAATTGGAGAGTAATCAGATTCGATCATGGGTGGATTTAGCCAGAGCTTTCATGAAGCAGTACGATTACAACTTGGATTTGACTCCTAGTCTCGTAGATCTGCAAGATTTGTCTCAGGCAGAGAATGAATCATTCAGAGCGTATTTGCGAAGATGGAAAGAATTGGCTGATAGTGTTCGACCACCGCTTCCGGAAAGAGAACTGGTTGACATCTTTTTGAGTACCCTGAAAGGCCATTATTTTGACAAATTGTTCAGTTGCACAAGCTTTGTGGGCCTGATGAGGCTGGGAGAGATTGTTGAGCGAGGACTCAGGAGTGGAAAGTTTCGAGGTGTTCCTTACGTCCCAGTTGATAAGATTGAGTCAGCTGTCAGTTCTCAAGAAGAGTGGGAAGGAGATGATGCCACCTCAGAATCTCTAGCATCTCAGGATCAGTTTTCAGACACTTCAAGTCAACGGTCATCCTATCGTCGATCGCGTCAGCATGCTCCACGAAGACCAAGGAAGCCTGAAAGGCAGTTTACTCAGCTACCGGTGTCATACGGTCAGTTGTTGCCAGATTTGGTCAGAAGCGGATTGATAGTGCCGAAAGAGACTAAGCCGGTAATTCCACCGTATCCTCCAGGTTTTGACGCCAGCGCCCGCTGTGAGTACCATGTTGGGGCACAGGGGCATTCAACGAATGATTGTAAAGTGCTTAGAAGTCAGATTCAGGATCTGTTAGACTCTAGCCGTATTTGCATCACGCCTCAGGGATGTGTTCAGATTAATGATTTTCCATCTTCCAGTTGTGCGGGTTCGTCAGTTAATGTCATGGAAGACTCCGCAGGAAGTGTGTGCTCCGAGGATCGTCAATCAGAGAGTTCAGTTGAATATGGGGGAAGTTTCTAGAGGTTTCTATGCCGGGTGTCGCATCTGTTTCTCTGCCTAACCCGTTTAGTTTTTGCGCATCAGTATTTGTCGACCACCACCAGGATTGTTGGCTGGGGTCGTTATATTCATACTCATTTGTGCTTACCTGCTGATTTTGTTGGTTGTACATGTATGGGAGATGTTCGTCTGTTTGCTTATAGCTTGGGTTTCTCTTTATCTCGTTATGAATGTGTGGTTGCTTTCCGCATTGCATTATTTTTTAACAGGTATATCAGAACCGTGGGTCTTATTTCTTCATCATCCAGTTTGTTGCAGGAATTCCTCCAGAGATATGGAACAGAATCAGGTTGAATTGATCGAAGTCCAAAGCCAGCTGGTGCAGATGATGAGAGACATGCAAGAGATGCGTCTGGAGCAGAAGATTCTCAAAGAGGAGAACAGTCAGCTGAAGACCCAAATGAGCTTGATCATGGAAGTAGTCAAGAATGTGCTTAGAAAAGAAGACGATCAGCTATTTGAAGCCGCAATGAAGAAGCTCGCGCCGTCTGTGCATGTGGAACCTGAGCAGCAGCAACAGAAGATGCATCCGGCTCAACAGAGGATCCAGGAAGGGAAGCCAAGGAGAATATTTGAGGCACCACCTATGGCATATGCGGAGCTCTTGCAGATCTTATTGAGGTTTAATCTGGTTGAGAAAAGAACGTTGTCACCACCAACAAAAGCGTTTCCTCAGGGATACGATGCCAATAAGCAATGTGATTTTCATTCCGGGGCATTCGGACATGACATCGAGGGATGTCATGCTTTCAAACACAACGTTCAAGACCTGATTGACTCGCACGATATTGAATTCACGCCGGGCGGCGTAGCTGTGCATATTGCTCCTGTCTCAGTCGATGCTAAAATGAAAGATGTTTCCAAAGCTGTAGTGGGTCAGAAGCGTATCCTGGACTCCATGGTGTCAGAATCTCCAGGCCCACAATTGTTGCCTATTCCTGGGGCAGATCTGAGAAAGCAAATGGCTAAGCATAAGGAGAGCGTTAATCAGTACATCGAAGATCAAGAAGCCGATGTTGCATTTGATACGAATGGTGCTCAAGGGTCAACCCGATACCGGCAGCAGCAGCCTCAGCAACAGAATAATCGGGGGTATAAAAGAGGTCAGAATCAAGGTCCTTTGGCAAGCCGTCATTTGGAAACTCCTCCTATACCTTACGCACAGCTTCTGCAGACATTGCTTCAGCTCCAATTGGTGCGTAAAAGGACAATGACTCCCTTAACGGGACCACCACCACCGGGGTACGATGCTGACGCTACTTGCGAGTTCCATACCGGGGCACCTGGCCATACAGTTGAGAACTGTAAAGCATTTAAGCACAAAGTGCAGGATCTGCTTGATAGTGCAGCAATCAGCTTCGGGCCGGGTGGTCCCCACATCATCTGAATGAAAGAGGAAGAGCTCTATAGTTTGGTTGGGTCGTTGAAGCAGATCAGGACAGCATCGAATTGCCTTTAATAAAGATAGCTGGTTCAGCAGCAGGGCAGATGTGAAAGCCCGGTTCTCGGAGGCTAGCATATTTTCTTTGTTCTAGCTTGTCATTTCTTTACATTTGTAGTTGCTTTCCTGTTTGAATTTGTAATCTTGTTTGTAAAACTCGTTGTTTTCATTTCAATTGATGATAATGAAATAAATGTGCATGTTTTGATTGAATCCATTCGTGTTCACTAACTGTTTTGCAAATGTCCAACGCTTGGTTAAGAAGAATTTAGGGAGGATGACGAAAATGACCGACATGCAAATTCCGATATTGTATGCTTTTGAAATAAGACCTGTTGATGATGTACAGGCGTTGTTTCAAATCCTTAAACACCGGAGATATAAGGAAGATAATCCCTTGTCAACCCCTTTGAGCCTTGTAGTAGGAGTTTCTTTCTGTGAACGAAAAACCCTCAATCTTAACCTGGGGCAGGGTAGGTGTTAGCTAATTTGACCGAGCGTCCAAATTGCAAAAGGAGTGTCCGTTCGAGGATCAATCACACCCCTAGAGGTCGTGCCTAAAAGACCACAATGGTTCAATCAGGAGTGGGACAGCCACATCATTCCCAAAGAGTCAGACAACCAATGTCACACGACTTGTTCGAAAAAACGAAAAAAGAAGAGTCAAAAGCCCGCTAAGTCAAGAAAAATTCAAAACAAATGACTTAGGCAAAAATGAGGGCATCCCGCTGGACTAAAAAATCAAAAGATACTCAAAAGGAGTCAGTCCAGGCAAAAGTTAGGGATATGAAAAAGAAAAGACGAAAAGGATCAAAAGAAAAATCCTCGGTGAAATACGAGTCGTGTGACCTCAAGTGTCAAAGACGAAAGAAGTGAGTGGCTGTCACTCCAAAATCCAAAAGTTTCTCGAACTATCATTCCTATCTTTCAACCTCTGAGAGGTGAGCGCTAAGGTCAAATTAGCTGAACGTAGGATGGGAGAACATCAAGGAGAATGGGTGGGTTAAAAGTAAACTTTGAGCCTTTATCCTTTCCTTCAAAACCATGAACCTGACCACGTTACAACCTTCAAAAGACCTAATTGAAGCAGGTTGTTTCGGAAGCATACGCCGGTAAAGGTCGTGTCGATTCTGACTCTTAAAAAGGTTCCTCTTACCATGTTGATACTGATGTCGACAAATGTTTTGTGCATTATATGCCGTAAACTGTTTTTCTTCTTCCCAGTGAACAGATTGGATGTCAAAGCTGTCATATGTGTTGCATTAATACATCTTTTATGCATAACAACTTGTTTTACTTGCGAGTAAGCGCTTGACAGCAGAAAAGCTTCCTACAATGGAAAGTATGGTCAAGATAGAATGCAGAACGCCCGAAGATTCCGAGAACAGGGGCAAGCTTTATTGTGATCCCCAGTCAGGTCATTTTTTTCGAAGTCAGTTATCCTGGGGCAATCAGGTGGAGATTCGGTGAATGCGTCGTAGTCATGAGGTACTACTCTGAATTAGATAATCAGGGGCAAGGTCACTGCAGTCAGGGGCAGACCATTTTAATCACGCAGAAGTTACTCGAGAAGCATTCAAGGTGAAGTATCCCTCAGAAGATCAGAACGCTGAGGCATATCATATCAGACCATCAAGGAACAAATTTGCAGATTCTCTTTCAAGGGCTATCCCCACAGAGGTCCCGTAGGCTGAGGCATATCAGAAGCGAAGGGATTGTTGTTCTCTGTATCAGCAAGGCCATTCAGGGTTATTCGAGCAGATGCAGTCGATTTTCGAGAGCGAGATGGATGCGGGAGGTCGTGTCACTATCCCTTGACTCTTCAAGGCTGTGTATTCAGGAAGAATATTTTCCAGCGTCAGGTGTACCTGACCCAGTAAGATGGCTTAAGAGCTCAAATCCAAGTTTGCGATTACTGTGAAGCCCATCCGTGTTGGTGCACCAATTTCCAGATCCGAGCTTCATCAGCACACAGGAGGACTCCCTCCATTGTCTCCAGCAGAGACCAATTTGTCATTGGTATGGATAAGCTATCCCCAGAGGAGTCCAATCATATTCAGCACGTCTGCTATTTCACAGCGGAGTTACATTCCCCAGCAGGGTATTACTTCGTCGAGGTGTTCGGTTAAGTTCCCGGTTATCCCCGGCAGAGTTGATTTCACTCTCCCAGCATTTATTTTGCTAGGACGATTCAGTGATATCCGGGTTTATCCCCAGCGAAGTTGGCCTCGCCTTCAGCATTTATTCTGCTGAAGTGGTTTTCTGTACCCGGCCTTCTCCGGCAGCTCGAGCCTGCTAGCATATTGCATGCATCATCATACTTGCATCATACCTGCATGACATTTCCAGAATGCGTAGCATTTCCATCCAGGATGGAGCATTACGATTAAAGCATTTGCATGTGCATACAAAGCATAAGTCAGATTTTCTATCAGCCTCATATGGCGCGTGAATTACTCTGTGATCAGTTCAGGGGCGTTTATCCAGCAACAGTATTCAGACGATTCAGCGGATTATTTGTATCTCGGATCATACAGCGATTATGCTTTAAGCAAGCAGTCATCTGATGTTGACAGACTTTTCTTCCCGTCAATTCATATTGGCGATGTGTTCCTCCAATGAGTGGATTTCTCCGTCTATCATTAGACGTCTGGAGTACGAATGTGGTTTTCTTTCCGTCTATCCATAGACGATGTGAAGTTGCGGGTGATCGCAGTAAGATTTCAAGAAGGGGTTTCTCCCAGGATATGCTTTTCTTCCCGTCTATCAGTAGACGATGTGAAATTTTGGTTGATTTTCAATGGGGTTCAAAATAGAGTTTCTATAATAAGTAGCTTTCCTTTCCGTCTATCAGTAGACGATGTGAAGTTTTGGTTACTGCCCAGCGGGTTTCTTATTGCCAGATCAGACATATGATGAGGTGTTTCCCCAGCGAGTCTTCTCCGGCTATCCTTAGTTGTTGAGGGGTTTCAAAATGATTTTGGATATTGGTTCTCTTTCTGGTTATTGGATATGATGACGTTCAAGAGGTACTTTTCTGACTATCAATCCCTATTGATGACGAGGCTCTTCGAAGAATGTTCAGTTTGCGTGATCGTTGATTCCTATTGACGACATGATTCTTTAAAAGGTGGTTTTCTTCCCGTTAGTCCATACTGACGATGTGGCCCCTTCAAGGATATTGATCTTTCCATCAATTCCCGTAGACAGAAGGATTCTGAAATTCAAAGGATGATGTTGAATCGCGTTATGGTGTCTTTCCGTCTATCTTTAGACGATGTGAGTATGGAGATTATGGTAACTTTCCGTCTACTCTTAGACGATGAGAATAATGATTTGTTCATCAATCAGGATAATGCCGTCTACCCTTAGACGATGTGAATAATGAGTTGTTCATCAATCAGGATGATCCCGTCCACCCTTAGACGATGAGAATAATGTTTTGTTTCATCAATCAGGATGATGCCGTCTACCCTTAGACGATGTGAATATTGATTTGTTCATCGATCAGGATGATTCCGTCTACCCTTAGACGATGTGAATAATGATTTGTTCATCAATCAGGATGATTCCGTCCACCCTTAGACGATGTGAATTGGGAGATTAATGTTGTTTTTCCGTCTATCATTAGACGAGGTGGTTATTCAATCAGGGTGTCTTTCCGTCTATCCTTAGACGATGTGAATTAGGAGATTATGGTGTCTTTCCGTCTATCCTTAGACGAGGTGAGTATTCAATCAAGGTGTCTTCCCGTCCATCTTTGGGCGATGTGAGTATATTTCTCTTCCTGCCTATCAGTAGGCAATGTGAAAGAATCAGGTATGTTGTTGCAACCATCAGGGTTTGTTATATGGGGTATCACAAGCAACGGGTATTCAAGTCAGGAGTTCTTTATCAGATGATTAATCAGTTTGGTGCCGCAATGACTAGACTCGGTTTTCTGGACTTTATTCTCCAAGCAGTTTACAGTATATGCTCGCGGTTGGCAAATTTTCGGGTTTTATTTGTATTCAACCGTCTCGTACCTCTGAATGTTTGAAGGCTGAGCGCTCTTCAAACCCTTCAGGTCCAAGTCGCTTGAATAGGGGCAGCTGTTGCACCCTAAAATTTGACCAACTGATTTTCCTATCTGACTCATGGTTTAAATTCATATTCGCAGCTCAGATGTATGATTTTGTGCACAAGCAGGGGGTATCAGAGTTTACAGCTTGATTTTTGTCTATCGGATATGGCAGACCCAGTCCAGATTACCAGGGTTTTATTTTCGGGAAATTGTGCGCTCCTCGGTGATTTTTCAGTGATTTTAAGGATATTCTGATGCCCGGGGATACCTGTTCGATTCGATCTGGTCTCGTGCGCTTTTATGGGGGTCATTTTTGCATTCATCTGCATTTTTAGGGTTTTTATAGGCTTTTGGGAATTTTTAATAGGCTTTATAATTTTTTCTGGAATTTAAATAGGTTTATAGAATATTTTAATAGCTTAATCTTTTTTTTAGAATTTTGTAGAATATTTTAAATAGATTTTAATCATTTGTAGAATTTTTCTATAGATTTTAAATAGGTTTAATAGTTTTTGGATAATATAGAAAATAATATAGTTTTCTTTTATAGATTTTGATAGATATTAAATGATAATAGGATTTTAATAATTAGATCTTAATTGTTTTTAGATTTGATTAGATTAATATAGAATTAATTGGACTTTAATTGAATTTTTAGAGTTTAATTAGGATTAATTGAATTTTCAGAATTAATTAGGTTAATTGACTTTTTAGAGTTTTAATTAGGTTAATCATGTTTTAGATTTAATTAGATTGATTTAGTCAGTTAATTAGGTGTTAATATTTGAGTAGAGTTAATTGGGTTTAATTGTATTAATCCAGTTTTTTGTACAGTTTTTACTCATTTTCGAAATGGGCCCAGTGAGGCGTTTTTTTTTTGCAAAGGCCCAATTCACAATTGATTCAGAAGTCCAATTCAGCCCAGTTCGTTCCACCATTTTCCAGCAGGGTCCAGAAGTGTCTAGAAGCTTCCAACGTTTTTTCAGTGTAATAAATAGAAGTGACACGTGTTGGCCATGCAGACCCCACACGTTTCTTGCACTGATCACGCCACACGTTCACCCAGAATCCCACCACCTTTCTGCCACCTCACCCGTTGAACACTCTCCCTCCTTCCACGCGTCCAGTCCTCAGCTGCCACCTACCTCCACCGGTCAACCCTACCGGAGACTAGTCGTCGGCCATGCAAACCTCTCTGACCGCCGTCTAACCGTCTCCGGCCGCCGCAACAACTCGCCGGAAACGGATTTTTGCCCAGAATCCTCTAATTTTCCCCTTTCTTCTCTGATCGCCACCAAGAACCACCACTAGCTTCATCAGAACGTCCAAAATTTCCTCACGAAAATCATCATCGTCAACGTAACGCCCAGATCTTCATCAATATTACAACCTTCACATTTTCGGTTCCAGATTCACAACTCCTTCAGGCCAAGGAATTTCCAGAATCCACTCCAACATTCGTTCATCTTCAAGCCATATCTCCAGAAAACGTTGTTTGCATTCAATCTTCAAGATCTTCCCAGAAATCATCTCAGATCTCCATCCACCTTCAAGCAAGATCTCCAGAAATCCACTTGAATCTTCATCCTCAGTCGAAGCAAGTCCTCAGAAACTCATCGTTCTCCATCAATTTTTTTCCAGAACTCTTCGTCTTCAACAAGGAACTCATCAGGACCTTCATCGATCTCCAGATCTTTGTTTCTTCGCCAACATTCATACGCTCTTCGTCAACCACCGCCCACATTCCTCCAGGTTCTCTCCTTATTCCTTCTCTGTATCGTTTTAGCTTGATTGTTAGGTTGATTAATTTAGAGTAGATCCTCTGTTTAGTGGAACGGTAGGTTCTGTGGGGTAGATAAGATGCGATTTGGGCTTCTGAGCGTAGTTCATGATAGCGGCAGATGTTGTGAGGGTTGGATTGAAGGTGGCATTGGAGCAGTTTCAGAAAAGGTTGAGAGAGTGTTTGAGAAGCGGCTAGGGTTTGGGGGATTAGGATGATGAACAGTGCCTGAGGGGAATTAGGAGTAGTTTTGTTTGTTAGGGTTCGGATTGGATTAGGGTTTAGGATGCTGGGCTTAGGCCCAAGCGTACTACTGAACGCTACACCCAAATTGCTCAATTCCCCCCCCCCCCCTGGCGTGTGAGTCTGAGTGATTAGATTGGGCTCTATGCCCAAATTGCTAACTGCGCCCCTCGTTTAAGCCCAGTAGTAGAAGCAACTAGGAATTTGCTAAGTCTGCACCCCCCAGATGTTTTGTCTTCTGATTGTAAGGTTTCTAACCTGGGCCCTGCGCCCTTTGCTTCTGGCACCCCCCATCAGGGCCCAATTGTGGACAAATAACCTGAATGCTTGCTGTTTGCACCCTCCATGTCACTTTCTTTTATTTTTGATTTTTCTTTTATATTTTCATATTAAAAATTCATAATAAATTGTAAATAAATGTTTTTTCAATAATTCTTTTTTCATCCATTTCATAAAAAATGTTAAGAAAATTAAATCAAAATAAAAATGGCATTTTATTTTTATTTCCTATTTTTGTGCATATTTTCCATTTTTAATTGATTGCTTTTTATATTTCAATGCATGCATATCATTAGAAAATTCATAAAAAATGGTAGAATTAGTCAAATAATTCCGTTCTTTTTTCTGTAGACTCGTGATTCAGTGTAGAATTTTATAGTGCAGAAACATTAGCTTAATCATGCATTTTCATTTTAATTGCATTTTCTTCACTGTTATTGATGTTGAATAAATTGGTCTGTTGGTATGTCTGTGTTGCTGATTTTAATTCTTTCATCTGATGTGGAATTTTATTCTGATTTTTCAGTATGTTATCCTAGGGCCATGTAGGTCTCCCCATAGATTTTGTTAGATTTTTGTAGGATATTCTGATATGATTTGTCTGAGCCTGAAGATAGGAGAAGTCTTGATGACTTCTGACTTTGAAGTTCAACTGTGGTTGAACTTCAGAGATAGTCTCCTGTGGTTTCTTGGCCTGTGGGTTCTTCTTGAAGGTGGGAGCTGATGGAGGTCCTGTTGGAGCTTGCAGGGTTGCAGTGGATTGAGGCTTAGTCTAGGAGCTTGTTGTCTGTTTGTGAGGTTCGAGATCCCGAAGTTTGAAGGGAGTTTATGGTACTTTCCTGAGGAAGGCACTATGAATGACTTTCGTTCTTCCTTCTCACCTCTTTCGTAAGTATCCAATGATGTCGGAGCCGACTTGTGAGTTTAATTTCTCCTGAGGAGGAATGTAAACTGATCACCTGTTGTTGAGCCACATGGGATACGATTCCTAAGTGGAAGTCTCCTAGTACTTTCCTGAGGAAGGTCCTATGGGTCTATTCACTTAGTTCCACTAGTTTGTCTAGGACTTCTTAAGTATCCAGTGATGTTGGAGCCGACTTGTGAGTTTAATTCCTCCTGAGGGGGAATATAAACTGATCACAGTCGTTGAGCCACGAAGGGTACGATTCCTAAGTGTCAGCCTCCTAGTACTTTCCTGAGGAAGGTCCTATGAGTCTGTTCACTTAGTTCCCTTAGTGCATATAGGTTCTTTCCCAAGTATCCAGTGACGCCGGAGCCTTCATGTGAGTTTAATTTCTCCTGAGGAGGAATGTAAACTGATCACAGTTGTCGAGCCGCATAGGATATGACTCCTGAGTAGTAATCTCCTAGTACTTTCCTGAGGAAAGCACTATGGGCTTGTCTGCTTAGCTTCCTTTCTCTGGTAAGCTTGTTCTGAAGCTTGGAGAATGGGATTGATTCCTCTTGCCTGGGAGTTTGTTTAGATCCTTGCTTAGGGTTTGGATTAGAGTTGTTGCTTAGATCCCTGCTTAGGGTATTGTATAGAGTTCTGTTTAGAGATAGATTAGGAGAGTTGTCTCAGGTTTGTTAGAGGCCCTGCTCAGGGTTAGTCTCTTTGTATTGTTTGACTTGTGTGATGTTATGTTGCATTAGACTTAGGTTCATCTAGATAGTTTCTGAGTAGATGCATCTTAGAAGTAGACTGTGTGTGCATGAGAAGTTGAGGTGGTCCTCCTTCTGCTTGTTTGTTATTGCGTGGCTTTGCTTGTTGGTATTTGGTAGAGCTGAGCTCCCTTGCCTTTGTGGTTTGCGGCCTTCGCGCCTTGTTTGTCTAGTTGTTGCATTCATGCATATTTTCAGTATTTCTTTACTGTGCAATTTCTTGTTTGTAGTTTAGTCCTGTTGCCATGATCCCTTAGGAGCTCTGACTTCTCCGTTGCGGAGTTGTTATGATAGACATTAGGATGGTCAACCAGGTGTGATAGCAGTAGGTAGATTCCCCTGTTTCTCAGCTATAGTTTTAGGGTTTCCCTTTCCTTTCTGTAGGAGCTTTTGAGCAGCTTGACCCGTAGTTAGCTGAACTACAGCTGCTCTGATTCTTTGTTCCAGACGAAGATATGTAGGCATAGGATGCGATATCCTAGCGAGCACACTAACGACTAACTTTTGTTCTCTCGAGGCTGTGCGATCGAGACTTTCCCGCTAACGACTAATTGTTATCCCTTTCTCTTGCCCGAGTGCATTTGAGACCAGATCATAGTTGTAGGTTCCCGAGCCTTAGAGACCAGTTTGTTTTCTCACTGCTGTGTGAGAGCGCCAGTTTACCCGTAGTTAGCCGAACTACGTTTGCTCTGATCTTTCATTTCGGATGAAAGTACGTAGGCACAAGACGCGATGTCTTGGCGAGCCAATTTTCTCTGTCGTCCCGAACTACGTTGACTCTGACTTTCTCTCTTGAGAATACGTAGGCATAGAGTGCGACGCTCTATCGAGTCAATTCCCTTCCCTTTAGATTTAGCAGCCGTAGATAAGATTGTTTTGCATCCAGTAGACAACCCAAGCAAGCGTGGATCCCGTCGAGTACGACGGACGTGAGGGGTGCTAATACCTTCCCCTTGCGTAACCGACTCCCGAACCCAGGCTATGGTTGCGATGACCATACCTTTTCCCCGTTTTTTGCGAGGTTTACTTCGAGCGTTTCCTTTCCCGCTCTGAGGGATAAATAACGCACGGTGGCGACTCTTCTGTCAGCCGGCGCCGATTTTCGCAGTAGCGACAGCTGGCGACTCTGCTGGGGACCGTAGCATCTAGGGACTTTTCCCATCCCTTATGCTGGGACCGTTTCCCATCCCCTACGCGAGTCAATCCTAGCGCTTGGGTGTTTATTTGTTGGGTGTTGTGCATATTGTGTTTTACTTTTCTGCACTTTACTTTTCTGTACCTTTACCTTTCCGCATTTATTTTCCAGCATTATATTATCATGATTATTGCTGTGGGCAAAGGGAGGTTACTGTGAGTGAGAAGCCGGACCTGGGCTTGAGTACACACCTAGATATAGTTGTGGAGAAGTAGTAGACGAACCTGTCTGCTGAGCAGGCACAGTTCCATACGAAAATCTACGCTCAGACGAGATTCTTGCAGAGGTGCTCCTTTCCGGTCCTGAGGATCTGAGGGGAGTCCAGACGTAAGGATTGTCGACTCTGGGGACCGATCATTTGGAAGTCAGCTAAGTGAGGCCTCTTCATGACTTGATGATGCCACTCCTTCTGGGAATCGTATCGTCACTCATGAAAGTCTGTGACGCTGACGACCGCATAGGATGCCGTACCTTTGTCCGTGGATTAGGTTTATCCTACCTGTGAGAGGGACTGGGTTATTGCAGGAAAACTGGCCTTCAGAAACCATGATTCAGTATCTTTTATCAGATGGTATTCTTGATTCATCTCCAGTTGTGTTGTCTGGGTCAGATGGGTTTCTTATCTCAGGTTGAGGCTATTATCAGATGGTATTCTCGTCAGATACAGAGGGTCAGATGGTTTTCTTACCAGGGGATTGATATTTTGAGTATCAGATGGTAGTTAGTGGCATGAGATTCTGATGACCGCGTTGGTTTTCTGTTCTTGATCACAGAGATATTCCTCTTCAGGCTACAGCATAGCCCTTGTGTTCGCAGATTGCATTATTTATCATATTGCATCATTGCATTACCATCTGCATTTAACTAACGTGTGTGTATTGCAGGTACATATTTTCCCTTCCAGTTCTGGTGTTTGTTCCTAGCAAGACATGGAAAACCTGAAGAGAGTATTGCCCTATAAGTTTCCGTCGCCGAATATCAGTCTATTGTTAGAATTGATGGCTATTGCTAAGAAGAGAGGAATGGGTGACTTCAGAAAGAGATATGGGAGGATTCTGACCTACGTTTATCAGCCATCTGCCTACGAGACTAGCGGCATCTATACTCTGTTACAGTTTTACGACGCGGAGCTCAGGTGTTTTGTATTTCCCGACTTTGTTTTGGCTCCTACCCTGGAGGAGTACTCTGCACTTCTGGATATACCGATCCGTGAGCAAATGCCTTTTTATCGTCCGGACGCTGAGCCTAAGTTGGCTGAGCTTTCTGCCATCCTGTGTTTGAAAGAGTCTGAGCTGTCTGGGAAGATGATCAGAAGAGGAGACGTATGGGGATTTCCGTTGGATGTCTTAGTGGATAAGGCTCGAGAGTATGCCCAGAAGGGTAAATGGGACGTTTTTGACGTTATCCTTGCTGTATGTGTGTATGGCATCGTGTTGTTCCCGAACATTCCTGATTTTGTTGATTCTGATGCCTTCTATATCTTGGCTGCGAAGAACCCAGTTCCTACTTTGCTGGGAGATATCCACCATTCAACTCATTATCAGAATGAAAAGCGACGAGGAAGGAATGTGTCTTGTTGTGTCCCTCTCCTATGCAGGTGGTTCACCAGTCATTTGCCTAAGTCAGGTCCTTTTGTCACGTCTATCAATTCTCTAGGATGGCCCGAGCGCTTAATGGGATTAACTGCTGAGAACGTGGTATGGGTCAATAAAGAAGTATTTGGAGCTGAAGTCATACTCAAAGGCGAAGGATTCCCGAATGTTCCGTTAATAGGAAGGAAAGGTTGTGTCAACTATAACCCTTCCTTATTGATCAAGCAATTTGGGTACATACCTCAAGGAGTGCCAAAGCCCGAGGAGATACAGGAATCTCTGTATCTCACTGGGGCAATAGGGAAAGAGATGCTGACCAAACTTGAGAAAGCCTGGAAAAACTTGCACAAGAGAGGGAAGCTTTCAGGTAGCAGAGGGGATACTCGAGGTCCTAGCCCATATGAAGAATGGATTCGTGAGCGAGCTGTGAAGTTCCTTATGCCGTATCCAGCAGTTAAGCCATTGCATCCTCCTCCGGTAGAGGAGCCTACCACTGTGGACATTCAGGTTTACAAACAGTTGATGGCGGAGAAAGAAGAGCTAGCAAGGGTTAAGGAGGCTTTAGAGCAGGAGAATGCCCAGCTTCGGCATGAAAATATTGAAACAGGATATATTTCTAAGCAACAGGCTGAAACTCTGAAACATCTGAAGACTACGCTATCGGAATTGACTGAAACCAAGAAGCGACTAGAGTTAGATGTAGACTCAGTTAGTAGTGTGTTGTCCACCAAGAAGCAAGAGCTGGAAAGGGCCTACACCAAGCTAGCCAAGTTCAGAGAACACTGGGATCTCACTATGACCAAGCGCAAGGAGCGAGAAGAAGGGCTGAAGACACAGATTGCTCAGTTAGAAGAACAGGTCAAAGTGAAGACTGAGGAGCTTGAAGAAGAAGCCTGTCGCCGATACGAGGCCGAGCGTAAGCTGATAGATGCCATGAAGAATTTGGAAGATTTCCAGCATAGAGCAGATGCCAAGAGACCCAAACCTGGGGGCAGTGATAAGGCTTGGGAAGACTTTGTCAGAGACATCCAGGGGACAGTCAGGAAGAGGGATCGACTGATAGAAGGTTTGATTTATCAACCAGATCATGCAGAGACAAAGAAGATGGTCGAGGACTTCCGCAACCGTACCCGTATTTGATTTCTCTTGTATTCTGTATGTTGAGGTCACCACCAGGCATGTTGGCTGGGATCCTCTTTGTCATATCAGCTGTATGGAGCATAGTTATGTAACTTCTTGACAAGACTGTTATTCTAATCAATATATGAGGGATTTTCCAAATATTGTCTCTATGGTTTATCTCGTCTTGCTACCACTGACACTGGAATTGGAGGGAAAATATCTCCAATGCACACATGCACGTTAGCATTTTTGTATTTCTGTTTGCATGAATCATACTGCATAGCATTTCTCTAGCAGGTCAAAGCACTTATCCAGCCTTTGTTTTCACCAGAAAGTGATTCTCGGGGAATTGTTTGAGGCAAGAGTGGAGACGACCAAGGGGCCGAAGCAGATTTGAGTAGAATCAAGCAGGTAATTGGTAGCTATGTCTGAAGGCGATTTCCAGTTTCCTGACACCCAGGCAGGGTTTACTATGGCGTCCAACCATCAGTATGATTCTACGGAAGGCTTCCCGCAAGCGAACAATCTTACTGCAGCCCAAGTTGTGCAGCCAACTGTTGAGAACCGAGACCGGCATGAGCAGTTTGTTGCCCGAAATGAACATTATCCTCCTGTTAACAATCAATGTGTTGATTTCCCTGTGATGAATTACCGGAGAGATAATCCAGTGACCGGGTTAGTAGATCCAAGAGCTCTTGACTATGGTAGAAGAGTCCGAGTGTTGGAAGAGCAAATGAAAGCCTTAGAAGCGAAAGATGCCGTTAACCTAGATGCTATAGCCATGTGCTTGGTTCCTGACCTCGTGTTACCGCACAAGTTCAAAATGCCGGAATTTGAAAAATACACGGGAGATAGCTGTCCGAAGCTGCATTTGATGATGTTCTGTCGAAGGGTGACTTCGTTTGTGCGAAATGACAAGTTGATGATCCATTGCTTTCAGTATAGCCTGACTGGGGCATCGTTGAGATGGTATGTGCAATTGGAGAGTAATCAGATTCGATCATGGGTGGATTTAGCCAGAGCTTTCATGAAGCAGTACGATTACAACTTGGATTTGACTCCTAGTCTCGTAGATCTGCAAGATTTGTCTCAGGCAGAGAATGAATCATTCAGAGCGTATTTGCGAAGATGGAAAGAATTGGCTGATAGTGTTCGACCACCGCTTCCGGAAAGAGAACTGGTTGACATCTTTTTGAGTACCCTGAAAGGCCATTATTTTGACAAATTGTTCAGTTGCACAAGCTTTGTGGGCCTGATGAGGCTGGGAGAGATTGTTGAGCGAGGACTCAGGAGTGGAAAGTTTCGAGGTGTTCCTTACGTCCCAGTTGATAAGATTGAGTCAGCTGTCAGTTCTCAAGAAGAGTGGGAAGGAGATGATGCCACCTCAGAATCTCTAGCATCTCAGGATCAGTTTTCAGACACTTCAAGTCAACGGTCATCCTATCGTCGATCGCGTCAGCATGCTCCACGAAGACCAAGGAAGCCTGAAAGGCAGTTTACTCAGCTACCGGTGTCATACGGTCAGTTGTTGCCAGATTTGGTCAGAAGCGGATTGATAGTGCCGAAAGAGACTAAGCCGGTAATTCCACCGTATCCTCCAGGTTTTGACGCCAGCGCCCGCTGTGAGTACCATGTTGGGGCACAGGGGCATTCAACGAATGATTGTAAAGTGCTTAGAAGTCAGATTCAGGATCTGTTAGACTCTAGCCGTATTTGCATCACGCCTCAGGGATGTGTTCAGATTAATGATTTTCCATCTTCCAGTTGTGCGGGTTCGTCAGTTAATGTCATGGAAGACTCCGCAGGAAGTGTGTGCTCCGAGGATCGTCAATCAGAGAGTTCAG
The DNA here is from genome assembly GCA_963859935.3 of Lathyrus sativus. Taxonomy (NCBI): domain Eukaryota; kingdom Viridiplantae; phylum Streptophyta; class Magnoliopsida; order Fabales; family Fabaceae; genus Lathyrus; species Lathyrus sativus. The sequence goes on along the minus strand of OZ012741.1, from coordinate 505,450,009 downwards.
TTGAATATGGGGGAAGTTTCTAGAGGTTTCTATGCCGGGTGTCGCATCTGTTTCTCTGCCTAACCCGTTTAGTTTTTGCGCATCAGTATTTGTCGACCACCACCAGGATTGTTGGCTGGGGTCGTTATATTCATACTCATTTGTGCTTACCTGCTGATTTTGTTGGTTGTACATGTATGGGAGATGTTCGTCTGTTTGCTTATAGCTTGGGTTTCTCTTTATCTCGTTATGAATGTGTGGTTGCTTTCCGCATTGCATTATTTTTTAACAGGTATATCAGAACCGTGGGTCTTATTTCTTCATCATCCAGTTTGTTGCAGGAATTCCTCCAGAGATATGGAACAGAATCAGGTTGAATTGATCGAAGTCCAAAGCCAGCTGGTGCAGATGATGAGAGACATGCAAGAGATGCGTCTGGAGCAGAAGATTCTCAAAGAGGAGAACAGTCAGCTGAAGACCCAAATGAGCTTGATCATGGAAGTAGTCAAGAATGTGCTTAGAAAAGAAGACGATCAGCTATTTGAAGCCGCAATGAAGAAGCTCGCGCCGTCTGTGCATGTGGAACCTGAGCAGCAGCAACAGAAGATGCATCCGGCTCAACAGAGGATCCAGGAAGGGAAGCCAAGGAGAATATTTGAGGCACCACCTATGGCATATGCGGAGCTCTTGCAGATCTTATTGAGGTTTAATCTGGTTGAGAAAAGAACGTTGTCACCACCAACAAAAGCGTTTCCTCAGGGATACGATGCCAATAAGCAATGTGATTTTCATTCCGGGGCATTCGGACATGACATCGAGGGATGTCATGCTTTCAAACACAACGTTCAAGACCTGATTGACTCGCACGATATTGAATTCACGCCGGGCGGCGTAGCTGTGCATATTGCTCCTGTCTCAGTCGATGCTAAAATGACAGATGTTTCCAAAGCTGTAGTGGGTCAGAAGCGTATCCTGGACTCCATGGTGTCAGAATCTCCAGGCCCACAATTGTTGCCTATTCCTGGGGCAGATCTGAGAAAGCAAATGGCTAAGCATAAGGAGAGCGTTAATCAGTACATCGAAGATCAAGAAGCCGATGTTGCATTTGATACGAATGGTGCTCAAGGGTCAACCCGATACCGGCAGCAGCAGCCTCAGCAACAGAATAATCGGGGGTATAAAAGAGGTCAGAATCAAGGTCCTTTGGCAAGCCGTCATTTGGAAACTCCTCCTATACCTTACGCACAGCTTCTGCAGACATTGCTTCAGCTCCAATTGGTGCGTAAAAGGACAATGACTCCCTTAACGGGACCACCACCACCGGGGTACGATGCTGACGCTACTTGCGAGTTCCATACCGGGGCACCTGGCCATACAGTTGAGAACTGTAAAGCATTTAAGCACAAAGTGCAGGATCTGCTTGATAGTGCAGCAATCAGCTTCGGGCCGGGTGGTCCCCACATCATCTGAATGAAAGAGGAAGAGCTCTATAGTTTGGTTGGGTCGTTGAAGCAGATCAGGACAGCATCGAATTGCCTTTAATAAAGATAGCTGGTTCAGCAGCAGGGCAGATGTGAAAGCCCGGTTCTCGGAGGCTAGCATATTTTCTTTGTTCTAGCTTGTCATTTCTTTACATTTGTAGTTGCTTTCCTGTTTGAATTTGTAATCTTGTTTGTAAAACTCGTTGTTTTCATTTCAATTGATGATAATGAAATAAATGTGCATGTTTTGATTGAATCCATTCGTGTTCACTAACTGTTTTGCAAATGTCCAACGCTTGGTTAAGAAGAATTTAGGGAGGATGACGAAAATGACCGACATGCAAATTCCGATATTGTATGCTTTTGAAATAAGACCTGTTGATGATGTACAGGCGTTGTTTCAAATCCTTAAACACCGGAGATATAAGGAAGATAATCCCTTGTCAACCCCTTTGAGCCTTGTAGTAGGAGTTTCTTTCTGTGAACGAAAAACCCTCAATCTTAACCTGGGGCAGGGTAGGTGTTAGCTAATTTGACCGAGCGTCCAAATTGCAAAAGGAGTGTCCGTTCGAGGATCAATCACACCCCTAGAGGTCGTGCCTAAAAGACCACAATGGTTCAATCAGGAGTGGGACAGCCACATCATTCCCAAAGAGTCAGACAACCAATGTCACACGACTTGTTCGAAAAAACGAAAAAAGAAGAGTCAAAAGCCCGCTAAGTCAAGAAAAATTCAAAACAAATGACTTAGGCAAAAATGAGGGCATCCCGCTGGACTAAAAAATCAAAAGATACTCAAAAGGAGTCAGTCCAGGCAAAAGTTAGGGATATGAAAAAGAAAAGACGAAAAGGATCAAAAGAAAAATCCTCGGTGAAATACGAGTCGTGTGACCTCAAGTGTCAAAGACGAAAGAAGTGAGTGGCTGTCACTCCAAAATCCAAAAGTTTCTCGAACTATCATTCCTATCTTTCAACCTCTGAGAGGTGAGCGCTAAGGTCAAATTAGCTGAACGTAGGATGGGAGAACATCAAGGAGAATGGGTGGGTTAAAAGTAAACTTTGAGCCTTTATCCTTTCCTTCAAAACCATGAACCTGACCACGTTACAACCTTCAAAAGACCTAATTGAAGCAGGTTGTTTCGGAAGCATACGCCGGTAAAGGTCGTGTCGATTCTGACTCTTAAAAAGGTTCCTCTTACCATGTTGATACTGATGTCGACAAATGTTTTGTGCATTATATGCCGTAAACTGTTTTTCTTCTTCCCAGTGAACAGATTGGATGTCAAAGCTGTCATATGTGTTGCATTAATACATCTTTTATGCATAACAACTTGTTTTACTTGCGAGTAAGCGCTTGACAGCAGAAAAGCTTCCTACAATGGAAAGTATGGTCAAGATAGAATGCAGAACGCCCGAAGATTCCGAGAACAGGGGCAAGCTTTATTGTGATCCCCAGTCAGGTCATTTTTTTCGAAGTCAGTTATCCTGGGGCAATCAGGTGGAGATTCGGTGAATGCGTCGTAGTCATGAGGTACTACTCTGAATTAGATAATCAGGGGCAAGGTCACTGCAGTCAGGGGCAGACCATTTTAATCACGCAGAAGTTACTCGAGAAGCATTCAAGGTGAAGTATCCCTCAGAAGATCAGAACGCTGAGGCATATCATATCAGACCATCAAGGAACAAATTTGCAGATTCTCTTTCAAGGGCTATCCCCACAGAGGTCCCGTAGGCTGAGGCATATCAGAAGCGAAGGGATTGTTGTTCTCTGTATCAGCAAGGCCATTCAGGGTTATTCGAGCAGATGCAGTCGATTTTCGAGAGCGAGATGGATGCGGGAGGTCGTGTCACTATCCCTTGACTCTTCAAGGCTGTGTATTCAGGAAGAATATTTTCCAGCGTCAGGTGTACCTGACCCAGTAAGATGGCTTAAGAGCTCAAATCCAAGTTTGCGATTACTGTGAAGCCCATCCGTGTTGGTGCACCAATTTCCAGATCCGAGCTTCATCAGCACACAGGAGGACTCCCTCCATTGTCTCCAGCAGAGACCAATTTGTCATTGGTATGGATAAGCTATCCCCAGAGGAGTCCAATCATATTCAGCACGTCTGCTATTTCACAGCGGAGTTACATTCCCCAGCAGGGTATTACTTCGTCGAGGTGTTCGGTTAAGTTCCCGGTTATCCCCGGCAGAGTTGATTTCACTCTCCCAGCATTTATTTTGCTAGGACGATTCAGTGATATCCGGGTTTATCCCCAGCGAAGTTGGCCTCGCCTTCAGCATTTATTCTGCTGAAGTGGTTTTCTGTACCCGGCCTTCTCCGGCAGCTCGAGCCTGCTAGCATATTGCATGCATCATCATACTTGCATCATACCTGCATGACATTTCCAGAATGCGTAGCATTTCCATCCAGGATGGAGCATTACGATTAAAGCATTTGCATGTGCATACAAAGCATAAGTCAGATTTTCTATCAGCCTCATATGGCGCGTGAATTACTCTGTGATCAGTTCAGGGGCGTTTATCCAGCAACAGTATTCAGACGATTCAGCGGATTATTTGTATCTCGGATCATACAGCGATTATGCTTTAAGCAAGCAGTCATCTGATGTTGACAGACTTTTCTTCCCGTCAATTCATATTGGCGATGTGTTCCTCCAATGAGTGGATTTCTCCGTCTATCATTAGACGTCTGGAGTACGAATGTGGTTTTCTTTCCGTCTATCCATAGACGATGTGAAGTTGCGGGTGATCGCAGTAAGATTTCAAGAAGGGGTTTCTCCCAGGATATGCTTTTCTTCCCGTCTATCAGTAGACGATGTGAAATTTTGGTTGATTTTCAATGGGGTTCAAAATAGAGTTTCTATAATAAGTAGCTTTCCTTTCCGTCTATCAGTAGACGATGTGAAGTTTTGGTTACTGCCCAGCGGGTTTCTTATTGCCAGATCAGACATATGATGAGGTGTTTCCCCAGCGAGTCTTCTCCGGCTATCCTTAGTTGTTGAGGGGTTTCAAAATGATTTTGGATATTGGTTCTCTTTCTGGTTATTGGATATGATGACGTTCAAGAGGTACTTTTCTGACTATCAATCCCTATTGATGACGAGGCTCTTCGAAGAATGTTCAGTTTGCGTGATCGTTGATTCCTATTGACGACATGATTCTTTAAAAGGTGGTTTTCTTCCCGTTAGTCCATACTGACGATGTGGCCCCTTCAAGGATATTGATCTTTCCATCAATTCCCGTAGACAGAAGGATTCTGAAATTCAAAGGATGATGTTGAATCGCGTTATGGTGTCTTTCCGTCTATCTTTAGACGATGTGAGTATGGAGATTATGGTAACTTTCCGTCTACTCTTAGACGATGAGAATAATGATTTGTTCATCAATCAGGATAATGCCGTCTACCCTTAGACGATGTGAATAATGAGTTGTTCATCAATCAGGATGATCCCGTCCACCCTTAGACGATGAGAATAATGTTTTGTTTCATCAATCAGGATGATGCCGTCTACCCTTAGACGATGTGAATATTGATTTGTTCATCGATCAGGATGATTCCGTCTACCCTTAGACGATGTGAATAATGATTTGTTCATCAATCAGGATGATTCCGTCCACCCTTAGACGATGTGAATTGGGAGATTAATGTTGTTTTTCCGTCTATCATTAGACGAGGTGGTTATTCAATCAGGGTGTCTTTCCGTCTATCCTTAGACGATGTGAATTAGGAGATTATGGTGTCTTTCCGTCTATCCTTAGACGAGGTGAGTATTCAATCAAGGTGTCTTCCCGTCCATCTTTGGGCGATGTGAGTATATTTCTCTTCCTGCCTATCAGTAGGCAATGTGAAAGAATCAGGTATGTTGTTGCAACCATCAGGGTTTGTTATATGGGGTATCACAAGCAACGGGTATTCAAGTCAGGAGTTCTTTATCAGATGATTAATCAGTTTGGTGCCGCAATGACTAGACTCGGTTTTCTGGACTTTATTCTCCAAGCAGTTTACAGTATATGCTCGCGGTTGGCAAATTTTCGGGTTTTATTTGTATTCAACCGTCTCGTACCTCTGAATGTTTGAAGGCTGAGCGCTCTTCAAACCCTTCAGGTCCAAGTCGCTTGAATAGGGGCAGCTGTTGCACCCTAAAATTTGACCAACTGATTTTTCTATCTGACTCATGGTTTAAATTCATATTCGCAGCTCAGATGTATGATTTTGTGCACAAGCAGGGGGTATCAGAGTTTACAGCTTAATTTTTGTCTATCAGATATGGCAGACCCAGTCCAGATTACCAGGGTTTTATTTTCGGGAAATTGTGCGCTCCTCGGTGATTTTTCAGTGATTTTAAGGATATTCTGATGCCCGGGGATACCTGTTCGATTCGATCTGGTCTCGTGCGCTTTTATGGGGGTCATTTTTGCATTCATCTGCATTTTTAGGGTTTTTATAGGCTTTTGGGAATTTTTAATAGGCTTTATAATTTTTTCTGGAATTTAAATAGGTTTATAGAATATTTTAATAGCTTAATCTTTTTTTTAGAATTTTGTAGAATATTTTAAATAGATTTTAATCATTTGTAGAATTTTTCTATAGATTTTAAATAGGTTTAATAGTTTTTGGATAATATAGAAAATAATATAGTTTTCTTTTATAGATTTTGATAGATATTAAATGATAATAGGATTTTAATAATTAGATCTTAATTGTTTTTAGATTTGATTAGATTAATATAGAATTAATTGGACTTTAATTGAATTTTTAGAGTTTAATTAGGATTAATTGAATTTTCAGAATTAATTAGGTTAATTGACTTTTTAGAGTTTTAATTAGGTTAATCATGTTTTAGATTTAATTAGATTGATTTAGTCAGTTAATTAGGTGTTAATATTTGAGTAGAGTTAATTGGGTTTAATTGTATTAATCCAGTTTTTTGTACAGTTTTTACTCATTTTCGAAATGGGCCCAGTGAGGCGTTTTTTTTTTGCAAAGGCCCAATTCACAATTGATTCAGAAGTCCAATTCAGCCCAGTTCGTTCCACCATTTTCCAGCAGGGTCCAGAAGTGTCTAGAAGCTTCCAACGTTTTTTCAGTGTAATAAATAGAAGTGACACGTGTTGGCCATGCAGACCCCACACGTTTCTTGCACTGATCACGCCACACGTTCACCCAGAATCCCACCACCTTTCTGCCACCTCACCCGTTGAACACTCTCCCTCCTTCCACGCGTCCAGTCCTCAGCTGCCACCTACCTCCACCGGTCAACCCTACCGGAGACTAGTCGTCGGCCATGCAAACCTCTCTGACCGCCGTCTAACCGTCTCCGGCCGCCGCAACAACTCGCCGGAAACGGATTTTTGCCCAGAATCCTCTAATTTTCCCCTTTCTTCTCTGATCGCCACCAAGAACCACCACTAGCTTCATCAGAACGTCCAAAATTTCCTCACGAAAATCATCATCGTCAACGTAACGCCCAGATCTTCATCAATATTACAACCTTCACATTTTCGGTTCCAGATTCACAACTCCTTCAGGCCAAGGAATTTCCAGAATCCACTCCAACATTCGTTCATCTTCAAGCCATATCTCCAGAAAACGTTGTTTGCATTCAATCTTCAAGATCTTCCCAGAAATCATCTCAGATCTCCATCCACCTTCAAGCAAGATCTCCAGAAATCCACTTGAATCTTCATCCTCAGTCGAAGCAAGTCCTCAGAAACTCATCGTTCTCCATCAATTTTTTTCCAGAACTCTTCGTCTTCAACAAGGAACTCATCAGGACCTTCATCGATCTCCAGATCTTTGTTTCTTCGCCAACATTCATACGCTCTTCGTCAACCACCGCCCACATTCCTCCAGGTTCTCTCCTTATTCCTTCTCTGTATCGTTTTAGCTTGATTGTTAGGTTGATTAATTTAGAGTAGATCCTCTGTTTAGTGGAACGGTAGGTTCTGTGGGGTAGATAAGATGCGATTTGGGCTTTTGAGCGTAGTTCATGATAGCGGCAGATGTTGTGAGGGTTGGATTGAAGGTGGCATTGGAGCAGTTTCAGAAAAGGTTGAGAGAGTGTTTGAGAAGCGGCTAGGGTTTGGGGGATTAGGATGATGAACAGTGCCTGAGGGGAATTAGGAGTAGTTTTGTTTGTTAGGGTTCGGATTGGATTAGGGTTTAGGATGCTGGGCTTAGGCCCAAGCGTACTACTGAACGCTACACCCAAATTGCTCAATTCCCCCCCCCCTGGCGTGTGAGTCTGAGTGATTAGATTGGGCTCTATGCCCAAATTGCTAACTGCGCCCCTCGTTTAAGCCCAGTAGTAGAAGCAACTAGGAATTTGCTAAGTCTGCACCCCCCAGATGTTTTGTCTTCTGATTGTAAGGTTTCTAACCTGGGCCCTGCGCCCTTTGCTTCTGGCACCCCCCATCAGGGCCCAATTGTGGACAAATAACCTGAATGCTTGCTGTTTGCACCCTCCATGTCACTTTCTTTTATTTTTGATTTTTCTTTTATATTTTCATATTAAAAATTCATAATAAATTGTAAATAAATGTTTTTTCAATAATTCTTTTTTCATCCATTTCATAAAAAATGTTAAGAAAATTAAATCAAAATAAAAATGGCATTTTATTTTTATTTCCTATTTTTGTGCATATTTTCCATTTTTAATTGATTGCTTTTTATATTTCAATGCATGCATATCATTAGAAAATTCATAAAAAATGGTAGAATTAGTCAAATAATTCCGTTCTTTTTTCTGTAGACTCGTGATTCAGTGTAGAATTTTATAGTGCAGAAACATTAGCTTAATCATGCATTTTCATTTTAATTGCATTTTCTTCACTGTTATTGATGTTGAATAAATTGGTCTGTTGGTATGTCTGTGTTGCTGATTTTAATTCTTTCATCTGATGTGGAATTTTATTCTGATTTTTCAGTATGTTATCCTAGGGCCATGTAGGTCTCCCCATAGATTTTGTTAGATTTTTGTAGGATATTCTGATATGATTTGTCTGAGCCTGAAGATAGGAGAAGTCTTGATGACTTCTGACTTTGAAGTTCAACTGTGGTTGAACTTCAGAGATAGTCTCCTGTGGTTTCTTGGCCTGTGGGTTCTTCTTGAAGGTGGGAGCTGATGGAGGTCCTGTTGGAGCTTGCAGGGTTGCAGTGGATTGAGGCTTAGTCTAGGAGCTTGTTGTCTGTTTGTGAGGTTCGAGATCCCGAAGTTTGAAGGGAGTTTATGGTACTTTCCTGAGGAAGGCACTATGAATGACTTTCGTTCTTCCTTCTCACCTCTTTCGTAAGTATCCAATGATGTCGGAGCCGACTTGTGAGTTTAATTTCTCCTGAGGAGGAATGTAAACTGATCACCTGTTGTTGAGCCACATGGGATACGATTCCTAAGTGGAAGTCTCCTAGTACTTTCCTGAGGAAGGTCCTATGGGTCTATTCACTTAGTTCCACTAGTTTGTCTAGGACTTCTTAAGTATCCAGTGATGTTGGAGCCGACTTGTGAGTTTAATTCCTCCTGAGGGGGAATATAAACTGATCACAGTCGTTGAGCCACGAAGGGTACGATTCCTAAGTGTCAGCCTCCTAGTACTTTCCTGAGGAAGGTCCTATGAGTCTGTTCACTTAGTTCCCTTAGTGCATATAGGTTCTTTCCCAAGTATCCAGTGACGCCGGAGCCTTCATGTGAGTTTAATTTCTCCTGAGGAGGAATGTAAACTGATCACAGTTGTCGAGCCGCATAGGATATGACTCGTGAGTAGTAATCTCCTAGTACTTTCCTGAGGAAAGCACTATGGGCTTGTCTGCTTAGCTTCCTTTCTCTGGTAAGCTTGTTCTGAAGCTTGGAGAATGGGATTGATTCCTCTTGCCTGGGAGTTTGTTTAGATCCTTGCTTAGGGTTTGGATTAGAGTTGTTGCTTAGATCCCTGCTTAGGGTATTGTATAGAGTTCTGTTTAGAGATAGATTAGGAGAGTTGTCTCAGGTTTGTTAGAGGCCCTGCTCAGGGTTAGTCTCTTTGTATTGTTTGACTTGTGTGATGTTATGTTGCATTAGACTTAGGTTCATCTAGATAGTTTCTGAGTAGATGCATCTTAGAAGTAGACTGTGTGTGCATGAGAAGTTGAGGTGGTCCTCCTTCTGCTTGTTTGTTATTGCGTGGCTTTGCTTGTTGGTATTTGGTAGAGCTGAGCTCCCTTGCCTTTGTGGTTTGCGGCCTTCGCGCCTTGTTTGTCTAGTTGTTGCATTCATGCATATTTTCAGTATTTCTTTACTGTGCAATTTCTTGTTTGTAGTTTAGTCCTGTTGCCATGATCCCTTAGGAGCTCTGACTTCTCCGTTGCGGAGTTGTTATGATAGACATTAGGATGGTCAACCAGGTGTGATAGCAGTAGGTAGATTCCCCTGTTTCTCAGCTATAGTTTTAGGGTTTCCCTTTCCTTTCTGTAGGAGCTTTTGAGCAGCTTGACCCGTAGTTAGCTGAACTACAGCTGCTCTGATTCTTCGTTCCAGACGAAGATATGTAGGCATAGGATGCGATATCCTAGCGAGCACACTAACGACTAACTTTTGTTCTCTCGCGGCTGTGCGATCGAGACTTTCCCGCTAACGACTAATTGTTATCCCTTTCTCTTGCCCGAGTGCATTTGAGACCAGATCATAGTTGTAGGTTCCCGAGCCTTAGAGACCAGTTTGTTTTCTCACTGCTGTGTGAGAGCGCCAGTTTACCCGTAGTTAGCCGAACTACGTTTGCTCTGATCTTTCATTTCGGATGAAAGTACGTAGGCACAAGACGCGATGTCTTGGCGAGCCAATTTTCTCTGTCGTCCCGAACTACGTTGACTCTGACTTTCTCTCTTGAGAATACGTAGGCATAGAGTGCGACGCTCTATCGAGTCAATTCCCTTCCCTTTAGATTTAGCAGCCGTAGATAAGATTGTTTTGCATCCAGTAGACAACCCAAGCAAGCGTGGATCCCGTCGAGTACGACGGACGTGAGGGGTGCTAATACCTTCCCCTTGCGTAACCGACTCCCGAACCCAGGCTATGGTTGCGATGACCATACCTTTTCCCCGTTTTTTGCGAGGTTTACTTCGAGCGTTTCCTTTCCCGCTCTGAGGGATAAATAACGCACGGTGGCGACTCTTCTGTCAGCCGGCGCCGATTTTCGCAGTAGCGACAGCAAGCGGTGGGTTATCAGAGGATTAGGAGATTTTCGGACTTGACCGAATGCTGTAGAATCTTTAAAGAAGATAGTAAAGCTCGTTCTACTAACTATAAGAGTTTGAATGAGAAGAGAGGAAAGCAACCGGTAAGGAGTGGACCTTATGTGACGCCTGCTGATAAAGGCAAGCATAGGGGAAACTTTGTTAAGAGGTCCGGAGATGGAAGTTCTGGTCCCATTAAGTGTTATAGGTGCGGTGAAGTGGGGCACAAATCTTTTGAGTGTAAGAAGGATGGAGCGAAGTGTGCTAACTGTGGAGGTATCGGCCATGCTACAGCTGATTGTAGAAGGAACGTGGTGAAGTGTTACAACTGTGGGGAAGTTGGTCATATTAGTACAAAGTGTACTAAGCCAAAGCAAGCTCCAACAATTGGGAAGGTATTTGCATTAGCCGGTGCGGACACTACTAATGCGAATCGATTGATTAAAGGTACATGTTTTATTAATAATATGCCTTTAGTTGCTATTATTGATACCGGAACGACTCACTCGTTCATTTCTTTTGAGTGCGCTAAGCGTTTGGATTTGTTTTTGTCTCCTTGTGGTGGTGATATGGTTATTGAGACACCCGCTTCGGGGTCGATAACTACGTCTTTGGTATGTTTAAGTTGTCCTTTGATCATGTATGGTAAAGACTTCATTATGGACTTGGTGTGTTTGCCGTTAGAAGGCTTAGATGTGATCTTGGGTATGAATTGGTTGCAGTATAATAGAGTCCGTATTGATTGTTATCACAAGTTGGTAAGGTTTCCTTCTGTGGAAGATGATGAGGAAGAAATTTTTCTATCTACTAAAGAGTTGAAGAAACTTTTGGCGGATGAGGCTCAAATGTTCTGTTTGTTTGCATCATTGTCGGAAGAGAGTAAAGTTGAGCTGGATATGGTTCCAGTGGTGTGCGACTTCCCAGAAGTGTTTCCGGGGAACATTACGGATGTGCCGCCGGAGAGGGAAGTTGAGTTTTCGATTGACCTAGTTCCGGGTACTAGACCGATTTCGATGGCACCGTATCGTATGTCGGCACCAGAGTTGGTAGAGTTGAAGAAACAGTTGAATGATTTGTTGGAAAAGAGGTTTGTTAGGCTGAGTGTTTCTCCTTGGGATGCACCAGTATTGTTGGTTAAGAAGAAAGATGGGAGTATGCGGTTGTGTATTGATTATCGGCAGTTGAACAAGGTAACTATTAAGAACAAGTATCCGCTTCCTAGAATTGATGATTTGATGGACCAATTGGTTGGTGCCTGTGTTTTTAGTAAGATTGATTTGAGGTCAGGCTATCACCAGATTCGTGTTAAAGAGGAGGATATTCAAAAGACGACTTTAAGGACACAGTATGGTCATTATGAATTTTCGGTGATGCCATTCGGAGTTTCTAATGCGCCGGGTGTGTTTATGGAATACATGAATCATATTTTTCATGATCAGTTGGATTGTTTTGTAGTTGTGTTCATCGACGACATTTTGATTTACTCTAAGTCCCAAGAAGAGCATGTAGAGAGTTGTATTGCAGATTTTGAAAGAAAAGCAATTATATGCTAAGTTGTCGAAGTGTGAGTTTTGGTTATCGGAAGTGAGTTTTCTTGGGCATGTTATTTCTGGTAAAGGTATTAGTGTTGATCCGTCCAAGATTGATGCGATAATAAAGTGGGAAGCTCCTAAGTCAGTTACGGAGATTCGAAGCTTTTTGGGATTAGCCGGTTATTATCGGAGGTTTATTGAAGGATTTTCAAAGTTGGCACTTCCGTTGACTCAGTTGACTTGTAAGGGAAAGGCCTTTGTTTGGGATATTGAGTGTGAGAAGAGTTTTGACAACGGCGCCGATTTTGATTTTATCGAATCCGACGGAGTCGTTTGTGGTTTATTGTGATGCTTCTTTGTCCGGTTTAGGCGGTGTTTTAATGCAAGATGGAAAAATTGTGGCTTATGCTTCGAGGCAATTGAGAGTGCATGAGAAGAACTACCCTACGCATGATTTGGAGTTAGCGGCCGTGGTGTTTGTTTTGAAAATTTGGAGACATTATCTGTATGGTGCGAGATTTGAAGTTTTTAGTGATCACAAGAGTTTGAAATATTTATTTGATCAGAAGGAATTGAACATGAGGCAGAGGAGATGGTTAGAGTTTTTGAAGGATTATGATTTTGGTTTGAATTACCATCCGGGTAAGGCAAACGTGGTAGCTGATGCTTTAAGTCGAAAGCTGGTTCATATGTCAACATTGATGGTAAGAGAATGGGAATTGTTGGAGAGTTTTAGAGATTTGAGTTTGGTTTGTGAGATAACGCCGAGTAGTGTGAAACTTGGTATGTTGTATGTTACGAATGATTTTCTTGCTACCGTGTGCGAAAAGCAAAAGTTGGATTTGAAGTATGTTGATTTGATGATGAATGAGAATGAGGACTTCAAGGTTGATAATTTTGGAGTTTTGAGATTTCGTGATCGTATTTGTATTCCCGATGATGTAGAGTTGAAAAGGATGATATTATAGGAAGGACACCGGAGTAACTTAAGTATTCATCCGGGAGCGAATAAGATGTACCAAGATTTGAAGAAAATCTTTTGGTGGTCCAGATTAAAGAGGGATGTAGCTCGGTTTGTGTATTCGTGCTTGACTTGTCAGAAGTCTAAAGTGGAACATCAGAAGCCTAGTGGTTTGATGCAACCGTTGGACATTCCAGAGTGAAAATGGGATAGTATATCGATGGATTTTGTTACGGGATTGCCTAATACGCAAATAGGTCACAATGCTATTTGGGTGATTGTTGATAGGCTTACTAAATCTGCTCACTTTATTCCGATTGATATTGGTTATCCTTTGGAGAAGTTAGCCGAGGTTTATGTTGGTATGATTGTGAAGTTACATGGGGTTCCAAAGAGTATTGTGTCGGATAGGGATCCTATATTTACTTCGAGATTTTGGGAAAGTTTGCAAAAGGCTTTGGATTCTAAGATGAGATTGAGTTTGGCTTATCATCTGCAGATGGATGGTCAAACCGAAAGGACGATTCAATCATTGGAAGATTTGTTGCGTGCTTATGTGCTCGAGCAAGATGGTGCTTGGGATGGTTATTTGGCATTGATTGAGGTCACCTACAACAATAGTTTTCACTCAAGTATTGGGATGGCACAATTTGAGGCTTTGTATGGTCGGAGATGTCGAACACCTTTGTGTTGGCATGAAACCGGAGAAAAATCGGTAGTTGGACCGAAGATGGTACAACAAACGACGGAGAAAGTGAAGTTTATTCGGGAAAAGATGAGAGTTTCTTAGAGTAGGAAAAAGAGTTATCATGATAAGAGAAGAAATGATCTTGAGTTTCAAGAAGGCGACCATGTGTTTTTGAGGGTTACATCGGTTACGGGTGTGGGTCGTGCTTTGAAGTCAAAGAAGTAGACTTCTCGTTTCATTGGCCCGTATCAGATTACTGCACAAGTTGGTGTTGTGGCTTATCGTGTGGCGTTGCCTCCGAACCTTTCGAATTTGCACGATGTGTTTCATGTTTCACAACTTCGGAAGTATGTTCCGGATCCGTCACATGTGATTCCGATGGATGATGTGGAAGTAAGGGATAATCATACAGTTGAGGTATTACCGGATTTTGGACTGTGAAGTTAAGAGGCTCAGAGGTAAGGATATCTCACTTGTGAAGGTGGCATGGGGAGGTGCTACGGAAGGCAATATGACTTGGGAATTGGAGAGTAAGGTGTGTGAGTCGCATCCATAGCTGTTTGAATCAGGTAATATTTTCGAGGACGAATATTTCTAAAGTGGGGGAGAGTTGTAACGCCCCGATTCTGAATTCCCATTTTTATTGAGTCCTTATTTGATTTATTTAAGTGATTATTTTATTTATGTGGAATTTGTATGATAATATGTTATGTTTACATATTGAGCTATTTTTGCCAACTTTGAGTGTTTCGGGTAAAAATAGGTTGTAGGGTATTTTGGGCATTAGTGATAATATTATGTGGATATTTTGTGAGAATTAATTGATAAGTGTGTGTAAAGAATTTGGGAGAAAAGAAAATATAATATGTGATATACATAGAAAAGAGAAAGATAGAAACATTAAGAAGAAAAACAAGAGAAGGAAAAGAGGAGGAGAGAAAAGAAGAGAAAGTGGAACAAAACCTAGAATCATCAAGAATCAACCTTAGCTTGCGATTAATCAGGTAAGAATGAGAAGTTTTATCATCTTAATAATGTATATGATCATGTATGTGCTAGATTGGGTTTGTTGGATCGTTTTCTATGTTTCCATTTCTAGGTCGGAAGTTGATTTATTCGGTAGAAACTGAGTTTTATCGATTAGAATTTGGAATAGACGGTGTAGTATAGTCGGGTGATGAGTCGGCCGTGCTACTGGAACTGATTTGGATTAAATCGGTAGGTTTGAGGTTTAGGATTTTGGACAGCCATGGGAGTTCTGAGTTCGCAGGTTCGCCAGACGAATGGCAGCAAAGCTTCGCCAGGCGAAGCCCAGCGAGCAGCAGCGAACCAAGTCAGTAGCAACCATCATGTCTTCGCTGGCAAGTTCGCCAGGCGAATGGGTATGGCGAAGGTTCTCCAGGCGAGTGTGCTAACGAGCAATTCTAGAATAACTCCCAGTGGTCTTCGCTGGCAAGTTTGCCAGGCGAACGAGATAGCGAAGGTTCGCCATAGGCTTCGCCGGGCGAAGGTTAGCGAACACAGCAGCATATATTCTTTTCTTGTGTTTTCCATTCGTGGATTGGTTGTGTGGTTTGGTTGCGATTATTCCTTGTATGAGATGACTAATTATATGCTGTTATGTGTGTTGTGGGTAGCCGTATGGCGTGAATCCTAGTTTGTGATTTGTGAGGTGTGAAATGTGGCCGTTTGGCAATTTTGTGCATTTATTTGAATTAAATAGAAATGCATGGCGGGATTAATTGTGAATGTGAACCGAGATTGATTGTGAATGTGAAACGAGATTGATTGTGAATGTGAACCATGTATAAAAATTGGTTTGAATGGATGGTGAATATATATATATATATATATATATATATATATATATATATATATATATATATATATATATATATATATATATATATATATATATATATATATATATATATATATATATATATATATATATATATATATATATATATATATATATATATATATATATATATATATATATATATATATATATATATATATATATATATATATATATATATATATATATATATATATATATATATATATATATATATATATATATATATATATATATATATATATATATGCTTTGTGATACATATATTTGAATGCATAACGAATGTATGCGACGAATGTGATGAATGCATGAGTATGTTTGTAAACATGTATGCATTTCAAGAGTGTCATGAGTCATGTTGCATGTGAAGCATCATGGTATGCATTCTTGTGTTGATTGATTCCTCGGTGAATCTGCAGAACCTCGTGTGCCCTTGTGGGGTGTGAGCGATGGTTATATATTGATTCCTCAGTGAATCTGCAGAACCTCGTGTGCCCTTGTGGGGTGTGAGCGATGGTTATTTATTGATCCCTCGGTGGATTTGCAGAACCTCGTATGTTGCGATGGTTATATTTGATTCCTCGGTGAATCTGCAGAACCTCGTGTGCCCATGTGGGGCGTGAGTGATGGTTATTTTGGTTCTTCAATTGAACCTGCTGAAATGAGTCGGTACCGCATTTGTATCTGCATAGAGTCGTGTGTCGGTCTCTATGAGTTGCATGTTAACATCTGTGCATGATGTATGGTGAATAAACATGAATGTAGATGTTTATGTAAATTGTTGATAATTGGCATGAATAGAAGGCTTGAAGATACATGTATGTGTGAATATATATATATATATATATATATATATATATATATATATATATATATATATATATATATATATATATATATATATATATATATATATATATATATATATATATATATATATATATATATATATATATATATATATATATATATATATATATATATATATATATATATATATATATATATATATATATATATATATATATATATATATATATATATATATATATATATATATATATATATAAAAGTGTGTATGTTTATGAATTGATATAAACATTGTTGATGCATATTGTATATGCTTGGTGCTCTATTTGTAAATAGTTAATTGTGAATACATTGCGATGTACGGTGTAGTGAGATGAGTTACGGTGAAAATGCGGAAGACGTTTTTGGACGTTATGTGTGTGTCTATATATATATATATATATATATATATATATATATATATATATATATATATATATATATATATATATATATATATATATATATATATATATATATATATATATATATATATATATATATATATATATATATATATATATATATATATATATATTCACACATACATGTATGTGTGAATATATATATATATATATATATATATATATATATATATATATATATATATATATATATATATATATATGTTTATGTGCATTATGTATTATGATATTGTTTCTCACCCTTCTGCTGTTTTATAATGCTCTATGAGGCATTGCAGATTAGATTGCTGGAGTCTTTGTGAAGCGAGTCTTCATTTCTTTTGGTCAGATGGCTCTGATATGTAACACTGGGTAGTTAGGAATTGTTTTGATTCTTTTGTGATACATCTGTGTATGTATCTGCTACTGAATGTTTTGTAAACTCAACTGATGAATTAAATTAATCTGAACGATGTATATGATGCTTATGTTAATGAAGTGATTTCAATGTTTAGATGTTTCCGCTTTATTCTAAATGTTGATATGTGGGTTTTAAGCACGATGCTTTGTTTTTAGTTGAGATTTACCCCCTTTGTTACATATCTTCATGAGCTGGTACTATTTATGTTTCGTTTCGATGATAATGTGATGCGCCTCTTTTATACGATGTTATAATTATACTCTGATGGAATTTTTGTTAAGTTCCTAAATGATTTAATTGTTTATTTGGGGGTATAGAAAAGGGGTGTTACACTATGCAAATGCAATGCGGTACCGACTCAATCATCTCAAGTTCACTCAGGAACTTATTGGAACCATCACTCGTTACCAATGTAACTCCCCGTCGGGCCTACGATGTTCACCCATTGCTCAAACCTCACATAGGCACAAAATGTTTATGGATTTCTCACACCTCACATAGGCACACAATCGTTTGTAATCATCGCTCACACCTCACGTAGGCACACGATGTTACAACGGATTCTCATTAGAATCCCACAACACAAGAATGCACATCATTATGCTTCACATGCAAAATGACTCAAGACATTCTTGAAATGCATACATATTCAAAATATATTCATGCATTCATCTCGTACCATCACATACAATCGATACACATTCACATCAATTATGCCAAACGGTAACGAGCATCGCTTTACCACCTAAACGGCAACAAACTCTATCACAATTATCATGCATTTACATTTTATTTAAACAATGCATTAATTTTTCAAAAGGCCACAATTCACAATAATTCCATAATCTAGGATTCACGCCATATGGCTACCCACAACATATCATACAACAGCACAACAGCTACACGTTCGGGATAAGGTTAATCACATCCGAGTCGAACAATCGATGTTGGATGGAATAAAAATAAAATGATGTGATGTCATGCTCGCTAGGCGAGCAGAATGGCGAGCCCTTCGCTACTCCACTCGCTCCAGCAAGTTTGGGTCTTTTTCGTTCTGTCCAAGTCTGGGAGTGTTCGCTGGTAGCTCGCTGGGTGCTCGCTTAGCGAACCCTTCGCTACCTCACTCGCCAGTGATTCGCCTAGCGAATACTTCGCTACACAAACCCTTCATAATCCAAAAATGTCAAAAAGCCACAAAATCACCCGATTTTATTCAAACAAGTTCCAATAGTCTCGGCTTAACATTCCTCGACTAAACTACGCAATTTATTTCAAATTCTAATCGTAAAAACATCAGTTTCTATCGATTTAATCCAATTCGACCTAAAATGGAAAATGTAGAAAAATAACCCAACAATCCAAACAACAGATACATAATCATACACGTTGATGAGATAATACAATTTCACACCCTTACCCAATTAAATCGATTCCTAAAAGATGTTTTGAAGATCTCCAAGCTTTTCCTCTTTTTCTTCTCTTTTCTCTTTTTCTTTCTTTCTCCCCTTTTTCTTCTTTCTTTTTCTTTTCTCTCCTCTTTCCCTCTTATATCTTTCTATTCTAATTCTTTCTATTACATTTCTCTCAAAATATCTAATAAATCATTTTCTCATAAATATCTAACTTAATAATAATTAAGAAATATCTAAATTACCCTCCAACCTAATTTTCCCGAAAACTCTCAAAAGCGATAAAATAACACAATATGCAAACATAACATATTAAGACACCAATTCCACAAATAAAATAATAATCACCCAAATAAAACAAAAGACTCGACAAAAATGGGAAATCAGAATCGGGGCGTTACAACTCTCCCCCACTTTAGAAATTTTCGTCCTCGAAAATCTTACCTGATTCGAACAACTCCAGATACGACTCTCGCATCCCACTCTCTAATTCCCAAGTCATATTGCCTTCCGAAGCGCCTCCCCACGCTACCTTCACAAGCGCAATATCTTTTCCTCTCAGCTTATTAACTTCACGGTCCAAAATCCTAATCGGTAAAACTTCAATGTAAGGTGTCGCACCTCGAAAAATCATTCGAACATACGACCCTCGCGCGAAAGGCGCGGAAATGCGGTTCGACAGAGTCGCCACCGAACTTTATTTTTCCCGAATAAACGGGAGAGGAAAATATCGAGAAAACCTCTTAAAACGAAAGGATAGGAACAGGGCTGTTGCAACCATGTTCTGGGTTCGGGAGTCGGTTACGTGAGGGGAAGGTATTAGCACCCCTCACGTCCGTCGTACTCGACGGGAACCTCTTATGGTGTTTTGTGGGGAGTGTTGTTTAGGTTTACTTGCTTTATTCTCGTGGTAAAAGATAGAATTGGTAGGTTAACAGGATAAAGATGCTAAGGGGAGATGGATGGTTAGAGGATATGGTGCCCGCCAAGGATTGGGGCCCTTGTGCCTACGTATGCTCATTCGGACGAGAATGAGAAATCAGAGCGTCGTAGTTCGACTACGGGAAAAGATGGGGGGAAATCGGAGATGGATAGAAGGTAGCTCGCCAAGATCATCGCAATCTTGTGCCTACGTATCTTAAATTCGGATGAGAATGAAGAATCAGAGCAGTCGTAGTTCGACTACAGGAAAGGACGTGGGAAAAAAGAAGGAAGATAGAAGTATGGAATAGGGGGAAAATGGGAAATGTGCTCGCCAAGATCATTGCAGTCTTGTGCCTACGTATCTTACATTCGAACGAGAATGAAGAATCAGAGCAGTCGTAGTTCGGGGTAACGACCACGAAAAGGTGAAGTTGAATAGATTGGAAGCTTGAGAAAGAAACGAAAGAGTGACTGACAAGCAACCCAAGAGCGCGCCTCAAGAGCTTGTCACTCAAGAATTCAAGGAATGCGAGATTCCAAGAACTCAGTTCTTTTGGGAATTGACTGAATAAATTGAAGGTAAAGAGTTGGATGTTTTGAAATCGAAATAATAAATTAATAACAATTCAAGGGCGTGCCTCGAGAGTTACTCATTCGAACATTCAAAGAATGCTAGATTCTAAGAATATCTCTCTTTCGTAAGTTTAAAAAAGTGTTTTTGAAAGGATCGAATCGAAAAATGGCATGCGAGGCCAAAAGGAAGTTGTTTTGAAGTAGCTCGACGACGTGTCGAGGATTTGATCGAAGATTGAACCGACTTGACGACATGTCAAGGGTTAGGATTGTGAGAAACGATATTAGTCCCTGAGGGTGTCCCTAATATCGAAACCACGAGAAGTTGTGAATGAAATGTGGGTTGCGAATGCGGACGAGCATTCGACTTAGGAGAATGTTTGAAAATGATTGAATCTGAAAGAGTCGAAAGGTTGAGTGAATAACAACTCAAAGGCGTGCATCGAGAATTATTCACTCGAAGACACAAGGAATGCTAAATTCCAAGTACCTTCTTCTTTCGAAGTTTTAATCGAGAAAATGTTGAGAAAATAAATTGGATTGAAATGAGGTATGAAAAGAATTTGCGGTACAAGGGGTGAGAATACGATATTGGATTTGAAAATGACAATTATTTAGTAAATGAGACGTCGGTCTCACAACCAATTAATTGGGGTATCATCGAAATGCTAGATCTCGACGACACCTTTTTCATTTGATTAGATGTTTGGATGAACGACAGAAATATCACACAGAATGCTTGATTCCTATGATATTTCTTTGTCCAAAAGAGCGTATTTTTAAAAAACGAAAAGTCGAATAATACATTATTTAAGGTGTACACCTCAATAATGATTGCCCAAAAATCCAAGAAGTGCCAGACTTCGAGGATTTAGTTTTTTCGTAGTTTTGATTTAAGAAAATATTTTGGTTAAAGAACATAAGTTGAATAAAAATTAGAAAAAAAACATTAATTTTGAAAATGATTCAACAACTCAAATTTGAAAGAAAGAAAAATAATTTAAAACTCTAGACTTTTGTTATAAAATTGATTTGAACATGGACTATTTAAATATTTGAACAAAAAAAAAATTCTATTGTTGAAAATAAATTGAACTAAGAAAAAACTTTGAAAATGAGTTTGAAAATAATCTATGATTTTTGCTTAGAAATTTCAATAAAATTTTACTTGAAAATAAATATTGAATATAGAAATGGATGTATAGATCAACTTGTACACCAAAATCAAAATTGAAACTGTTTTGTAGCATTACGGTATCGAATCACCGTATCCAAAAAAGAAGGTCCAAACTTACTTATAACTCTAAATTATAGTGCTAATTTAACTGTCAAATAAGATGCATACTATTTTACATGATGCACGTGTTAAAATACATCCTCACTAACATTTAAAAAATGATATAGATATACTAATACCAACATATACCATTCAAACCCACAATCTAAAGCCAAATATGTGTTACAGTATATACAAATGCACACCCACATGATTTATAGACGGTAGCAGCAATATACAGGATGCATAAATAAGTTAGAAAATTCAGCAAAGATCAAATTCAGAATTGGTATTATGTTACGGTATATAGAAATGCACACCCACATGATTTATAGACGGTAGCAGCAACAATGGGCAGGAAACTAAAATCAAATTTGAACCGAAATAGAATATGTTGAACACGTACCCAATTCTTATCAAACATAAAAAAAAGATGTAAAACAAACAACCAACAACAACTATGTTCACATGAAAAACTGCAGCAAGTTTATTCAATGAATTCAAACCATAAACATAAAAAAAATGTAACAGACTAACAGACCGACACCTTCGCCCACATCCGCAGCAGCAGCACAAAATCAGCATTAAAGTTCAGCACAACATAACTAGCTTGCAGACTAATCATAACTATTAGTAAAACACCGTCTTACAGTATCTATATACCAAAAAATTAGCACAAACGAAAATCACGCCCGCAACACCCGCAACAAACACAAACAGCATATGCAGCAGATCAAAATACAACTAGATACTCGGACAATTGAAAATAATACAAAGGTAATCACAATTTATGATATTATCCAGCGTCGAAAATCGTAACCGTGTCGCAAAGAAAACTAATACAACAAAATTTGGACCAAGAGTCGCATAAGATCCCAAGTCAATTCCATGTACAAATTAAAGCAAACTAACATCGGGTCAATGCATCAACAACATATTAACAGAACAACAACCTTAATGATAAACTTGGGACCAACTAACAACAGCGCATTATATCAACCAAGAAGCAGTAACATCGTTCAAACACAAGACTTTTAAATAAAACACAGAAACAATCCGCACAATATTCACAGTATAACTCGTTTCATGATGTAATAATGAACACAATCACCATTATTCTACATATACTTGAATCAAAAGGCCATTTATGACATTAATCCAAATTAAATATAACAATATTACTTTTCATTTTCTGCAACAGGAAACCAACATACATATGGCAGAAAATTCTAACAAGTTGTATCAGTCCAATCCAAACATAAACTATATACCCATACCAAAACGAAATACCTGAAGCTGTAATGTACAACCGCAACGTTTTGAAATCCTAACAACATCCACAGAATTTATTACTCTAAATTACAATCAAAGTGCAAGCAGGTATGTGAACACACACTACCCTAACAATAATAGTGTCAGAAAAAAAACTCGTTCGAACAGAATCGCGATATGGCAATGCAATAGTTGGGACACGAAACAAGTTATAGCAACTCAACTCAACTCTTAAAGAAAATTAACTTAACAGAAAGCAAACTTCCAATGTTACACAAACAGTATTGAATACTATAGTTTCAAACTCTAATAACAATAATCAACAAATTAACGATCAAATGGAAGCATAGTTGTAATAAAAAACCAACCAAAATAGGATTCAGTCGCGCATCAGTTCATGAATTGTTCGTTGCGTTTGCGGCTCCCCAAAGAGTCAACCAGATGCGCATATCATTGAATCGCCTGGTCTCTGCTTAAGTTGCTGCTACTCGACTTTCCATTGCAGAGTTTAAATGTTGTTAGCTCCGACTGCTTGCGATGTCGCAACAAGATTCACAAGTCTGAAAGCTGCATAATCAAGTTGAAGATGCAACTTTTATTGTTATTGAATCGAGTAAGTGTGAGCTGATGTGTGTAGGGAATCAGTAGCAATTTGAAATGGTTATTTGAAGATGAAGGGATTTCGTGTGATGGTGGTGAAATTTGATTGAGGGTTAGGGCTCACTGGCGGCGCCGTTTTGCTGAGGGAGGAAATTCGAAATGGGTTAGGTCTTCTGAGAGGGGTCGCGGCGCTGCTTTTTTCATTTTCAGATGATGAACAGTAGCTTTTGAGGCTTTTTAGGGTTTTTCGGAGTTCTGCGAAGATGAACAGTATCCTCTGCCCCTCTCTCCATCAGTCTTCCTCTCCTTAAGAACCATCCTCACGACAAACCCTAACGGGCCGCCGTAATTGGGCCTCCTTCCCAACTTGCTTCTTTCTTTTTTTTTTTTTAAAATTATTATTAAAAACATTAATAAATATAATATTTAATTTTACCTTAAATAAAAAACTATTTAAATATATAAATACTAAATAATATATAAAAAACAAAGATATTGACAAATATATAAGTAAAACACAAAAAGTAATATTCTAAAAAAAAGAACTATATATGTGCATATTAAGAAGAAAAAGATTTAAGAAATTAAGGAAAGAATAAATATTCACAAAAATTACTCTTTTAGGCCACGTGTCACGCCTTAATTGGTCAGAAAGAAAAAATTTTGAAAAACGCCCAATTACGGGTGGATACATGTCTAAATGATATGAAATAATAAATGCAAAAATATTTACGAAAGGGGTAGGACAAATTTAGGGTATGACAGATGCCCCTATCTAATCGGCTTAAACCTAGGAAAATGAACTGCATTAGCGTTCATATTCCTGAGGTAGAAGTCAATTAGATATGAAGAAGACCCTGAATTTTTCCGAAAGAAAAAGAGATATTTGAGAATTGAAAATACTTGATAAATGTAAACCTCGAAGTAAACTGCAAATAATAGGCAAAAAGGTTGTCATCACCAAAAGGATGATGGAATAAAACACACACGGCCACTACCACCAAAAGGATGATAGGGCAAACACAAAACACATCGCAAAATCTATCATTAATGACCATGATAGACCCCCCACCAAAAGGGTGACGGAGCGAGACACAAAACACATCGCACAATCTATCTTTAATGACCATGATAGACCCCCCCACCAAAAGGATGACGGAGCGAGACACAAAACACATCGCACAATCTATCATTAATGACCATGATAGACCCCCCACCAAAAGGATGACGGAGCGAGACACAAAACACATCGCACAATCTATCATTAAAGACCATGATAGACCCCCCACCAAAAGGATGAAGGAGCGAAACTCACACAAACAACAATATCGCACAATCTGACATCAATGAAATGCCAGACTCACCACCAAAAGGATGATGGAGCGAAACACAAACAAAATATCGCGCAATCTGACATCGACGAAATTCCAGACCCAACACCAAAAGGATGATGGAGTGAAACTCACACAAACAACAATATCGCACAATCTGACATCGACGAAATGCCAGACCCAACACCAAAAGGATGATGGAGCGAAACTCACACAAACAACAATATCGCACAATCTGACATCGATGAAATGCCAGACCCACCACCAAAAGGATGATGGAGCGAAACACAAACAAAATATCGCGCAATCTGACATCGACGAAATGCCAGACCCAACACCAAAAGGATGATGGAGCGAAACTCACACAAACAACAATATCGCACAATCTGACATCGACGAAATGCCTGACCCAACACCAAAAGGATGATGGAGCAAAACTCACACAAACAACAATATCGCACAATCTGACATCGACGAAATGCCAGACCCACCACCAAAAGGATGATGGAGCGAAACACAACCAAAAATATCCCACAATCTGACATCGACGAAATGCCAGACCCACCACCAAAAGGATGATGGAGCAAAAACACAAATAAACACATTGCACAATCTATCATTAATGACCATGATATACCCCCCACCAAAAGGATGACGGAGCGAAACACAAATAAACACATCGCGCAATCTATCACTAATGACCATGATAGACCCCCCACCAAAAGGATGACGGAGCGAGACACAAAACACATCGCACAATCTATCATTAATGACCATGATAGACCCCCCACCAAAAGGATGACGGAGCGAGACACAAAACACATCGCACAATCTATCATTAATGACCATGATAGACCCCTCACCAAAAGGATGACGGAGCGAAACACAAAAACATATCGCACAATCTGACATCGACGAAATGCCAGACCTACCACCAAAAGGATGATGGAGCGAAACACAAACAAAAGGTCACTATCACTAAAAGGATTATAGGACAACACAGATTTGAGGTTTACCAACACCAAAAAGATGCAGGCTAGGTTGAACTGATGAGGTTCGACTATCACCAAAAGGATGATAGTAAGGCAATTGACAATGGTCACGCTTACTGGATACAACTCATTGGGGAACCCCCAAGAGGAAAATTGGGTTGAAATGAATCAGCGGGGACGGCCACCGACTTGCTTGGAGATCATAATTTTGTTGAGATGATTTCATGGTTACGCCCATGAATTCTGAAGAAGATGCCCCTGACTGGGCTAAGTTTGTCTTGATGTCTTGTCTTGCTCAACAAAAGGCTGAACAACTTCGTGAGGAACGCTCACGGTTTTGCTGAAGATGCCCCTGCTCGGGTTGGATCTTGCTTTGAACTTCTTGGATTTGCCCAACAAAAGGTTGAACAACTTCGTGGGGAAAGCCCACGGTCTTGAACGGTATGCCCCTGACTAGGCTGAATGTTGATTTGCATATCTGATCAACCACGCGGTTGAAATACATCGTGGGAGACGCCCATGGTCTTTAAAAAATGCCCCTGACTGGGCTGAATCTTGCTTCGAACAACTTCGAATTTTGATGAGGGAAACCCACAATTGCAGAAGATTGCCTCTGACTGGGCTGATGATTGCTTTGAAGCTCTTGAAAATCGTGGGACAAACCCACCATCTTGCGGAAGATGCCCCTGACTGGGCTACCAATGGTCTTGGAAATCTTCGGGATTGATCCTGGACCTTGACTTGCATATATGAATGCTGGATGATAAATAATATTCCATATGAGTGGACGTGCAAATGCAAATGCTGACGCGTGGAGATGCAAGAATTGGGGAAGTATGATATGGTTAGGTATGCATATGATGCAAGATGCTTATAATAGCGAATGTAATGCGCGTGATGCATATGATTGCAGACGGGTAATTAGAAATGCAGGTGGAGATGCCAGTGCGGTGGCCTCTGGTAGTTGCCAATGCAGATTGGACTTCGGGTGGTGGGAGGGATTGACTTCCTCGATACGCAGTTTGTTGAAGACGTCACGATTGAAGCAGAAGATGATGCTCCGGATGCCCCGAGTCTGGTTACTTTGCGGTTTACTGTGAATTTGCTTCAGAGGAGGTTGCAACTCTGCCTGATGATTAGGGTAACTTGGTCTTGCCCCAGTCTGAATATGGTAACGACATGCTCCTGCTCGAGCTGTTGAATGGTTTGCCCCAGCCTGTGGGCTTTGAAATAATCTTGCTTTGTGTACACCACTGAAAGTCAAGTTCCTCCTCGATCGCTCCTTGCTGGAGTGTCTTTGAATACCTAGCACTGATTTGCAATTAAAATTGTACATTCATAAACGGTAATATTAATGCAAAGTTCAATGTAAGTTTTGAAGAAGTGTCTTTTATTGAAGTGTCGTGATAGTGAGACGAATGGACTGCTAGCCTAGACGTTGTGCTGTTTGATTGGTGCGAAAAGATGTTTGCAAGAATAATGACACCAATGTTAATGATTAACAATCATGTGAGGAGTCAGGTTACGCAACCTTGCGATAGTATGCTTTCAGAATAAAACTCGTCTCAATTAGGTCTTTCAAGGGTTGTAACGTGGTCTGGTTCACAGTTATGAAACAAAAGGTTATTAGGCTCAAAGTATGATTTGTACCCACCCCCTCTTCGTAATGATCTCCAGTCCTACGCTCAGTTAATTCTACACTTGTCTGGACGGTGTAAGCTTGAAGGTTCAAGGTTTGCTCGACATGGCAGTCACCTTATTTTGGTTTTTGATGTTAGTGCCCATTTGATCTGGGTGGCCACTGAATCTTTTTTGTTTTTGTTGAGGGTTTCAGGGTCCTCTTTTACTTTTGTTTTTGATCCCTAACTTTTGCATAGATTGACTTTGCTCGTCAGATCCATCGGGATTGCCCTGATTTTGCCTAAGCCCCCTCTAAGGTGTTTGACTTAGCAGGCTTTTGATTTTTTCTGGATTTTGTTGGGAGGTTGTGACTGCCATGTTATGGGTCATTTGTGAACAACCGTCTTTTGGATTTTACTTTGTTGATTCAAGTGCAGGGTTGGATTAACTGAACATTACCCTGCCCCAGGTTAAGTGTAAGAGGTTTGAATATCCGAAGGAAACTGCTACTTCTAAGCTCGAAGTGGTTTACTAGGGATTAACTCCTTATCTCTCCGGTGTTTGGGGAATTGAAACAATGCCTGTACATCATTGACGAGATTCAGTCTGAAAGCATACAGTTTGCAATTATGGGTATCTCGTTTTCATCCTCCTCCCTCAAATCATGCTAAACAACAGTGAATAGAGTGGAGTAAATAAATGTGTCGGTGATAAGTGAAAATGAGTGAATACGACATAACTAATTCAAAACATGCATAAACGATACATTAATGAAAACCAAATACGAAATGGCA
The DNA here is from genome assembly GCA_963859935.3 of Lathyrus sativus. NCBI lineage: Eukaryota > Viridiplantae > Streptophyta > Magnoliopsida > Fabales > Fabaceae > Lathyrus > Lathyrus sativus. Next base: position 505,421,833 of record OZ012741.1, on the reverse strand, counting down.
ATTGTTCAAAGCATACAATACTTAAACAAACAAAGACAAAACATAAGAACTGCGAATAATGAAATGGCAACATGACTGCCTTCTTCGGGGAATGAACTTGACTGGAATCGATCTGATGTTGGCACTAGTTGACTGGTGGCATCGGATTGTTGATGATATTTGGAGACTTCCCATTGAAGTTGATAGCATCTCTGTCGATCATGTCTTGAATTATGTGCTTGAAAGCCCTGCAGTCCTCAATGGTATGACCTGGAGCGTCCTTATGAAACTCACAATGAGCATTTGCATCGTAGTCGGCAGGAATGACAGTTGGAGGAGCCAAATCTCTCGGAACAACAGCTTTCTTCTCCATCAATTGAGCAAAGATTTTGGCATATGTCATTGGTAGACGATCAAAGACTCTATCCGGCCTCCATGTCCTCTGCGGACGCTGTGGGCGAGTACTTTGTCGTTGCTGAGTAGCTTGCATCTGCTGTTGCTGAGGAGGATACTGATATCCTTGCTGGTTGTAGGCCTGTTGCTGAGGAGCCTGTTACCGTGGCATCTGAGCTTGTATTGCTTGAACAGCTGGATGATAAGGCATTGGAGCATATTGCGCAGCAGCAACATACGGATACTGATAATAGGGAACTTGATAAGGCATAGGAGCAGGAGCTTGTTGAGAAGCTTGCCCTTTCTGCAAAAAGATGGCATTTGTTTCGCCCTCTTTCTTCTTGTATCCGTTGAAAGGCTTCTTGGTGTTGGCCTGGTTGTTGGAACCTCCTGGGATCTTTCCACTCTTCAGCCCTTCTTCAATTCTCTCATCGACGATCACCAAGTCAGAGAATCCAGCGGAGACACTGCCGATCAGCTTTTCTTAATATTGGCCTTGTAAAGTACCCATGAAGATGTCAATCAGTTCACGGTCAACAAGAGGTGGATGCACCCTTGCGGCTAGCTCTCTCCATCGTTGTGCGTACTCCTTGAAGGATTCGCTGTCCTTCTGAGTCATACTCTGAAGCTGAGTACGGTTTAGAGCGAGATCGGTATTGTACTTATACTGCTTGACAAATGCATCGGCTAGCTCGGCCCAAGTGCGCACACTATTACGTTCCAGCTGCATATACCATTCGAGTGATGCCCCAGACAAGCTGTCCTGGAAGCAATGGATCATGAGCTTCTCGTCTCTGGCATAGACAGCCATCTTGCGACAGTACATCTTCAGATGAATGTTTGGGCAACTGAGACCTTTGTACTTTGAAAATTCGGGCACCTTGAACTTTGGTGGAATGACAACATCAGGCACCAAACACAATTCCAAAGCACTGAAAGAATTTGAATTGTGCCCCTCCAGGGCTCGAAGTTTCTAGGCTAGATCTCGGCACATCTTCATGGCTTCAGAATCCTGAGCAGCAACAGGACTGGCAATGGGGACAGCAGCATGATAGTTCTGAACATCGTCATACTGATCCATCAGAGTATCTTCGATATGAGGAGCTGGGATCTGCACAGCAGTAGGCTGGGCCTACGGGATAACTCCAACAGTAACTCCAGGCGCTGGGATTGGCTAAGAAGTGTTTCCTTCGACTGCGTTGTTGAAGTTCAACGGCATCCCATGAGAATTTGGAATTGGAACCAAAGGGATGGCAGTGGACCCCTGTCCTTGACCATTGTTGACGACAGCAGCGGCTTCACGTTGTTCCTCCTCTCTCCTGGCTGCGAGGATGGCTTCGAGGATCTGGCCGATCTTTCCTTTAATAGAATCCAATTCTTCCTTGAAGGCGACTTGCTCCTGTTGAATCTGCTCCATCATTCGTCTGGTATTGGCTCTAGTTGCGTACTGGTGTCGGGGAATCAGCTTGATTTACTGGAGAAGAAGGAACGGAGACATAAGATTCCGTTGGAGGACTGGAAATGCAAAATGCACAACATATGAAATGCAATGCGAATGATATGCAAGATGCAATGCAAGATACAAGATCCAGGATCACAGGATCACAATCAAACAACTCCTGAAGCTGGTAACTGTAATAGATAAGTAACCATAATTCCTGCTCAAAGAACATTGACAGGTACGACCTATGCGGGAAGATCTAAACATTCTACCCATAGACCCTCTTACGGGATGGTTTCTATGTTTGGTTCCCAGGATCACGGACACTAGTCGTATTAGCGTCACGCAACAGACTGGCTGTATTACGACGATAATGATGATAAGGTCTCTCCTGAGCGGGGTCCTCATGCTAGGCGCACAAGGAGCGAGTCCTTGGAGACTAACACTACACGACCACCAATATCGGAACTGGTGCTAACAAAAGGTTCCCAGAATCACGGACCCTTCGTTAATCAAGTCGTGCAACAGGCTAGCTGCGTTACGACGAGATCTACGAATAGGTCTCTTCTGGAGGAGCTTTCATGCTAGGCCCACAAGGAGCAAGTCCTCGGAGACTAACACTACTCGACTACCAATTCTAAACTATGTGTTCTCTCTGCTTTTACCAAAGCTCGGGCGTAGAGCCTTACTCATGATGTCATCCAAAGAACCAACAGGCAACCCAGATAACAAGCACGAATAAAATCCACAAGAGAACAAATACATAAACAAGAAGGAAATAAATAAAAAACCAAACACTCCTCACAGACCAAAAGATAGGCTCGACTCTCTCTTTGCATGGAGCAAAATGTCCCTAGCAGAGTCGCCAGCTGTCGCACCTCGAAAAATCATTCGAACATACGACCCTCACGCGAAAGGCGCGGAAATGTGGTTCGACAGAGTCGCCACCGAACTTTATTTTTCCCGAATAAACGGGAGAGGAAAATATCGAGAAACCCTCTTAAAACGAAAGGATAGGAACAGGGCTATCGCAACCATGTTCCGGGTTTGGGAGTCGGTTACGTGAGGGGAAGGTATTAGCACCCCTCACGTCCGTCGTACTCGACGGGAACCTCTTATGGTGTTTTGTGGGGAGTGTTGTTTAGGTTTACTTGCTTTATTCTCGTGGTTAAAGATAGAATTGGTAGGTTAACAGGATAAAGACGCTAAGGGGAGATGGATGGTTAGAGGATAGGGTGCCCGCCAAGGATTGGGGCCCTTGTGCCTACGTATGCTCATTCGGACGAGAATGAGAAATCAGAGCGTCGTAGTTCGACTACGGGAAAAGATGGGGGGAAATGGGAGATGGATAGAAGGTAGCTCGCCAAGATCATCGCAATCTTGTGCCTACGTATCTTACATTCGGACGACAATGAAGAATCAGAGCAGTCGTAGTTCGACTACGGGAAAGGACGGGGGGAAAAAGAAGGAAGATAGAAGTGTGGAATAGGGGAAAAAATGGGAAATGTGCTCGCCAAGATCATTTCAATCTTGTGCCTACGTATCTTACATTCGAACGAGAATGAAGAATCAGAGCAGTCGTAGTTCGTGGTAACGACCACGAAAAGGTGAAGTTGAATAGATTGGAAGCTTGAGAAAGAAACGAAAGAGTGACTGACAAGCAACCCAAGAGCGCGCCTCAAGAGCTTGTCACTCAAGAATTCAAGGAATGCGAGATTCCAAGAACTCAGTTCTTTCGGGAATTGACTGAATAAATTGAAGGTAAAGAGTTGGATGTTTTGAAATCGAAAGAATGAATTAATAACAACTCAAGGGCGTGCCTCGAGAGTTACTCATTCGAACATTCAAAGAATGCTAGATTCTAAGAATATCTCTCTTTCGTAAGTTTAAAAAAGTGTTTTTGAAAGGATCGAATCGAAAAATGGCATGCGAGGCCAAAAGGAAGTTGTTTTGAAGTAGCTCGACGACGTGTCGAGGATTTGATCGAAGATTGAACCGACTTGACGACATGTCAAGGGATAGGATTGTGAGAAACGATATTAGTCCCTGAGGGTGCCCCTAATATCGAAACCACGAGAAGTTGTGAATGAAATGTGGGTTGCGAATGCGGACGAGCATTCGACTTAGGAGAATGTTTGAAAATGATTGAATCTGAAAGAGTCGAAAGGTTGAGTGAATAACAACTCAAAGGCGTGCATCGAGAATTATTCACTCGAAGACACAAGGAATGCTAAATTCCAAGTACCTTCTTCTTTCGAAGTTTTAATCGAGAAAATGTTGAGAAAATAAATTGGATTGAAATGAGGTATGAAAAGAATTTGCGGTACAAGGGGTGAGAATACGATATTGGATTTGAAAATGACAATTATTTAGTAAATGAGATGTCGGTCTCACAACCAATTAATTGGGGTATCATCGAAATGCTAGATCTCGACAACACCTTTTTCATTTGATTAGATGTTTGGATGAACGACAGAAATATCACACAGAATGCTTGATTCATATGATATTTCTTTGTCCAAAAGAGCGTATTTTTAAAAAACGAAAAGTCGAATAATACATTATTTAAGGTGTACACCTCAATAATGATTGCCCAAAAATCCAAGAAGTGCCAGACTTCGAGGATTTAGTTTTTTCGTAGTTTTGATTTAAGAAAATATTTTGGTTAAAGAACATAAGTTGAATAAAAATTAGAAAAAAAACATTAATTTTGAAAATGATTCAACAACTCAAATTTGAAAGAAAGAAAAATAATTTAAAACTCTAGACTTTTGTTATAAAATTGATTTGAAAATGGACTATTTAAATATTTGAACAAAAAAAAATTCTATTGTTGAAAATAAATTGAACTAAGAAAAAACTTTGAAAATGAGTTTGAAAATAATCTATGATTTTTGCTTAGAAATTTCAATAAAATTTTACTTGAAAATAAATATTGAATATAGAAATGGATGTAGAGATCAACTTGTACACCAAAATCAGAATTGAAACTGTTTTGTAGCATTACGGTATCAAATCACCGTATCCAAAAAACAAGGTCCAAACTTACTTATAACTCTAAATTATAGTGCTAATTTAACTGTCAAATAAGATGCATACTATTTTACATGATGCACGTGTTAAAATACATCCCCACTAACATTTAAAAAATGATATAGATATACTAATACCAACATATACCATTCAAACCCACAATCTAAAGCCAAATATGTGTTACAGTATATACAAATGCACACCCACATGATTTATAGACGGTAGCAGCAACATACAGGATGCATAAATAAGTTAGAAAATTTAGCAAAGATCAAATTCAGAATTGGTATTATGTTACAGTATATAGAAATGCACACCCACATGGTTTATAGACGGTAGCTGCAACAATGGGCAGGAAACTAAAATCAAATTTGAACCGAAATAGAATATGTTGAACACGTACCCAATTCTTATCAAACATAAAAAAAAAGATGTAAAACAACCAACCAACAACAACTATGTTCACATGAAAAACTGCAGCATGTTTATTCAATGAATTCAAACCATAAACATAAAAAAAAATGTAACAGGCTAACAGACCGACACCTTCGCCCACATCCGCAGCAGCAGCACAAAATCAGCATTAAAGTTCAGCACAACATAACTAGCTTGCAGACTAATCATAACTATTAGTAAAACACAGTCTTACAGTATCTATAAACCAAAAAATTAGCACAAACGGAAATCACACCCGCAACAAACACGAACAGCATATGCAGCAGATCAAAATACAACTAGATACTCGGACAATTGAAAATAATACAAAGGTAATCACAATTTATGATATTATCCAGAGTCGAAAACCGTAACCGTGTCGCAAAGAAAACTAATACAACAAAATTTGGACCAAGAGTCGCATAAGATCCCAAGTCAACTCCATGTACAAATTAAAGCAAACTAACATCGGGTCAATGCATCAATAACATATTAACAGAACAACAACCTTAATGATAAACTTGGGACCAACTAACAACAGCGTAATATATCAACCAAGAAGCAGTAACATCGTTCAAACACAAGACTTTTAAATAAAACACAGAAACAATCCGCACAATATTCACAGTATAACTCGTTTCATGATGTAATAATGAACACAATCACCATTATTCTACATATACTTGAATCAAAAGGCCATTTATGACATTAATCCAAATTAAATATAACAATATTACTTTTCATTTTCTGCAACAGGAAACCAACATACATATGGCAGAAAATTCTAACAAGTTGTATCAGTCCAATCCAAACATAAACTATATACCCATACCAAAACGAAATACCTGAAGCTGTAATGTACAACCGCAACGTTTTGAAATCCTAACAACATCCACAGAATTTATTACTCTAAATTACAATCAAAGTGCAAGCAGGTATGCGAACACACACTACCCTAACAATAATAGTGTCAGAAAAAAAAACTCGTTCGAACAGAATCGCGATATGGCAATGCAATAGTTGGGACACGAAACAAGTTATAGCAACTCAACTCAACTCTTAAAGAAAATTAACTTAACAGAAAGCAAACTTCCAATGTTACACAAACAGTATTGAATACTATAGTTTCAAACTCTAATAACAATAATCAACAAATTAACGATCAAATGGAAGCATAGTTTTAATAAAAAACCAACCAAAATAGGATTCAGTCGCACATCAGTTCATGAATTGTTCGTTGCGTTTGCGGCTCCCCAAAGAGTCAACCAGATGCGCATATCATTGAATCGCCTGGTCTCTGCTTAAGTTGCTGCTACTCGACTTTCCATTGCATAGTTTAAATGTTGTTAGCTCCGACTGCTTGCGATGTCGCAACAAGATTCACAAGTCTGAAAGCTGCATAATCAAGTTGAAGATGCAACTTTTGTTGTTATTGAATCGAGTAAGTGTGAGCTGATGTGTGTAGGGAATCAGTAGCAATTTGAAATTGTTATTTGAAGATGAAGGGATTTCGTGTGATGGTGGTGAAATTTGATTGAGGGTTAGGGCTCACTGGCGGCGCCGTTTTGCTGAGGGAGGAAATTCGAAATGGGTTAGGTCTTCTGAGAGGGGTCGCGGCGCTGCTTTTTTCATTTTCAGACGATGAACAGTAGCTTTTGAGGCTTTTTAGGGTTTTTCGGAGTTCTGCGAAGATGAACAGTATCCTCTGCCCCTCTCTCCATCAGTCTTCCTCTCCTTAAGAACCATCCTCACGACAAACCCTAACGGGCCGCCGTAATTGGGCCTCCTTCCCAACTTGTTTCTTTCTTCTTTTTTTTTATAAAAATTATTATTAAAAACATTAATAAATATAATATTTAATTTTACCTTAAATAAAAAACTATTTAAATATATAAATACTAAATAATATATAAAAAACAAAGATATTGACAAATATATAAGTAAAACACAAAAAGTAATATTCTAAAAAAAAGAACTATATATGTGCATATTAAGAAGAAAAAGATTTAGGAAATTAAGGAAAGAATAAATATTCACAAAAAATACTCTTTTAGGCCACGTGTCACGCCTTAATTGGTCAGAAAGAAAAAAAATTTGAAAAACGCCCAATTACGGGTGGATACATGTCTAAATGATATGAAATAATAAATGCAAAAATATTTACGAAAGGGGTAGGAAAAATTTAGGGTATGACATTAGGTTATCTCTCACTTCAACCTCGTCCATAGGAATAACATGTGATGGATCCGGAACATACTTCCGAAGTTGCAAAATATGGAATACATCATGCAAATACGAAAGATTCAGAGGCAACGCCACACGGTAAGCCACCACGCCAACTCGTGCAGTAATCTGATACGGACCAATAAAACGAGAAGTCAACTTCCTCGACTTCAAAGCACGACCCACACCCGTAACCGGTGTAACTCTCAAAAACACATGGTCGCCTTCTTGAAACTCAAGATCTTTCCTTCTCTTGTCATGATAGCTCTTCTGTCTACTTTGAGAAGCTTTCATCTTTTCCCGAATAAACTTCACTTTCTCTGTCGTCTGTTGTACCATCTTCGGTCCAACTACCGACCTCTCACCGGTTTCATGCCAACACAAAGGTGTTCGACATCTCCGACCATACAAAGCCTCAAATGGTGTCATACTTATACTTGAACGAAAACTGTTATTGTAGGTGAACTCAATCAATGTCAAATAACTATCCCAAGCAACACCTTGCTCGAGTACACAAGCACACAATAAATCCTCCAACAATTGAATTGTCCTCTCGGTTTGACCATCTGTTTGCGGATGATAAGCCGAACTAAATCTTAGCTTAGAACCCAAAGCCTTTTGTAAACTCTCCCAAAACCTCAATGTAAATCTAGGATCTCTATCCGATACAATACTCTTAGGAACTCCATGTAACTTCACAACCACACGAACATAAATCTCGGCTAACTTCTCCAAAGGATAACTAATATCAATTGGAATGAAGTGAGCAGATTTAGTAAGTCTATCCACGATTACCCAAATAGCATTATGACCTCTTTGCGTATTCGGTAAACCCGTAACAAATTCCATCGATATACTATCCCATTTACACTCCGGAATGTCCAACGGTTGCATCAATCCACTAGGATTTTGATGTTCCACCTTAGACTCTTGGCAAGTTAAGCATGCATACACAAATTGAGTTACATCCCTCTTTAATCCGAACCACCAAAAGATTTTCTTCAAATCTTGATACATTTTATTCGCTCTTGGACGAATACTTAAGTTACTTCGGTGTCCTTCTTCCAATATCATCTTTTTCAACTCCGCATCATCGGGAATACAAATACGACCACGGAATCTCAAATCTCCAAAATTATCAACCTTGAAATCCTCATTCTCATTCATCATCAAATCAACGAACATCAAATCCAACTTTTGCTTTTCGCATACGGTTGCAAGAAAATCATTCATAACATGTAGCATACCAAGTCTCACACTTCTCGGCGTCATTTCACAAACTAAACTCAAGTCTCTAAAATTCTCCAAAAGTTCTCATTCTCTCATCATCAATGCGGGCATATGTAACAACCTCCGACTCAAGGCATCGGCAACCACGTTTGCCTTACCCGGATGGTAATTCAAACCCAAATCATAATCCTTCAAAAGTTCTAACCACCTTCTTTGTCTCATGTTCAATTATTTTTTATCAAATAAATATTTCAAACTCTTGTGATCACTAAAAACTTCAAATCTTACACCATAAAGATTATGCCTCCAAATTTTCAAAACAAACACCACGACCGCTAACTACAAGTCATGTGTAGGATAATTCTTTTCATGCACTCTCAATTGTCTTGAAGCATAAGCCACAACTTTTCCATCATGCATCAAAACACCACCTAAACTTGTCAAAGAAGCATCATAATAAACCACAAATAGTTCTGTCAGATTCGGAAAAATCAAGATCGGCGCCGTCGTCAACCTTCTTTTTAACTCAATGAAACTCTCTTCACAATTAATATCCCAAATGAAAGCCTTTCCTTTACAAGTCAATTGCGTTAATGGAAGTGCCAACTTCGAAAATCCCTTAATAAACCAACGATAATAACCCGCCAAGCCCAAAAAGCATCGAATCTCCGTAACCGATCTAGGAGCCTCCCATTGCATCACCGCATCAATCTTGGATGGATCAACACTAATACCACTACCGGAAATAACATATCCAAGAAAACTTACTTCCGACAACCAAAATTCACATTTCGACAACTTAGCATACGATTGTTTCTCTTTCAAAATTTGTAACACTATCCTCAAATGCTCTTCTTGCTCCTCTTGAGACCTAGAGTAAATCAGAATATCGTCGATTAACACAACCATAAATCGATCTAACTGTTCATGAAAAATACGATTCATGTATTCCATAAACACACTCGGTGCATTAGAAACTCAGAATGGCATCACAGAATATTCGTAATGGCCATACCGTGTCCTAAAGGTTGTCTTTTGAATATCCTCTCCTTTCACACGAATCGGGTGATATCCCAATCTCAAACCAATCTTGCTAAAAACACGCGCACCAACCAATTGGTCCATCAAATCATCGATCCTTGGAAGTGGATACTTGTTCTTAATTGTCACCTTGTTCAATTGTCGATAATCAACGCATAACCGCATACTCCCATCCTTGTTCTTTACCAACAATACCGGAGCACCCCAAGGAGAAACAATTGGCCTTACAAATCTCTTGTCCAACAAGTCATTCAACTGCTTCTTCAATTCTACCAACTCTGATGCCGACATACGATACGGTGCCATCAAAACTGGTCTAGTACCCGAAACTAGATCAATAGAAAACTCAACTTCTCTTTCCGGCGATACATCCGTAATATCCTCCGGAAACACTTCTGGAAAATCACACACCACTGGGAACACATCAAGCTCAACTTTACTCTCCACCGATAATGATGCAAATAAACCGAACAATTGAGCTTCGTCCGCTAAAAGTTTCTTCAACACTTTAGTTGATAGGAAACTCTCATCTTCATCATCTTCCAAAGAAGGAAACTTCACCAACTTGTGGTTGAAATCTATACGAACTCTATTAAATTGCAACCAGTTCATACCTAAGATTATGTCCAATCCCTCCAACGGCAAACACACTAAATCCATGATGAAGTCTTTACCATACATGGTCAAAGGACAACTTACACACACCAAAGATGTAGTTACCAACCCCGAAGCAGGAGTCTCAATAACCATCTCACCACTCCAAGAAGACACGAACAAATTCAAACGCTTAGCACACTCATGAGAAATAAACGAATGAGTTGCTCCAGTATCAATAATAGCAACTAAAGGTGTACTATTAATAAAGCATGTAACTTTAATCAAACGATATGCACTAGTAGTGTCTGACCCAACTAATGCAAACACCATTCCGCCCGCTTGAGCTTGTTTCAGCTTAGTATACTTAGTAATAATGTGACCCACTTCTCCACAATTATAGCACTTCACTATATTCCTTTTACAATCAGTAGTAGCATGCCCAAGGCCTCCACAGTTAGAACATTTCACTACGGTCTTCCCACACTCAAATAATTTATGACCTAATTCACCACACTTGTAACACTTAACGGAACCGTAACCTTCTCCTCCAGATCTCTTATCAAAGTTTCCCTTATGCTTGCCTTTATCCACGAGTGTCACATAAGGTCCACTTCTAGCTTGTTGCTTTCCCTTCCTCTCATTCAAAATTTTGTAATGTGTAGAACGAGCCTTGCTATCTTCCTCGAAGATTCTACAACATTCCGCCAAATCCGTAAACCTTCTTATCCTTTGATATCCCACAATTACTTAATCTCGGGACACAAACCATTCTCATATTTAATACACTTTGAAAACTCAGCAGTAATCGCAGCATAGTGAGGATGGAATTGAACAAACTCCACAAACTTAGCAGTATAGTCCACCACGAACATACTACCTTGTTTCAGTTCAAGGAACTCCGTCTCCTTCTTCCCTTTCACACTTTCAGGGTAATAGTTCCTCAAGAACTCAGTACGAAATAAATCCCAAGTTATCTCTTCATCGTCCACCTCAAGAAATTGACGCATACCGACCCACCAATCATCGACTTATTCCTTTAGTATGTGAGACCCAAGTCTCACCTTATTCCCCTCCGCACAGCCCATGACTTTGAAGATCCTTTCAATCTCCTTCCAAAGCAGCAGCCATCACATTGTTATTTCGAACAGCCATATTCTGACCATTCCCAAAAATAACAACAAGGTTAAACAACCGTTCAACCATCACAACAACAAGACAGACACAACTGACTCAACACTGGCTCTGATACCACTTAATGTATCACCCCCTTTCTATACCCCCAAGTAATCACATAATCAACTAGTCACATATTAAAAATTTCATCAGAGTATAATTATAAATATGGTATAAAAGGGGCGAGTCACATTACACATGAAATTAAAACATTCAACACCTGCTCAACAATAGATAAGCAACAATGGGGTAACTTCACAACAGAGGAACTCGGTCCTTACACCCACATCTTAACCTTTAGAATAAAAGCGGAAAATCTAAATATTGAATAACATCAAACATTTATACATACATACATATATATATATATATATATATATATATATATATATATATATATATATATATATATATATATATATATATATATATATATATATATATATATATATATATATATATATATATATATATATATATATATATATATATATATATATATATATATATATATATATATATATATATATATATATATATATATATATATATATATATATATATATATATATATATATATATATATATATATATATATATATCATCCAGAATTATTCAACAACATAAGTCATATTTTCATAAACATTCACCAACAAGATACATATACAAATGTATCATAAAAGAATCATGAACATCCTAGCTACCTGGTGCAACATATCAGAGCCGACCGACCAAAAGAATGAAGACACGCTTCACAAAAAGACCTCCAGCAAACCTACTCTGCAATGCCTCATAGAGCACCATAAAATAGCAGAAGGGTGAGAAATATTATCATAACAACAATGCATATAACTATATATATCATAGCATAAAATACACATATTCTTTATTCTCACAACAATTCATCACGACATACTCCTATACATCACAATATATATATATATATATATATATATATATATATATATATATATATATATATATATATATATATATATATATATATATATATATATATATATATATATATATATATATATATATATATATATATATATATATATATATATATATATATATATATATATATATATATAAATCCAAGCATATTCATCATGCATACTTCCACAATTCTATCATAGCATATAAACATACACATTCATGTTTATTCACCAATGCACCATTATAAATATGATAAATGCAAATCATAGAGACCGTCTCACGACTCTATGCAAATGCAATGCGGTACCGACTCAATCATCTCAAGTTCACTCAGGAACTTATTGGAACCATCGCTCGTTACTAATGTAACTCTCCGTCGGGCCTACGTTGTTCACCCATTGCTCACACCTCACATACGCACCCAGTGTTTATGGATTTCTCACACCTCACATAGGCACACAATCGTTTGTAATCATCGCTCACACCTCACATAGACACACACTGTTACAACGAATTCTCATTAGAATCCCACAACACAAGAATGCACATCATTATGCTTCACATGCAAAATGACTCAAGACACTCTTGAAATGCATACATATTCACAATGTATTCATGCATTCATCTCATACCATCACATACAATCGATACACATTCACATCAATTACACCAAACGGCAACGAGCATCGCTTTACCACCTAAACGACAAAGAACTCTATCACAATTATCATGCATTTACATTTGATTTAAACAATGCATTAATTTGCCAAAAGGACACAATTCACAATAATTCCACAATCTAGCATTCACGCCATACGGCTACCCACAATATATCATACAATAGCACACCAACTACGCGTTCGGGATAAGGTTAATCACATCCGAGTCGAAAAATCGATGTTGGATGGAATAAAAATAAAATGATGTGTTGTCATGCTCGCTAGGCAAGCAGAATGATGAGCCCTTCGCTGCTCCACTCGCTCCAGCGAGTTTGGGTTTTTTGGTTCTGCCCATGTCTGGAAGTGTTCACTGGAAGCTCGCTGGGTGCTCGCTTAGAGAACCCTTCGCTACCTCACTCGCCAGTGATTCGCCTAGCGAATACTTAGCTATACAAACCCTCCATAATCCAAAAATGTCAGAAAGCCACAAAATCACCCGATTTTATTCAAACAAGTTCCAATAGTCTCGGATTAACATTCCTCGACTAAACTACGCAATTTATTTCAAATTCTAACCGTAAAAACATCGGTTTTTATCGATTTAATCCAATTCGACCTAAAATGGAAAATGTAGAAAAACAACCCAACAATCCAAACAACAGATACATAATCATACACATTGATGAGATGATAAGATTTCACACCCTCACCCGATTAAATCGATTCCTAAAAGTTGTTTTGAAGATCTCCAATCTTTTCCTCTTTTTCTTCTCTTTTCTCTTCTTCTTCTTTCTTTCTCTCGTTTTTCTTCTTTCTTTTTCTTTTCTCTCCTCTTTCCCTCTTATATCTTTCTATTCTAATGCTTTCTATTACTTTTCTCTCAAAATATCTAATAAATCATTTTCTCACAAAATATCTAACTTAACATTAATTAAGAAATATCTAAAATACCCTCCAACCTAATTTCCCCGAAAACTCTCAAAAGCGATAAAATAACACAATATGCAAACATAACATATTAACACACCAATTCCACAAATAAAATAATAATCACCCAAATAAAATAAAAGACTCAACAAAAATGGGAAATCAGAATCGGGGCGTTGCAAATGGTGTGTTGGTTGTTGTGGGGTTTGGTAGTCAAAAAGTGGATAGTTGGAGGGGGTAGGGTCAAATGAGTTATCTGGGCTATAGGTGGAGGGGGTAGGCTCAAAAGTTGTGTCAGGACTATATTGGTATGGTGGTTGATGTTGTGACTGGGTGGGTGGCATGTACGAGTCATGGTAAGGATGTTGTTGTTGATGTTAGGCATTTGGTGGCATGTATTGGTTATGGTAAGGCTGATGTTGGGCATTGGACTATTGTTATGTGTTTGATGAAGAAGCGTGTTGCCTTGGATAAATCAAATAGGTTGGCTGGAACAGAATTGGCTGAGATGTTGTAACCGACCTAAACCAAGTCATATATTGATAACTTGGCCTAGCCCCTTCCACAATTTGGTCGGTTAAGATGTGTTGCCTTCTGTTCTTCCAATGTTGACACATCTCCTTCGCAAACTCCTTCCAATGACTGACACTCCACTTTGAGTCCACCCGTTTCTGATGTCACTCCCCCAATGATGTCGGAGCATATGGAATATCCTGATGCATCCCAAATTGTAGCTTCACCCGATCACTTTGGTGCATCTCCATCGTAGTGAACCTAATGATAGGTGTTTTTGATATCCACACAACAACATCATTGGCGTCAGGTTGGTGGTCGAGACCCTTGTACGACATCCAGACAAACTACAATAAAGGTAGATACATTTAGTCAGACAAATATAGACAAGTTTATGCATATAAGTTAGACAAAGTAAAGGTAGATAACTTACATCATCTGGCCCAACGTGGTCGATGAGGTTCTGGTACACAATTATGGAGTTCCTGGGACATCTCTGACAATTCATCCCTGGAACAGACCACCTAAAAAAGCAGAAACACATATAAGTTAGCATCTAAAACGCATCTCACAAATTATTAACTTATAAAGAAACTTTGGTTGCTAAATAGTCTTGAAAAGAAACTTACTTGTTGGTGTACGGGAATGTAAACGGATTTCGGTTTACTGGAGTAAGTGTTGGCATCCTAGACCAACCCCACGCTTGTAGGAGATAGGCGCAACCATAAAAAGTACATGAATTTTTTTTGAAATTTTTACACAGTGCACTATACAGATGGGAGAGGACAACTGATCCCTAACTATATTCGCACACTTTGTTTATATTTTGTAGCAATGGTAAATACATAACATTTACGCTATTTCCAGTGCCCTCTGAAAATAAAAAGTGACCAAACAAAATCATAATATAGCACCGTATTTTGACTATTTTATCATATTTGGTGCTATCCTCACTTAAGACAATACTGTTGTATTGTTCTCTGAGGTATTTCAGATTTATTCCCTGACCCCTCGGGCGACCCTCGCGTTCTCCCTCAATTACGTCCACACAAAGAGAGGCGCCCAATGAATCTTCGCAAAGTTGGCCGTTAACACTAACTTTGCCATTGACGACCTTACCATTGATGTGTAGGCCGCGCAACATGTAGACATCTTGAAGAGTCACAGGGCACTCATTGAAAGGTAGGTGAAATGTATGTGTCTCTGGTCTCCAGCGTTCTAACAACGCTAGAATGAACTTCGTATCAAGTGAGTATGATTTGATTTTAATCAAATCACCAAAACCACAATGTTGAAGGTATCCCTTTATGAGGGGGTCGTGTGGTATGTAATCATGCACACGGCATTGAAACCTTGATGCATCCTTCAAAATAAATAATGTTTCGTTAGTTTTATAGGAGAACTAAAGATCGTAAAATAGACAAAAACTAAAAACTTACAAACTCAGCGATGTTCTCAATCGTGCCTCTGTGAGAGTTTCCCATTGTGAGTAGAGACATTGTGGTTTACGAATTTGAGACTTTGAGACTTTGAGAATTTGAGACTTTGAGAGTTTGAGACTTTAAGACTTTAAGACTTTGAAACTTTGAGAGTTTGAGAGTTTGAGTGTGAGCAGACTTTGCTGGGTAAAGAACCTCTATTTATATTCCACGAATGCTTGTGACCTGTGGTTGGATGCAGAGCAAGTGTCTTGTGAATGCATGTAGGGCAAGTATCTTGATGCATGTGTCTTGTAAATGCATGTAGGGCAAGTGTCTTGATGCATGTGATTTCTAAATGCATGCAGGGCAAGTGTCTTGATGCATTTGAGGTGTGCAGCTAGTAAGCAATGTGTTGTCTTGTCAAGCATGATGCATGCAGAGTAAGAATCTCGTAGGCCTGCAGGCAGGGTCATTGTAGGCATGCAAGGTCTTTGATAGGCATGCAGTGTAAGAGTTACTGTAGACAGAGTGCAGCTGGTAAGCAATGTGTTGTCTTGTCAAGCCTGTTGCATGCAGAGTAAGAATCTCGTAGGCAAGCAGAGTAAGAGTTATTGTGTTGTAGACAGAGGGCAGCTGTTAAGCAATGTGTTGTCTTGTCAAAGAAACTGAGTTGCGTCTTTTATTAAAACTTACTTGTTACCTTAGGTTTAATATATTTTTAATTAGTAAGAGCGTTAGAATAATATTGGCTTAATAAATGCATTATTTGGTGTTTAGTGTCAAACATAATATATTCATTATTAAATTTCAAAAATGCATTATATGGTGTTCAGACTGTTACTGTGACCATGTGACATGCATTATATGGTGTTTTGATTGTCATCATAGGCATGCAGGAAATCAGTTCACTAGGCAAAGTGCAACAGTTAAGCAATATGTTGTCTTGTCAAGGCTGTTGCATGCAGAGTAAGAATATCGTAGGCATGCAGGGTCATTGATAGGCATGTAGAGTAAGAGTTACTGTAGATATAAGGAAGTTGTTAAGCAATGTGTTGTCTTGTTAAAGAAACTGAGTTGCGTCTTTTATTAAAACTTACTCGTTATCTTAGGTTTAATATATTTTTAGCGTCGAAAGTTATATTACAAGTAACACATGGAATCAGTTACATAATAATGGCTTAATAAATGTAAACATAATATGGTGTTCAGACTAACACTGTGGCCATATATGGTGTTCAAACTGTTACTATGGCCATGTGACATGCATTATATGGTGTTTAGACTGTTGTCATACAGCTCATTGATAGGCTTGTAGGGTCATTGATAGGCATGCAGGGTCATATGTGAACCGCAGAGTGTTGTCATACAGCTCACCGAACTGTTATTAATACTAAAGCTCGTTTGTAGTATTATCATATCAATTAGTAAAATAGTCTTTCGAAACACAATTTGTGTTATGTCTCAAACACCACAATATATGATTTCTATGCATCTTAACAGTGAAGTTTTTGAATGTGAAATAGTGAGTTACAATTTCAGAAACACTGATGTTACGAGGTTTTTAATTGACAAAAGGTCTAATTTTTTACACCTGAAGTCGAGATTAGAAAAAAAAAACTGCAATGTGGTCCAGTTTGGCAAATTATATACAAAAATCCAGTGTTTTTTGAAGGGCATGGTGAATGCAAATTTTTTCCGTTAAAGGTTCGAGACGATGAAGATGTGCGTAACATGTTCTGCAGTCACGAGTATTTTGGTTTCTCAGATATCGTGTTACATGTTACGTTACAACAACAACTTGATTCTTCTCAAGTTTTTTGCGAATCTGACAAGGAACACGCTGAAATCAATGTCATTGACGAACAAGAAGAAGCAACTGAATTCACCGTTGACGAGATGGTGAACAACAAGGAAGAGGGGGGTTCCACCCGACCATATTTATTGCCCACTTCAGCACATGACAACTCTCGACTTAGGTGGCGATGAATGTAACACCCCCTTTCTATACCCCCAAATAAGCACATAAATCATTTAGGCACTTAATAAAAATTTCATCAGAGTATAAATTAACACATGGTATAAAAGAGGCACGTCACATTATCCAGGAAATTCAAAACATGTACAACACCTGCTCATAAGGATATGCAACAAAGGGTAATTCACAACAAAGGAACTTAGTCCTTAAACCCACATTTCAATATTTAGAATAAAAGCGGAAACATCTAAATATTGAATCACTTCATTCATATAAACATATACGCATCGTTCAGTTTAATTCACTTCATCAGTCATGTTTACAACAACATTCATCAGCAGATACATACACAGATGTATCACAAAAGAATCAAAATAATTCCTAGCTACCCGGTGCTACATATCAGAGCCGACCGACCAAAAAGAATGAAGCCAAGCTTCACAAAAGACCTCCAGCAACCTACTCTGAAATGCCACATAGAGCATCATAAAATAGCAGAAAGGTGAGAAACATTATCATAACAATCAATGCATATAATATATATGAATATACCCAAACATGGAACATACATATTTCACATTTCTCACCACATCTCATCACATATCATCATATACATTACAATGTACATTTACATAACTAATCATAGTCATCTATCATGCTTCTACAATTCACATCATAATCACATAAACATTCACAATTATGTTTACTTCATAATTCACATAAACCTTCACAGTTATGTTTATTTCACCAATGCATCATAAAAAGATGATAAATGCAAATCATAGAGACCGACTCATGACTCTATGCAGATGCACACGCGGTACCGACTCATTCAGCAAGTTCAATTGAAGAACCAAATGGAATCATCGCTCGTTATCGAAGTAACTCCCCGTCGGGCCTACGATGTTCACCCATTGCTCACACCCCACATGGGCACACAATGTTTATGGATTTCTCGCATCCCACAAGGGTACACAATCATTCTGCAGATTCTACACGGAATCAAATATAAACCATCGCTCACACCCCACATGGGCACACGAGGTTTCTGCAGATCCTCCTAGGGATCAATCAACACAAGAATGCATACCATGATGCTTCACATGCAAAATGACTCATGACATTCTTGAAATGCACACATGTTCACAAACATACTCATGCATTTACCCTATGACGTTGCATACAACTATTATGCATTCACAATATATATATATATATATATATATATATATATATATATATATATATATATATATATATATATATATATATATATATATATATATATATATATATATATATATATATATATATATATATATATATATATATATATATATATATATATATATATATATTCATCATCCATCACATACCATTTCATACAAGGTATACCCATTCACAATCATTCGCATCATGCATTCACGTTTAATCCAAACAATGCACATACTTGCCAAATGGCCACAATATCGTAATCAATTCCACAATTCTAGGATTCATGCCATACGGCTACCCACAGCGCAACTTATCACAACGGCTCACAAACTATTCATTCAGACAAGGATTAAACATAACTGAACTAAACAATTAACATTGGAAAGGAAAACACAGGAACTGGAAAATGCTGGCACATTCGCTACCCTTCGCCTGGCGAAGCATTTGGCGAATGCTCACTGCTACATTCGCCTAGCGAACTCGCTGGCGAAGACAGTCAGTAGCTACTGGAAGTGTTCGCTACCACTCGCTGGTTCATTCGCCTGGAGAACCTTCGCCACTCCCGTTCGCCTGGCAAACTTGCCAGCAAAGACTGAGTTTAGCTACTGACTTGGTTCGCTACCCACTCGTTGGGCTTCGCCTGGCGAAGCTTTGCTACTGCTTGCCTGGCGAATGCTGGCGAACCTACGAACTCAGAACTCCCTATCTGTCCAAAAACGCCCAAACCTCGCGGAATCAACTGATTCTCAGCAAACCAGTTCCAGTAGTCTTAGCCCAACAATACCCGACTAAACTACGCCATACATTCCAGATTCTAACCGATAAAACATCATTTCTACCGATTAAATCATAATATGCCCTAGAATGGAAAATGAGCAAAACCCTCCAACAATCCAAATCAAACCAACAATCACATACATAATCATACACATTGAGAGAATAATAAAGTTTCACACCCTTACCCGATTAGTCGAAAGCTTAGAAGTTGATTCTTGATGATTCTAGGTGTTTCTCCTCTTCCTCCTCTTTTCTCTTCTCTTTCTTCTTTCCTTTCTATTTCTTTCTATCTCTTTTCTTTTCTCTCTATTTTTCTCTTATATCTCTTTCTATTCTATTCTCCCAAAATATCTACTAATCAAGGAATATCTAAAATACCCTCTAATTAATTCCCAAAACTCTCCAAATAATAAAATATCACAATATGCACACATAACATATTAATATTCAAATTCCACAAATAAAGTAATAATTAATCAAATAAATCAAAAGACTCAACAAAAATAAGAAATTCAGAATCGGGGCGTTACAATGAACCCTCAACGGATATTTTCTACAACCCCACCTACGCAACAGAAGGGCAACTAAAAGAGGGTGACGAGTTCCATACCAAAGAAGATTGTGTTCGGGCAATCAAACAATTTCACATGGAGTTGTCAGCCGATTATAGAGTCGATCGGACAAATCCGACGCGGTATACGATCTATTGTCATAACGAGGAGTGCCCGTTACGATTAACAGCGTCTTTCAGGAAGAGAAGCGATTCCTGGAAGATAGGGTCAATGGGTCCGGAACACACTTGTATAATCTCGAATCCGATGCAGGACCATTGCAAACTCAGCTCTCGATTGATTTGCGATGAGATTCTGTCAGTCATTAGCGACAACCCGTCTTTGAAGGTGAGTACCGTAATTGCACATATGGTGCAAAGGTACAATTACACTCCTTCATACTGAAAAGCCTGGATTGCTAGGACTAAAAAGGTTAAAAGGGTGTTTAGAAATTGGGAGGAGTCGTACAAGGAACTTCCAAAATTCCTGGTGGCTCTTAAACACTACTCTCCAGGGACTGTTGTCATATTGGAGACAATGTTTGCGTGTACACCAGACGGGATTTGCGTGGGTGGAAATGGAATTTTTCACAGACTCTTTTGGGCGTTTGAACCATGCACCAAAGGGTTTGCATATTGTAAACCTATAATTCAAATTGACGGCACATGGTTATACGGGAAATATAAGGGCACCCTACTCATGGTTGTGGCACAGGACGAGAACAACAACATTTTTTCAATAGCCTTCGCTATAGTTGAAGGGGAGACTGTTGGGGGTTGGAGTTTTTTCTTAAAAAATCTTCGCTTTTACGTGTCTCCCCAACCTAACTTATGTTTGATCTCTGATAGACACCCATCAATCGAGAGTGCATACAACAACCTTGATAACGGTTGGCAGGATCCTCCCTTGACCCACGTCTATTGCATAAGACATATCGCCCAAAATTTCATGCGGGAAATCAAAGACAAGACGCTACAGAAGAAGGTTGTGAATGCAAGATATGCACTAACAGAACCCACATTCAAATACTACCGTGACGAGATCAGACTAACAAATGTGGATGCATTAAGATGGATTGATAACATTCACAAAGAGAAATGGACATGGGCATACGACAACGGGGTGCGATGGGGCCACATGACAACTAACCTCGTTGAATCAATGAATTCTGTTTTCAAGGGAATCCGAAACCTACCGATAACTGCCTTGGTAAAGGCAACATATTTTAGGCTAGGCACACTCTTTGATAGCAGACGTACGAAGTGGTTTCAGTATTACAATCGGGTCACCTGTACAGTGATACTTCAATGAAATTCATGAAAGACGAAGCTGCCAAAGCCAACACACATGCGGTCACAATCTTTGACCATAATAAAGGTTGGTTCAGTGTTGTTGAGTCGATTTATCACAACTAAGGAAGGCCTAGAGGATGTTATCATGTTGAACTGGATAGGAGCTGGTGTGATTGTGGGAAGTTTCAGGCATTTCGTATGCCTTGCTCACATGTTATAGCAGCATGTTCGAAGGCACGACAGGACCCAGCCAACCTTTTTTCTGCAGTGCACCAAGTTATAAGTCTATGAAATGTCTACACATGTAGCTTTCAGGTGGTGGAAAAGGAGGACTATTGGCCCCAATACGAAGGAGAAATTGTCGGGCATAATGACTTGATGCGCAGAAAGAAAAAGGGTCGCCCTGACAACACGCGCATTCGAACGGAGATGGATACCGCATACAAGATGGTAAGATTATGTAGTTCGTGTCGGCAACCAGGACACAATCGTGCAAAATATTCTAATGTAGGATCGAGCAGTAGATCATAGTTTCATATGTAATTGTGTCCCTTTAAATCAATAAGCAAATTTCATTCCATTTAAAGCATACTTAACCAATTACAATTAGCAAGCGACAAAAATTAAACAAACAACATAAAGACATAAAACAGAACAATGCACTAAGGCGTCTACGATATCATGACCATCAACGTTATCTTCTTTGGTGTTAACATCATCACAAGGACACCGACATCATTTTCCACTTTTCTCCATTCACGAGTAACTCCATTTCTCCTAGCCTCCTCGACTAACCTCTCGATTTTCCTAATACTTTCTCCTGGAGAAATATCTCATTCTAGCCAGCGGTTTAGTTCCCTATGAAAATGATCCAATGTTTGCGTATTCCTCAGGAGCACCTTCATCGGAGGCTTTGTTGCTGAAAAAAAAACTAGCGCATTTCTTTTCATTAAATCGAATTTTTGAAAGGGTTCCTCCGATGCTAATGACGACGACGAAGAATGTTGGTCTAGAAATGCAGACATTCTAGACTCCACTCCACTCAAAATTGTTAACACTTTAGCCTTTTGGTATACAATATTGTGAAAACATATATGTGTTTGCAGTCGTATTTATAAAAAAAATAAAATAATACGTGCCCCATATGATGTCTTAAATACCCTTACAAAATTTATATCCTTTAAAATTAAATGAATAATGATATGTTTATTGTTGCGGTGGAAATAGGATACCAAACTATTAATTAGTTTGAATCACAAATCTTGATTCACAACCGCTCTTTGATTTATCCGAAGGAAAAGGTCAAAAGAGGGAAAACTTATTTTTGCATCGTAAACACAATGCGGGGAGAGACCTAGGTAAGGGGTTGGTTAAGCTTAGGGAAGGTACTAGCACCCTAAACTTCTGTAGTATCCTACAAGAACCTTATGTTTATTTTTGCTATTGTTACTTTATTATTTGCTTGAACTATATATTGAGCTAAAGGATAGAGTGACTTGGAATACCTAAGGGTTATTACTAAGTTTACTCTCCAAGATTTGCATCTTGTGCCTACGTATCCTAGATAGGGAATGAAATCGGAGTAATCGTAGTTCCCCTCGAAAGGGAGGTTAGAAACGTCTTGACTGTGGTCAAGGTTTCAAGGGGAGTAAACGTATCTTAAGGACACGCTTACGTGGAGTCTTGGAACTCCTATTTCTACGTTGAAGTTGTTAATTAAAATTAGAGTTAACCAAATGTTCCATGGCGGGAAACCCTAACACAGAGTACGGAGACTCTTTGACCTAACACTAGGGTAAAGGGGCGATTTTGTCCACGGTGGGACACCTAGGCTAATTAGGGTTTTGAGAACGGTCAAGGGTTAGGGTTATTGACTCGGCGGTCAAACTGCTGGACCTAGTCCTTTGAAAGGTTTTGACGGTAAATTGATGCGAATGACGAATTATTACATGGCAAGCATTAAAGTATGAAAATAAAGAAAGCGATAAACGAAAGCATCGCGATGATCACTTGCGTAAATTACAAATCCCAAAAATAAAAATAAGAATAAAAGCAATAGCGACGATGTCTCGCCTGATTACAAACCGAAAACTGAAAACGCTAAAAGTACAGGCAAGACAAAAAGTTATTAATCACGTGCCACAAGAGATACGAATGTCAGAGGATCATTAACGGGAACGTTAACCACTTTTTGTTTTAGCATTCTTTATGTTAGCAATTTAGTTCTAAGAAAGACAAAACATTTTAAGATTAAGGAAAATCAATTTTATGAAAAAGAAGAAATTTAAGTTTTAATTATAAAGAGAGTTTTTTAGTTTTTTTTTTAAAAAAAAAATTGGGGTTTTATTAAAAGAAAACTTAAATCTAAAACTACTTTGCATTTTTTAATAAAAATTTAATCAAAATTAACATTTTTGTTAAAAGGATGCTGATTTTAAGAAAAATATTTTTTAGGTTTTTTTTTGTTTAAAGTTTATTAAAGGAAAATGATTAATTAATTAACAAGAATGTTATATTATTATTATTAAACCAAAATAACTAAGTAATAAAACATAAACCAATTAATAAAAAAAGAAAAAATAAAACGGAAATTAAATGGGGAGGGGACAATATTTAAGCTGACTGGTCTAGGGTTTTGTTTCATAACCCTCTCTTCATCTTCCTTGCCTTCGGGGCGGCAGCTACCCGTCTGAAACTTTTATCTCTCTTCTACCTCCTCCGTTGCCATGGCTATCGTTGAGGAGTATTTGAGATTTTTCCAATCCACTTCATTGTCTTGCATGCAACTGATTTTCCTCTGTTTCTGAAACCTAAACAATGGTTAGTAAATACGAAAAAAAAGAAATCTTTCTCACCCAAAGATGAACGATGATGCTTAGATCTGAGTTCACACGGTGGTAGTGACCTTCCCCAGGTTCCACGGTCTCCGTTTGACGTCTTCGAGGTTCTACGGTTCCGCGAAGAAACTCTTCTTTTCCTCTTCTTCTTTCGTCCTATTAACGAAGGTGATGATGAAGTTCCGCTTCTGAACCTCGTTACCGGTTGGTGATGATGGCGGAACTGATGTTCCTCTGAGCCGTCGTTCTCTTTTTTTCGTCCCCCCCTTCTTGAATCTCTCTGATGAACTACTTATATGATTTTATGAATTTGATTTGTGGGCCTTTATGAACTCATTTCTGGAGATTTTGTTGCTTGTTTGAACGAGTTTGTTGGCGTTTTTGACGGTTCCGTTGTTGTTTTGAATTGAAATCATTTTGGGAGTTCGTTACTTCCAAATTTACGGTTGTTGACCCTTGCTGCGAAAATGCCGTTGGATCTTTACTTGTTGGACTTGTTCTAGGAACTTTGATCCGTGTGGGCAGAGGATTTTGGGGAAATTGCTGTTAAGGTCCAGTTTGGGCAAAACCAAATTTCCTGAAAAATCACTTTTCAAATAAGCTGCTTTTTAAAAGTGCTTTTTTTCAAACTAGCTTTTTCCTCAAAACGCTTTTTACTTCTTTATCTCTCTCTGGTTGCCTCAAAATAAGAACGGAAATTACCGGATTTTACCAAAATATCAGAAAGGAGTCAGGAGTTGGTTTCGAAGCAATTCGTTACCCCCCAACGCACCCGATGATGACAATGTTCTGAGGGTGTCGAAAAACAATATAACTGATAATATTATCCGTTTTTGTCGGTTTTTGCAGGTACGGAGAAAAAGTCGGAAGCTCGGTAAAAGTCGAAGAAAATTGGAAGAAACTTAGGAATTTTTTTAGGAATTTTAAGAAAAGTGTAATTGTAAAGTTATTTGTTTTTTAATGAAAATGTAAATTGATTTTGGTTAAATGAAATGAAAATTATTATTTAAGAAGGCATGTTTTTTATTATTTCCTTTTTAAAATGAAATGAAAACAAATAAATAAATTAGAAAAATGAAATAAGATTAATTTAAAAAATCAAAATAAAATTACTTTAAAATGAGAACAAGATTAAAAATTATTAAAAAATGAAATGGAGACAATATTTAGCATGAAACAAAATTATTAAAAAAATGAAATGAAAATAAGAATTGAAATGAAATAGAATTGAAAATGAAATGAAAATGACAATACGAAATAAAATAAAATGAAAATAAAAAAATGCCATACAATTGATTTGAGTGAAATGAAAACGAAATGAAATTACATATTTTTATTAATTCCTAATTCCTCCGATTTATCCGACCAATCCCGTTTCTGCCACCACTTCCGATCAACTCTCATCAACCAGATCAAACGGCCCTGACTCACATCAACCAGACCAAACGGTCCAAATTTCCCGATCACAGCTCAAAATTCGTAATTTGACAGCCGACTGCGAACAAATGACCATTTTACCCTTCATGAACCAAAGACCGCGTCACACGATATTTTCTTGCAAGAATCAACCCACTGCCCAAACCTGTTAGTGTTAGTGACTGGTTAAGTGCAATGCATAAATGCAATGGAATGCAAAATGAAACGACAAATCTTAGGGCAAAATTTGGGGTATTACATTTATTATGTTTTAAAATTTATAATTTAAATCAATTTATTTACTTTAAAATTCAATGGTTAATCAATTTTAATTTTTTATTTAATTTGATTTATAATTTAAAATTTTAAAAATATTTATAATTTTAAAACAATAATTATTATTTAAAAACTATATTTTAAAATTATTTCACAATTATATTTATATTAAACCTAAAAGTATAAAAAAAATACTTATTAAACCTAAAAAATATTTATATCAATTTATTAAACCAAAAAAGTATTTATTAAACCTAAAAAATATTTATATCAATTTATTAAACCAAAAAAGTATTTATTAAACCTAAAAAATATTTATATCAATTTAAGTTTATTTTATTTAAACCTAAATAATTTAAGTTTATTTATAGGTAAAATGCGTAAACTCTAAAGTCCAAGCTGTGTCGCCAAATGAATGGGTGACTGCATTAAAGCCCAAATTCCAATTTGCCTGTGTCGCCAAATCATATGGCGACTGCACTATAGCCCGTTTTCCAACTTGCCTGTGTCGCCAAATCATATGGCGACTGCATGCTGAAATGTAGTTGATTTGGAAATTTTTTTGAATATCTCATTTATGCGGTAATTTAATTGAAATACATGGTTATTCTAAAAAAAAACATCAATAGTCTTGATTATCTTTTTGTTTGTATAATAGAATGTATGTGGTGCCGTATATAATTTCACCAAGTGTATTTCGTCTTATGATATATACGTAATTTTAAAATGGTGAAGTATACGTATAAATACTTATAGGATACTAGTACGTGTTTTGTATTTATGGTACTTTTTATCAATGTGTCTCGAGTGTGTTGTTCTTATTAGATTGGTCCTTGGATTGATTGTATTTTAGCAAAACAATAAATTGGAGAAGTGTCCAAGTGTTCTAGATTGGTCTAACATCCTAAAATTGTATGAATCTGCAGAAAGGTTACATGTTGGGCGCGTTGCTCAAGTATGTTGGTACGATATTTGGGCCTTGTGCAACAGGCACTAGAATGCTATGTTTTGAAGTGTGTTATGCATAAGATTGGTCAAAGATTTCATTGTTATTGATTTGACAATACGATTAGATGATTTGTTTG
Organism: Lathyrus sativus; assembly: GCA_963859935.3. NCBI lineage: Eukaryota > Viridiplantae > Streptophyta > Magnoliopsida > Fabales > Fabaceae > Lathyrus > Lathyrus sativus. The sequence continues at coordinate 505,394,402 of OZ012741.1, read as the reverse complement.
ACAATTGTATGAAGTTTAATTCGGGATTTCAATCAACATGTAAATTTGAATTTAAATTAAAAATAAATCATATCTTGTTGAAGATATTCATGGAGCAAATCAAATATCCAATAGATTGTGCAAAGATTCTGGACGAAAATATCTGAAGATTCATAAGGGAAAAACTCATAGTTATTTGCTATATAAAGAGATCAAAACCTGCATTGGAAGAAAAACACTCCCATTGAAGATCTTAGAGTGTTTGGGTTTCGTGACGTTTATTCACACTAATGCCCCTAGAGGATTGGTGTTGGATCTTAATGTACACTTTTATGTTTCAGTAACTTGATATTGAAGGTTTGTACAATTGAGTTATAATCAACTTTGTTTATGTACACCTTAATGTTTGCCTCTGTCATTAGGATCGTGGCAGAGAAGAGAGTGAATAGGTTCTCTTCGGCTAGGCCCTCGGTCTGGAGAAGGCTGCAACGAATTTGTTCTTCTTCTGAGCTGGGAAACGTCGCTTTTCTCGAGGAGGTGACCTGTCCCTCTTGTGATAAACTGTCGGTTGGGGTCGCTCAAGATGGGGACGGCGCCCTGGCGGTCGAGGAGATGGGCTCCTGGAGTCCTCTACGTACCGTGTCTTCTGTGGGGGAGACAAGGGACTGATGTAAGCCTGACAAAGGTGTCTCCGCAGGAGAGAGAGGCTTATAGAGTATTTTGACGGTGTCTCCTCGGGGGAGAGAGGCTGACAGAGTGTCGTCGAAGGTGTCTCTGTGGGGGAGGAGACGAACTGAGAGAAATCGGGCGGCGGTGTCTCCGTGGGAGAGAGCGCGACAGTTGTTCCCTCTCGAGCGTCCTCGTTGGAGAAGGGGGTAAAGGCGGATCCCGGTGCATTGTCGTTACATGGGCTGGCCATGATTGAGATGAAAATGTTGGTGGTTGCTTTGGTTCCTGGGCTGCTATGATGGGATATGAGGAGGGACGGGGAAGCAAAAGTTTCCCACAGACGGCGCCACTGATCTTACCTGATCAGAAAGTATCAATGGTCTGCCACGCCTCACTGGATTGCTGTTTTCACCAGAGTTGTGGGGAAAGAGGGGGTGTACCTGCAAGACACTCCAATGCTTAAGTGAATAAAGGATGAGAGAGAAAGCAAACACATAGATTAGGTGTGAGGAAGAAGTTACCTAACCCTCTAGTGAAAGAGGGCATTTATAGTGTGCCCCCAGTGCAGGGCTAACGATTACAGTGTATTGGGTCAGACTGCCAGGCCCAACCCAAGTAACTGCCAGGGCTTACGTGGCGTAGTGAAGACCAGCATGTAGTCTTCGCCCTTGATCAACTGCCCCGTGATCTTCGGAAGATGGGTTGGCCTATTCTTTCGGAGGTGGGTAGTTTCCTGATGACGAGTCCCCGCGTGGGGGCCACGTGGAGGACATGGGGAAAACGTGTGAGCCTCCCCATCAAGGGAGTCGTCTGTCCGACATATATGCCTTGTTAAGGCTCGTGCCCGACAGAGGGGAATTGGGTCTTGCTGTGCCTCATCAGCATAGGGTTGGGTTGATCCTGCCCGACTGAGAGGCAGGTCCCAACCTAGTCCAGAACACCAGACTTCTTACAAGAGGGACAAATTTTCATACATTTGTCACAAATTCTATATCACTTTGACTCAGATGTGTTAATTATAAAGAAAACATAAATGAAATTGCGAACCATTTCTCTAGAAGCAAAATCTATTTATATACTATTTGTACATCAATAACAAAAGTTCACATTACCTTTTGTAAGGGAAATGTCTCCTTACTTACTTTTTGTAAGTCCTTGTTGCCTATTTCACGAGAAGTTTATACTCATTAAAACCTTGCATCCTGAGTACAAAGTAAGGGACTGGACGTAGATCTTACTCTCTTCTCAATGATTTAGACACCTGACGTAGGTTTATGCAAGTCCATGTGATTGCCATATTTCGAGAACTTCATCTTCGCCGTTGTGCTTGTGAGGTATCATGACGTTCTCTTGCCTTTTGCATGTTCCATCTACCTTATACATGAAGATTATCATCTCCTTTTGCAAGTTCCCTCTGCCTTTTGTATGGGATTCAACTTACCTTTTGTAAATATCCTCTGCCTTTTGTAGAGGAAATCCCTTTTATTTCATATTTGCCTTTTGTAAGAGTCTTATCACTTATAGAGTGTTTAACATATGCTTTTTCATCTATTGCAGCCAATCTTGTTGACCATAAAATCAACTAAATACTCAAGGAATTCTTCAATAGGTTTGTCTTCAAAGTGAGGTACGTCAGTCAGCCGTTTTTAGATATATCTATTCACATCATGGGTGCAACAAAAAGAGATCCGTAGGAGCATGAGATTGGTGTAGTCTTAAATTTCATTATATGCTTGAGTTTGTTTTTAAATTTACAAAATATAGACCAAACTAGTATTACTATTTCACAAGAATTATAAATTGGGAAAGGAGAATTTATATACTCAAGTCAATAAACTTTTACATGTGATTTATTCCAAGATTAGTTAAGTAAATATTTCAGCAAATAAGTTGACAATTTTGTGTTAGGGATATAATTGTTTAGGCTCGCAGAACCAATGATTCATCACACTTTTTTATGTGAAAAAGTAAATTAACAATGAATACGCCTAAAGTAAGAAAAGAATAAGCCAAAACAAAGTCATCTTAATTGTGAATTTGAGCATTAATGTATGTTATAATTGTGTTTTATGATATATATATATATATATATATATATATATATATATATATATATATATATATATATATATATATATATATATATATATATATTTATGCATTGTTTGCTATGATAATGTTTCTCACCCTTCTGCTATTTTATAATGCTCTATGAGGCATTGCAGAGTAGGATGCTGGAGGTCTTTTGTGAAGCGAGTCTTCATTTCTTTTGGTCAGATGGCTCTTATATGTAACACTGGGTAGTTAGCAATTGTTTTGATTCTTTTGTGATACATTTGTGTATGTATCTGCTGCTGAATGTTTTGTAAACTCAACTGATGAATTGAATTAATCTGAATGATGTATATGATGCTTATGTTAATGAAGTGATTTCAATGTTTAGATGTTTTCGCTTTATTCTAAATGTTGATATGTGGGTTTTAAGCGCTATGCTTTGTTTTTAGTTGAGATTTACCCCTTTTGTTACATATCTTTATGAGCAGGTATTGTTTATGTTTCGTTTCATGGATAATGTGACGCGCCTCTTTTATCCCATGTTTTAACTTGTACTCTGATGAAACTTTTATTAAATGCCTAAATGATTTAATTGTTTATTTGGGGGTATAGAAAGGGGGTGTTACAAGGAGCTGGTGCCAAAAATATATTTTACTTGAGGGAGGTTGATGATGCTGACAAATTGTACGAGGCAATCATAGCAAAGAAGAATGGAAAAGCTGTGGTTGTCGAAGGAGGATACATTGGAGTTTAGTGCAGTTTTGAAACTCAATAATGTTGATGTTACCATGGTCTACCCAGAACCTTGGTGTAGTAAGTGGACATTTATAAATGTTTCTTGTTACATTTCTCACTCACATTGATCAGTGCATACTAAATTTTTAAACTAATCTTTTTAAAACCAATATTGTAGTGCCAAGACTTTTTACTTCTGAAATTGCTTCTTTCTATGAGGGATATTATGCCAATAAAGGTATCAATATCATTAAAGGGACAGTTGCTATTGGATTCACTTCCAACTCCGATGGAGAGGTATGGTTGCATGTGATCTTGGAATACTGTCATGTAATGGTGTTTTAAAATTCTTAATCAAATTTAACTTGACTTTCATGCATCTGTCAGGTAAAAGAAGTCAAACTGAAGGATGGTAGGGTCCTGGAAGCAGATATTGTTGTTGTTGGTGTTGCAGGAAGGCCTCTAATATCCTTATTCAAAGGGCAGGTTGATGAGCAGAATGGTGGAATCAAGGTTAGTGATTCCATATCCAGAGGCTTGTATCAAGCTTTAGTAAACCCTTTAAGTTGTGATTAATTAATCTTAATATTGATATCAATCAATGATAGCATTTGTTGTGGTTGCAGACTGATTCCTTCTTCAAAACAAGTGTTCTTGATGTATATGTCGTTGGTGATGTTGCTACCTTCCCTTTGAAATTATACAATGACGTGAGAAGAGTTGAACACGTTGATCATGTTCGTAAATCAGCTGAGCAGGCTGCAAAGGTAATCAACTTCCCTACAGATTTATGCTTCTCCAATTATGCACAACCTTGGTCCAGAACCTAGTTTTGAAATCACTTTGTTTCCTGATTTTGTTATAATATTTTTCATACAGGCCATCATTGCAGCAGATGCAGGAAAATCAGTTGAAGAGTATGATTACCTTCCATACTTCTATTCCCGTTCTTATGGAACACATTGCATACTATTTCATCCACCATCTCTATCTTTCTCTGCTTTTCTTAGGGTATGATATTTATTAGTCTTGTTGTCAACCGGTCCACTTTTTAAACAATAGAATGAAAGCTTTACTCTGTTTATCATACAAAAATATCCGGACAACTATATGGAGATTTATTTCATTTCGCTACATCTAATCCATCCCATTCTACCCCACTTATTATGATGTGGTAAATATGCATTTTACATTTAACTATTTCTGACATGCGTAAATCTTTCCACTATCAATTAACATTGTTATTGGATAATGTTACAGGCTCTGAAGCCATGTTTGCAGATCTTTGCTACTTTTCTGTTGGAGCAGTTCAGGTAATGAATCATGTAACAACCCAACTTTCAATAATTAATTATTTGTGTTAATTAATTGATTTATTTGGATTATTCTAATTATTTGAATAATTAGATATTTGTTTAATGGGCTGATAGATGTTTTGAGAGAGTAAATATATTGGAAAGAAATAAAGAGAAAGGTATATATGAGGAAGTGGAAAAGAAAAAGAAAAGAAAGAAGGAAGAGAAAAGAAAGGGAAAGAAAGAGGAAGAAGAGAAAAGGAAGAGAAAAAGAGGAAACTTGGAGAATCATCAAGAACATCCTCTAGCTTCCGATTAATCAAGGTAAGGGTGTGAAATCTTACTATCTTAATCATTGTGTATGATTGTTTATGTGTGTTGGATTGTTTGGGTGTTTTTGGATATTTTCCATTTTAGGTCAAAATGAGTTTCATCGGTAGAAACTGAGTTTTATCGGTTAGAATTTGGATTAGACGGTGTAGTATAATCGAGTGATGAGTGGGCCGTGCTACTGGAATTGATTTGGATTAAATCGGTCAGTTTGTGAGGTTTGGGCTTTTGGACAGCCATGGGAATTATGAGTTCGCAGGTTCGCCAGGCGAATGGCAGCAAAGCTTCGCCGGGCGAAGCCCAGCGAGCAGTAGCGAACCAAGTCAGTAGCATCCACCCTGTCTTTGCTGGCAAGTTTTCCAGGTGAATGAGTGCGGCGAAGGTTCGCCATGCGAGTGTGCTAGCGAGTAATTCCAGAATAACTCCCAGTGGTCTTCGCTGGTAAGTTCGCCAGGCGAACGAGGTAGTGAAGGTTCGCTAGAGGCTTCGCCAGGCGAAGGTTAGTGAATATGGCAGGATTTGTTTTATTTTGGTTGGTTCCATCCAATGTTGATGTATTTGATATAATTATGTAGCGTATAGCTTGTGCGCTGTTATATGAGGTGTTGTGGGTAGCCGTATGGCGTGAATCCTAGATTATGAATTGATTGTGAATATGTGGCCTTTTGGCATATGTGATGCATTGTTTAAATTGATCCAAAATGCATGATGGATGGGATTGAGTTTGTTGCCGTTTGGCACGATAATTGTGAGTTATAAATGTGAATTTAGAATGAAGCGATATGAGATGAATAATGAACATATGTATATATGCATTGTGATATATATATATATATATATATATATATATATATATATATATATATATATATATATATATATATATATATATATATATATATATATATATATATATATATATATATATATATATATATATATATATATATATATATATATATATATATATATATATATATATATATATATATATATATATATATATATATATATATATATTGTGAATGCATATTGAATATACGTGCTGGTATGTGATGTATGATGATTATAAATGTGAACCATGTTTGAATAGTGTGAATGAAATGATGAATATATGTATATATTTTGACATGTATATATTGTGAGTGCATAATGAATATATGCGATGAATGTGACGAATGCATGAGTATGTTTGTAAACATGTGTGCATTTCAAGAGTGTCATGAGTCATGTTGCATGTGAAGCATCATGGTATGCATTCTTGTGTTGATTGATTCCTCGGTGAATCTGCAAAACCTCGTGTGACCTTGTGGGGTGTGAGCGATGTTTATTTATTGATCCCTTGGTGGATTTGCAGAACCTCGTATGTTGCGATGGTTATATTTGATTCCTCGGTGAATCTGCAGAACCTCGTGTGCTCTTGTGGGGTGTTAGCGATGGTTATTTATTGATCCCTCGGTGGATTTGCAGAACCTCGTATGTTGCGATGGTTGTATTTGATTGTGCATAGAATCTGCAGAACCTCGTGTGCCCTTGTGGGGTGTGAGCGATGGTTATTTTTGGTTCTTCAATTGAACCTGCTGAATTGAGTCGATACCGCATTTGCATCTGCATAGAGTCGTGAGTCGGTCTCTATGAGTTGCATAATTCATCTTTATATGATGCATTGATGAAATAAACATGTATGTGAATGTTTATGTGAAATGGTAATAATATGAACATATTGTGTATGTTTATGTGAATTAACGCGAATTGCGATAATGGCATGAGTGAGTATGCTTGAAGATATGTATATATACGTTTGTGAATATATGTTTATATGTGGGTTTACATGGATTGATGTAAACATTGGTGAATGCATATTGTATATGCTTGATGTTCTATTTTTATATAGATGCTTATATGGATACATTGTGATGTATGGAATGATTGAGATGTATAAAATGATTGTAAATGTTTATGTGAGAATGATGTGAATTATAGAAGCATGATTGAATGTGCTTGGTTGTGGTGTATATGAAGAATTATGAATAATGCCTGAGGATGTAATAGTATATATATATATATATATATATATATATATATATATATATATATATATATATATATATATATATATATATATATATATATATATATATATATATATATATATATATATATATATATATATATATATATATATATATATATATATATATATATATATATATATATATATATATATATATATATATATATATATATATATATATATATATATATATATATATATGTTTTGCTTGGTAGGTGTGAGAATAATGTAAATGTGAAAGATTTGTACTCACTAGGGTAGAATGACAATATGTCGTTCCCAATGGAGTAATTACCGGGGTAGAATGATTAAGATGTTGTTCCTGGTAGGGTATAAGTGACGTACCCATATTCCCGAAAGGGGATTGGTGTTATTGGATGATTTTTATATGAGTTACATGGAATGGTTACGAGTGGTATATGAAATACGCATGTGTCTATGAATTGTTGAAATGCGGATTGTGAATGAATAAATGTGAAAGATATTGACTAATGAATTGCTGATTAAGTATGATTGTATATGTTTATATGAATTGTGGTAAATGAAACATAATGTATAAGTCTATGTGGATTAATTGTAATTGTGAATGTATGCATGATGAAATGCTTGGTTTTATACATATATACATTATGATGTATGTTAGTGAATTGGGAGGCATTGTGGTGAGGAGTATGATATGTGTATTTGATATGGCGGGAATCTATTATATGCATGGTTATGGTGTTAATATGCATTATAGTGAGAAACTGTGAAATATAGGTATTTGGTACTTGTGCATTTATATATAATTATGTACTTTGATTATTATGGTAATGTTTCTCACCCTTCTGCTGGAATGATGTCCTTTATGATATCGTGCAGGTATCTTGGTGTAGTACTGCTAGTAGTTGCGAGTTCGCTGTTGGTGCAACTGTTTAGTATTTAATTATGTTGGGTCAGGTCATGCTCTGGTTATGTAACACTGGGATCGTTGGGTTTATGCCTTAGAGATATATTATGTATTCTAAGCTGTGTTTTAAATGTATTTGAAATATTATGATAATGGCCTCTGTGCCCAAGTGTTGATGATTATGAGATGAACATGATTGTTATGTGAAAAGAGATTTATGTAAATAAATTGAATCCGCTGCTACACGCAAGATGAAAATTTAATAGCATGACTATCTATTTCAATGTTACATGAGTATGACAGGTGAATGTTGAGATTTGTAAAATTGTGTGACGCCCTTTTGTGAAAGCATGTTAATTTACTCTGATTAATTATGTATTTTTATATGGGGAAGTAAGGGTGTTACAAATCATCTATCATGGCTTCTGGTTAGACTTCATTTATTTCTTTGGTCATATCAAATTATACATTGATGAAACTGATGCTGGTTTGTTTGCAGCTCACATTTGTGTTCCTTGTTTTGCCATGCCTACTATTGCGTTATTTGGGTCAAGCTGCATACCTTATGGAACATCATGTTGATGCTGGCGAGGCCTTTTTTTTCTTCTATTCCAAGTAGGTGTCAGTGTGTGTATATTTGTGTTTTGCATTCCTAACAATGTCTCTACACTTCACATAAGCTTTGGTGTAATACTGTTCTTTGTCTATAGGTGGTGTATTCTGGCCAACTTTTCTTATTGCTAATATTGTTGCACTTATTGCAAGTAGGACTATGACAACAGCTACATTTTCTTGCATAAAACAGTCAACTGCTCTTGGTTGTTTCCCGCGTCTTAAAAAAATTCACACATCTCGTTGACTAAAAGAGTGTTTGTTTAAGAGGACCCAATTATTTGGTTCTACCTTCAATAATGTTGTAATATATCATATATATTATTAACATAACATAAAAGAGTATTTGTTTTCAGCCTATTCCTTTGTCATCTTTCAGACATTGCTGAACTAGTGGTAACGATGATGACCACCATTTTAGTCACTCTCGTTATGCTTCTTATATGGAAGATGCACATCATCGTAGTGTTGAGTTTCCTGGTAGTATTCTTGGGTTTGGAGTTGGTTTTCTTTTCATCCGTTTTGTGCGGAATAACAGATGGAAGTTGGATTATATTGGTCTTTGCTGCAATAATGTTTTTTATAATGTTCGTCTGGAACTATGGAAGCAAGCTCAAGTATGAAACTGAAGTCAAGAAAAAGATGTTGACAAATTTAATGCGAGAATTGGGCTGCAATCTTGGGACAATACGAGCTCCTGGAATTGGTCTACTTTATAATGAGTTGGTCAAAGGAATTCCAGGAATTTTTGGGCATTTTCTAACTACACTTCCAACAATACACTCCACGGTTATATTTGTGAGTATCAAGTTTGTTCTGGTTGCTATGGTGCCTCAAAATGAAAGGTTTCTATTTCGACGAGTCTTCCAGAGAAGCTATCATTTATTTCATTGTATTGCCAGGTAACAAGTGCTACAAGTCCATAATACTTCTTAGTAACATGCTAAAAATTCTATAGCTTCAAATAAATATCTCAAAGGAATAAGTTAGTGATGTAATATTGGGAAATTTACAGATATATTAGCCACTCTTTTGGATAGTCTGTTAGCTCATGAAAATACAGTATTTTTCATGAGACTATCATGTTTAGTAATTTTCTCAGTACTTTCCTTGTCATTAAAATATTTTCTTATCTTATATGTCTGATCTGAACATTTATAATATCGACAGGTATGGTTACAAAGATGTTCACAAAGAAAATCACCAAGCTTTTGAACAACTTTTAATGGAGAGTTTAGAGAAGTTTATACGCCGTGAGGAAAGAAGCTCATTTATTCTAGGTGATGATGAAACATGATGGGTGAAGAAGAGTTTGAAATCCTCATAACCTCTCAAAGTTGACCAGCCACAAAAGACAACCAAGCAGGTTACTAAGAATCGTCAGAAGAATGTGCATAAAATGAGTCTTGCTCAACTGGCAGCTTCTAGAATTAAGGGTAGTCAAGGGGCATCAACTAGTCATATGTGTGATAACAAAGTAAGCTGCCCTTACCATAGAAGTGCTGTAGAAGGAGATGCTCCAAAGTCTGTGGATAGCATAAGGACAAGTAACTATAGGGATATTGTTTATTGTGTGAATATCATGAAGATTGATAATTATCATTAATGTAACCTACAATAGTTGTATTCTGAATCCTATACTGAGTGCAGTTTTTTTTTAAAAATATTTGCAACTTGTGGCGGTTCAAACCACCACAATATACCATAGATTTTTTTTTAAAAAATATTTGCAAATTGCGGCGGTTCAAACCGCCACAATATACCATAGATATTTTTTAAAACATATTGGCAACTTAAGACGATTGAAAACCGTCATAATATGGAGATTACAACAGTTAGCTACCGTCGTGAAAATAACGCCGGTTTGTACGACAGTTTTCACAACCGTCGCAATACGGCCTCGCGACGCACGTTTACGCGACGAGATTGAAACCGTCGTAACTTACAAATTGCGACGGTTAAAACCATCGTAATCTATCAAAATGAACCGTCGCAATTTGCCAATTTTCTTGTAGTGATAGATGTAGATGATGAATTTCAAAAGGGCGAAATAGATGGTAAATTTCAAGAGGACCACGTAGATGAAGAATTTTATGAGGACGACATATGTGATGAGTTTCAAGAGGACGATATGGATAATGAATTCCATGAAGACAAACTTGAATGAGTTGGATGATGTCTTTCGTTTTACTTGTAGTTGAAAGCATTAAACTTAAATTATGTTTGTTATTTTGCTAGGGTCATCCTTCAAAGTATTAAACTTATTATTATAAGTAATGTTACGTTAGGCATTTTGTTTACTGGCTACTCTCTTGAATTAATGTTTGAACTCGATTTTATTATAATACAACTTTTATGGATGTACGGTTAAATTTGTTCTTGTTTAAGTTAGAATCTTTATTTTTTGAAGCCATTCATCATCAATTATATTATTTAGAAAATAATTACAAAATTTTATATTTTATGGGGACACTGTAAAAGCAATCCTCCTCATTCAGAAGGTGGAGACACTTTAAAAACAATACTCCTTATTTTATGGGGACACTTTAAAAATAATCCTCTTTATTCAGATTTAAGGCAACACTTACTAATTGTAACCGCATTTCGCAACACTTGAAAAGCGTTGCCTCAGAGGCCATGAATAATATTTCTAATTATTAAATCATATTTAATTAATTAAATTTGTATGATTAATTAATTATTTATTGATTAAAATATGATATAGTAATTAATTATTAATTAAAATATTCTAATCCTATAATGTCTCTTGTAAGCTTTTCTCAAAAAAAACTATTTCTATTAATTTATTAATTATAGAATAGTTTTTTTAACCATAAATCATTAAAACAAATTTATGTGGGTATTATAGAATAATTCGTTATGTAAATCTTCAAATCTTGTTAAATCCAAATCTTTCTATAATTCTTCAAATCGAACCAAAATCCCAAATCAAACCAGAATACCAATTATTCTGTAAGTCTTCAAATCTCTCGTCAAATCCGTCCCAAATCAAACCAAAATTATGATCATTCCTCAAATCCCAAATCACTACCTTAAATCCCAATTTCACAAGCGGTTCAAACCCCAGAAGAGCTTCTTGTTGCTCATCTTCCTCAATTCCAATATCGTTCGTTAATTATTCTTCTCTTCTTCATCCTCCATTTATTTATTTTTCACAGACGGTTCAAACCCCAGAAGAGCTTCCTGTTGCTCATCTTCCTCAATTCCAATCTCGTTCGATAATTATTCTTCTCTTCTTCATCCTCCATTTATTTAATTTTGGGATAATCTTTTTTGTGATTGAAGCATTAACTCTCATATGGGTAATAGTGGTGATCTTTCTCTTTATCTTTATGTGTTTGCTGACCCTTTTGTGGATTATAATTTTATTGTTTGTAATGTTTTGAGATTTATTTTTATGTATTTTTTCGAACAAATTTCAATTTTACAAAAACAATTATTAAGATGAAAATTGTTTTATTTCAACAAATTGTTTTGGGATGGATTTTCAATATTACAAAAACAATTATAATGCATTTTGATTTATTGTTTTATGCAACAAGGTATCAATGAAGATGTTGAAAATGACGATATAAATGATGAAATTCAAAAGGATAACGTAGATGATGGATTTCAAGAGAACGTTGTAAGGGACAAATTTCAAGAGGAAGACATAGATGTAGATGATGAATTTCAAAAGGGTGATATAGATGGTAAATTTCAAGAGGACCACGTAGATGAAGAATTTTTGGAGGACGACATATGTGATGAGTTTCAAGAGGACAATATGGATAATGAATTTCATGAAGACAAACTTGAATGAGTTGGATGATGTCTTTCTTTTGGCTTGTAGTTGAAAGCATTAAACTTAAATTATGTTTGTTATTTTGCTAGGGTCATCTTTCAAAGTATTAAACTTATTATTATAAGTAATGTTACGTTAGGCATTTTTTTACTGGCTACTCTCTTGAATTAATGTTTGAACCCGATTTTATTATAATACAACTTTTGTGGATGTACGGTTAAATTTGATCTTGTTTAAGTTAGAATCTTTATTTTTTGAAGCCATTCATCATCAACTATATTATTTAGAAAATAATTACAAAATTTTATATTTTATGGGTACATTGTAAAAGCAATCCTCCTCATTCAGAAGGTGGAGACACTTTAAAAACAATCCTCCTTATTTTATGGGGACACTTTAAAAATAATCCTCTTTATTCAGATTTAAGGCAACACTTACTAATTGTGACTGCATTTGGCAACACTTGAAAAGCGTTGCCTCAGAGGCCATGAATAATTGTCCCCTATTTTTTTTGTGGCAACACTTAAAAAGCGTCGCCTCATAGGCCATGAATAATCGTCCCCTATTCCTTTTGTGGCAACACTTAAAAAGCGTCGCCTTAGAGGCCACAAATAATCGTCCCTTGTTCCTTTTATTTAGGCAACATTTTTAAAAATTGTGCCCAAAAATCATGAAAAAACGTCGCCTTAGACAATAGGCAACGCTCGCACAGGAGACACCTAGAAAACGTCCCCTATTCTTTTAGGCAACGTTTTTCAGATTTTTGGTAATGTTTTTCAGTAGTTGCTGGAGAGTCTAAATATTGTAGTGTCTTCTTCTTTCGTCCTATTAACGAAGGTGATGATGAAGTTCCGCTTCTGAACCTCGTTACTGGTTGGTGATGATGGCGGAACTGATGTTCCTCTGAGCCGCCGTTCTCTGTTTTTTCGTCCCCCCGTTCTTAGATCTCTCTGATGAACTATTTATATGATTTTATGAATTTTATTTGTGGGCCTTTATGAACTCATTTTTGGAGATTTTGTTGCTTATTTGAACGAGTTTGTTGGCGTTTTTGACAGTTCCGTTGTTGTTTTGAATTGAAATCATTTTGGGAGTTCGTTACTTCCAGATTTATGGTTGTTGACCCTTGCTGCGAAAATGCCGTTGGATATTTACTTGTTGGACTTGTTCTGGGAACTTTGATCCGTGTGGACTGAGGATTTTGGGGAAATTGCTGTTAAGGTCCAGTTTGGGCAAAACAAATTTTTCTGGAAAATCACTTTTCAAATAAGCTGCTTTTCAGAAGTGCTTTTTTTCAAACCAGATTTTTCCTTAAAACGCTTTTTACTTCTTTATCTCTCTCTAGTTGCATCAAAATAAGAACGAAAATTACCGGATTTTACCGAAATATCGGAAAGGAGTCGGGAGTTGGTTTCGGAGCAATCCATTACCCCCCCCCCCCTCCGACGCACCCGATGATGACAATGTTCTCAGGGTGTCGGAAAACAATCTAACCGATAATATTATCCGTTTTTGTCGGTTTTTACAAGTACGGAGAAAAAGTCAGAAGCTCGGTAAAAGTCGAAGAAAATTGGAAGAAACTTAGGAATTTTTTTAGGAATTTTAAGAAAAGTGTAATTGTAAAGTTATTTGTTTTTTAATGAAAATGTAAATTGATTTTGGTTAAATGAAATGAAAAATTATTATTAAGAAGGCATGTTTTTTTATTTCCTTTTTAAAATGAAATGAAATTTAATGAAAACAAAAAAATAAATTAGAAAAACGAAATAAGATTAATTTAAAAAATCAAAATAAAATTACTTAAAAATGAGAACAAGATTAAAAATTATTAAAAAATGAAACGGAGACAATATTTAGCATGAAACAAAATTATTAAAAAAATGCAATGAAAATAAGAATTGAAATGAAATAGAATTGAAAATGAAATGAAAATGACATTACGAAATAAAATAAAATGAAAATAAAAAAATGCCATACAATTGATTTAAGTGAAATGAAAACGAAATAAAATTACATATTTTTATTAATTCCTAATTCCTCCAATTTATCCGACCAATCCCGTTTCCGCCACCATTTCTGATCAACTCTCATCAACCAGATCAAACGGCCCTGACTCATATCAACCAGACCAAACGACCCAAATTTCCCGATCACAACTCAAAATTCGTAATTTGACGGCCGGTTGCGAACAAATGACCATTTTACCCTTCATGAACCAAAGAGCGCGTCACACGATATTTTCCTGCAAGAATCAATCCACTGCCCAAACCTGTTAGCGACTAGTTAAGTTCAATGCATAAATGCAATGGAATGCAAAATGAAACGACAAATCTTAAGGCAAAATTTGGGGTATTACATTTATTATGTTTTAAAATTTAAAATTTAAATCAATTTATTCACTTTAAAATTTAGTGGCTAATCAATTTTAATTTTTTATTTAAGTTGATTTATAATTTAAAATTTTAAAAATATTTATCATTTAAAAACAATAATTATTATTTAAAAACTATATTTTAAAATTATATCACAATTATATTTATATTAAACCTAAAAGTATATAAAAAAATATTTATTAAACCTAAAAAATATTTATGTCAATTTATTAAACCAAAAAAGTATTTATTAAACCTAAAAATATTTTATATCAATTTATTAAACCAAAAAAGTATTTATTAAACCTAAACAATATTTATATCAATTTAAGTTTATTTTTAATTAAACCTAAATAATTTAAGTTTATTTATAGGTAAAATGCGTAAACTCTAAAGTCCAAGCTGTGTCGCCATGAATGGGTGACTGCATTAAAGCCCAAATTCCAATTTGCCTGTGTCGTCAAATCATATGGCGACTGCACTATAGCCCATTTTCCAACTTGCCTGTGTCGCCAAATCATATGGCGACTGCATGCTGAAATGTAGTTGATTTGGAAATTTTTTTGAATATCTCATTTAAGTGGTAATTTAATTGAAATACATGGTTATTCTAAAAAAAATATTCATCAATAGTCTTGATTATCTTTTTGTTTGTATAATAGAATGTATGTGATGCCGTATATAATTTCACCAAGTGTGTTTCGTCTTATGATATATACGTAATTTTAAAATGGTGAAGTATACGTATAAATACTTAGAGCAACTTTAACGCAGAGTTGTTAAACCAAAATTCTTTATAACTTACGTTAGTAATAAGGAATTTGCATTATAGGAGAGCTGACATGGCATCCAAATGAACTAAAATTTAGTTTCCATTATCTATATAGTTAACGTTAACTATGTGAAACCTATTATAATATTATTTAATATTAATAAAATATTCAAAATATTCCAACAACATTAAAGTAAGGATATGATATTTGAAAATAGTAACGGTCATATTATCATTTTTTACCTTCTATAAATTCTATAGAAATTTTAATTTTTTTTACACACAGTTTTACTTCTAAATTTTTTTCTTTCAATTTCCAATCTTATTTATTTATCAAATGAATCCCAACCAATGGAATCCTTATTATAATTATATTCCTATGAAAATGTAATTTTTTTTATGTATTATTGTTGTGAATTTTGTATCATTTTTAATTTTATAATAAAATATATTTAATATTATTTTTAAGTTTTTAAGGTAAATTTTATTTAAAAAATTATATGTATTTTAATTAAAATAATTAAATTAATGGTAACTTGAATAAAAAATATAAAATGTGGGGTCAAGTTTTGGTTTCTTATAGACAACCACCATTAAAGTAAAAACTACTCAAATCAACTATAAATTTTTTAAATCCTACAAATCACTTTGGGCTCACAAAAAGTATCTTAGTTTACCCATTTAGTTTACTCCCACTAAAGATGCTCTTATAGGATACTAGTATGTGTTTTGTATTTATGTTATGTTTTATCAATGTGTCTCGAGTGTGTTGTTCTTATTAGATTGGTCCTTGGATTGATTGTATTTTAGCAAAACAATAAATTGGAGAAGTGTCCAAGTGTTCTAGATTGGTCTAACATCCTAAAATTGTATGAATCTGCAGAAAGGTTACATGTTGGGCGCGATGCTCCAGTATGTTGGTACGATATTTGGGCCTTGTGCAACAGGCACCAGAATGCTATGTTTTGAAGTGTGTTATGCATAAGATTGGTCAAAGATTTCATTGTTATTGATTTGACAATATGATTAGATGATTTGTTTGACAATTGTATGAAGTTTAATTCAAGATTTCAATGAACATGTAAATTTGAATTTAAATTAAAAACAAATCATATCTTGTTGGAGATATTCATGGAGCAAATCAAATATCCAATAGATTGTGCAAAGATTCTGGACGAAAATATCTGAAGATTCACAAGGGAAAAGCTGATAGTTATTTGTTATATAAAGAGATCAAAACCTGCATTGGAAGAAAAGCAGTCCCATTGAAGATCTTAGAGTGTTTAGGTTTCGTGACGTTTATTCACACTAATGCCCTTATAGGATTAGTGTTGAATCTTAATGTACACTTTTATGTTTCAGTAACTTGATATTGAAGGTTTGTATAATTGAGTTATAATCAACATTGTTTATGTACACCTTAATCTTTGCCTCTCTCATTAGGATCGTGGCAGAGAAGAGAATGAATAGGTTCTCTTCGGCTAGGCCCTCGGTCTGGAGAAGGCTGCAACGACGTTGTTCTTCTTCTGAGCCGGGGAGCGTCGCTTTTCTCGGGGACGTGACCTGTCCCTCTTGTGAGAAACCATCGGCCAGGGTCGCTCAAGATGGGGACGGCGCCCTGACGGTCGAGGAGATGGGCTCCTGGAGTCCTCTACGTACTGTGTCTTCCGTGGGGGAGACAAGGGACTGATGGAAGCCTAGCGAAGGTGTCTCTGTAGGAGAGAGAGACTTATAGATTATTTCGACAGTGTCTCCTCGGGGGAGAGAGGCTGACAGAGTGCCGTCTACGGTGTCTCCGTGAGAGAGGAGACGGACTGAGAGAAACGGGCGGCGGTGTCTCCGTGGGAGAGAGCGCGACAGTTGTTCCCTCTCGAGCGTCCTCGTTGGAAAAGGGGGTAAAGGCGGATCCCTGTGCATTGTCGTTACGTGGGCTGGCCATGATTGAGATGAAAATGTTGGTGGTTGCTTTGGTCCCTGGGCTGCTATGATGGGATAGGAGGAGGGACGGGGAAGAAAAAGTTTCCCACAGACGGTGCCACTGATCTTACCTGATCAGAAAGTATCAATGGCCTGCAACGCGTCGCTGGATTGCTGTTTTCACCAGAGTTGTGGGGAAAGAGGGGGTGTAGCTGCAAGACACTCCAATGCTTAAGTGAATAAAGGATGAGAGAGAAAGCAAACACATAAATTAGGTGTGAGGAAGAAGTTACCTGACCCTCTAGTGAAAGAGGGTATTTATAGTGTTCCCCCAGCGCAGGACTAACGATTACATTATATTGGGCCAGACTGCCAGGCCCAACCCAAGTAACTGACAGGGCTTACGTGGCGTAGTGAAGACCAGCATGTGGTCTTCGCCCTTGATCAACTGCCCCGTGATCTTCGGAAGATGGGTTGGCCGACTCTTTCGGAGGTGGGTAGTTTCCTGATGACGTGTCCCCGTGTGGGGGCCACGTGGAGGACGTGGAGAAAACGTGTGAGCCTCCCCGTCAAGGGAGTCGTCTGTCCGACATATATGCCTTGTTGAGGCTCGTGCCCGACAGAGGGGAATTGGGCCTTGCTGGGCCTCATCATCATAGCGTTGGGTTGGTCCTGCCCGACTGAGAGGCAGGTCCCGACCTAGTCCAAAACACCAGACTTCTTACAAGAAGGACACAATTTCATACATTTGTCACAAATTCTATATCACTTTGACTCAGATGTGTTAATTATAAAGAAAACATAAATGAAATTGCGAACCATTTCTCTAGAAGCAAAATCTATTTATATACTATGTGTACATCAATAACAAAAGTTCACACTACCTTTTGTAAGGGAAATGTCTCCTTACTTACTTTTTGTAAGTCTTTGTTGTCTATTTCACGAGAAGTTTATACTCATTAAAACCTTGCATCCTGAGTACAAAATAAGGGACTGGACGTAGATCTTACTCTCTTCTCAATGATTTGGACACCTGACGTAGGTTTATGCAAGTCCATGTGATTGCCATATTTCGAGAACTTCATCTTCGCCGTTGTGCTTGTGAGGTATCATGACGTTCTCTTGCCTTTTGCAAGTTCCATCTACCTTATTAATGAAGATTATCATCTCCTTTTGCAAGTTCCCCCTGCCTTTTGTATAAGATTCAACTTACCTTTTGTAAATATCCTCTGCCTTTTGAAGAGGAAATCCCTTTTATTTCATATTTGCCTTTTGTAAGAGTCTTATCACTTTTAAAGTGTTTAACATCTGCTTTTCATCCATTGTAGCCAATCTCGTTGACCATAAAATCAACTAAATACTCAAGGAATTCTTCAATAGGTTTCTCTTCAAAGTGAGATACGGCAGTCAGCCGTTTTAGATATATCTATTCCCATAATGGGTGCAACAAAAAGAGATCCATAGGAGCATGAGATTGGTGTAGTCTTAAATTTCATTATATGCTTGAGTTTATTTTTAAATTTACAAAATATAGACCAAACTAGTATTACTATTTCACAAGAATTATAAATTGGGAAAGGAGAATTTATATACTCAAGTCAATAAACTCTTACATGTGATTAATTCCAAGATTAGTTAAGTAAATATTTCAGCAAATAATGTGACAATTTTGTGTTAGGGATATAATTGTTTAGGCTCGCAGGACCAATGATTCATCACACTTTTTTATGTGAAAAAGTAAATTAACAATGAATACGCCTAAAGTAAGAAAAGAATAAGCCAAAACAAAGTCATCTTAATTGTGAATTTGAGCATTAATGTATGCTTAAGTAATTTCTTAATTCCCTTTTTCACTTGATGTTTTATTTTAATATTATGTCTCTTCTTCACTAGGTTATCATATCTTCACTCACACTCAAACTATTCAATCCCAACAAAATATTATTCAAGTAAAAATAGAAAAGAAAAAACTTGGAACACTAGGCTAAAACTCAGGTAATACAATGCAAATGAAATTGATTGGCCAACTGCCTTATTCAAAACATTATTAAGGAAAACCAAGTGGGAATCCTTGAAAAAGGGAAAATGGGTACAGTTTGAATTAAAACATGATCCTATAAATTATTTAAACATCACCATCCCACAACTCTTCCAAAGATTTATAAGGTCCATTTTCAAATATGAACATTTCTGCTTTTAGAGTTCTCATTTTAGAAATTTGATTGATTTTGTCTGACTCTTCCTGACTCAATTCCCAATCAAATATTTCAAGGTTTTGTTTCATCCTCTCCTTATTGAAGCTTTTCACAATCGCAGTTACTCCATGCTGGTATATCCATCTTAGTACTATCTGCATAATATGTATCCACATTAGAGATATGTTAAATCCTATTAAAATCTTAATTATTAGACATATTTCAAAGTCGTCATTGGAGATAGTTTGCAATAAAGTAATGATTTCAACCTGGGGTACACTCTTGTTCTTAGCCTTAGCAATTTTGTGCAGAATTGGATTATCCATCACTGCAGCTGAACCCCAAGGATCTTTGTATGCTCCTAGTGGCGACCATGCACCAACATGAATTCCTTTCTGCTTGCAGAATTCTCTGAGTTTCTCTTGATTCCACGATGGATTCATTTCCACCTAAATACAAATAAGAATGTGTAACATGAAGATTTGCCATGTCTATAATTAGTAGTATGTATCATATCTAGATATATCCTACGTGTAACAGTATTTGATACGTTTCTGTAAATTTTCCATTTTGAAGTAAATACGAAATTTTTTTTAGTGTATTTCATGTTTATGTGAGAATGAATCAAATCAAATAGTGTTAAATTCTTATACCTGGTTAACTGCTGGAGTGATTTTGGCATTTTCTAAAAGTATGGAGAGCTTTTTGGCACCAAAGTTGCTAACACCAATAGACTTTGCTAAGCCCAATCTATGAACCTCTTCCATAGCTTCCCATACTCCTTTTATGTCAATGGGAATCATATCCTCACCTGTAAAGTTTAAGCCTACAACATCTTGTTTGAACCTTACTGGCCAGTGAATCAAATAGAGATCCACATACTCTAAACCCAGATTTCTAGACAATTTAACCAAAAATAAAATTAGTCAAGTAATAAAAAGAAAAAGCTTAGAAGAAGGATAAAAAAAAGATAAGAGAAATATGCTTACTTGAGGGTGGTTTTGAGAGCTGGGAGAACAAGGTCATGGTGAGCATCAGTACACCATAACTTGGAAGTAATGAACAGTTCGTCGCGACTTTTAACGAGGCCTTCCTCTAAAGCCTTGGACACAGCTTGGCCTAGAAGTTGTTCAGTATTATAGAAAGCAGCCGTATCAAAATGTCTGTAGCCAATTTTAATGGCATCAATCAAAGCTTCTGGAGGAGGAGGAGTTCCTGTTCCATATCCTATCGCCGGCATCTTTTCTCCTGAATTTAGAACCACATCTGGAACACTATTTGCTGCCATCTTCTTTTGTTTTTGTGTTGGTTTAAGGGACAAATTTCTCAAAATTCACAATTTTCTGTTATGAATGTTAAATTTGAGACTTGAGTATTGGCTATAAATAATAGTTTAAGACATAAAGAAAGTATTACATTTATTATATTATTGATTATTGATTATTGAATATTGAACATTATTGAATATTGACTATTCGTTGCCTAATGAGCAAAGCAATGATAAAAGCAAGATAGTGAATGATAGTGCATAATATGTATTCACATTCAAGATATGTATAACTATCATCTCAAATCAATATAGTAGTACATTTATGACTTTATGAAGTTTGAAAGGTTGACTTTATAAAGTTTGAAAGGTTGATAAAGACATAACATGTATCTACATTAGAGATATGTATGCAACTGTCATCGAGTTTGGAATATTCAGAGATACAATACGTATCCACATTAGAGATAGGTTTGAATTTGTCAAGTTTGAAAGACTTGGTTCATTGACACAGGGTTGTATTACAACTTAAATGACAAAAAAGTCTAAAGTTTCACGACTGAAGTAAAGGATGCTTGAATTTAAAAACACGTTATTAAAATCTTAGTTGACTGAACATATTTCAAAGTTATCATTCAAAATAATTTGAAATGATATAATGAGAACATTCTTCGTTCTAGCCTCGTCAATTTCAGACATAGTTGAATTTTCCATCATAACTGCAGGCGAGCCTTTAATTAGTTTATATTTAAATATTTAAAAAATAATGTACGAGTAGTTTGTATTAGCATACTTTTAATGTATCTTAGCATAACATATTGGAATTCCCCAGGTTATTCCTTTGCAATCAATCAATAATCTTTAGTATAATTTTGTTTGTATAATAGAAATTATGTGGTGCCGTATATTATTTCACCAAGTCTATTTCGTCTTCTGACTTATAGGTAATTTTAAAATGGTGAAGTATGTATAAATATTTATAGGATACTAGTACATGTTTTGTATTTATGTTACTTTTTTATCAATGTGTTTCAATGTGTTTCGAGTATGTTGTTGTTATTAGATTGGTTTTTGGATTGACTCAACTTTAGCAAAACAATAATTTAGAGAAGTGTCCAAGTGTTTTAAATTGGCCTAACATGTTAAAACTGTATAAAGTTGTAGAAAGGTTATATGTTGGGCGCGATGCTCCAACATGTTTGTACAATATCTGGGCCTTATGCAACAGCCGTCAAAATGTTGCGTTTTCAAGTGTGTTATGTAGAAGATTGGTCAATGTTTTTATTATTATTGATTTAACAATATGATTAGATGATTTGTTTGACAACTGTATGAAGTTTAATTCGAATTTAAATGAAGATGTAAATTTGAATTTGAATTAAAAACAAATCATATCTTGTTGGAGATATTCAATGAGCAAATCAAATATCCAATAGATAGTGCAAAGATTCTGGGCAAAAATATCTGAAGATCCACAAGGAAAAAGCTCAGACTTATTTTCTACATAAGGAGATCAAAACCTACATTAAAAGAAAAACACACCCATTGACGATCTTAGAGTGTCTAGGTTTTTGTGGCGTTTATTCACGCTAATGCCTAAGAGGATTGGTTTGAATCTTAATGTACACCATTATGTTTCAGTAACTTGACATACAAGGTTTGTATAGTTGAGTTATAATCAACGTTGTTTATGTACACCTCTATGTTTCAGTAATTTGGCATAAAAGGTTTGTCTAGTTGAGTTGTAACTTTCCACATTCTTTATCTTGTGAAGATTGAAGTTGATCACTAGGGTTTAGTGGTTATTTGTCCATGTCACTAGGATCATAGCAGAGAACAAAGTGAATAGGTTCTCATATTTAGGGGGAGACTCTAAATAGAAAGTCACTAGGTAGCTAGAAAGAGACATTGAATAACATATGGTTTGCTTTCTTGGGTTGTGGGCCCAGTCTCCCAGATGTAGGTGTAGTAGTTTCATTGGATTGGTTAAACAATTTGAGTGTGTTTTTATTTGTTTTTTGCTCCATCATCTATTACTAGTTTGTGCATTGCTTGTGGTTTATGTCGTCGCACCCATTACTAAATCATCTTTTTCGACATCTGTCCCTTGAGGAACGTAATTTTAATTGGCCACTACGCCATAAATGAGTTTTAGCAGCGCACCCTTTAGCAGCGCTTCTTAAAAAAGCGCTGCTAAAGGGTGGGTAAAAAAAAAGAAAAAAAATTTCCTACCTAAGACAGCGCTTTTGAAAAAGCGCTGATAAAGGGGGGCCCTAAGAAAGCGCTTTTTAAAAAGCGCTGCTAAAGGGGGACCTAAGAAAGCGCTTTTTCTATAAAGCGCTGCTATATGGCATTGCTAAGCACCCTAAGAAAGCGCTTCTAAAAGCGCTGCTAAAGGCCTTTAAAAGCGCTGCTAAAGGGGGACCTAGAGGGGGACCTAAGAAAGCGCTTTTAAAAAGCGCTGCTGTAAGTGTGCCTAAGAAAGCGCTTTCCTTAAAAAAGCGTTGCTATATGGTTTTCAAAGAAAGTGCTTTTTAAGCGCTGCTGTAGGTATTAAAATTAACACAGAATTAAGTTAAAATATATTACAGAATTTTTTAAAGAACTAAAACAGAACCAGAATCGCGCGTATACTTTCTTCAGTTTTTCATTCTCCTCCAGCGAACCAGAACCCTATTTGCATTTCTCCTTCTCCGTCCGTTTCACTCCTCCGTCCGACCGACGCCCACCTCCGTCCGACACACAAAGTAGCACATTTCGCCTCCACTGTTACGGTATTTCCGCCATTGTTACGACATTTTTCTTCATTACTCTTTTATTGAAGTTATATTAAAAAAATAGTATTGCATTTTTCTGGATTAGAAGATGTTAGTGTTACCTATTTATGAGTTATTGACTTGTTTTTGTTGATACTAACATCAATGAATTTTGTATAACTTGTATATTGATGAGCATTACTCTTTTGATATTGGTTTGAGTTTTGTATACAAGGTGTCTGTTGAAATGCCACAATGAATTTGTTTTTTTTAATCTTGAAGTTTATTTATTTTCCATGTCATAGTTGCCAATAATGCATGCATGGAGACTACACCAAATCAAGTAATAGAACATAGCCACCTTATTCAAATTAATCAAATCTAGGGAGATAATTATTATAGAGTCATTTTGAGCATTATAAAATAGTTTAGAATAGTTTAGAATAGTTTTGTATGAGTATTATAGAATAGTTTAGTTTAGAGTAGTTTGGAGTCATTTTAGAGTACTTTAGAATAGTTTAGAGTCATTTTGAGCATTATAGAACATAGCCACCTTATTGATTTTGAGTATCACATCAAGTAATAGAATAGTTTAGAGTCATTTTGAGCATTATAGAACATAGCCACATTTGATGAGTATTATATGAAATAGTTGTTTTTTGAGCATTTTAGAGTACTTTTGAATAGTTTGAAATACTTTAGAGTCATTTTGAGTTGTGGAAATTATTATAGAGTTGTTTAGAGTTTGCCTTGAGGACTCTATTGCGTTAAAGACAAATATTGTAACCCTTTTGACGAGTTATGAGAAGATATAAATAATTAGTTAATATGAGATGTATATGAGATTTATTAGTTAATATGAGAAAATAGATAAAATAGAAAAAATAATAATATGATTTATTGGTATTATAAAATGATTTATATTTTAGTATAATTTTTTAGAAAGAAATTAAGAGCTTTTCAAAAATAAGATCATATTTGTCGTGCATTCTTTTACACCAAAAGGATTAAATATTGTTGATTTACTGTTAGTTGAAAAATTAACATACTCGAATAATTTCATATATTTGTTAATTTCGTTGTTGATGTTAATTTCATATATTTACTGTTAGTTGAAAAATTATTTAATGCTGATGATATTATTAATTTTGTCTGTTATAGGGGTTACCTGTGAAGAGCAAGGTTGTGATCGTTTCGAAGCATCCTACTGTGTAGTTTTCTTAGAAGTTAGTGATTTCTTTACAGGTATTCTCCGCATTTGTTTAACTTTCTTAGTTTAGTTTAGACTACTCAATTAGTATGGATAAAAAATGGATGTCTTCCAATCGATTGTCTAAAGAGTACGAGAATGGGGTATCGAAATTCGTTAAGTTTGCTGTTGAACACGCCAAAGACCCCAGTAGGATCACATGTCCTTGCTTAGGTTGCTGTTATGGGCGTCGAATTGATGTCGTTCAGTTGGAATCTCATTTAATGAGACATGGAATTGATCGAAGTTACACATGTTGGACATTACATGGTGAGATAAATAACGAGAATGTTGAACCCCGGAATAATACGACATGTGCTTCAAAGGACAATGGCAGAGATACATATGATTGTGATCGAGTCGAAGAGATTGCAGAAGCACTTGAAGAAGATCTTCAAGATTGTCCCAAGATGTTTGAGAGGTTGGTAAGCGATGCAGAGAAACCGTTGTATAAAGGTTGCACTACTTTCACAAGATTGTCCGCGGTATTAAAGTTGTACAATTTAAAGGCAGGTAATGGATGGTCGGATAAAAGTTTCACAGAGTTGTTAGCCCTACTTCAAGAGATGCTTCCGGAGGATAATGTTCTTCCCAATCGAACCTATGAAGCTAAAAAAATGTTATGCTCTATTGGCATGAGCTATGATAAGATACATGCTTGTCCAAATGATTGCATTTTGTTTCGAAATGAATATGCATCATTAAACGAGTGTCCTAAATGCGGTGTATCTCGGTATAAGAAAAAGTTGTCACCAGCAAAAGTATTATGGTATTTTCCTATAATTCCGAGATTCAGACGCATGTTTCGTAGTGAAACAGATGCAAAACACCTGACTTGGCATGCAGATGATAGAATTGTAGATGGGAAGTATCGACATCCGGCAGATTCACCACAGTGGATGAAAATTGATAATGATTATCCTGATTTTGGAGAAGAAGCTAGAAACCTTCGCTTGGCATTATCGACTGATGGAATGAATCCGCATGGTCTGCAGAGCATCTCACATTCCACCTGGCCTGTAATTATTATGATTTATAACCTACCTCCATGGCTATGTATGAAGCGTAAGTACATGATGTTATCTATGTTAATTTCTGGCCCTAAACAACCAGGGAATGACATAGACGTATACCTGACACCTCTAATCGAAGACTTAAAGAGTTTGTGGGAGAACGGTGTGGAGGTTTATGATGGATATAGGAAAAAAAGAAAGAGATGTTAAAGGGACTTGTAACATGTTTTTCTTATTTACACATGTCTTATTTATACCATGTTTTTGTTATTTCTTATTTATACCATGTTTTTCTTATTTACACATTTCTTATGTATATATTTGTTATTTACATATTTGCATGTCATTCATTTGATACTTTGGTTTTTCTGAATTACAGGTATATATATTATGGCTAGCAACGAGGAAACATCACATGATGGGAAATTATTCTTTCTAGTCAACTTGAGATTCCAGTCCTGGTATGGATCAATTCATTATATAAGTTATATGATTCATTTTGATAATTATCCGATACTTCATCTGGGTAATTAGTCTTAAACTTAAATCTTATTCGATCTGTTATATTATGTAGTATTATGATGAATTCAAGTGCGCTACTTACACGAAAGCAAAATTGGAAGAAATTAAAGAGGAATGGTGTCAATTTATTCTTGGGTTGAGAATCGTATAGAGTTATCGGATTGGAAGACTTGTAATTATATGTGAATTGAATGTATTTGTGTTGTTGTAATTCTGAGGATCGAATTTTGTTGTAACATATTTAAACAGGTTTATGTGTATATTAAAATGTTTATGAACAAAGTCATGAGTTACAATGTATCCAAAGTTTTGAATTGTACATATAAGGCCAAAGTTTGAATTGTATATTTAAGGCCAAAGTTTGAATTTTATTTATAAGGCCAAAGTGTTGAAATAAAGGCCTGAATTATAAGCAGGTTTGTGTAATATAAGCAGGTTGTTGGTAAAATATACAAAACAGGGTGAATATTTAAAAAAAAAAATTTTAAAAACTGGGACATTAGACAGCGCTTTTACATAAAAGCGCTGCTAAAGGTCACAAATATTACGCTACAAAAGCGCTGCTATTGGTTTGGAGGGGGGGGTCTAAGGCAGCGCTTGTAAAAAGCGCTGCTAAAGGGTGGGCTATGGCAGCGCTTTTGCAAAAGCGCTGCTAAAGGGGGGGTCTAAGACAGCGCTTTTTGAAAGCGCTGCTAAAGGGGGGGATGGTTGGGGGAATTATGCAGCGCTTACAAAAGCGCTGCTAAAGGGCTAAAAAAGCGCTGCTAAAGGTGTTGCTGAAGGGAGCTTTTAGCAGCGCTTTTTCATTGAAAAAAAGCGCTGCCTTTACCTTTAGCAGCGCCACTTTTGGCAGCGCTTTAAAGCGCTGCTAAAGGTCTTTTTTGGCATAGTGGGCATCAGAGAAGGCACTCTAGCCTGTTGGGTGAGCTCCATGGTAGATAAATTCTGATCAAATGGAGACAATTAAAGATGGAGGATCATTCAACAAACCATCTATTTTAGATGACACAAATTATGATTATTGGAAGGTGATGATGGTGGCCTTTCTAAAATCCTTAGGAAGCAAAGCATGGAAAGTTGTGATCAAAGGTTGGAAATATCCAATGATCACCTCTGAAGATGGTACAACCATCCAAAAACTAGAATCTGATTCGACTGATGTTGAAGATGATGAATCCCTTGGGTCCAAGGCATTGAATTAAATTTTCAATGGTGTGAACAAGAACATGTTTAGGCTTATCAACACATGTTAGAAGCTAAAAAAGCATGGGAGATTTTGAAAAATGCACATGAAGGCATATTCAAGGTTCGTACGTCAGTGTTGCAACTTCTACCAACAAAAATTGAGAACTTGAGGAAGAGTGAAGATGAAATTGTGAGTGAGTCTCACATCAGACTGTGTGACATTGCAAACATACACTAGTAGAAAAAATACTTTATAGTAGAGGTTGTTAAGTCAGTTCACCTGCCACCTGACTTAAGAAGTGATGCGGTGGTAATTTCGTAAATATTTGTAACATTGTTAGGTCAATTACATTTAGAACTGACTTAAAAAAAATTAAAGAAAAAAATATAATTTGTATTAAATTTCTTAAGTCGCCTGAGTTCACTAACTGACTTAAAAAACATATTTATTAAGTTAGGTATTGCCCACCTGACCTAAGACATTTTATTCAAACCCTTCTCTCACTACAAACCCTTCTGTGGAGGCAAATCACCAAACATCACACGAGTCTGCAAGACATTACTCGATATAGGTTTCGAATGTGACAAATTACAACCTTAGATGGATTTGAAATTATAAACTCTAGATCTACTAAACAAATGCAACGTATCACCTACCATAACCTTTTATATTTGTCTTAAAACAGGTGTAATAAATATACTATGTGTAGATAAAATGCAGTCATGACCAGAGGCATGAAAAACCACAAAAAGATCAATTTTTGCAGGTTTACAGGGCATGAGTCGACCATAGGGTCGGCGCATGCATCAGAGCATTTTTCCACTGGCCAGCGCATGAAGGCATGAGTCGACCATAGGGTCGGCGCATGAAGGAAATATTTTTCAACGGGTCAGCGCATGAAGGCATGAGTCGACCATAGGGTCGGCGTATGAAGGAAATATTTTTCAATGGGTAAGCGCACGCCAACTGTATGCTCGACGCATACTGATACATTTTCCAGATTTCCAAAAAATGCAGGCTATGCGTCGACGCACAGACCTGCTGCGGTCGACCGTTCGCGCGGAAATCCAGTTTTTAACTGATTCCCTCTACTATTTGAAAAGCTATTATGTCCTTGGTTGGTCTGGTACTATATATACAAGTTCAACCACTTATGTCAATTCAACATTTGATAAAAATTGATTCATGTGTTCAAGAATAAGAAAGAGTGTGTTGCACCCCAAAATTTGACCAACCGGGTCTCGTATCTGGCTCGATGTTTCGACGCATAACCGCATTCGCATCTGCATATCGCATACAGTGCATTTTTCATTCGTTTTGATTTTATCGGGATCACAGCTCTCGTCTCGTGTTTTAGGTGTTTTTTATCAGTTTAGATAGATAGAATCGATTTTTGGGATATTTCGGTGCTCGTTTATTTTTACCGATTATTTTTGTGTCGTTCGGTGCTTATTTTGTTCCCTCGGGAATTATCGTGATTTTTCTGGATTTTATTGGCATTTTTTAGGATTTAAATAGGTTTTAAATAGTTTTAATAAATTTAAATCATTTAATAGATTTTTAAATCATTTTTAGGTTTAATAGGGTTTTTTTTAATAGTTTTAATTCTTTTTTAAATAGATTTTAATCATTTTAGGATTTAATAGATTTTAGATAAATAATATAGATTTTTAGAATATTAATTGATTTTTTTGAATATTTTCTTTTGAATAATATAGGATTTAATAGATTTTAAATAGTTTTAATATGTTTTAATTCATTTTTTAGATAATATAGAGTTAAATAGATTTTAACTTTTTAGAGTAATATAGTTTTATTAGATTCTTTTTATAGTATTATTAGTTTAGGATTAAGTGTTAATTAGCTTTTTTTAATATTGTTTTTCAGTTTTTTTCTGAGTTTTTGGAATCCATTTCGTTGGGCTTTATTCATTTTCGCAGGCCCAGTTAGTGCATTTTTGTCCAGGCATCAGTCCAAAGTCCATTGTCCAGATTTCTCCAGCTCTCTCCAGCGAGTCCTAGAAGCTTCCAGAAGCATCCAGAGCTTCTCAGCTTTAAATACCATCAGCCACGTGTTGGCTCAAGGGATGGCCCACCCTGCATCACACACATCACGCCACGTATCCCACTATCCCTCTCTCTCAGCCACACCACCCAACAGGTGGCAGCCATGCAGCTCACCTCCTCCACTAGCTCCCCCACGTGGCGACCACACAGCCTCTCACCGTCAAACTTCGCCGGCCGGCATGCATGGCCGGCGGCCACCGCGCCGTCGCCGGAAGCCCATACATCCCCAGAATCCGGCCACATTCATCCCCTTCATCGTTTGCCCCTCATCACCACCTTGAATCTCCCCAGAAACCTCCCTAACCTCCGCTAACATCCATCGACTTCACCAGAAACCCCAGAAAAATTCCCAGAAATCTCCCATCTGCATCGTGTTCATCACGAACCTTCAACCACCTTCATGTAAATTTTCCAGACTTCGTCCTCCATCATCAACGAACTCTCAGAATCCACGAACGTTCATCATCAAGATCAGATTCCCAGAAACATTCATCCTCAGCAAGAACATAAATCCCCAGATTCATCATCATCTTTCCAGATTTTGTTCTGGATCCACAATCAACACATCAAGAATCGTCGTCCGCCGATCATATTCCATCCATCTCTGATCATTATCAACAAGATTCACCCATCAATCTTCATTCCCAGAAACGTTCATCATCAACGAGCTTTCATCATTTCTGTTGTTCTTCTGTTTGAATGAAGAGAGGGAAAGATGTTGATAAAGGATGAACGGAAGTGGCGGAGAATTGAACGATTGAGAGAACGGAGGTGGGCGGCGGCGGAAGAAGGAGAGAAACATTCTAGGGTTTTCTGAAAGTGAAAGGAGAAAGAGAGGGAGGAGAACGTTTGGGTCATGGGCCTCAGGCCCAATCAATTTTCTGGAGATACCCCCCACACGTTTTTTGGACAAGTTCTGGGCCTTGGGCCCAATGAAGCTAACTGCTGGCCAACATCCCATTCACTCACGCACCCCCCTCCCAATGTTTTTTTCTGAATTTCCTTTGGGCTGGGCCCTCTTTTTTTTATTATTTTCTGTTAAACCTCTTGTAGCAGTTCCCCCCCCCCCCCCCCCCCTTTCTTGTATTTTACTTTTTTATTATGCCTTTTGCTTAGAATTTCTTAAAGAAATATTATGAAAAAATAGCATTTGAAAAAAAGAGAATGAAAAAATATTAGAAGAAAGGGAAAAGAATAAGAAGAAAATATTGAAAATATATTTGAAAAAAATAGAAAAAGAAATATGAAAGAGGAAAAGAATAGTGAAAAAGAAAAAGGAATAAAGAGAAAATATTTGAAAAATATTGAGAAGAGAAAAAATAGAGAAAAATATTGTGAAAAAATAGAGAAAAATATTGTGAAAATATATGGAGAAAATATTCAAAAAGAAATAATGAAAAGAAAATATATTTGAAAAATAGAAAAAGATTTGAAAAGAAATATTATAAGAAAATAGTATGAAAATATTATGAAAAAAGAAAATAGAAGAATATTATGAAAAAGAAAGAGAAAAGGGAAAAATATGTTGAAAAAGAAAAGAAGAAAAAAGAAAAAATATTAAAGTGTCGATTTAATATTTTTTTAGGCATTTTCTTTTAGGTTCTTTCATAGAGATTATTTTCCGATTTTTAGAGATAGTTTAGAGGCCCATTTGTTAGGGGGCTGTTTTTCATTCGATTTTTCAGGATAGAATAGGATAGTGTTTCCTAGGAGATTTATTTCAGTATTCAACCCATTGTAATCATTTTTCAGAGATTAATAAAACGAGATTTGAGCTGTGGTCCCGAAGTAGCCGAACTACAGCTGCTCTGATTCTTCGTATCAGACGAAGATATGTAGGCATAGGATGCGATATCCTAGCGAGCACACTAACGACTAACTTTTGTTCTCTCGCGGCTGTGCGATCGAGACTTTCCCGCTGACGATTAAGTGATAACCCTTTTTTCTCTCTGGCCCGAGTGCATTTGAGACCAAGCCATAGTTGTGCCCATAGGTTCCCGACCCTGTGAAGCCAGTTGTTTTTCTCACTGCTGTGTGAGAATGTTTGTTTAGCCGTAGTTAGTCTGAACTACGTAAAGCTCTGATCTTCCATGAAGTGTGGAAGTACGTAGGCACAAGACGCGAGGTCTTGGCGAGCCAATTTTCCCTGTAGTCCCGAACTACGTTGACTCTGACTTTCTCTCTTGAGAATACGTAGGCATAGAGTGCGACGCTCTATCGAGTCAATTCCCTTCCGTTTAGATTTAGCAGCCGTAGATAGATTGTTTTGCATCCAGTAGACAACCCAAGCAAGCGTGGATCCCGTCGAGTACGACGGACGTGAGGGGTGCTAATACCTTCCCCTTGCGTAACCGACTCCCGAACCCAGGCTATGGTTGCGATGACCATACCTTTCCCCGTTTTTTGCGAGGTTTACTTCGAGCGTTTCCTTTCCCGCTCTGAGGGATAAATAACGCACGGTGGCGACTCTTCTGTCAGCCGGCGCCGATTTTCGCAGTAGCGACAGCTGGCGACTCTGCTGGGGACTTGATAGTTTCCTAGGGATCCAACGTCCCGAAAGCGAGTCAATTTTGTGGGATCCAACGTCCCCTGAGAGAGAGTCAATCCTAGCGCTTGTTTGGGGCTTATTTATCGATATTATCTGTTGCTATTGGGGTGTTACGGGTGTTCTATGATGAGAGGTAAGCCGGACCTGGGCTTGGAGTGCACCTTAGACTTAGAGTGGAAATTAGTGGGCGCGTGCTTGCTTTGTAGGCACTAGTGTCTCATGAAATCCACGCTCAGACGAGATTCATCCGGTTGGCTTCACTTTCAACCCTTTGGGTTGAGACGGTTGCTGGTTTGGTGAATTGTCGACTCTGGGAACCGATCATTTGGAAGTTAGCTAAGTGAGGCCTCTTCAGGACTTGATGATGCCACTCCTTCTGGGAATCGTATCGTCAGTTCTGAAAGTCTGTGACGCTGACGACCGCATAGGATGCCGTACCTTGTCAGATATAGGTCCACACCTGTGAGTGGGGGGGGGTTTTTTTGCAGGAAACTTGACTTTCAACCTACCCGTTATTCTGGTCTTCTCTTCAGAGCAACCGTAATCTGTCAGCAGTGCAGCAGTATTTAAATTGTGTGGGAGCTGTGATCCCGTGTTTGTTGCATTGCATTGCATTTGTATAGGCATCTTCGCATCATATTGCATACTATTCGCCAGCTAGTCAGAGCTCTTATCCAGCCGTTATTTTGATTCTGAAGGTGAATATTGAAGACGACCAAGGGGTTGAAGCAGATTTAAAGCAAATTTGATCAGAGTCAAGCATCAAAGTCAGCTGAAGACCATTGGTAGCTATGTCAGAGAGCAGCTTCCAGTTCATTGATACCTTGTCAGGTTTCACCGTGACGTCCAATCCTCTGTATGGATCTCCGCGCGACGAAGACTTTCCGCAAGTGAACAACCTTACTATAGCTCAGCTTGTGCGTCCATCTGTTGAAGACCAAGGTCTGCGTGAGCAGTTTGTTGTCCGAGATGAACGTTCTCCTTCTGTTGATGTCTCAGACTACCAGGGTTTTGCCTTCCCTGTGCCAAAGCCCCGAAGAGAGGTCCCGACAGCCAAGAATGAAGACCCATTAGCTCCCGTGTATGCTGAAAGGTTTCGTGCATTAGAGGAGAGATTCAAAGCCTTGAAAGGTAAAGACGCTGTTACTCCTAGTGCTGCAGATATGTGTCTGGTTCCTGGCCTAGTGTTACCTCCGAAGTTCAGAATGCCGAGGTTTGAAAGATACAAAGGAGATAGTTGCCCGAAGCAACATTTGGTGATGTTCTGCCGAAGGATGACTTCGTTTGTGCACAACGACAAGCTGATGATTCATTGCTTTCAAGATAGTCTGACTGGGGCACCTCTGAGTTGGTATATGCAGTTAGAGCGTGATCAGATCCGATCATGGATGGACTTAGCCAATGCCTTTCTGAAGCAGTACGACTATAATCTTGATGAAGCTCCTATTCGCATGCAACTGCAAGAATTGTCTCAAGGGAACAATGAATCTTTCAGAAAGTATGTTCAGAGATGGAGAGAATTCGCTGGTAGAGTGCAACCACCACTCCTAGACCAAGAGCTGAAAAGCATGTTCGTAAACTCCTTGCAGAGCCCGTACTTCGAAAGAATGCTTGGAACCGCACCAAATTTCACTGAGTTGGTAAGGACGGGAGAGCACATCGAGTATGGTGTGAAGACTGGAAGAATCCCGTATGCTCCAAGAGGTCAGGCCAGTGAAACTGAATCTCTCTATAGCTCTCAATCTGAAGATGAAGCTATGATCAATGCAGTTCTGACAGATGTTGGATATCCTCAAGTCGAATCGGCAAAGTCTGTTGGTTCTCCGTCTTATCAGAGATCAGTACCTCCTGTGGCTTGTTATACTGAACAGACAGCTGTGCCTGGGGCACCATATCAGGAATCTTATGTCGCTTCCATCGCAAAGCAGCGAGCTCGTGGCCAAGGTTATCAGCATCCGCGTCAGAATCAGAACCGACCTCGTAGCAACTTGGAACGAAGGAAAGCTCCTTTTCACCCAGTGCCGATGCCGTATAGCCAGTTGCTACCATCTTTGATCCTGAAGTCTTTGGTGGAACCTAAAGCTCTTAAGCCAGTTCCAGAACCTTACCCTCCTGGGTACAATCCCCACGTTCAGTGTGGTTATCATGGTGGCTCTCCAGGGCATTCAACGGAAGATTGTAAAGCATTTCAGGCGAAGGTACAGCAGTTGATTGATCAGGATCGCATTTCCTTTCGAGAAGGGTTTCTGTTTGTTCATCCCAATCGCTCAGCTGTCTAAGCTCGTAGACTCGGAAGGTATTCTCCAGCATAAGCCAGTGGTTCAGACAGGCAGGCGCCTCAGCATTGGCAGTCCTCAAGCTTTTATATACCATTTTGCATTTGTAGTTTCTTTTTCTGTTAGTTACTACCTGCTTTAAACATTGTATGTTTCGAATGGTGATAATAATAAAGTGATTATGCATTTTTCTGAATTAGTTATGTCGCTGTCGCTCATTTATTGCATTGCACTGACACTTGCATTTTTTTCACTCCACTTTTTCACTGTGACTAGCAAAGATTGGAGGGAGGATGACGAAACTGAAACTCATAACCGATGATCGTA
This sequence comes from Lathyrus sativus, assembly GCA_963859935.3. Classification (NCBI taxonomy): domain Eukaryota; kingdom Viridiplantae; phylum Streptophyta; class Magnoliopsida; order Fabales; family Fabaceae; genus Lathyrus; species Lathyrus sativus. The sequence continues at coordinate 505,359,493 of OZ012741.1, read as the reverse complement.
TGCTTTCAGATAAGACCGTACCGATGACGTACAAGGCATTGTTTCAAATCCCCCAAACACTGGAGATATAAGGAGTTAGTCCCTTGTTAACCACTTCGAGCCAGGAAGTAGAAGTTTTTTTTCGGACTTTTTAACCCTTACATCTTAACCCGGGGCAGGGTAGTTGTCAGTTAGCTTGACCGGGAATTCAAGACTTACAGAGGAGTGTTGCCTTTCGAGGACCAATACCAGTTTATACCTTTCAAGAGGTCAAACCTCACCAATCAGGAGTGAGACAGTTACAATCCTTTCGGAGCAATCAGGGCAACCAGTGTCACACGACTTTGTTCCAAAAGAAAGAAAGAAAGAAAGCCCGCTAAGTAAAAAGAAAGAAAAAGCTAGAAAGCTAATACTTAGGCAAAAATCAGGGCATCCCGCTGGACTTCAAAAAGAAAAAATCGAAAAGAACGAAAAAGAGGGATTAAAAAGAAAATTTTCCCCAACAAATCCCAAAGTCGTGTACACAGACGCCGAAAGCGAAGAAGGAGTAACTATCACTCCGGAGAAAACCATGTGAATTCCTTAACTGTGAGTCTTACCAGTCAACATACCTCTCGAAGAGACGAGCGCTTGTGCCAGGTTAACTGAACCTTAGGATCGGAGATCATCACGTAGAAGGGGTGGGTACAAATCAAAATTTGAGCCAAATATCCTTTGTTTCACGAACCGTGAACCCGACCACGATACAACCCTTAAAAGACCTAATTGAGGTAGGGTTAGTCTGAAGCGCATTACGATAAGGTTGAGTAACCTGACTCCTTCTTGACTTGCTAGTCACATCCTTGTTGTATTTTCACTGATCACGTAAGCACTACGTTTGAACTTTGGTTCATTCATCACTCACAATCATGCATGTAAATGAGTGACAGCTCAAATTTTTTCAAAATCTGCATAACCATTGCATTAAGACTACCATTCGTAAACGGACAATTTTAATTGCAGGTTAGTAGTTGACATGAAAGAAATTCCATCAGGGAATAATCGAGCAGGACTGAGTAATTCAGCAGTCTGAACCAGAATGGTGAATGTTGTGAAGCCCAATGAATCAGGGGCATTATCTTCCAGTAAGTTCGGAATCAGTCAGTCTGAGGACAAGTCCCGAAGCTTCAGTTGATCAGGGGCAGTCTATTTGAGAAGCAGTAGATCAGAAGTGAGTCTTCTCGAGAGCCAATCAGGGGCAATCATCCAGAGCGTTGAGATTTGAAAGCAGATACTTCAGATCGATAATCAGATCGGGTTAAGTCGCTAGAACGCTCATTCAGGGGCAAGTCATCGCAGAGAATGTTGAAACCAACTGGGTTGTCAGGTGTTTAATTGGAGATTGAATTCTTTTGTCGTGCCGATACCGGGGCAAATATTCTCGAAGTCTTCTCGTAGCAAGCTGTTCAGAGCAAGTACTCCCAAGAGTTAGATTGGGGCAAGTTGAATTGTACTGGGGGCAAGTTGTGCAAGCCAGTCTTGTTATCCCCAGCTGAGTTAGACTGGGGCAAGTTGTTCAAACCAGGTTGTTTATCCCCAGCCGGAGTTGAGTATCGAGGAATCATGTCAAGTACCCTTATCCAAAAACCTGAACCTTTCAAATAAAAAAGGTCTTGTTGTCGTTGGATCATTATCCTGCAGTTTAAACCTGTTGCGTGTTAGTAACCAGTCGTTCCCAAAGTCCAGTTCTCGCCTGGCAAACCGGTAACCAGTTCTCGTCTGGCCCACCTTCCGTAAGCAGCAGTTCCCGTCCTGGTGCAGTTTATTGTAAGCAGCAGTTCCCGTCCTGGTGCAGTTTATTGTAAGCAGCAGTTCCCGTCCTGGTGCAGTTTATTGTAAGCAGCAGTTCCCGTCTGGTGCAGTTTATTGGTAACCAATTCTCGTTTGGTCACCGTTTCTTCAAGCGTTGTATCAGTTCTCGTCTGGTACATGTCGTCGCGTAACCAGTTCTCGCCTGGTCATCGTGTGTTTTAACCTAGGTGTTATACCAGTTCTCGCCTGGTGTACGTTAGCTTTCAGCCAGTTCTCGCCTGGTTGTCTTTTTCTCAGTCTGTTATCCAGTCAGCCCGTCTGATGTTCAAAATATAAAAACAAAAATCAATGTTTGTTCAATTTTCCTATCAGTTCTCGCCTGGTAGTCTACCTTTGAATGCTAGTTCTCGTCTAGTATTTTCCATTCCACTGTGTACATAATCTGTGTTTATCCTAAACTAGAAAAACAAAAAAAAACCTAAAGGTATCTGACACAGTATTTCCCGATGACCCGCACGTTGTCATGTTCCCCGATACGAAGCTCGATTAATACCAGTACTCTGAGTAATGGTTGAATACCGTATGGCTGTTGTTAAATCAGAATTGCTACTCTTCAGCAGATGAAAGTTGCTTATTATCCCCGGAAGAGTCGAGATCGTATTTTACCCCGTGTCAGAGTAGGATCAGGAGTATCTTCAGCAGATTAAGATTGATATCCTTGATAGAAGGGGCATTTCCAGCAGTGTGCCGCGCGCAATCAATCTCAGTTCGGGTTAATCCCTGCAGAGCGCAATCAGTTGTCAATGGTTTGAAGAGAGCATTCCCGAGCAGAGTTGTTTTCTTTCCCCAGTGAAGTCGTCAAGCAGGGTTGCCTTTTCATTTCTCCAGCAGAACGGTTATTCCCAGCGGATTTGATTTCCCTTGTCCAGCATTTATTTTGCTGAGACAATTCTGTGACTTCGGTTCATCCCCAGTAGAGTTGACGTTGCCTTCCGCATTTATCTTGCCAAGTGGTTTTCAGACCTGGTGTTCTCTGGCAGCTCGAGCCGGCATTAGCATTTGCATGTATAGTCATTGCATTTATACAAACATATAGTGTATCCATGTCGTCTGGGCATTGCATTTTCAAACAGAATGTACAGCATTTACATGTCATATAGGGCATTGCATCATTATCAAGCATACGCATGTCGAAACATGGACCAGAATGGTTACCTATTGGATTTCGAATTTGTTCACCTGCAGAGTTGTTTGGTTAAGCTTCTCGACTTCCCCAGCGGAGTGATTCTTCACATTTGGTCGTTACATCAGCATCGGAAAAAAACAACAACAACAACGGAGATTGACATATATCAAGCTTTTCTGAAGCTGCCGCCTTCGTCAAGTTCGCAGTGAACTGTGAGTTGACCAGATTTGATCCCCCGAGAGAGATGGGAATCAAGTCGTTTGCTTTTCTGAAGCATTATTTCAATACTTGTGGCGTTACACAGGTGTTGAAAAGGAGAAGAAAATTTATCAGAAAATTGACCAGTTGCTGCCGTGACAACCAAACTTCAGTCTATTGGAAGCTTTTCCTCAAGCAGCTTTGCAGTATATTCTTGCGGTTGGCAAATTTCAGGGTTCCATTTGTATTCAACCGTCATCTACCTTGAATGTTTGAAGGCTGAGCGCTCTTCACCCATTCAGGTCGAAGCCGCTTGAATAGGGGCAGCTGTTGCACCCCAAAATTTGACCAACCGGGTCTCGTATCTGGCTCGATGTTTCGACGCATAACCGCATTCGCATCTGCATATCGCATACAGTGCATTTTTCATTCGTTTTGATTTTATCGGGATCACAGCTCTCGTCTCGTGTTTTAGGTGTTTTTTATCAGTTTAGATAGATAGAATCGATTTTTGGGATATTTCGGTGCTCGTTTATTTTTACCGATTATTTTTGTGTCGTTCGGTGCTTATTTTGTTCCCTCGGGAATTATCGTGATTTTTCTGGATTTTATTGGCATTTTTTAGGATTTAAATAGGTTTTAAATAGTTTTAATAGATTTAAATCATTTAATAGATTTTTAAATCATTTTTAGGTTTAATAGGGTTTTTTTTAATAGTTTTAATTCTTTTTTAAATAGATTTTAATCATTTTAGGATTTAATAGATTTTAGATAAATAATATAGATTTTTAGAATATTAATTGATTTTTTTGAATATTTTCTTTTGAATAATATAGGATTTAATAGATTTTAAATAGTTTTAATATGTTTTAATTCATTTTTTAGATAATATAGAGTTAAATAGATTTTAACTTTTTAGAGTAATATAGTTTTATTAGATTCTTTTTATAGTATTATTAGTTTAGGATTAAGTGTTAATTAGCTTTTTTTAATATTGTTTTTCAGTTTTTTTCTGAGTTTTTGGAATCCATTTCGTTGGGCTTTATTCATTTTCGCAGGCCCAGTTAGTGCATTTTTGTCCAGGCATCAGTCCAAAGTCCATTGTTCAGATTTCTCCAGCTCTCTCCAGCGAGTCCTAGAAGCTTCCAGAAGCATCCAGAGCTTCTCAGCTTTAAATACCATCAGCCACGTGTTGGCTCAAGGGATGGCCCACCCTGCATCACACACATCACGCCACGTATCCCACTATCCCTCTCTCTCAGCCACACCACCCAACAGGTGGCAGCCATGCAGCTCACCTCCTCCACTAGCTCCCCCACGTGGCGACCACACAGCCTCTCACCGTCAAACTTCGCCGGCCGGCATGCATGGCCGGCGGCCACCGCGCCGTCGCCGGAAGCCCATACATCCCCAGAATCCGGCCACATTCATCCCCTTCATCGTTTGCCCCTCATCACCACCTTGAATCTCCCCAGAAACCTCCCTAACCTCCGCTAACATCCATCGACTTCACCAGAAACCCCAGAAAAATTCCCAGAAATCTCCCATCTGCATCGTGTTCATCACGAACCTTCAACCACCTTCATGTAAATTTTCCAGACTTCGTCCTCCATCATCAACGAACTCTCAGAATCCACGAACGTTCATCATCAAGATCAGATTCCCAGAAACATTCATCCTCAGCAAGAACATAAATCCCCAGATTCATCATCATCTTTCCAGATTTTGTTCTGGATCCACAATCAACACATCAAGAATCGTCGTCCGCCGATCATATTCCATCCATCTCTGATCATTATCAACAAGATTCACCCATCAATCTTCATTCCCAGAAACGTTCATCATCAACGAGCTTTCATCATTTCTGTTGTTCTTCTGTTTGAATGAAGAGAGGGAAAGATGTTGATAAAGGATGAACGGAAGTGGCAGAGAATTGAACGATTGAGAGAACGGAGGTGGGCGGCGGCGGAAGAAGGAGAGAAACATTCTAGGGTTTTCTGAAAGTGAAAGGAGAAAGAGAGGGAGGAGAACGTTTGGGTCATGGGCCTCAGGCCCAATCAATTTTCTGGAGATACCCCCCACACGTTTTTTGGACAAGTTCTGGGCCTTGGGCCCAATGAAGCTAACTGCTGGCCAACATCCCATTCACTCACGCACCCCCCTCCCAATGTTTTTTTTCTGAATTTCCTTTGGGCTGGGCCCTCTTTTTTTTTATTATTTTCTGTTAAACCTCTTGTAGCAGTTCCCCCCCCTTTCTTGTATTTTACTTTTTTATTATGCCTTTTGCTTAGAATTTCTTAAAGAAATATTATGAAAAAATAGCATTTGAAAAGAAGAGAATGAAAAAATATTAGAAGAAAGGGAAAAGAATAAGAAGAAAATATTGAAAATATATTTGAAAAAAATAGAAAAAGAAATATGAAAGAGGAAAAGAATAGTGAAAAAGAAAAAGGAATAAAGAGAAAATATTTGAAAAATATTGAGAAGAGAAAAAATAGAGAAAAATATTGTGAAAAAATAGAGAAAAATATTGTGAAAAAATATGGAGAAAATATTCAAAAAGAAATAATGAAAAGAAAATATATTTGAAAAATAGAAAAAGATTTGAAAAGAAATATTATAAGAAAATAGTATGAAAATATTATGAAAAAAGAAAATAGAAGAATATTATGAAAAAGAAAGAGAAAAGGGAAAAATATGTTGAAAAAGAAAAGAAGAAAAAAGAAAAAAATATTAAAGTGTCGATTTAATATTTTTTTAGGCATTTTCTTTTAGGTTCTTTCATAGAGATTATTTTCCGATTTTTAGAGATAGTTTAGAGGCCCATTTGTTAGGGGGCTGTTTTTCATTCGATTTTTCAGGATAGAATAGGATAGTGTTTCCTAGGAGATTTATTTCAGTATTCAACCCATTGTAATCATTTTTCAGAGATTAATAAAACGAGATTTGAGCTGTGGTCCCGAAGTAGCCGAACTACAGCTGCTCTGATTCTTCGTATCAGACGAAGATATGTAGGCATAGGATGCGATATCCTAGCGAGCACACTAACGACTAACTTTTGTTCTCTCGCGGCTGTGCGATCGAGACTTTCCCGCTGACGATTAAGTGATAACCCTTTTTTCTCTCTGGCCCGAGTGCATTTGAGACCAAGCCATAGTTGTGCCCATAGGTTCCCGACCCTGTGAAGCCAGTTGTTTTTCTCACTGCTGTGTGAGAATGTTTGTTTAGCCGTAGTTAGTCTGAACTACGTAAAGCTCTGATCTTCCATGAAGTGTGGAAGTACGTAGGCACAAGACGCGAGGTCTTGGCGAGCCAATTTTCCCTGTAGTCCCGAACTACGTTGACTCTGACTTTCTCTCTTGAGAATACGTAGGCATAGAGTGCGACGCTCTATCGAGTCAATTCCCTTCCGTTTAGATTTAGCAGCCGTAGATAGATTGTTTTGCGTCCAGTAGACAACCCAAGCAAGCGTGGATCCCGTCGAGTACGACGGACGTGAGGGGTGCTAATACCTTCCCCTTGCGTAACCGACTCCCGAACCCAGGCTATGGTTGCGATGACCATACCTTTCCCCGTTTTTTGCGAGGTTTACTTCGAGCGTTTCCTTTCCCGCTCTGAGGGATAAATAACGCACGGTGGCGACTCTTCTGTCAGCCGGCGCCGATTTTCGCAGTAGCGACAGAGTGAAATAGGTGTTCAAGATTCATCATCTTCATCTTCAACATCTCACAACACATTAATTACACACAGCCATTTTTGAAGTGCATTGTGAGTGATTAAAGATGATAAAGTTCAAAGCTTAGATTGGGTAATCTAGTTCGGGTTGAAGCTTGTGACAGGTTCTTTCTTGAATAAAACCGTTTGGATTTTATCCTCCAAGATTGGTTTGAATTTTGGGGGTTTTTGGACGAAATTCTTCATCAAGGGTCAACTGAGCGAAGGTGATTGTGAAGAGGTGTTCTTCAACAATCTAGTAGCAGATTCAGTGATATTGAAGGGAAGATCTTGGGTTCGATTCGTTGCAGTTGAGATCAGCCGGAGCCGAAGGTTTGAACAACAACGGGTTATTCAATAAGGTGGCTGGAATCGGAGGTCTATCAACAACGATCGGAGGACTTGATTCATCTTGAATCAAGGGGCAAGGAGTGAAAGCAACATTCAACGTCTTGAGATTTCTGTTGTATATTTGTTGTTCAACCCTTGTATAAACTGTTACATTTAACAGGTGATATCTATTAAATCTATCTCAATTCTAGTTTTAGAATTGAGGGCAGACGTACCCCGAAGCGAGGACGACGGGGGAACTGCCTCACCAAATACTTGTCTTCTCTATTTTTCAGCATTTACGTTTTAGCTTAAAAATAAGTGATTTTTGTATAAGCACTATTGTCAAACTATGATATCAATTGAGTAAGAGGTTAAAACTCTGTTTTTGAATCCAAAGTACAATAAGACATTGTACTAGGCTAGTTGGAATCACTTACTCAACATAAATATCACTTGGAGTGTTTTGCACACCAAGTGTTTGACAAATTGCCTAAACCAAAATTATCTTACTTGTGTATCTAGTTTTGGTTTGCTCTTTAAATCATTGGAACTAGGAATCCTAACAAGTGAATTAGATCATTGATAAGTGTGATTAGTGTTGTGATTCTATTTTCCATATTGTCATTAACCCAAAGGCTTATCGCATATCCGATTTTCCAATAACCGTTCGTTTTAGACTATATTTTCCTCGGCCGCTTCCGCACTTAAAACAAAATTTTCCAAACCAATTTTTAAATTGGTAGCGCCGAATCAAATTTTAATTGGGATCTATTCAACCCGCCTTCTAGATCCGTGCCATAGTCTAATAAGTGGTATCTAAAGCTCCGGTTACTCGGTGCTTCAATTACAACGTTGATAGAAAATGGCTAACGAACCAAAAAGGGCGTACAATAGAGCTCCCGTTTTCAACGGTGAAAACTATACTTATTGGAAAGACTGTATGCGGGTGCACATAAACTCCATAGACAGAAAAATATGGAACGTTATCCTCAATGGTCCAATAGAAATTACTATGACCAATGCGGATAACGTAGTTGTGCCAAAGCCCGAAGCACAATGGACCGATGACGATGAGAAAAAATAAAATTATGATTGGAAAGCCAAAAATATCTTAATCTCCTCATTAGGTGTAGATGAATACTATCATGTATCCCATTGTCCTACTGCTAAGGGCATGTGGGATTCACTACAAATCGCCCATGAGGGGACAAACTATGTTAAGTTGGCTAGAATCAAGACATTAACACAAGAGTTTGATCTCTTTTTCATGGAGCAAGGGGAAACCATTGCTGACATGCAAAAGAGATTTACTCATCTCATCAATCGTTTACATTCAGTAGGTAGGTCTGTTTCCAATGATGTTGCTACTAATAAGATCTTAAGATGTCTTAACAGGGAATGGCTGTCGCGGTGAAAATTGGATACCAAACTATTGATTAGTTTGAATCTTTAATTCATTTTGCAACCGAACTTTGATTTGTCCAAAGGAAGGGATAAAGATCGAAATTCCCACAATGCAATGCGAATGCAAGCTAGAGAGTTTTAGGTTCAGGGGTTGGTTAAACTTAGGGAAGGTACTAGCATCCTAAGTTTCTGTAGTACTCTACAGGAACCTTCTTGTTTTATGTTTGTTTATTGCTAAATGTTTATCTGCTTAATGGTTAAAGACCTAGGGATTTATTTCTAAGTATACTCGATAAGATGTGGCATCTTATGCCTACATATCCTTACGGGAGTGGAATCAAAGTATTTGTAGTTCCCCTAAAGGGTTTGAGGAGTTCTTTGACTGTGGTCAAAGTTCCTACGGGTTTAGGGTAGTTGATTGATTGATTTTAGGAGAAAAGGTGATTTGTCATTTTAAGGGAGATTTAACCGCCACAAGTTGTAGGAATGTAGTTTTTGCATCATCTTAAGAGGAGGGCTCAAGTACTCGGATAGGGATCGACGAGGTACGCTTCTCTTAAGGCAAAGTTCCTACGATATTGATTGTATTGATGTGGGGTGGAGATTCTATCTCGCTTAAGATGATTAACATCTTTCTCTAATGTGTTTGAATATTGTTTTGATTCGAGTTGTTGATTGTGTGTTCTAAGTTGTAAAGATAATGGTCCTTCCTATGGGGTAGGATCTATCTTAATTGATCAACTTGAATGGGATCAAGGATCGAGCGGGAGTATGGTGCAAAATGAGATGCACTACACACGATTGTTGGATCATGTGTAGGTTTTTCCTTTAGACGGAATGCGATGCGGGAATGTAAATTACGATAATATAAATGGCAATAAATAAATTGCGGAAATAAAATCATACATACGCATGAAAGCGCTGAAGTGTGTGAGAGTGAATGTGTCGTGAATGTAAGTGTGCACGATTAATAGAGTTTTACGCTGTTGACTGTTTTTAGGCGAGATTAACCGATTTTAGTTTGAATTATTTATAAGAAAATATGATTTGGATGAATTAATTTGCAAGAAAAGAGTTGGATTGATTTCAAGAAAAGTTATATTATTTTAGTGAAATTTGATTTTATGAAAAATGTTGTTATTAGTTTTAATAAAAGGTTTAGATTAGTTGATTAAAATTGATTTTAGAAAGATGTTAATTTAATTTTAATAAAAAGGTTTTTCTTATTGAATAATAAAAAGTTTATTATTATGAAATTCATATTATTTAGATTATGAAATAAATAAATAAAAGGGTGTCATTATTATAATATAGGAAAAACGTTTATTAAATAAGATAGTTTTTATCATCATTAAAAGCACAAATATCTTATTATTTTAAAAGGTTATTAATTTGATGAATTGAGATTAGTAACTAAAGGGTAGATTAAGTTGAGTTATTAAAGGTTAATTTGAAAAGAAGATCATTGGTTTAATTTCATAAAAGAGTTGATTAAGGTTAATTAGTTATCTTAAAAAAAGCTGATTAATGATTAGTTAAGGTGATTAACGGAAGAAATAGTGGGTAATGAGGGGGTTAGGGGGAAGATCAATTGTGCGGTTGGTTTAGAGTGTGTGTGTGTGTGTGTGTTGTGATTAACGTGATAATTACTACAATAATAAAACAAACAGAAAAAGAACAAAAACAAGAAACGAAAAACGGGACCCTAGATTTCCCTTCCCCCAAATCGGTCTCGCCTTTCTCTCATCTTCCATCCCCGATCGCACCTCCCTCTCGCTTTATTTTTTGTACCTGAAACAACATCAAAACGTTAATAATTCAATGGATTTCGTTCGAAACGAGAAGTTACCGAAGGCTGAGAGACGGGGGAGATGCGTGCGGTGGAATGGGCTCTTCGACGGTTGTGTCTGCGGCGTCGGCATGATTTCGCGGTAGCTGAAAGTGGTTCCTCGACTAGAGAGATGAGTTCTCCTCTTTTTTTTTTTTTGATTTTCTTAGGTTATGAATTCGGTATCTTTCGGTCGTCCTAGGGTTCTCCTCCTTTCTCATCTTATATAGACTCTTGGGATTTAATGCTTTGAATGTCTGATTTAAAGGTTTTGAAGATTGATTGGAACTTTCTGTTTTGGATTAGACAATATTTGAAAACTTTCCTTCTTCGTGTGATTTGTGTTGATGTCTGTTAATGAGAAATTTCAATTCATAATATCTTGTATTAAATCTGTTTAATGCTTTTTCGGTCCAGATTCATTGTCTTTGAGGATTTGAATCAGATCTTTTTAGAATCTTTTTCCTCTAATCAGCATATTCTCTTAATGGGCTTCTGACTTTGAATTGGTGATCTGGCAGGTGGGGATAACAATGATTTTGGGCCAAATGATGAATTGGAAGCCCAGAAGGGGATTTAACAAAAGCTCGTTCGCTGCTCATTGGAGAATGGATGCCGGTAACTTTCCCAAATTCTGAAAATGAGCGAGAAGAGACTCCCTCCTGTTAATTTTATAAGGTATCCTATTTACAAATAGAGTACACAATGCTTTTGTGATGGTTTACGTATATCAGCTTGTGCCTTCAAAGATGTTTCCAAGGCTCTTGGGATGGCATCATCTGCTGCTATGATTTGTTTAACTTGACTGGAAGCACTGTGAGAACCAATTAATTCACTATCTTCCTTTAATTGTTTATCAGGAAAATTGAAAGAGCTCATTGGCTTCGACTGGACAAACACTATCTGGAGCATCACAAGACATAGGCTCGGCATCATCAATCCTTGATGACTGCATATTCAATAGTGCACTTGAAGATTCCAAACCCCCATCATTCCAATGAGGTTAATCTGGATCATAAAGATCAGCTCCACTTGTGCAACCAGGACCAGGCAACCCAACATCATTGACAGTGGGTTTGGAAATTATTCCAGGTTTACATTTGTTGTTCATGGAAGCGGTTGAACCATTTGCTGAATGTAGTGATCCAAATCCAGCAGTTGCTCCAATTATGTGTGCACTTGAAAGCGAAACAGGAAGGTTGAACTGTGAAAGACTCTGAACAACTTTAATGACAATTCGATTAACACCATGTTCCATAGGGCTCATGTCCCCTCTATGGCAAAATCCACGTTCCTCAAAATCTTTGCATCGTCGACGGGGAATGTTCACATTTAAAGATGAATTAATGGGTGGTCTGGGCGCTCCTTGTAAACCCATTTGGACGGTGACATGCTATCTCTTGTTAAAGTGACCAGTCCTTGTGATTCGAAGCTTGTAATCATAAGAGTCTGTTTTGGATCTATGTGCAGGAAAGCCAAAGCAAGCCTCAACTCTGAACGTGTTTCCACGTTAGCTGAACGTGTTGTTCGCGACCCTGAGAGCTAGTTCCCCTCTAGAGGTTCTGTCACAAGGAAATCAACTCTTTGGTAAGCATTACTCGGCCCATCGTTATTTGGAGGATATCTGTATGTCGTAGTAGCGGAGTTTTCTTTATAATCAAGTTATTTGTTAACACCATATGTTCTATTGGCAGGAGTTGGAGGATGACAATACGAGGGGTATTGGTATTGCTGAGACGACGACTTCTGTGTGAGAGGCTTGCATTCCCTTATGTTAATCATGTCTATATTTGGCTAAACAATTGTCTTAAAAAAATTCATGAACCTGACCTCTTCAATTATCTTGCAGCTTATTTCGGCTAAAAGTGTAATCCGGTTTCTCGGTGGTGTAGGAATTTTAGGACGTAGCTGTCGTTGAAGCCTTAACGGGTTCCAAATGACAACTCCACAAGAGTGTAAAAACTTGGCATAATGGTACCGGTAGCTTCCTGTTTGGTTTATGTTCAACCCAACCTATGCTGCACTATCAACTTAAGCCATGCCTCTTTTAAGTCAAATTATTCTAGTGTCGAAAACAAAATGGTAGTGTTCATGGAGTCTTGTTTGTACTCCTTGTTCATGCTCAGAATTTCCTTTTTAATTCAATTGCAGGGAGGAAGCTTCTGCTGATAACCAAACAAAGGACGGTGAAGACTTAGGCCAATGGTTGCAAGTGACCTGATGAAGGAGGAGAAGGCTACAGCAAGCAATTGCGGATGAACTCATGCGACTATGGATAAAAAACGACGGCTGGTGTAGCGAGAGTACCGTAGCCAACATTTGTACTGTCAATATTGTAGTTTAGCGAATTGAGGCAATTACCGCATTGTAAATATGAGGAACAGAACTTAAGATTGAATGTGCAGAAAATAGTATTCCTCTGTTACTCCTTAACACAGTGTTAAATGTATATTGAAGTATTATTCGTGTGGGTATTTTGTTTAAAGTTTACTGCAACTTGCTGGTCAACCAAGTGGTACTATCTTCCAACTCTAAAGTTGGCTTGTTGGGAGAAACTATGTAAAACCAACACAGAGTCTAACCAAAGCCTTCATATGGAGAAAACTTATAAAAACAAGGGCTCGTGTACCAACAATCCTTCTTTAATCTCCTACGTCCTTAAATTCGGGAGCTTTTCTCCATGACCATGAGGCACGCTTTAGTGATAGGAGGTGATATAACCTTGTCCTTGTTTTGGATTTAAACTTGTGGGCTTTTATTCACAAAGGGTTTGAAATAGAATACGAGCCTTGAACCAATTGCATCTCTATCTCAAAACAATAAATATGTTGTAAATCCAATAAAGTCCAACACTGATGTGGATTTCGTGAGTCCTGACTTGGCTTAGAAGATATCTCATCTCTTGATACTCAGGACCCCATAAATGTAACATGTGATCTCGCTTGCCACACCATCATGGCTAGTCTTGAATGACTAACCTCAAAACTTAATGGGAGAAATGATCTGGTCTACATTCGAGTTAGTTGCCTGCGTAAAACTGATTAGTCGTAATAAAAAAAATAATAAAATAAAATAAAACAAGTAGGAAACAATCACAAGGAGGCGAAATCTCATGGTCAAAAATTAGGGTGTGACAGATGCCCCTATTTAAGTTACTTCTATCTGGAGATATGGAGACCCAAAATCTCCGTCTCGACACGATAGAAGGGACTTAAATATAAACATGACACAAATTTTTGACCCTGAGAAGCCACCGAATGTAAATGACATGCAATGATATGAAAATGCAAAACACGGCAGTCCTGTGAGGAAAAGATGTCACAGGGAAAGAACTGGATACAATACACGGGACAAAGGAACAACAAACCCAACGAAACGGGACTCCACGGAGGAAGGTTGACAATCACCAAGTGTTTATAAATATGTTGTGAAGAACTTGGAAGAGAAATTCTCTTGAAGAATCTACCGCATAGGTCAAATGTAATTATCAGCTGGGAAAAGTCTGCTGTCGAGACTTGTATGTTTAATTGAGAATACTTTTACCAAGGTATTTACTGTTAAAATTTGTAAGGAATCTACTACCGAGATTCTGTGTTGAAGTCTGTTGGAGAAATACTCCTGGCGAAGTCTTCTGGAAATCTACTGCCGAGATTATCCAGAAACTGAAATAGAACTACCTACCGCCGAGGTCTTCTGGGAATCTACTGTCGAGATTAACCAGGAAATGAAATAGAACTACCTACTGCCGAGGTCTTCTGGGAATCTACTGTCGAGATTAACAAGGAAACGAAATAGAACTACCTACTGCCGAGGTCTTCTGGGAATCTACTGCCGAGATTAACCAGGAAACGAAATAGAACTACCTACTTCTAAGGTCTTCTGGGAATCTACTGCCGAGATTAACCAGGAAACGAAATAGAACTACCTACTGCCGAGGTCTTCTGGGAATCTACTGCCGAGATTAACCAGGAATTGTAAGATGTTCGAATGATTGTCGTTGTAGACTGTAGTTGTCGTTGAACTTCTTGGCTATGAGCCATAATGTGTTGTAAATGTAATTGAGATTGTAAAACTTCAACGGGGATCTTCGGGAGAGATGTGATCCGGTTGAATTGTAAAGTATGTCTTCTCAAATAAAGAGAGACTAATGTAATAAGCTTCCTCTACTTCTCTGGGGAGATTTCGCTTGACGGAAATAAACTTGTGTGATGAACTCGCCGGGGAATACATTCCTGAGGAGCATCCTAGCTGATTGAAATGAGTTGCTCGAATAAAGAGCTGCTTGCAATTTAGATGTACATTGTTGAGAAGTTCTGATAACACTGTTGGAGAAATGCACCTTTATAAAGATTCCTCCTGGGGAACTGAGTGCAATATAGATGCACACTTAATCCAAACTCAAAAGTTGGAGATGTCCACAATGTGATTGCCAAGGACCGAAGTTCAATTCAGGAAATATCTGAAGAGAAATTGTTAAGCAAGACTCGACCATTGAGGTATGAACTCAAATGGGATTATACTGAAGCAACCTTCTTCCATGAGGATCGAACTCTGTGGGGAAATAGAAATATGATGATTTTTTTTGCCTAGGGTTGACAACTCTACTTGGAAGGAGAAGACGCGCCCAACCACTCGGGGATAAACACGACCAAAGAGACAGAACAGACCAACGAAAAGATGCAAAATGCATATGCCATGTTATCTATCTATATGCTATTCGTATGTTTATGTTGACGAAACAAACGGAAAGAGGTGACCGGAGATGAAGTAAACATCTCGAAGCAAACATTCGACCAATGTTCAAAGATAGAAGTACCACTGGGGATAGACGGAGAACCAAATATGGGATCATACTCCTGCTTCAGGACTTCAAAACTCATATAGGGAATAGAGAACATTCCACTTGGGGGCGTAACGTCTTGATCACGATCATCATGTTGGAAGTGAGAGTAAAGATCTACTAGGAGTGGATCAAACTCATAACTGGAGAAAATCCATGGAAATATACACTCATGGGAGAGATTCTTGCTAGAACTGCAGACGGAAATACCCAAACTGAAGTTTCACAGGGGATAAAATAAATATCCACTTCCACGGGGAAATTTGGGTAAAATAGCTTGTTGAAAATGTTGCAGCCAGACTCAAATGGGATAAACATCCGTTTCATTGAGGAAGATTGGCGTTGTAGGAGATCCACTGGGGAGGTATACGTCCACTTCATTAGGAAGGTGAAGTTGGAGGAGATCCATTGAGGATTAAAATACCATGCGCTTCACTGGGGAAGTGGAGTTAAGCAAACCACTGGGAATTCTTACATTGGAAAGCTGGAGAATTCTTGTATCGAGAAGATTCATTGGAGAATGTCATGACTGCCAGAATTACAATTCATTGGGGACATGAAGAATGTTGAAAAGTAGTGGTAGTCGCCATTTTTGAACAATAGATTGTTGCACATGGATAAGATAATATTCACTTCTTAGATGCCCCAAGTCATATGGTAATGAGAAGAATTCATTTTGAGAGGATTTTACAGAAAACATGGCGTCCCATTATTTTCAAACTCTTCGAGAGATTTGCTGAATCTCGACGTAACTGGATCTGATTGATGGTATTATGACTGAGTCTTCAGAAATAGCTTCTTTAGGTGAAGTCTAGTTTGCACAGGATAACCACTTGTAAATAACTTGCCCCAGGTTAACATAGTCTTCAAAATCCAATAGGTGATGCCTTCACGTAATCTTTTCCAAGATATCAAGCAAAGTTAGCAAGCTAGAAATGTTAATTTCGAAACTGTTAAGGCGACACATGTTTGTCTTGAAGTTTTTGAAAAGGAGATATCACAATAACTTGTGACCGAAATCACTAGTTAGGATATAGATTTATTTTTATAAAGCTAATATAAAAAGCTGAGCATAGCTCATAGGAGTCAAGAAACGTTATCTCATCGAGTATGCTTTCGAAGTAAACCTTACTTCAATTAGGACTTTAGAAGGGATGTATCTGGGCTTAGTTTACGATTGGTAAAACAAAGGAAATAAGGGTCAAAGCTTATGTACCCGCCCATTTTTGAAAAAAATGTTCACTTTTTTTTTGAAAGGTTTTAAGCGTTCAATCGAGCTGACTGAAAAATTTCCTGCCCCAGGTTTAAAAAATGAGGTTGGAAAGGGTTAAAAAGGATTTAACTTCCTTATGTCTCTGGTGTTTAGGAGGTTTGAAAAGAATGCCTTACATCATCAGTAGGTTTTATTCGAAAGCATACATTAAGAGACTTTGTGTTTTACTTCGTCATCCTCCTTCCAATTCTTCACCAAAGTGAAAAAAAGATTGGGTAAAAGTTGGCATTATAAAATTATGAAAAATATTTTACGAGTGAAACGAATGGATTTTTTCAAGACAAACGCTTATTGCACTACTTATTCAAAATAACATGTTCTTACATGCCAATTACGCTTTTAATCAAAGAAATAAAAAAGAAGTACGTATAAGCAAACAAAATGAACAGCTAATGAGCCCTTCTCAGTATTTTCTGTAGTTTTCACTTATATCAGCGTAACGGGGTTCCATTCACAACTGGTCTTTCTCCTTTGAAGGTTAGCACTTCATCATCTATCATATCTTGGACTTTTTCTTGAAAAACTTTGCACTCTTCAATCGAATGCCCCAACACTTCATCATGGAATTCACAGCTGGCGTTTGGGTTGAACCACGGTGGGTGAGACTTCATGATTCTAGTCTTTCTGGGTGTCATCACTGAGTTTCTAGCAAAATAGGACCAAAGCTGACTGTAAGTCATTGGGATAAGATCAAACCAACGAGTTTGTTCTTTCGGAACACTCAAAGGTGTCTTCTGATTCTGAAACCGTCTTCGAACCTTTCGATTCTGATGTTGATCTTGGGAATTCAACTTTCGCTTAGGAGGTAGTTGTTGCTTGCGCTGAGCAGGCGCCATATACTGATGTTGAGGATAAGGTACTGGAACTGGCAGGATTTGAGAGGAATCCCAAGCTGCGTTAACATCAACGCTTCTTTCCTCTAGGGAATCATCAATTGAAATTTCTTCATTAGCTTGGTTATTCAAGTCATCTTGAATTCTTCCACTTTTGAGTGCATTCTCAATGTTTACTCCGACTTCTATAATTTTGGAGAAATCTAATGGCACAACGCCTACCATCCTAACATAATAAGAGTCTGGCAGTGTTCTTAGAAACATATTGGTTAAATATTTCTCTGGAAGTGGTGGACGAACTTGGGCTGCCAACTCTTTCCATCGCTGAGCATATTCCCTGAAAGATTCATCATAATTCTTACTCATTCTTTCTAGTTGATCACTATCTGGAGCCACGTCCAAATTATAATTGTATTGCTTCACGAAAGCCTCAGCTAAGTTTCTCCAAGACTGGATTCGATTCCTTTGTAGCTTCATGTACCATATAAAGGATGCCCCAGATAAGCTTTCTTGAAAGCAATGCATCATCAATTCGTCATTGTCAACATAAGCAGACATCTTTTGACAAAACATTGTCAAATGGTATCTTGGACAACTATTACCCTTGTAAACTTCAAAGACAGGAATCTTGAACTTCGGAGGAATAACTACGCTTGGAACCAGACATAAGTGACGAGCATCAAGATCAGATGCATTAGCTTCTTTCACTATTTTCAATTGTTCTTTAAAATCACGGAATCCCTTTTCCATTGCTATGAATCTAGGATCGTCCACCTTCATCTCAGTACGAACATTATGAAGATTTGGTACATTCTGTAGAGGCTGGGAAACTTGAACAACCGAGTTGTCTTGCACAGGCTGAGGTTGTGTAGGAACATCCACTCGCTCAGCATTGTCATCAGAAGGAAGGTCAAATAGCGGATTAGTCACAACTCTGAAATCAGTCAAGGGATCCATATCCTTCGTTCTCTTTACTATCCTTCGGTAGTACTTCAAGCTTGGTCAGATGGTCGAGATGTCAGCTAATAGACAGAGACATAAGACCGGATGAGCCACATAAGAGGAGAGACACATGCATATGCAAAATGCAAAATGCTAATGCAAAAATGCAGAAATGAAGAAAAATGAAAGGTTTCATGGAACTCAAGTTCTTATAAACGTTACAGAATACCATAAAAAATTCATTTGTTATTTTTTTGATAATGGATTAGAGGGAAACATTCTTATAAGAGTCCTTACTTAATAGCTAAATAAAAGCTAAGAAAGCCCTAAGGAAGTCCTTCAATGCGCTTGTTGATTTTGTTCCTCCACTTGGATCTTCTTGAAGATGAGTGGTCGATAATCGTCTTCTAAGGAGTAATGTGATAGGGAAAATAAATCCTCTATCCCTTGTTGGAAAGGAAGGAAATCCTTGCTTACTTGGATCTTCGATATCCTTTGAGCTCTTATTGATAACAGATGTCTCTTGTATTTGTCTTTTGAGTTTCTTGATTCTTCAATTAGTGCCCCTAACTTCCTTAGGTCATCCAAGTTAGGACTCTTAAAAGAATATTTCAAAATATTTTCTTTTGTAATCCCTATTGGTTCCTATAATGTTTATAAATAAACTAGGAATTCCATGAAACCTAATGTAGTATGATCTCTATGAATGCAACAAACACAAGTAAGCACATAGATAAACAGGGATCACTATGCCAAAAAAGACCTTTAGCAGCGCTTTAAAGTGCTGCCAAAAGTGGCGCTGCTAAAGGTAAAGGCAGCGCTTTTTTTCATGGAAAAAGCGCTGCTAAAGGCTCCCTTCAGCAGCACCTTTAGCAGCGCTTTTTAGCCCTTTAGCAGCGCTTTTATAAGCGCTGCATATTTCCCCCAACCATCCCCCCTTTAGCAGCGCTTTCACAAAGCGCTGTCTTAGACCCCACCTTTAGCAGCGCTTTTATAAAGCGCTGCCATAGCCTCCCCTTTAGCAGCTCTTTTTACAAGCGTTGTCTTAGACCCCCCCCCCCCCCTTCCAAACCTATAGCAGCGCTTTTGTAGCGTAATGTTTGTGACCTTTAGCAGCGCTTTTTTGTAAAAGCGCTGTCTAATGTCCCAGATTTTAAAATTTTTTTTAAAAAAAATATTCACCCTGTTTTGTATATTTACCAACAACCTGCTTATATTACACAAACCTGCTTATAATTCAGGCCTTTATTTCAACACTTTGGCCTTATATATACAATTCAAAACTTTGGCCTTAAATATACAATTCAAAACTTTGGCCTTATATATACAATTCAAAACTTTGGATACATTGTAACTCATCACTTTGTTCATAAACATTTTAATATACACATAAACCTGTTTAAATATATTACAACAAAATTCGATCCTCAGAATTACAACAACACAAATACATTCAATTTACATATAATTACAATTCTTCCAATCCGATAACTCTATACAATTCTCAACCCAAGAATAAATTGACACCATTCCTCTTTAATTTCTTCCAATTTTGCTTTCGTGTAAGTAGCGCACTTGAATTCATCAAAATACTACATAATATAACAGATCGAATAAGATTTAATTTTAAAACTAATTACTCAGATGAAGTATCGGATAATTATCAAAATGAATCATATAACTTATATAATGAATTGATCCATACCATGACTGGAATCTCAAGTTGACTAGAAAGAATAATTTCCCTCATAAAGCGCAATACAAAATATCTACAGTCAATACCATTGCGCTGCCGAGGACACTGTAAATGGAAAAAACAAACGAACATTTATCAGAATATATAGTTTAAATAGTTTTATCAAGTAGAACCACTATAACAGTCAAACATGCGAAAATATACCTCCACTCTGATCCAGTTGATGTTGTTAGCCTTGCTTTTTGGCACCGTTGCATCTCTTTGTGCTCTGAATATTTGTATAACCCTAACATAATATAAACGCATATTTAGAACAATGTCACATAATAAATAAAGATATATAATTAAAGACAACAATATATCTCATCACTTACGTATCAACAAAGTTCCTCAGATTTTCATATTTTGTTGTATCGCCATCCAATGAATCTATATAATACACTATTTCTTTTGTCGGATTAATCGCGATCAACAACCAATGTCCACTATAAAATAAGACAACAGTTTAGACAGAAATGTTATATAGAAAGGGAAAAATTGAACAATTATAATAAATGAATTTAGAATAAAATCTAACCCATGGCCAGTATTATATGGCAACAAGAACAACTTCTCCGTAGTCGCGCACATAAATCTCTGCACTGTGTACTCTTTGACTGTATCCGGTGTCTGGTCTATTATACGTGAGTTGACACAGCTAGCAGATAAGAATGCGAATACTGAAGTCAATTCATTCAGGACCAATAACTTGTCATACAAGAACCTAAAAAAACATAATCAACACTAGAATATTCAGTTAAACGAGCAAATTTTAAAATGTTCAATTATTTAATTAAAATGGATCGAAGTACCTGATGTATGAATGCATAACACCGACGCCCAATTCAGAATGGTTGAAAATCTGATCAAAATCCTCCTTAGCAATTGTTTCGGGATATTCAAAACCGAAAATACCTGCCTCCATGTGTATTTGACGGATGCCACCCTCAGGCACATCTGATGTTCCGACATATGTTTCAAGGCACATCCTAAATCGAGGAACAAATGCTTTTCTGGGAACCTTGGAAGTTTCAGGCATCTTACCCTTGCTGACTTGTTGTGACTGCTGATCATGAACCTAAAAGTCATATATAAGTTCAGTAATTAATGTATAACAAGATAGTCATGTAACTGTAGTAGTACCTGTTTCTTTGATGCAGCTGAATCGGTATCCCGCACAATAATTTTATCATCTTTTGATTTGGATTTTGTAGGAGTCTAAGATCATCATGTAAATAAGAAAATGTAGATGTAAGAATAACTTTCATGTATGGATCATAAAACATTTGAGTATTAAAAGGTTCAACCTACCTCATCATCTATGCAAATCAGATTTGTCGGCCATGCCACATACGCTCCTATTGCGTCTCCCACCATTGTTGCGCCTGAAATATCATCTGGTATAGGCAACAACGCACTCCCCTCTAATGCAATATCAATAGATACTTTCAAAAATCCAGAAGGGAGCGGTTTGTGGTGAAGTAAGTCTCCCAGAAAGTTATTCACCTTTCCCTTGCCAACCATTCGATGAGTAGGTGACGATAAATATAGCCGGCAAAGTGAAATGCCCTAAACAAACAATGATCAGTTAATGTGTCAATTAAGTAAACTGTGCTAAATTAATTTCAATGTAATATATACAATTACCTCTGGAAGCTTCTGCGGACAACCGATACTATCTTTGTCACTAGTAGCTTTACCCTCTGGAGCACGTCTTTCCGACATGTATCTCTCCTTATCCTTCTGTAATTCACGGATTTGCGCTTTCAATTCCTCCAAAGTATCTATCACTTCTTTATTGGTTGGATTTTTTTTCTTTGGCTGCTTATACAGTTTGGATGGAGTGACACCAAATCCCTTACCCCTCACACGCCCAGAATACTCAGGAATATTCAGCACCCGGCTCAGTAAGCTCCTGCAATCATCGTCCTCGGCGGGAGTTATGGTCTGGGATAGAGTCTCCTGAAATATAGATAAAAACATATATAACTATATTATACACTTTTGATCAGTTACTGACAAAGATAACGTTGTACTTACACATTGTTCAAAGACTTGTTGAACTTCTTCCTGAACGACTCCATCTCGCCCCACACGGGCAGCCTTCCATACAACATGGTCCGGAAGAGATGTTGCATCAGTCTTCTCCTCTTCCAACTACGCATTAAGACGGATAATAAAGCATTATATCCTATTATATATACTTACTAGTTTTTGTAAATATATCATATTAAAGCATTTATATGTACTTACTATTTTTTGTTCTAATCGTGCATATCCCAAACGGCCCTTTCTGTACGGATATGCGGGATTTGATGCCCGTTGACGATTTACGCCACTAACAACCTGAAAAAACAAGTTTATCAGAACTATTGTGGAAGAAGTATATATACTATACATAGTTCATGATAAGTTGTACTTACTTCAAATTCTTTTGTTCTTCGCTTTGCAACAAACGTCTCCCATTCTTCCTCCGAAATCAAATCCGCGTACTTCATTGGACGCTCCGAGTCAACAAAGTTTCCTTCAGAATCTTTTAGAAACTTGTTTGTTAAAAACGCTCTAAATCCCCTCAAGCGTTTTCCGGCCAATTGAATACAATATTTTCTCCTACGATCTTCAATATTGAAAGATCTCTGCAAACAAACACACATACATATAACATGTTAGTATAATTAATTTAAAGACGTAACTGTCAACATAATTAAAAATAATCCAATATTATACCTGAATCTCGGTCCAAATCTTATCTTTATCCGTTTGTAATGAAACAATTCTCCAATTATCGCAAGTAATCAGAACTTGCGAACGTACAAGTGCTCCAATGTAACTTGTTAGCAACGCACCATTAGGCTCAACTAACTGTTCTCTTTCATTCCAATGGACATCATACTTTACTCCTTTATCTCTCGCACGGATGATTTTTTTCATAATTTTTAGGCCTCTTTTAATATCGCCTTCCACGTCTTTTGTTGTTTGTTTTCCATCATGTGATGTTTCCTCGTTGCTGGCCATAATATATATACCTGTAATTCAGAAAAACCAAAGTATCAAATGAATGACATGAAAATATGTAAATAACAAATATATACATAAGAAATGTGTAAATAAGAAAAACATGGTATAAATAAGAAATAATATGTTACAAGTACCTTTAACATCTCTTTCTTTTTTTCGTTGTAACGGGGTTTACTTTGTCTCTTAACAACACTGACAGATGGATTGATCCAAATTCCCTCGTTATGATCATTTCTAATATATGATTCGTCCGCTCTAATATTCTCATCTGGATCATCTATAATATAAGATTCATTCTCAACATAAACATCCCCCTTTTCTCCAATGTTATCATCGATTACTTTGTTGGAAAAAAGAACTATAGACCATTTCGTACTTGTCGGATCAGTGACATAGAACACTTGTTTAGCTTGCATGGCTAGAATAAAAGGCTCATCTTTGTACCCCACCTTATTAAGATCCACTTTCAAAAAACCTGATTTATCCATTTGTATGCCACTATTATTTTCAACCCACTTGCATCCAAAGATAGGAATCTGAAACTTCTCATAATCAAACACCCAAATGCACCCGATAACCCCATAATACGAGGAAATGTGCATTGCTTCGGCAAGCACGGTGACACCACTATTTTGCATTGTACTTTTATCATCTTGTTCCTTGGTATAAAATGTGTATCCATTAATTGCGTATGCGCTATAAGAAAACTCATGCAAACTTGAACCATATGCTAAACATCTCAACCTTTCTGTTATTGAAGCGGGATCAGAATAAAACATTGAAAAAATATGCTCCTTGAACCATGTTATAAAACTTCGATTGTGCTCACGTACTATCCAATTTTCATTTCTATTCAGATTTAAACCTCGGAGAACATCCTTGTGCATTTCAACATACGGCTCAACCTCAATGTCATTGTGCAGAACATACAAATGCACTTGCTCCCGTTCATCCCTTGAAACTGTCACAACTTTATTTCCAATTAACTATTTACCATCTATTTTTTCAACAACATGAGATTTTGGGAGGCCAATGGATTGAACGTTGGACAAATATTCAGTACAAAACTCAATAGCTTCTTCAACAATGTATCATTCAACAATACATCCCTCTAGTCGACTTTGGTTTTTCACATACCCTTTCAATATTTTCATATAACGTTCAACAGGGTACATCCATCTCATATAGGCAGGTCCACACAGTTGTGTCTCTTTCACAAGATGAACAACTAGATGTATCATTATGTCAAAAAATGATGGAGGAAAATACATTTCAAGCTCGCACAAAGTAATAACTATTTCTCTTTGCAATGTTGGTAAGATCGCAGGATCTATCACCTCACTACAGATTGACCTAAAGAAAAAACACAATTTAGTTATTGCGCCTCTCACTTTTTCTGGCAA
Source organism: Lathyrus sativus (assembly GCA_963859935.3). Classification (NCBI taxonomy): domain Eukaryota; kingdom Viridiplantae; phylum Streptophyta; class Magnoliopsida; order Fabales; family Fabaceae; genus Lathyrus; species Lathyrus sativus. The sequence goes on along the minus strand of OZ012741.1, from coordinate 505,335,016 downwards.
AATAGAACGTATACCTATTGGTAGAAAGTGTTCCATTATAACATGACAATCATGTGTCTTTTTAAACTTTTTAACTTGAGGTCTTTCATAGAAACAAGTCTTCTAATATCTGAAGAGTATCCTTCTGGAACTTTAACTTCACTCAGAAACTTACACAATATCTTTTTCTCCTTTCTAGATAAAGTATAAGCAGCAAGTGGTAGATATGTGCGGTTTCCTTTCTTCAAGGGTCCTAATTCATTTCTTATTCCCATTGCTACCAAGTCCTTTCTTGCTTTAAGGCCACCCTTAGAATTTCCCTGTATATTGAGTAACGTACCAATAACACTTTCAAATACATTTTTTTTCAATATGCATAACATCAAGAAAATGTCTTACATACAACGACTTCCAATACGGCAACTCAAACAAAATTGACCTCTTCTTCCACCCACGCGTGACAATGGTATGAGCAAAAGGCTTGCCAAACTTAGTACTCACATCTTTCACCTTTTCAAAAATTTGTTCGCCGGTCAATGTAGGTGGAGCTTTACGTTGTTCTGAATTTCCATTGAATGCTTTTCTCCACCCACGGTAGTGATGACTAGAATTTAAGAATCTACGATGACCAAGAAAGACATTCTTCTGACCAAATTCCAACCGCGTCCAATCTGTGTTTTCTTCACAGATAAGACACGCACATTGACCTTTAATGCTATACCCCGATAGATTTATGTATGCTGGGAAATCATTAATTGTGCCAAACAACATCGCCCTCAAATTGAAACTTTCTTTCCTATATCCATCATAAACCTCCACACCGTTCTCCCACAAACTCTTTAAGTCTTCGATTAGAGGTGTCAGGTATACGTCTATGTCATTCCCTGGTTGTTTAGGGCCAGAAATTAACATAGATAACATCATGTACTTACGCTTCATACATAGCCATGGAGGTAGGTTATAAATCATAATAATTACAGGCCAGGTGGAATGTGAGATACTCTGCAGACCATGCGGATTCATTCCATCAGTCGATAATGCCAAGCGAAGGTTTCTAGCTTCTTCTCCAAAATCAGGATAATCATTATCAAATTTCAGCCACTGTGGTAAATCTTCCGGATGTCGATACTTCCCATCTACAATTCTATCATCTGCATGCCAAGTCAGGTGTTTTGCATCTGTTTCACTACGAAACATGCGTCTGAATCTCGGAATTATAGGAAAATACCATAATACTTTTGTTGGTGACAATTTTTTCTTATTCCGAGATACACCGCATTTAGGACACTCGTTTAATGATGCATATTCATTTTGAAACAAAATGCAATCATTTGGACAAGCATGTATCTTATCATAGCTCATACCAATAGAGCATAACATTTTTTTAGCTTCATAGGTTCGATTGGGAAGAACATTATCCTCCGGAAGCATCTCTTGAAGTAGGGCTAACAACTCTGTGAAACTTTTATCCGACCATCCATTACCCGCCTTTAAATTGTACAACTTTAATACCGCGGACAATCTTGTGAAAGTAGTGCAACCTTTATACAACGGTTTCTCTGCATCGCTTACCAAACTCTCAAACATCTTGTGACAATCTTGAAGATCTTCTTCAAGTTCTTCTGCAATCTCTTCGGCTCAATCACAATCATATGTATCCCTGCCATTTCCCTTTGAAGCACATGTCGTATTATTCCGGGGTTCAACATTCTCGTTACTTATCTCACCATGTAATGTCCAACATGTGTAACTTCGATCAATTCCATGTCTCATTAAATGAGATTCCAACTGAACGGCGTCAACTCGATGCCCATAACAGCATCCTAAGCAAGGACATGTGATCCTACTGGGGTCTTTGGCGTGTTCAACAGAAAACTTAACGAACTTCGATACCCCATTCTCGTACTCTTTTGACAATCGATTACCAGACAGCCATTTTTTATCCATACTAATTGAGTAATCTACACTAAACTATAAAAGTTAAACAAAACAGAGAATACTTGTAAGGAAATCACTAACTTCTAAGAATGCTACGCAATAGGATGCTTGGAAACGATCACAACTTTGCTCTTCACAGGTAACCCCTATAGCAGACAAAATATAAATTTTATTAAAAGCATATTAATAATTAACCAAGACAAATCATATTAAAAATACTAGATAATCCACCAAAACAAATCATATTAAAATTACTAGATAATCCTTAAACCAAAATGACACCCTTACTAAACATTGAGAAATCCTAACTAAACATATAAAACCATAATAACATATATATCATATAAACATTGAGAAATCCATCATAATAACATAATAACATATCAACATATAAAACCATCAACATATAAAACCATAATAGCATATAAAACCATATCATATAAAACCATATTCATGTTGGCTACTCTCTTAAAAATTACGAATTTCCAAACTATTAAAAAAAATATGCTCTATCAAGTTACATTAATATTTTTAGCCATCATTATCTAATATTTTTGTTATATTCAAATTAGAAGAAAACCCATTTGTATGAGTGATGCTAGATGAATTATCCATCTAAGTTCAAAATAGCAACAAAACAAAAACAACATCAATCTCAATCCCAAAATAACAATAGAAAAACAATAACACATAAAACATTTTGAGTTTAGGCTTTTAACAACAACAACAACAAAAACAATAGTATACGTAACATATCTACACAAATCCAACAACATTAGTGTTAACATCATATCAAATATCATACTTGAACTCAAATTTACTTGCATGTCCTCAAACCTTCAATACAAAACAACACTAAAAACCTTCACTAAACCTTCAATAATTCAATAAAAACAACAACAACAACAATAATATTAAACCTTCAATGCCTCAATAACAACAAACCTTCACATTGCAACAACTATATCAAACCTTCAATATCTCAATAACACAAAACCTTTAATATCTCAATAACAACAAAGAGACAATAACACATAAATGCTTAACTCAGCAAACCTTTAAAGAATTTGATCAATACATATAACCACTATAACTCAGCAATGCCATATACATATACCTTCAATATCTTAATAACAACGAAGAGACAATAACACAAAACCTTCAATATCTCAATAACACAAAACCATATATATCATCAGAACAGAAAAACCATCTATATCTTCAAATACCAACAATGGTGAAAAGATAAATAAACAAGAAAACCATAGTAAAACTTTACATACCGTAAAAATGGTGGAAATGCAATGCAGACAGACGGATGGACTCGAAAACGGACGGTGAACGGAGACGACGGTGCAATCCAACGGAAGAGGGTGACGGTCGACGGCGGATGACGGCAACAGAAAGTTTGAATAGGGCAAGTTCGTTCACCAGAGGAGAAAGAAATAAGAAAAGAAATGTACGCGACTGTTCTGTTTCTCTTAAAATTTTGGAGGGTATTTTAAAATTATAATACTAATACCTATAGCAGCGCTTTTAAAGCCCTTTAGCAGCGCTTTTAAAAGCGCTTTCTTAGGGTCCCCCTTTAGCAGCGCTTTTTAAAAGCTCTTTCTTACGGTACCCCTTTAGCAGCACTTTTTAAAAAGCGCTTTCTTAGGGGCCCCCTTTAGCAGCACTTTTTTAAAAGCGCTGTCTTTGGTAGGAAATTTTTTTTCTTTTTTTTTTTACTCACCCTTTAGCAGCGCTTTTTTAAAAAGCGTTGTCTTTGTGTGCGCTGCTAAAACTTATTTCTGGCGTAGTGGATAAACAAACAAGAAGAACCCTAGGTTTGCAACGAGCATGGAGTAAAGGTATACCCATTCCCAAAAGACGTGGACTAAAGGTGGATTGTACCTGCAGAACAAGGTTTTAAGAGGTTCCCAAAGTCATTAGCCCATCTTTCGAATATTATCAATTTTCCAACTAACTCGGGGATTAATAATATTCTCAAGAGAACTTCTTTTGAGTGTAGCATCGCGTAACACTATTTCAGGACTTACTCCCTCATAGCCTCGCACTACGTCCTAATAAAGGCCAAAGTGGGGTTAAAGGTAACTACGGTCCTTAGTATCATGGACTCCAATTGAAAGTAGTAAAAGTTTTCACGACTAAATTCGTTCAACCGAACTATTTTCAAAAGGGTCTCAACTGAGCGTGATTTTCAAGTCAACTTAGTCGGGACTCACTCCCTATAAGCCTCGTCGAACATATCACTATCCTATCTTAAGTTCACTCAAGTCCGGGTGTAGGACTTTGTCTCACCACTCAAGGGTAATAGCCCAAAAGAAATAAAGGACACAAACTAAACAAGTAGGCAAATATATAAAGCAATAAACAAGTAAAGCAAGGTAGGGAAACCCACTAAGGGTCCCCAGTGAAGTCGCCATTTCTGTCGCGGTGAAAATTGGATACTAAACTATTGATTAGTTTGAATCTTTAATTCATTTTGCAACCGAACTTTGATTTGTCCAAAGGAAGGGATAAAGATCGAAATTCCCACAATGCAATGACGAATGCAAGCTAGAGAGTTTTAGGTTCGAGGGTTGGTTAAACTTAGGGAAGGTACTAGCATCCTAAGTTTCTGTAGTACTCTACAGGAACCTTCTTGTTTTATGTTTGTTTATTGCTAAATGTTTATCTGCTTAATGGTTAAAGACCTTGGGATTTATTTCTAAGTATACTCGATAAGATGTCGCATCTTATGCCTACATATCCTTACGGGAGTGAAATCAGAGTATTTGTAGTTCCCCTAAAGGGTTTGAGGAGTTCTTTGACTGTGGTCAAAGTTCCTACGGGTTTAGGGTAGTTGATTGATTGATTTTAGGAGAAAAGGTGATTTGTCATTTTAAGGGAGATTTAACCGCCACAAGTTGTAGGAATGTAGTTTTTGCATCATCTTAAGAGGAGGGCTCAAGTACTCGGATAGGGATCGACGAGGTACGCTTCTCTTAAGGCAAAGTTCCTACGATATTGATTGTATTGATGTGGGGTGGAGATTCTATCTCGCTTAAGATGATTAACATCTTTCTCTAATGTGTTTGAATATTGTTTTGATTCGAGTTGTTGATTGTGTGTTCTAAGTTGTAAAGATAATGGTCCTTCCTATAGGGTAGGATCTATCTTAATTGATCAACTTGAATGGGATCAAGGATCGAGCGGGAGTATGGTGCAAAATGAGATGCACTACACACGATTGTTGGATCATGTGCAGGTTTTTACTTTGGACGGAATGCGATGCGGAAATATAAATTACGATAATATAAATTGCAATAAATAAATTGCGGAAATAAAATCATACATACGCATGAAAGCGCTGAAGTGTGTGAGAGTGAATGTGTCGTGAATGTGAGTGTGCACGATTAATAGAGTTTTACGCTGTTGACTATTTTTAGGCGAGATTAACCGATTTTAGTTTGAATTATTTATAAGAAAATATGATTTGGATGAATTGATTTGCAAGAAAAGAGTTGGATTGATTTCAAGAAAAGTTATATTATTTTAGTGAAATTTGATTTTATGAAAAATGTTGTTATTAGTTTTAATAAATTGTTTAGATTAGTTGATTAAAATTGATTTTAGAAAGATGTTAATTTAATTTTAATAAAAAGGTTTTTCTTATTGAATAATAAAAAGGTTATTATTATGAAATTCAGATTATTTAGATTATGAAATAAATAAATAAAAGGGTGTCATTATTATAATATAGGAAAAACGTTTATTAAATAAGATAGTTTTTATCATCATTAAAAGCACAAATATCTTATTATTTTAAAAGATTATTAATTTGATGAATTGAGATTAGTAACTAAAGGGTAGATTAAGTTGAGTTATTAAAGGTTAATTTGAAAATAAGATCATTGGTTTTATTTTATAAAAGAGTTGATTAAGGTTAATTAGTTATCTTAAAAAAAGCTGATTAATGATTAGTTAAGGTGATTAACGGAAGAAATAGTGGGTAATGAGGGGGTTAGGGGGAAGATCAATTGTGTGGTTGGTTTAGAGTGTGTGTGTGTGTGTGTTGTGATTAACCTGATAATTACTACAATAATAAAACAAACAGAAAAAGAACAAAAACAAGAAACGAAAAACGGGACCCTAGATTTCCCTTCCCCCAAATCGGTCTCGCCTTTCTCTCATCTTCCATCCCCGATCGCACCTCCCTCTCGCTTTATTTTCTGTAACTGAAACAGCATCAAAACGTTAATAATTCAATGGATTTCATTCGAAACGAGAAGTTACCGAAGGCTGAGAGACGGCGGAGATGCGTGCGGTGGAATGGGCTATTCGACGGTTGTGTCTGCGGTGTCGGCGAGATTTCGTGGTAGCTGAAAGTGGTTCCTCGACTAGAGAGATGAGTTCTCCTCTCTTTTTTTTCTCGATTTTCTTAGGTTATGAATTCGGTATCTTTCGGTCGTCCTAGGGTTCTCCTCCTTTCTCATCTTATATAGACTCTTGGGATTTAATGCTTTGAATGTCTGATTTAAACGTTTTGAAGATTGATTGGAACTTTCTGTTTTGGATTAGAGAATATTTGAAAACTTTCCTTCTTCATGTGATTTGTGTTGATGTCTGTTAATGAGAAATTTCAATTCATAATATCTTGTATTAAATCTGTTTAATGCTTTTTCGGTCCAGATTCATTGTCTTTGAGGATTTGAATCGGATCTTTTTAGAATCTTTTTCCTCTAATCAACATATTCTCTTAATGGGCTTCTGACTTTGAATTGGTGATCTGGCAGGTGGGGATAACAATGATTTTGGGCCAAATGATGAATTGGAAGCCCAAAGGGGGATTTAACAAAAGCTCGTTCGCTGCTCATTGGAGAATGGATGCCGGTAACTTTCCCAAATTTTGAAAGTGAGCGAGAAGAGACTCCCTCCTGTTAATTTTATGAGGTATCCTATTTACAAATAGAGTACACAATGCTTTTGTGATGGTTTACGTATATCAGCCTGTGCCTTCAAAGATGTTTCCAAGGCTCTTGGGATGGCATCATCTGCTGCTATGATTTGCTTAACTTGACTGGAAGCACTGTGAGAACCAATCAATTCAGTATCTTCCTTTAATTGATTATTAGGAAAATTGAAAGAGCTCATTGGCTTCGACTGGACAAACACTATCTGGAGCATCACAAGACATAGGCTCGGCATCATCAATCCTTGATGACTGCATATTCAAGAGTGCACTTGAAGATTCCAAACCCCCATCATTCCACTGAGGTTAATCTGGATCATAAAGATCAGCTCCACTTGTGCAACCAGGACCAGGCAACCCAACATCATTGACAGTCGGTTTGGAAATTATTCCAGGTTTACATTTGCTGTTCATGGAAGCGATTGAACAATTTGCTGAAAGTAGTGATCCAAATCCAGCAGTTTCTCAAATTAGGTGTGCACTTCAAAGTGAAACAGGAAGGTTGAACTGTGAAAGACTCTGAACAATTTCAATGACAATTCGATTAACACCATGTCCCATAGGGCTCATGTCCCCTCTAAGGCAAAATCCACGTTCCTCAAAATCTCTGCATCGTCGACGGGGAATGTTCACATTTAAAGATGAATTAATGGGTGGTCTGGGCGCTCCTTGTAAACCCATTTGGGCGGTGACATGCTATCTCTTGTTAAAGTGACCAGTCCTTGTGATTCGAAGCTTGTAATCATAAGAGTCTGTTCTGGATCTATGTGCTGGAAAGCCAAAGCAAGCCTCAACTCTGAATGCGTTTCCACGTTAGCTGAACGTGTTGTTCGCGACCCTAAGAGCTAGTTCCCCTCTAGAGGTTCTGTCACAAGGAAATCAACTCTTTGGTAAGCATTACTCGGCCCATCGTTATTTGGAGGATATCTGTATGTCGTAGTAGCGGAGTTTTCTTTATAATCAAATTATTTGTTAACACCATATGTTCTATTGGCAGGAGTTGGAGGATGACAATACGAGGGGTATTGGTACTGCTGGGACGACGACTTCCGTGTGAGAGGCTTGTATTCCCTTATGTTAATCATGTCTATATTTGGCTAAACAATTGTCTTAAAAAAAATCATGAACCTGACCTCTTCAATTATCTTGCAGCTTATTTCGGCTAAAAGTGTTATCCGGTTTCTCGGTGGTGTAGGAATTTTAGGACGTAGCTGCCGTTGAAGCCTTAACGGGTTCCAAATGACAACTCCACGAGAGTGTAAAAACTTGGCATAATGGTACCGGTAGCTTCCTGTTTGGTTTATGTTCAACCCAACCTATGCTGCACTATCAACTTAAGCCATGCCTCTTTTAAGTCAAATTATTCTAGTGTTGAAAACAAAATGGTAGTGTTCATGGAGTCTTGTTTGTACACCTTGTTCATGCTCAGAATTTCCTTTTTAATTCAATTGCAGGGAGGAAGCTTCTGCTGATAACCAAACAAAGGACGGTGAAGACTTAGGCCAATGGTTACAAGTGATCTGATGAAGGAGGAGAAGGCTACAACAAGCAATTGCGGATGAACTCATGCGACTATGGATAAAAAACGACGGCTGGTGTAGCGAGAGTACCGTAGCCAACATTTGTACTGTCAATATTGTAGTTTAGCGAATTGTGGCAATTACCACATTGTAAATATGAGGCACAGAACTTAAGGTTGAATGTATAGAAAATAGTATTCCTCTGTTACTCCTTAACACAGTGTTAAATGTATATTGAAGTATTATTCGTGTGGGTATTTTGTTTAAAGTTTACTGCAACTTGCTGGTCAACCAAGTAGTACTATCTTCAAACTCTAAAGTTGGCTTGTTGGGAGAAACTATGTAAAACCAACACAAAGTCTAACCAAAGCCTTCATATGGAGAAAACTTATAAAAACAATGGCTCATGTACCAACAATCCTTCTTTAATCTCCTACGTCCTTAAATTCGGGAGCTTTTCTCCATGACCATGAGGCACGCTTTAGTGATAGGAGGTGATATAACCTTGTCCTTGTTTTGGATTTAAACTTGTGGGCTTTTATTCATAAAGGGTTTGAAATAGAATACGAGCCTTAAACCAATTGCATCTTTATCTCAAAACAATAAATATGTTGTAAATCCAATAAAGTCCAACACTGATGTGGATTTCGTGAGTCCTGACTTGGCTTAGAAGATATCTCATCTCTTGATACTCAGGACCCCATAAATGTAACCTGTGATCTCGCTTGCCACACCATCATGGCTAGTCTTGAATGACTAACCTCAAAACTTAATGGGAGAAATGATCTGGTCTACATTCGAGTTAGTTGCTTGCGTAAAACTGATTAGTCATAATAAAAAAAATAAAACAAGTAGGAAACAATCACAAGGAGGCGAAATCTCATGGTCAAAAATTAGGGTGTGACAATGGCAGCCAAAAGTGATCGCCATCAAAGAAGCACATGATCTTACCTTATTAGACTTGACAACATTATTTGGCAAACTACAAGAGCATGAACAGGTACTCTTGAGCCTAGACCAACGCGAAAAGATGGAAAAGAAAGACAAAACGAAGGTGAGTGAAAAGAAATCGATAGCTCTCAAGACTTCCTCCTCAAAGTCTCAAGCAAAAGACCAAAGTGATTATTCCTCAAGCGACGAAGAAGAAGAGGACAAGAGCGAAGATATGGGGTTGTTCGTTAAACGGTACAACCGTTACGTGAGAAAGAACGGCATCCAACATTCCGAGAAGAACTTGGTAAACTTCCAGAAACAATCGAGGTACTCCAAAGATGATGACTCAAAAGGCAAAAAGACTAGAGACACGTGCTACAGGTGTGGAAAGCCCGGTCACTACAAACCGGACTGTCCGATGAACAAAAAGGCAAAGGAAAAGGAATCATCAAAGTCACACAAGAAATCATCAAAGCCTAGGAGAGCGTACATAGCTTGGGAAAGCGACAGCGACTCTTCCTCCTCTGATGAAAGCTCTAGTGATGAAGAAGAGTCCGTGAATCTATGCCTCTCCGCTCATCAGAAAAATAAGAAAAAGCAGGTACGTCACTCTAAATATGATAAGTCCTCAAATATGTCGCATTCAGAATTACAAACCGCATTTAATGCTTTACACAATGAAGCAACTGAAGCCTTCAAGAAACTTGCCTCTAATAAAAGAATTTTTACGTACTTAGAGCACAAAGTTAAAGAGTCCGAAAAGAAACTAGAGGACCTTAAGGCTTCCATTGTAGAAGGTAATGAATCAGATTGTAAGGACAATAGAAATCCTTTCGACTTTGGGTGTGATACTTGTCATATTTGGCAAAGTGAGGTTAGAAACCTTAAGGCCAAATTAAACAAGGCACTTGAGCCTAAAATTACATTTGCTATTGATAAAAAGGATTTTAGAAAAAGTATGATAAACCCATATCAAAAATATGCATATGTAATTAGGGATCAAGCAAGTAAAAGTGATTCTAAAGTCGATTTTGCATGCTTATATTGTTGCAAGAAAGGCCACTCCATTGGTAAATGCCGATTTAGGAGATTTCTTGTTCCTAAAGGCATCTATCAATGGTTTCCCAAACGCAACCATTTTGTTGCTAACCTATTAGGACCCAATATGTCATTGGGTACCTCCTTTTGCTAATTATGTTTTGATAGGTGAAATGTGTCGAGACCATCGAGAGAAGATGGGTTCTCGACAGTGGGTGCTCAAGACACATGTCTTGAGACATATCCTTATTCATAGACTTCGTGGCTAAGAATAAAGGGTATGTAACTTATGGTGATAACAACTGCGGAGCAATACTAGGTAAAGGTAGTGTAGGTAATCCCTCCTCTACTACGATTTCCGGCGTGTTGCTTGTCGAAAACCTTAAACATAATCTGCTTAGCATTAGCCAATTATGCGACAAAGGATACAATGTATCTTTTTCAAAAGATTGTTGCAAAATTGTGCATGAAAATGATAAGAAGAATATGTTTAATGGTTTTAGAGTAAACAACGTATATATGCTTGACTTAAATGAAGTATCGTTAACAAGCGACAAATGCCTCATAACTATGAGTGAAGACTCATGGCTATAGCATAGGCGTTTAGCGCATGTTAACTTTGACTTACTCAATAAGTTGGTCTCAAAAGATTTAGTCTTAGGACTTCCCAAAATAAAGTTCACCAAGGATCACCTTTGTGATGCTTGTCAAAAAGGGAAGCAAACGAGGATCTCATTTAAATCCAAAAAGATAGTTTCAACAACGAGACCTCTCGAACTTCTTCATATGGACTTGTTTGGGCCGTCTAGGATTAAAAGTCTAGGAGGAAACTATTACGGGTTCGTAATAATGGACGAATTTTCTAGGTTTTGTTGGACCATCTTTTTAGTAAGTAAGAGTGATACATTTGCCGCTTTTGAAAGGTTTGCTAAGCTTTCCCAAAATAAGTTAAATACAAACAAAGTGTCAATTAGAAGCGACCATGGAGGTGAGTTTGAAAAATCACTTATTTGAAGAATATTGCGGTAACCATGGTATAGATCATAACTTCTCCGCTCCACGCACCCCTCAACAAAACGGGGTTGTGGAGCATAAAAACCGAATTTTAGAAGAATTGGGAAGAACAATGATTAACGAAAGTGGTTTACTGAAATATTTTTGGGCCGACGCCATTAGTACGGCGTGTTATGTTTTGAATAGGGTGCTTATTCGCCCCATTCTAAATAAGACACCGTATGAACTTCTAAAAGGGCGAAAGCCAAATGTTTCTCACTTGCATGTGTTTGGCTGCAAATGTTTTGTATTAAACAATGGAAAGGAAAACTTGGGCAAATTCGATTCCAAGGCCGATGAAGGTATCTTCCTCGGATACTCTCAATCGAGTAAAGCATATAGAATATATAATAAACGATTGCTTGCTGTAGAAGAGTCTGTGCATGTTACTTTTGATGAGTCATATCCAAGAAATGTCGGAAAGGATAGTGTTGTTCATGGTGCAGGTACATCCACAGAAGACATACTCAAAGGCGGTGAGACGGGGATTGATTAACCTGACAAAACCAAAGTTGAAGAGGATAAGGATGTACACCATGATATACCTGAAGAAGTTCATCCGCCTTCAAACGATGATTCCCTCAAGCTTGGAAGTCTTCCAAAGACCATCCAATGGAAAACATTCTTGGAGACATCACAAAGGGTGTAACAACTCGATCGAAGCTAAGTAATTTTTGTTATCACTTCGCGTTCGTTTCACAAATGGAACCTAAAAACCCTAAGGAAGCCCTACTCGATGAACACTGGTTTTTATCAATGCAAGAGGAATTGAATCAGTTCACAAGAAATGAGGTTTGGGACCTTGTCCCTCCTCCGCGAGGTCATCGAGTAATCGGCACCCGATGGGTATTTAGAAATAAATTGGACGAAACGGAGTAATAACTCGCAACAAGGCGCGGTTAGTCGCGCAAGGGTATAACCAAGAGGAAGGCATCGACTATGAGGAAACTTATGTGTCGGTTGCCCGACTCGATGCTATACACCTTTTGCTTGCTTTCGCTTGTGCGAAGGATTTTAAGTTATTTCAAATGGACGTTAAGAGTGCGTTCCTTAACGGGTTCATAAATGAAGAAGTCTATGTTGCTCAACCTCCTGGTTTTGAGTCTCATGAGTATCCTGATCATGTCTATAAACTGAAAAGAGCTTTATACGGTCTCAAACAAGCTCCTAGAGCTTGGTATGAGAGACTAAGTATATTTTTACTTGATCAAGGCTACTCAAGAGGAAAGGTTGACACTACTCTCTTCATTAAACGTCAAGGAAAGCACTTAATTCTTGTACAAATTTATGTTGACGATATTATATTTGGATCCACTAACATGAGTCTCGTAAGAGAGTTTTCTTAGCTTATGCAGGGTGAATTCGAGATGAGTATGATGGGTGAACTCACATACTTTCTTGGTTTGCAAATCAAGCAACTGAAAGAAGGAACATTCGTGAGCCAAACAAAATATTGCATGGAGCTTCTCAAGAGATTTGACATGGCAAATTCAAAAGCCATAGACACTCCTATGCCAACATGTGTAAATATGAGTAAAGATGAAAGTGGTAAGGACATTGAGGTAAAAAGGTATAGAGGTATGATTGACTCTCTTCTCTATCTTACTGCTTCTCGTCCCGACATTATGTTTAGCGTGTGTATGTGCGCATGATACCAATCATGCCCTAAGGAATCCCACCTAAAATCTGTCAAACGCATACTTCGATACCTATCTAGTACTCTGAAGTATGGACTGTGGTATTCCAAAGGTAATGATTGTTCATTGGTAGGTTTCTCCGATTCCGATTTTGCCGGTTGCAAATCGGATAGGAAAAGCACCAGCGGTACGTGTCACTTATTTTCAAGTTCCTGGTCAGTTGGCACAGCAAGAAACAAGTGTTTGTTGCTCTGTCAACCGCCGAAGCGGAATAGGTAGCCGCCGGTAATTGTTGTGCGCAAGTCCTATGGCTTAAGCAGAAACTATTGGACTTCAATTTAAAACTAGAACGTGTTCCAATATTTTGTGACAATACTAGTGCCATAAACCTTACCAAAAATCCGGTGCTACACTCGCGTACCAAACATATAGAGATTCGACACCATTTTCTGAGGGACCATGTAGAGAAAGGTGACGTTGTCTTTGAACACGTTGACACCAAAAATCAACTAGCGAACATTTTCACAAAGCCGCTAGCCAATGAACCTTTCTTTCATATCCGTCGAGAACTTGGCATTCTCGACATTTATGATTGGGTTTAATGATTGGTAGTTTCGTATTACTCGGTTTACACTTATATACTTGTACTTCTAACAAGTTTAACTTTTGTTGCAAGCACAAATATGATGTTATCAAGTGTTGTTGGTATAGAGGTTATATTGCTCCTTTCTCTCTCTCTCTTTCTCTCTCTTTCTCTAAACATTCATGACTTAAACCAAGTATATCGTTTGACAATCATGGTCTTTATTTATATATATGACCTTTGCTGCAACTACTATGTGTTTTGGATGCAAATTATATTGTGAAAGGGTAAATAGGCATGGTAAATAGGCAAGTGTGGTATTCTACATGACATAAAACTGAAAAATTGAGTTTTTGATCACTATGAGTCGACCGAAACAGGACAGCGATCGACGCATGCTGTAGACTTTCAAAATTATCAAAAATCACACAGTATGCGTCGATGCATACAGGGGTTATGGTCGACGGCTCGCGCAAAAACCTATAATTTTTTTTGAAAATCGTTTCATCTCTTCATTTCTTCATTAAATGTGCAGTCAAAAGCATCTATGATTTGAAAGTGCATTTTCTTGTAAGTTGCATCTAGACATCTATTGTGTCCCCTTGTCTCCTCCCTCTTACCAAAACCCTAGACCTCTCCCTATAAAAAGGAATAATCTTCATCTTCTCCAAAATCATCCCCAACTACTCTCTCCAACAACATTAAAGTTCATCTCTACAAAATCTCCAAAAATCATCATCAATGGCTTCTCCATTTCGCAAAAATACAAGAAAGAGATCAAGGGACTCATCATCATCTGCTTCAGTACCCGTTACCGCTGTCTCACTAGTTCCTCCACCTACGGTTGAAAACTTTAACAAAAATCTCAGCAAAAGAGCAATCGTTCCACAGCATGCCTTTTACAAGGCAACAGCGGAGCGCATGCATCTCATCCAAATTCTGTCTCTGCTGGAGTTTCAGGGATTCTTCAACTTTCTGGAGTGCAACACAAAATACAGTGAGGATTTAGTCCGGGTGTTCTACACGAGTCTGCGTGATAACTTTCAAAGTCAATATTTCCACACCTCGATCGGCAATAAACTCGTAAACGTAAATTCTGAAGTTTGGAATAAATATTTTAATTTGACTGTAGATGTTGATGCACCACCTCTTCATGAGGTTACGGACTCTCGTATGGTGTCGAGATACGAGTTTAAGAGTGCTCTGAATAACATGCTCAAAAGGTCCTATTCAGATGCTATTGTCAATAGCGATGCTTTTCCTAGAACAGTTACAGTAGGGAAACTCCAAACAGGGGAGCACATCCTTCAGTGGATTGTCGCTCGCATCCTGCGACCGAAAAAAGGTGGCCTGTCCTGTGTCGAACAAGCTAAGGTACATCTCATCTATATCTTGAAACATAAGATCAAAATAAACTGGTCATACTATATTGCAAGCAGGATTTTTGCTCTGAGAGACTCAGGTAGAGGCACTGCTCTAGCCTATGGATCGTTTATTTCAAAAGTTCTTGCCGCAGCAAATGTTGTATACCCAACATTTCCTTGTGTTTCAGTATCCTCTGACAAAGAATTTAGCACCAAAACCTTTGCCATGATGGGGTATTTTTGGTGTGATGAACGACAAACATACAAGTTTGTCCGTCGAGCAAACATTTCTCGGGTGACTCATGACAGCTCTGATGATAGTTCTGAACAGGAAAGTGAAGAACAAGGTGAACAGGATGATGATGAAGAAAATATAGCGGAAGAGGTACAAGAACCTGTATGCGAGATGCAAAACTATTATCAATTGTCGGTTCAACATGAGATTCCAAATACCGATTGGCTCCAGCATTCAGCTCCATCTGAAGAACAGGAAGAAGGTTATACAAATCAGGGATGGGGTGAATGGCAATACACAGGCTGGACCACCCTGGGTATATTCTACGATCCATATCACGGCTACCCTCAAGATCATCAACCTTCCCAGCATTCATCACCTCCTCCACCATCAGACAACTCTGAAGTACTTAATATGCTGCAGACCATGCAGTTAGATCAACAGACCTTCATGAGGAGTCAAGATACGCAAATGGAACAGATCAGAGCTGAGCTTCATACTCAAAATGAAAGGTTAAATTCATTTTCGACTCGGATGGACGCCCGTCTTGAAGCTCTTGTTGCATCACATGAAAGGCAAGACATGTAAATCACCGACTGTCTCCATCACCTCAACATGTCCGTAGAAGCGTTTGTGGACTTCTCGGATCCTTACGGCAATCCCGATACTGCATACTGGGGGAGGGGCCGAGGTCGGGGTCGGGGATATTAGTTACATATTTGCATATTTTTTTTCTTCTGTGTACTTTCCATTTTTCCGTTTTATGTTTGCCTGAATATTCACCTATTTGCATGTAATTTTTTTTCACTATCTATTAATTCCATTTTTTTTTGTTCATTATCACTCTTATGTGTGAAGTTTGATAATTGACTAAGCTATCACCTATTGTATGTTTTTATGTTAATTGATGCGTTCTCCTTCTCTTTTTTTGATGTTGTCAAAGGGGGAGAAGAACATGTAGCAAGCACCAAAGCCAAGCCAGGATGTTCACAACAGTTGATGGTTACAAAAGTTGATGGTTGTTTGTTCTGCAGTTGTTTATTCTGCAGCCTCATATTACAAAAGAAAGGGGGAGCTTGTGTATACATTGCATATTGTTGCACATTGTTGTGGTCTTGGTTATTTTGGTTGTATACAGGTTTTCATCATCAAAAAGGGGGAGAATGTGGAGGCAAATCGCCACACATCACACGAGTCTGCAAGACATTACTCGATATAGGTTTCGATGATGACAAATTACAACCTTGGATGGATTGGAAATTATAAATTCCAGATCTACTAAACAAATGCAACGTATCAACTACCATATCCTTTTATATTTGTCTTAAAACTGGTGTAATAAATATACTATGTGTAGATAAAATGCAGTCATGACCAGAGGCATGAAAAACCACAAAAAGATCAATTTTTGCAGGTTTGCAGGGCATGAGTCGACCATAGGGTCGGCACATGCATCAGAGCATTTTTCCACTGGCCAGCGCATGAAGGCATGAGTCGACTATAGGGTCAGCGCATGAAGGAAATATTTTTCAACGGGTCAGCGCATGAAGGCATGAGTTGACCATAGGGTCGGCGCATGAAGGAAATATTTTTCAACGGGTCAGCGCACGCCGACTGTATGGTCGACGCATACTGATACATTTTCCAGATTTCCAAAAAACGCAGGTTATGCGTCGACGCACAGACCTGCTGCGGTCGACCGTTCGCGCGGAAATCTAGTTTTTAAGTGATTCCCTCTACTATTTAAAAAGTTGTTATGTCCTTGGTTGGTCTGGTACTATATATACATGTTCAACCACTTATGCCAATTCAACATTTGATAAAAATTGATTCATGTGTTCAAGAATAAGAAAGAGTGAAATAGGTGTCCAAGATTCATCATCTTCATCTTCAACATCTCACAACACATCAATTACACACAGCCATTTTTGAAGTGCATTATGAGTGATTAAAGGTGATAAAGTTCAAAGCTTAGATTGGGTAATCTAGTTCAGGTTGAAGCTTGTGACAGGTTCTTTCTTGAATAAAACCGTTAGGGTTTTATCCTCCAAGATTGGTTTGAATTTTGGGGGTTTTTGGACGAGATTCTTCATCAAGGGTCAACTGAGCGAAGGTGATTGTGAAGAGGTGTTCTTCAACAATCTAGTAGCGGATTCAGTGATATTGAAGGGAAGATCTCGGGTTCGATTCGTTGCAGTTGAGATCAGCCGGAGCCGAAGGTTTGAACAACAACGGGTTATTCAATAAGGTGGCTGGAATCATAGGTCTATCAACAACGATCGGAGGACTTGATTCATCTTGAATCAAGGGGAAAGGAGTGAAAGCAACATTCAACATCTTGAGATTTCTGTTGTATATTTGTTGTTCAATCCTTGTATAAACCGTTACATTCAACAGGTGATATCTATTAAATCTATCTCAATTCTAGTTTTAGAATTGAGGGCAGACGTACCCCGAAGCGAGGACGACGGGGGAACTGCCTCACCAAATACTTGTCTTCTCTATTTTTCAGCATTTACGTTTTAGCTTAAAAATAAGTGATTTTTGTATAAGAACTATTGTCAAACTGTGATATCAATTGATTAAGAGGTTAAAACTCTGTTTTTGAATCCAAAGTACAATAAGACATTGTACTAGGCTAGTTGGAATCACTTACTCAACATAAATATCACTTAGAGTGTTTTGCACACCAAGTGTTTGACAAATTGCCTAAACCAAAATTATCTTACTTGTGTATCTAGTTTTGGTTTGCTCGTTAAATCATTGGAACTACGAATCCTAACAAGTGAATTAGATCATTGATAAGTGTGATTAGTGTTGTGATTCTATTTTCCATATTGTCATTAATCCAAAGGCTTATCGCATATCCGGTTTTCCAATAACCGTTAGTTTTAGACTATATTTTCCTCGGCCACTTCCGCACTTAAAACTAAATTTTCAAAACCAATTTTTAAATTGGTAGCGCCGACTCAAATTTTTATTGGGATCTATTCAACCCCCTTTCTAGATCCGTGCCATAGTCTAACACCTTCTTCTTCATAACAAACCTTTCATTCAACAAATGAACTCCTTTGTTAAACTCTTCTCACAAACCCAGAAACCCCTTCATCAATCTCGAATCCTTCACATAAAATCCAGAAATCATACACTTCACTGCCGAGAAAATCTCCTTGGACCTTGAACAACCTTCATCCCCACTATTTCTCTCCTTCTTCTCCAAAACCTTCCTCGCTGTCACCATCTTCGAATAACCCTTTCCAACACATCGTTTCCATCTTCGTTCTCTCATTCTCCAACTCTCCACCTCATCACCCAAATATTCCCTTCATCAATCCCTTAACCATCACCTGCGACACCCTTTCGTTTTCTCTATTTCCTCTCATCTCCTCTACCCTAAAAGCCCCACCTTCCCTCCACCGTGGCAACAACCCACACCTCTCTTCACTTCTCTGTCGAAAATCAACTACCATAAGATTTTCTACACCAAAACCAAAATCAGAGTAGCCATGTTGCTTCGCGGTTTGTCGTGGACGGCGGTTTCCACTGCTGCACCAATTCCACTGCATTCTTCCATTAAAGTTTTCACTTCCATTCCAAAGTAACTCGCCTTCTCCCCTTTATCCTTCTGCTCCACCTCCGACCTCCATCTCACTCATCATCCAGACAAACATGTAATTTCATTTTCACGCCATTTCTAGGGTTAACTCATTAAATTGTTTTCTTGTTTGTATCATTCACTGAGTTTGAATCTTCATTTGCAGGAACACGAACCGGATAATCGTCGCCCGCAACATCTGTCATTGTTTGGCATAATTGCAATTTACATTTTCTAATACTCGTTTCTAGATCTTCAGATGAGTTATCACAAATTCAATGAATCACAAAGGGAACAGCTTGTGCTCAGGAGGTTGAAATAAGGTGAGATTGTGGCACTTATAAGTGACGCTGGAACGCCGGGTATAAGTGATCCTGCTATGGAGTTAGTAAGTGTGATGCTATTAATGTGCTTGTTTATTCTTATCATCACTTCTATTCTATTTTGTTTCATAACTTTATTCATGGTGATAACAATGCAGGCCAAATTATGTGTTAGTGAAAATGTTTCGGTTGTTCCAATCCCAGGTCCTTGTGCTTTGGTATCTGCTCTTTCTCCCTCAGGTTTATCCACAGATGAATTTACATTTGGTAATTAACTGATTGAACTGTATGGTTTGGGTAGATAATGACTATAAACTAAGAACTAAAACGTATAAGCACTTATCTTTGTAGGTGTGTCTTGGAAGTGCTGGGGCTGTAGACAATGAAGGCAAGTCACTATTATCCTTCCTCTCTGTGTTTAAGAAGAATTTTGGAACATGTGTGTTGAACATTAGAAAACTAGCATCTTCTAGGACATGTCTATCTTTCCTCTCTACCACCCCATTTTGTCGTGGGGTAACAACACAAGAGCTTCAATGGATGATCACATGGCTTTCCAAAGAATCTTCAAGAGATGTTTCAAAATATTCTCTTGCATTATCAGTTTTTAGAACTTTGACATTCTATTGTGAAGGGGAAAATGTTAGTGTGTAAAAAACTCTTGTTAGGTGAAACTCCTGTTTGAATGGAGGATATTTAAGATCTTTGTTGAAATTTTTGGTTGATGATGGCCTGCTCGAAGCCTATGAGTTCAGTGGGAGATAATATGTCAGTGGCTGCTGCACCCACAAAGCCTATGATTTTACTTGCTACTAATGGGAGTGTTGCTGCTGTTAAATTGGCAAATCTTTGTCAATGTTTCTGTGAATCGGTTGAAGTAAGAGCAATTGTCACAAATCCATTTTGTGAATGGGCTGAATGTGTCAATGTTTTGTTTATTCACTTGTTCAAACCAACTAAAACCTTTTCTACCAAAAAAAAAAACTGATTGGTTACTTTTATAGGGTTTTGAAGCTGCTATTGCAGCCGGTGCAAAAGAGGTAGCTGTTTTTGCACCAGCTTCTGAATCATTCTCAAAATCAAACATTAACTGTAGTGTTGAAGAGAGTCTTGCTCGTTATCGAGCTGTTACTCGTGCTGCTAAAGAGCTCTCAGTTCCTGTGCGAGGGTACGTCTTTTACCTTTTCAAAATACTCTCAACGTTCCAATTAATTTATCTATTTTCAAATGTGATAGGTATATATCAGGTGTCGTTGGATGCCCGGTGGATGGACCAACGCCTCCCTCGAAGGTCACATATGTTGCTAAAGAATTATATGACATGGGTTGCTTTGAAATTTCTCTTGGTGACACAACTGGAGTTGGCACACCAGGTAAGTGATCAGATGGATTTTTCTTAGAATTCGTTTGAGTTTTCACCATTGATCATGATTTGTGCATTTAAGTTTTTTTAAAAATGGGAAGTCTTCATTGTCATTTTCTGTTCATGTTCTCCATGTATAGCGGCGTAGCCGGAAACTACATTGTTCATTTGTGTTTGTAAGATAAATTATGCGTTCTAGAGTCGCAGCTGTATTTTGCTTTTGGCAGACAAAATGTGGAAAATAAGGTGGTGGAGACTGATCCTATGAACAGTAGCTTAGCAGCTGATGATATGTCTGCCATGAAATATGTAAGTCCCTTTTTATTTTTATTTTGTTTTTTTATTAACAACTCAGCTGCATTCTTTAGCAAATTGAGCACTTCGTACCACTTACAGCCTGAAGATTCAGATTTGGATGAATTTGGTAATGATTTGTATTCAATATCCGATTCACGTCCAGTTCAATCGGTCAACTTGATTCCAGAGGCTCCTCCAACAAGCAAAGTTGATGAAGAAAGTAAGCTTAAGGCGTTGATTGATACTCCAACGTTGGATTGGCAACAATGAGTAAATTATTCTCCTTTCCTTGGTGTGTTATTCCATGCATGGAATCAACATAAAATGGAATTATAAGTATAATCAATAGATATACAGAACCAAATAAATACTAACTGATTCCTTCCTAAAAAAATAAGTATCCTCTCTTAATCTCTTCAAGTGGAAATAAAGATTACTCATTTCTGTAAGACCTGTATTGGGATAGTTGTTCAATGTTTCTCCTATCAACCTTATGCTCTGTTAGAATATCTAATGATGGGTGAAATAAAAGGAGTCAAGGAAACAGACCGGACAACATTTTACCATCTTATGTTCGGGTATTTTATAGTATGGAGGAAAACTTTAATTTTCTTAGCTCGTCAATTAAGTTCCATTCAATTCCTACTTATCTAAAACATTATAGTCAATGGCACACTAATTTGATTCCAGTCTGATTCATTCCATTTGGTATAATCCCAAGGAGTCTTTATCCTTCAGAAGATTTCATTCCACGTGCCTAAATTGTCTTTCTTTTGGTGAAAGCACTCACATTCTTGGATTTCTGATGTTTTATGTTGATCCTATCTTTTTTTCATGCAGTCAAAGTTTAGACTTTGGCCCTGGTAGAGGTTTTGGAAGGGGCATGGGTGGACGAATGGGCGGTGGGCGCGGTTTTGGTGAGTCTCTTTCATTCATCATTCTATACATTTTTGTAGTGATTTGCTTCTGTGAGTAAATGTATTAATATGTTGATGAACTATTGGCTAATGGTTATTTACTTGTCGGGGTTTGCAAGGGTTGGAGCGGAAAACACCTCCACAAGGCTATGTATGTCACAGATGCAAGATGCCTGGTATGTCATAATTTTTAAAATTTTATAATTCTCCACTTGCTTACGGAATGCCTGATACCAATGTCATTTCGGCTTGCTTACTTTTTCTTCTCAATTTTATGTAGGACATTTCATTAACACTGCCCAACAAATGGTGATCCAAATTATGACATAAAGAGAGTCAAGCTACCTACTGGTATTCCTAGATCTATGTTGATGGTAAATCCACAAGGTTCCTATGCTTTACCAAATGGTTCAGTAGCTGTTTTGAGGCCAAATGAGTAAGTTTAATTTAATTCTTCTCGTCTATTTTGTTATATGTTGACATGAATTTGTGTTTTATGTTCTTCTTTCAAACAGGGCTGCTTTTAAGAAAGAAATAGAAGGGATGCCATCTACACGTTCTGTTGGGGACCTACCACCTGAGCTTCACTGTCCCTTGTGCAACAATGTTATGAAAGATGCTGTGTTGACAAGCAAGTGTTGTTTTAAACGTTTCTGTGACAAATGTATGTGTTTATGCTTCTGTGGTATTTGTGGTTTTCAGAATTAGAATCTCATACTAAATATTGTTTAGATTCTGCTATGCTCTTTCTGGCCCCGAACTATTCTACAGATTGGAATCTTACGCTGAAGTTATGTGACATCATTCCGAAAATTCTTTTCAGGTATTAGAGACTACATTATCTCGAAATCCATCTGCGTATGTGGCGCAACAAATATTCTTGCAGATGATCTTTGACCAAATAAGACACTAAGGGATACCATCGATCGCATACTGGAGTTAGGCAATAGTAGTACTGAAAATGCTGGGAGTACTTTTCAAGTTCAAGGTTATTAAGACTAAAATGATTATCTCTTACTTGGACCGTCACCGACCATCAATTATCGTATATGCATTTGTTTAATTAGAGTTTGATTTTTCAGATATGGAATCTGCTCGCTGTCCACAGCCAAAGAATCCCTCTCCAACATCATCTGCTGCCTCCAAGGGAGAACTGAAGATTTCACTTGTTAATGATGGAACAACAAATATACAGGACACAACTGGTGAAATAAAAGCCATTTCTGCTCCACAGCAGACATCAGAGCATGTAAAGATCCCTAGAGTCAATGATGTATCTAAAGCTACTCATGAATCAATGAGTGTGAAGGAACCAGTGTCACAAAGGAGTGCCCAGGTGGTCGAGGAAGAAGTGCAGCCAAAGTTGGTTTCTTCTGAGGCAGGTAATGTAGATTGCTGCTTATGTCATCGTATTTTTGTGTGGTGGTGATGGTTGTATATGCACACGTGCTTCTTGATTATGATTTGGTGGAAAATGGATGACAGCGAAGTGTTTTTTCTTGAATAGCTTTAGTTTATTTTGTTTGTTGATTTTCTGTTAGGGTATTCTCATTTGATTTTTTGACTTTGCAGCAAAGAAAAAGAAAAAGAAGAAAGTCCGGATGCCCGCAAATGATAAATCTACTGTCATGTCTGTGACATTTATCTCAGTACCTGTAAAAAAAATTATGAATTTGGATTTGTTTAATGTTGCATTTAGTGGACCAGGGAAATGCTAATATATTTATCCGGGCAGTAATTGCAAATTATTTTGCTTATCATGCAGATTTTTAATGGAAACCCCCACATGATCTTGGGGCTGAGAACTATATGATGCCAATGGGCCCACCTCCTGGTTATAACCCTTATTGGAATGGTATCCAGCCTGGTATGGATGGATTTATGGCACCATATGCTGCTGCTGGATGGATTTATGGCACCATATGCCAATGGGCTGAGTCGTTTTTGGCTTTTGTAACGGAGTTACTTTGCTTTTCTCAGCCGTGAGTACGGAATCCCGGTAACAACTCAAACCAATTTCTCTATTGCGTAATGTATCTGATGTTTTGCTGCAAACTCTGTTGGATTGTTTTAATTTTCATTGTTTCAATTGTTGTTGTTGTTTGTTAATTTCTTGGCATGGCAGTCGTATCTGATCCGTGGTGTCGACATTATTCTTTTCATGTATTGAGGGGATACTATTGCTGCTGCTGTGATTTTAAAATTCTGATGAACCATGTATGCATATTGTTATAGTATGATGCAGACTGAAATGCTAGTTGTGGTACGCTTCTCAATTATGTCGATTTGTGGATTTGTTGTTTTTTCAATTTGTTGATTAATATGTTGAAGAATCTAGATACAGCTTAAAGAGAAAGAACAATTTGACTTTAGCCTCGGTTATGCCAAAGTTAAATATTTTGTTGACTTATAAAGTTTGAAATTAGCCTCGAAAAAGTCGAGGCAAAATGTTCCTTTAGCCTCGACCAGGACCAAGGCTAAATATTATGTGAGCTTATGGAGTTTGACTTTAGCCTCGGTCAGGCCCAGGCTATTTTTTGTTTTTTGACACGGCTTCACCGAGGCTAATGTAGACACGGATAAACCGAGGCTAAAGTAGACACGGCTCTTTTTGGCTGAAACTAAATGTTAGCTTCGATAGTTTTAGCCTATCCCCGACACCGACGCTATACCGAGGCTAATTGGCTAGTAGCGGCGGTTTTTTGCTTTATAGTGTCGGAAAATGGCCGAGGCTAAATACAACATTTCTAGTAGTGTGGGGTGCTTCACTAAAATCTGTCAATTCCTTGCAATAATATTTGTTGCCCTGAAGAAATTATGAAGCACAATGTAATTTGATACTTGCAGGTTAAAGTTATCTTTGAGTTTCTAAAAAATGGATTTCAAGAGATCAGCAGCTCTCTAGATTTGTCTTTTGAGGATGATTATGTTGCTGATGAGAAAATTCCTTTCCTTGCTTATCTTTCAAGCATTCTTAAAGATGATTCCTATTTTCCATATGAGCCACCGGCCGGAAGCAAACGCTTCCGCAATCTCATTGCTGGATTTTTGAAGACTTATTATCATGTTCCACGCACTAATGAATGAATAGGGTAGTGGTATATGTGTTTCAAAAATAGTAGAAAAGTTAATATTAAGTAACAGAGTTACTTTTGTAATTTCCAAAAATTTCTTCTAGATATGGGTGGCCCTATGTCATTAGATCAGATCTGTTATTTAAGAATTCTTGTAACAGAGTTACTTTTGCTGTGGCTATTTTTCTTTGAAATGTAACAGTTCTGACAATACTTTTTGTCTTCAATATAAGTTTTTTTTGTTGTATGAATCTACCTTTAACAAATAGTGCTCTTTTGTACCACCTGCAACAGGTTGAAGTTGTTTCAGATGAAAAACTATTGGAACTTTTGGTTGTATATATATGCACTATTCCAAAAAAAATTGATATTAAAAAAAACCAAACTTGTTAGGTCAGTTAAATATATCTGATTTAAGAAAAGAAGTTCTTAAGTCGGGTACAAATTGGATAAGGGCTTTCTAAAAACCTAGACTTATTAAGTCGGACGTAGTTAAACCGACCTAATAAAATTTTCTTAAGTCAGATCCAAATCCGACTTAAGAAGTCAAAACTTCTTATGTCGGCAATTCTTAGGTCAGTTTCGGACCCGACTTAAAAAGTCATTTTCAACCGACTTAACAAGCCTTTTATCCACTAGTGATATCCTTTGCCTTGGCCGAAATGATATCTGAAGAAAAATTGTCAGAAATATTCTCAGATCATTACCTAAGAGGTTTGATATGAAAGTGATTGCTATTGAAGAATCTCAACAACTAAGCAGTATAAAGGTTGATGAACTCATTGGTTCCCTACAACCCTTGAGATATCTATTAACTAAGGGTGTGTTTGGTTCGGGGTAGATGGAGGGGAGGGGAGGGGAAATTTTAATTAAATATGTTTGGTTCAAATCTTAGGAAGGGGGGGGGGGGGGGGGGGGGAGGGGAGCAAAATCCCTCCAAAACACATTTTTTGGTTCCCTCCGAAATGGAGGAATTTGGAGGGGAGGGGAGGGAATATGAGTTTTGATATTTAAAAATTATTATTTTTACTAAAATATCCTCAGTTTAATTTCAGTATTTCAAAATTATTGGTTTTTTTTCGTGTTACTGCTTTTTCTCGATTGTTTCCATCAACTTATTATAATTGTTCTCCACCTTCAAATTATTTTATAATTCTATACTTAAGATAAATCATAATCATTGTCTTTTTTTTATAAAAAAAAATTATGTTTAGTTATATTCGTTTTTTTCTTTTAATTTTGTTATGTATTCTATCATATTTTCTTTTATATCAAATTGTAAACCATTCGTTTTATTTATTTTTGTTTATTCATTTTATTAAATATTTTGAACCATTAACATTAATTATAAGTTATTTTATATATTTGTTTTGTTATATGATTCATCACAATTTAAACGATGTTATTGGCATATAGTTTAATTTAGGTTGGAAAGTTATAAGTCGAATCAATTGTACTCAATTTTTTTAACTTTATGTGACAAATAAATACTTTTTAATCACTAAATATTAGAAATTTTATTACCAACAAAAATACGCATGAATTTTTCAAATTTTAATATCATATGACTTATATAAGATCATAAGAATAAAAATGTAAATTATTAATAAGTCATATGATATTAATTAAAATCCCCTTCTGAACCAAACACATTTTTAATTAAAATCCCTCCCTTCCCATCCCCTCCCTTCTCCCTCATTTGAACCAAAACAGACCCTAAAGGTCAAAAAATAAGAACAAAGGCATAACCTTTGTTTCCAACATTGAGAAAGCTGAAAGTCAAGGTGTCAAAGAAGAGAGCTTGGCAGATGATATTGCCTTTCTTGGGAAAAAGTTCAACAAAACCTTGAAGTATCTGGACAGAGAATGGTGGAACAATGTCCTAGACAAGAGGTCCAACATCATTCCCAGGACAAAGACAAGAATGAAGAAGACCCCAACAGTGGAAAGGGAACTCATTGTTTTAAATGTGGAAAGGGCATTCACTGTTAACAATGTGATTACGTATTCTGGAAGATGTGAATCTTCAAGTGTATCCAGTACAGAAGACTAGACTGAGGAAGAAGTTCATACATTTTTCATGATCTTGCATACTAGAATAGAAGAAGTCTAAATGGAAATAGAGAGTATAAAGAAAGTCATAAGTGACCTTCATCAAGATCAAAAGGAAACTTGTATAAAATAAAAGAACAGAAGAAAACGTAAGCATCATTCTGAAGGAAACTGAGAATCTTTCATCAACCATCATAAGTCTAGAAAAGGAAGTAACATCTCTGAACTCCAAAGTAGATCACATAACTTCATTTTAAAGCGATGAGATATTTGAGAGATATCTAGAGATATGAAGTGGAACGAGCTTTAAAGAACAAGGCATAAAAGTCCCCCTCAAAGGTTGTTACTCCTGAAAAGAAGACTGATGGTCTAAGGTTGGACCACATGTCCCAGCATCGTGCTCAATATGTGTCACCTCATCACAGAACAAATAAGAAAGAACCTCTGCTATGTCACCACTGTGGAAAATATGGACATACGTGATTTTATTTCCTCGAATGGTTGAAGCTAAACATCAGAGGACACAAGAAAGTCCATGCTAAGAAGATGTTGATTCCCAAAACTACTTCTAATGGCTCTATAAAACACATAGACTCCTCAAGTAAAAGCTGGAATAATGGAGGTATCAGGCACATGGCTAGAGATTAGACATCTCATGTGAATCGTGGAAAAGGGAGAATCAAAGGCTTAGGAAGATTGGATATTCCAAGGTCATAAGAGGTTCCACTTAGAAGAGAGTCATCTACCAATGTGAACCAACATTGTGTCAAAGTTAAAGGAGCTCTTAGGCAGAAGGTGAAAGACATTAAGAGTTTGCAAGACCTCAGTGCTGCAGATGGAATATTACAGAGTCGTCGTCATCCTTTATTCGTTTCTAATGAACAGGGAAATAATGATAAAACTTAAAATTAAGAGTGAAACTTAGAAATCAGGAGTCAGTTAAGCAAGGCGAAGGCACAAGGAACCCCCCAC